>CM034234.1:47631136-48831136 GCA_019916065.1 Vitellaria paradoxa | reverse complement strand
ATTTATTTTAAATCCTTCTGAAAGTGTCGGTTTGCCATGGAGGGCAATTATTGACGATTAGGCTCTGTTTGGGAAGCGTACTAACTTATTTTTTTCTGGCTACTTAACTTTTGGCCTTTTTTTTTTTCCCTGAAATGACTAAATTTACCTTTTATAGTTTGAACTTCTTTTAAACTATGAAGGACAAAAATATTAAATTAACAAAAAAACTAAAAAGTTAGTTTTTTTTTTCTTTTCTAAGCACAAAAAAGATTTAACTTTTTGGTAGGTCCTGGTTGCCAGCTATATAAAAGTTATAACTTTTTTTTTTTTTCTTCCCCAAGCTAAGGCTTAGGTTACAATGAATCTTTTGTGTTGCTTCGCAGAACTAGTTGATGATTTTCTTTTCTCACAATCCTAAAACGAGATCCCTCATTGCAAGGCTGGAACCAGTTTCTTTTTTCTTCTTTCATTAGTGAGGAAGGGTTTGATCCCTGGTGGAGGCCTACAATGGCACCAAAGTTGCCATGAAGGGTAACCAAATGATCGCGATCAAATTCAACTGAATGGCCACGCGAATAAATACACATAGTAATCGTTAATTCTTGCCTTTTTTTTGGGGGGGGGGGGAAGATACGGTTGTGGGTGGTTTGGAAGTATAGAATCAAAACACAAATGTGACATTATAACCACCCCCCCCAAAAAATAATAAATAAATAAATAAATAGATTACTAAAAACTTGTAGATTGTTACATATATATATATATTTCACGGCAAAAAGTCGCCCTTTTGATTGAGTTGTAAAGTATACTTTCTCTGTTGAGAAAGCAAATAAAAGCTAAATTTTATATGATGGGAATCTTCTTTTTCTTTCATTTCTTTTTATTTATATGCACTGTGTCTTTATGTAGTTAGCCAGAATTCAACAGAAAAGTTTGCTGTTTTGAGTTGGTCAAGCATTCAGTTTTTGCTTCTGTATGGTTTGGCTATATCAATCCAGATCATGCATGTAACAAGAAGAAGTCAAATTAAACTCCCAACTCAGTTTAGAAGAACTCAAAGTTCTCAATTCAAAAACTTGAATGTATCGCTGCCGACTTTGCCAGTGCTAATAAAACTCACCTGCTAGCCAGATTAAATGCAAATATTTACCAAGGGCAACAATTTAACTGTCATTCTATAAAAGAATTGCAGAATAAAATTAACAAAAAAATCGAGAGGGAAAACAGACAGACAATCAGCTGTTGCCATTGGAACATAAGTAGCATGGGGGGTCTCTGGACTGCTCTTCAGGGGTGATGAACTCCAAGCACTGGCTGTGGAATGCATGACCACACGATAAAACTGCAACTTCTGGAAGATTTGACGTTGAGGGCTCATCAAGTCCATCATAATACTCGAACTCATCATCTGTTGGCGAATGTGAAAGATTCTGTGTGCATATTTCACAACTATGTCCGACTGGCTCGCGTCGCTCGTCAAATCCTGCAAAAGCATATTTCTGATAAATCAACCGTCCTAAAAGCAATAGATCAATACTTGAGTTTCTGCAGTGAAATTCCAATGTACCCTACAAGTCTCTGTTATCTTCGCATGTGCCATGTCACCAATCAGTAGCAATTATACTTCTTTTACAAGTAATTGCCAGGGTATTTCCAAATTATGTCAAGAATGATTCCAAATTCTTTTAAACGTTCCGTTTCGATATGTAGTGATTTCAAACCAATAGATTTGTGATTAAATTATATTAAAACATAAAGGAGTTAATCTATCTAATAATATACAAAAATTTTCTGGTAATTACAACTAAAGTAATAGTGCCGCTACTTTTTAATATGAAAGATTTCAAATAACTATTTCAATGATGATTTCAAAATCATCATAATTAACCATTTTAAATTGCTCAATTACATCATGATATCCGTATCTAGATTAGAGTAATTATACTTAAATAATCAGTACAAAATCACTTAATTTCAAATCTATAAATATAAAAGCAACCTAATCGTAGCTTATGATGAAATTCATTATTCAACTCATTTGGACAGAGAGACCAAGGCACATAGAGTTGCCAGTCTCTGGTACATGTTGATTGCCCAAGAAAACATTTGATACCATAGGGAAAAGAAACTCCTGGTCGTGGGTTGGAACAAAAGCCTTTATCTGGAACTTTCTGTTCATTTTTTCTTTTTCATTTTTTTTTATAAATAAAATATTTGTATAAAAAGAATCAAGGGGAGATGCCACCCACTCAAACTAGAAGACAAGAACCAGAGAAACCTCAAACATACCATCCCCTGTGATATGGTAGACCGAAGTTGTATGCTTCCTGGATCGTTTAGATCGGCTAGAAGAAGGTTGAGCGGGTTGAGCTTGAGTCTTTTTTCTCCAAACTTGGTGAAGAGCTGAAGCCTTTTGGTTTTCACTTTTAGAAGGTGGTGACGGATCTGTGATTGAATGAGTTGACTTACCATACTGAGTTTTATCTTGTTGACCTGCAAGCAGAAGCAACAATTTTAACCAAACTTCATTTTATCTAAATTATTAAAGGATAAATATATATATATATATATATATATATATATATATATTGGTGATTTGAAAATATGCATAGGAGAAAGGATTCTTTTTTTTTTTTTAGTTTTTATTTTTTGAAGTTTGAACTAGGTTTCAAAATCTGGTTGGCTGTCTATGGTGAATTTCAAAACCACTAAATAATTATTACCAAAAGTTCACTGCTAGAAACAGGATTAGAATACACATCGTTTGAGGCAAGAGCAGACAGTGAAGGAAGCAATAACTAAGCTGTCCATGATAATACCCCCTACACCCCCCCCCCCCCCCCCCAAAAAAAAAAAGGGGTCAATGACAGTTTGAGGGGAGAATGTAAAAACAGAAACCAAAACGAAGCAAGAAGAGAGAGAGAGAGAGAGGGAGGGAGGGAGGGAGGGAGAGGGAGACCTAAGTTCTTCTACCTGCATCTGAATGCGCATGGGAAAAAGGAGAAAGGGGGGGCGTGCAGGTCCCCATAATTTATTTCTGTTCACAATAACTTTAGCTTCGTACAATGCTTTAAACATAGATTCCTGCAAAGCTCAAATAAAAAGAGGGTTCCTGGTAAAAACTGATATTTTGATGGTTCAAAAGTCAGGGCTCATAACTATTAATCTCACACAATTAAACTTAACACATCCCAACTACAATAGATTGCAAAATTTTCTAACCAAAACCTTTCACAAGTTAAATATGAAGAGCTCAAGAAAATTCTCATCTGCGAGAAATTCAACTTAAAATACTATACCAACTAGCACTAGCAGCAAATAGGTACACGATATCCTATTTCGTAATATTGGCCAAGATTCTCTATTTCATTAGAGATAGCCAAATTAAAGAAGAACATATAACAGAGAATGAAATTAATTTGCTACCATACTCTAACCATATGACATTTTGAAAGTATAGTGCTAAATTGAATGCTTCTTACCTGATTGTTTTGCCCTGTTAGTGCCTCTCCAGGCCCTTGATGTAGAAGAAACCCCTGAAAACTTTGTTGGGTAACTTGGGTTGGTCCCAAATCTATTCTTATAACCATGTTTACGATGAGAAGAACTCTGATGATTAGGTATGTTCCTATCCGATGCAACAGACAAACTCATCTCAGACAATCTGGCTTTATTCTTGACAGGCAAAACAGTCTGGCTCAAACCAAAGTGCTTTGGGGAAGCAACAAAACCTTCAAAGCCTCCTTTACTAGGATCTTCATTAAGGTACCTTGCACCACCATTGGCAACTTTACTTGAAATACCATCATTAAATTGCTGCAAACTGCCCTGTACCACTGGAAGGTTACTGAATTGGCTTGAATTGGCCCCATGATTGGTTCTCAGAATAATTCCCTCATTTATGCGAGTCTGATCACAACCACTCATAGGATGTGAATAGCCATCGACCGTATCATAGTTGAGAGCTGAAAAGTTAGCATTAGCTGGCGATGAATGGAATAAATATGATTCGGTAGAAGGATGCCCCTCGTTATGGGAATATGTCCTTTGGATGTGACACATGGGATGTCTAGCATCTCCAGAGCCAACCGGAAGTGAGCTACCATTGAACATTTCTTGATTGTGAACTATACCAGTGTGAACGAGCTGACCCCTAAAATTTTTAGTAGCAGGTCCTCCTCTACTATAAGAGTTGTTTGCTACTGCCACATCATATTGAAATCTTGTGGGATTTCTGTGGAACATTGGTTGAATATAATTAAACTGTGATCCATAGGGCAAGATATTTGCAGCACTCCTAGCACCATGACTATATGATTGGCATGTATTGATCGTGTTGCCAACTGGCATTAGCCCATATGAAAAGCGAGCGTGATTGTGGTAGGCTCCACCATAATGAATGGGTCTAATATCATTCAATGGCACATTTTGCAACATGTAGTGTACGGGGTACTCATACTGATCAACCCAAGAAGAAGTTGCGGGGACTGATTCCGCGTGATTCTGGTAAAACCTCTCCATGTAAAGTTCACTCCTGAAATTATAACAGGTATAGGTATAGAAGTATCATTACCAAATGAATAAATATATCAAATTTCTAGGCGCCTAGCTTAGTAATAACACAATCTCTCTTCGTAACGAAGTAAAGGGTAAAGCAATAGAAGATACACAAATATGTAAGAGCATAGTCAAATGGATGAATATAGATCATCACAATTCACATACATGAATATAGATTACCAAACCCAGAAACCTAAATACAAGACAGACAATGATAAATACAAGTAAAATTTAATGGTATTCATAGGAAGAAGTATAGCCCCCCCCCCCCCCCACAAAAAAAAAAAAAACCAAAAAAAAAAGCAAAAAAACCCAGAAAAAAAACAAAACAAAAAGAAAAAAAATCAGATTTTCACCAAATAAATCACATAAATCCAAATAAATATGCACTGAAAACGCTAAAATCAGATAACAAACTCCAAGCCGTCAATCCTTTTGGCACGGTATTCCCGGGAAAAAAAAAAAAAACCAACAAGCCCATATAAAAATTCAGACAAACATTGATAAATAAATCATGAAAATCCAAACCCAACGCTATGAAAACCCAAAACGAACACAAAGAGATGTGAATTTGGTATCAGAACGAACCTCGCGATGGATAGAAATTGCTCGCAAGTGAAACTCCTAAAAAACTGAGGGTAATAAGCAATAACGAAAGAAACCGAAGTCGGTGAAACTCCTTAAAAGCTAAGAGTAATAAATAATAACCAATGAAACCCAAGTCGGTGGGCAGAGAGAGAGAGAGAGAGAGGAAGGAGAGGGCGTTTAGAAGACAGTGGTAGGGAATCAGGGATTGGGAGTAGAGAATCTCGGATTTTAAAGGTTTCGGTGTAGGCCCACAACGCTTCCGTGTCGGTTTCGTTGTATGTTCTCCTGTGTTGACTTCTACTTTTGCGGCCATTGCGGTCCTGAGTCCAACCACATCGTGCCACGCCAGACTCCTAAAAGGCCGAAAAATAAGGTCGGTGAAAATTGTTGCATAGAACAGCAGAACAATTTTGTAAAACACACGGTAAAAGGGCGTTTAGAGTGCTACAAAATAAGGTAATTTAAGATAATTTATAGTTTTATAATTTATAATAAAAATAAATAATTTTTAAAAATTTTTAATGATTTATATCGTATCAAACGGATTCAAAATAAAATACTTACAATAAAAGAATATAAGTTTACCTAGTTTGGTAATTTACCAAGCCCGTGGTACAGTAAAGTTCGATTTTTATTACAAATTTAATAATATAATAAAAATAATTATAATAAGAATATGAAAAACCCTTAAAAAACTTTTAAATAAAACTTTCAATCTATTCTTAATTTTAAAAATCCTGATTTAAACTTTTTATAATGGACATTATATCCCATGGTATATACATTGAAATCGGAGGCGAAATTGTCAAATTGCCTTTTAAAATGTAATTCAGAAAATTGCCAAACCAACGCTTGCGGAGCAACTTTTTCGTGAGTTTCTAAGGAATATCTATGCGCTTCCTGCACAATCAAAATCCCAAAATATGTTTCTCGATATTTTTTTAATGAATTAAACTGGTCTTCTTGCGGGCTTTTAGGGCCCTTCCAGTGAACATCCCATTGAATGACAAATTTGTGCTATAATGTACCATAGGGGCAAATCTCACACCCCCAACCTTATCTGTGTTACCCAAACCAATGTGAACTTGAACAGATAGATGCTTTCGCTCTGTTCGATCCATCACGATAAACATTTGTCCTTTTTTTAGTGCATGAGTGTAAAAAGTATGAATCACAACTCTAATAGAAACTAATATGGTAATTCGACTCAAATTAATTTTATTTGTTAAATACAAATAAATCAGATTTATGTACTAATTGTTCGAGTAGGTGGCTATTTTACAAGAATTCAAAGGCTCCAAATGAACCAAGCATTTGATAAACCATTCGCATTTATGTTTGCTAATAAGTTAAATGAACTAATTCAAATTCATTTTTCAAATTTAATAAATAATCGAGCAGATATCAAATAAGGATAAATTAAACTTGATAAGGTTGTGAATAAATTCATTCATTGTTTATAAATAGGCTCCTTTCAACATTCATCGACAAGTTAGTTTATACCTTGCAAATAATTTTGTTTAAATTTTTGTGAACTCGTGAATAATTTAGTCTAAATATTTGTGAATTAGTTCGTAATTAGTCTCATTTAGATATTCATAAAATAAAATAAAAATAAAAACTCATAAAAACTTTTTCTTTATTACTCATATAAAATGCTAAAAACTTAAAAAATAGACAAGTTGATTTAGAACTTATTTGCTAAATTATAAAATGTAATTCGTTTATTTGTTAAGTTTGTTCATTAATAGATACACGAGCAAAATCGTCAGGCTCAATAAAAAACTCACAAATATGGATGATAAAATCTTTCAAGTAAACTTGACGATAATTCATAAGTAGATTTATTTACTGTAAATAAATCGAGTTTAAGTTTGTACATGAACTAACAAGTCAAGCTTCAATGCAAGATTTTGAGATCGACAAAAATTTATCTTAAACTCACTAAAACTTTAACGATTAAGTTTAAAAATAAAATTACAAGTCTAATAAAAGTTCGGGTTAAACTCTTTAAAAATTTTAACAAATAAATTTGAACACTTGAATAATTAACACCCTAGAGAAGTCAAACATTGCTACATTCATGGTGTATTTGTGGTTGGTAAGAACATGCTAGAAAATGAAAGTCAAATCATTCCCTACCTAAGAAAATTGTTAACATAAAAAATTAGTAAAATTGTTAGAAAATTATTATTATTATTATTTTTTATCAGTGACGGAACTAGAATTATAGTATGAAAGGACTACAATAAAATAATTAAACCTACCAAAACTATAATAATTATAATAAATTTTAACGTATGAGGACCAATTATCTAAATTTCAATTTTTTAATTACAAAATGTAAAATATTTATAATCATTCTGACTATTCATTTATTAAAGGACAGTGGAGGGTTAACGTACCGTTTGAAGGAATAAAAATTAACAAAAAAATTACTAACTTTTGCTTTTTGAGTGTTTGACAAAATATTAATTTCTGTCACTTTTTTTTTCTCAGTTACAGTATTTTTTTAATCCAAAAGTTACTTAATGTTATAAAAAATTGTCAAAAATCACTAAAAATTTTATTAAACATCCAAAAGTTACAAAAAATTATTACTTTCTTTACCAAATACACTAAAAGTTATAACTAACAATTTTTGGCCAAAAAAAAAACCAAGAGTCAGGCGTGATTATTTTTACTGACAATGTTATAAACACTGACAATATTATGAAATAAGATGCACAAATGATTTAAGCATAATATATTTAATTCATCAACAATAATGTACAATTTATCAATGTCAATTATTTGTTTTGACAAAATAAAAGGCACGATAAGTGCCAATATTATTTTAATATAAAACTTTATAAATCTAATGAGATCGCTTTGTGTATTAGGCATTATGTTTGCGAACCGTATTATTTAAATTACTTAGAGATAGTTTGATAATATTTATATATATTTTTATTTGTATTTAATAGTATTATTTTTTTAATTTTATTTTTAATTAGCGTCTCTAATTCTTATCATAAATAAAACAGAAAGCACGTTGGGTAATATAATTTTGTTTAGAGAAATTAATTTTATTTTAATAAATATTTATTTTTGATAAAATTTAATTATATGAAATTAATCTAATTTGATAAAATATTTAATCAATTTAATTTTATAAAGTAATTAATTTAATAATAGCTAACTTTGATAAAGTATATTAATAAAGAACATAATTAAATAATAAATTATTTTTTAATATGCAATTATTATTTATTAAAAATAAATGCAAATAAATAAATCACTTAATAGTAGTTGATTTTAATTTTAATGAAATTATTTTTGGACAATAATTTTAGTTTAGTAAATAATTTTAAATGAAATAAATTATTTTAATTAAATGCAACAAAAATTAGTAAAATATTCTGTTTAGAATTTAAAATGACAAAGTGCTTAGGATGGAAGGAAAAAAAAAAAAAAAACAAGAGCAAAAATACGATTTTTTTGTTTATATTTTGGGCTTAAATTTAAAAAAAAAAGTTCCTTTTTTTAATTTTTTTGAAACAACACAAATGTTTAATAAATATATTTTTGTTGTTAATTTTAAAAAATTTATAAATATAAACAAATAAAAAATAGTAAACAAAAACTTTTAACTAGATCTTAGAAATTCTTCATTTTTTCCAATTATACAAATTTAATTGGATATGGAAAGTTTTGTTCCACTTCATCCCCATCCTAAGAGCTAATGTTTCAAATTATTATTATTTTTTTGGTTGAAAAAAACAAAGTTATTAGGATTAAAAGAGAACTGAAACTTCAGGAAATTACTAATCAGATTATTTTTAAAAAATATTTACTAAAATATTTTAACACAATTGAATAAATTTAAATACACACAAAATAAATAAATCAATTACTTAACATGATTGAAGCTCATTTACGACGAACTCATAAGTATTAATAAGGCAAATTTAAACACATACTGGACGTGAAAAAAAACCTTGAAGTAAATCATTATTTAGGAAGCCCAACAACCAACCGAATCCACTTGTCAGGATAATAGATATGGAACAATTGATAAAAGTGTGGTTGTAGACAATTTAGTTAAAATTTAGTTTTCGGACCCCAGCGGTTAAATTCAAAAAATTTCATTCAATTATTTATTTAGTAATAATTAATTTCTGTAAAAATAATAATTATCAATATATTTTGGCAATAGTTTTAAAAAACAATCGAATTTAATCCGCTTTATATTTGATATATATATATATATATATATAGCAATAACTTGTACCATCAGCATTTTGAATAAAATTAGTATTAAATTTCTTATGCAGTTAAAATTTTGGATAAAAAGTTCAAATCGAAAAAATTTTGATAATCACTTTTATTTTTTTCCATAACTTTAGGCTTAACGGTTATTATATGTATTTTGGTCTCTTTCTCTAATTAATTTTTGATAAATCCCATAAAAAAAATATAAATTATGATACTTTAATTTGAAAGGTTCAACTTCTAGAAATCATAATTAGGTAGAATTTAAGTTAACAGTTTTAATTTATATATAATCTACACCTTTGAAATATAGTGAAATTTAAAATATCCAAACTGTTTTGTAATATAAATGGTAGCGGGTCTACTAAAATAAGAATTGAGGGAGAAGTTAAAAATATAAAAATGATCTCAATCGTTGAATGAAAGAAAAAATAAATTTTATGCATTAGATCTTAGTTTATGAAATGATATTTTAAAAAACCGTTCTATTTTATTATATATATATAGATATTTATAACATGCAAATGTTTGTTTGTAACTTATGTAATATTAATATATTATTTCTAGTTATATTCTATGAATATAAATATATAGCATGTTCTTATCATATTAATTTAAATACTAACCCTCCTTAAGTCTTAGGGTTTGTTTGGAGTAAGAAAAAGTGAGATAAATTGAGACAAATTGAAGGTTCGTAATGCGTGCAATGAAAGAAAAAAATTGATGTGATATAAAGTTAATAGAAATTTATAGAGATTTTCAGAGAAAAATTTTATGCCAAACGCAGCCTTAGTTCAAGAAACTACAAATTCAACCCTTAGTAAATTAATCGTTTTGATTTTTAAATATGTGGATTTATATAATTAAATCGATATAATCAAATCAAGATAACTCTTGGTACGTGGGAGTCCGCAGCCGCTTCCCCGTAAAGGGTGCACTCAGGCGAGGCACGCTCCGTGATCTTAGCCGGTAAAGGGCCACGAAAGGTAAACCAACCTAGGCAAGTCCTAGCTGACCGGCTCGACTGAGGGAGCTGTTAGAAGCCCGCCACAATAAACGGAAGGCTGTCCCATTGAAGGGAGATTTGAACTCGAAACCTTAAGGACCGAGCCCATCAGCCGCTCTCGAACTCCACTCAACCACTCCGAAGGGTCAAATCAAGATAACTCGATTTAATTGGTAATCGTTCAATGTATGTTTTTTTTTTTTAATTTTTTATTGGGTTTCTTTTTTAATTTGATTACTATTTCAAAATTATTCAATTCAATTGTGACATTTATAGTTTTCAAATCAACCTGACCGATATTCACCCTCACCTGAAAGTGTTCAAGAGATCAAATTAAAAGGTCTCCAATATTCAATAAGTTAGTACTTATATAGGCCAATATCATATTATCATTTAGTTGGTCGACATTTTTAAATAAAACTTAATTGTCTCATAGTTCACCCGCTTCGCTGTTGAGTCAAGCCTGCGATCAAGTTGACGTTATTTATTAATTACAACCTCTAAACTTAAAAACTATTCAAAAGTAAAACTGTAAATGGGAATTGAAAAATATCAAGTTGTCAGTTAAAAGAACACAAAAAAATTAAGCCAGTTCTTGCAATATATTAAGGGGTTGTTTGGTTGAAAAAAAGTTGAGGAAAAAGTACAGTAAAAATATAAAGATGTGACATAAATGTGATATGTGTTAAAATTTTATTAAAAAAAAGTACAGAAAGTAATTAAAATTTGATGACTTTTGATATTTTTTAATTGGCCAAACAGGACCTAAAATATCCCTGTAAAATCATAACAACTCATTGAATCCCAATCTCCTAGATTTTGGTACAAGTTGATATATGTATACATTTTGTCACTTAAAGTATGTAGCACTACAATATCACAAATGTTGAAAAGACATACTTAAGTTACGTTTAATTCTAAAAAGTTCTAAAAGTTTTTAAAAATTATTCACTTTTTTATCTCATTATATGAATTATAAATTTATAAATTATCTCACTTTTATTACTCCAAACACCCCCTTAAAACATATATAAAATCATATGTAATAAACTAATGAATCACGGTACAATATTGATTTTTTAGATTGAGGTCACCTCATTTAGTACCATTTATGCTTAATTTAGTACTACTAGCATTCAAGGAATCAAATTAAAAAGGTATCCAATAATCAATGAGTTAGTATTTATAGGCGAATATCATATTATCATTAATTGGTCGGTATTTTCAAATCAAACTTAATTCTCTCATAATACACCCGCTTCACGTTCTTCGGTCAGTCGGGTACAGTTTATGCAAATAAAACAGTTGGGTCTAGCTTGTGATCAACTTGACATTGTTTATTAATTACAAGCTCATTTCTTAAAAGTATTAAAATTAAAGCAATGTGTGAATGGGAACTGAAAAATATCAAGTTGCAAGTTAAAGAAAACACAAAAAATTAAGCCAGTGCTTAATTATCAGGTGACTTTATTAAAGTATCTTTACGAAGTAAATGTTTGTACAAATTTCTGGCAAGATTGATCTGCAAGTTCTTGCAATATATTAGAAAATCCCTATAAAATCATAACAGCCCATTTGAATCCCTATCTCCTAGATTTTGGTACTACAACTTGGCATATATATATTGTCAATTAAAGTATCAAACATTATTAATGTTGAGAAGCCATCTAATCTCTTAAAACCATCTTTATAAAATCACGTCCAACACCACGGTACAATATTAACTCTCTAAATCGAGGTCACCTATTTTAGTAATATTTCACGTTTTATTGAAAAGTTTCAATAAATTAATTTTTGTACGATTTTAAAATGTATTGTACTGCAGAAATATTGAATATTCTATATATGACACGTTACTCAACTCTATTCTAAAAATATCTCGTGACCCTCGCGTCGTTTATATAATTACGGATCTATCAGGTTTATAATCTCGCTTCAATACCGTTACATCATTCTTTTCAACTTACATACATATTTGCTGTTACATGGAAGCTTGCGTAATCTAAAGCAGCTTAAACAATGCTGCAAGTTGTTAATTTGCAGCTAGAGAGCTGTTTATGCGGCCAAGTGTAGGTCACTTTCTCTCACTTTCTCTCACACCAAATATATTTACGAATACAAAAGTACTGGAAATAATAGATAAGGACACCAAATTAACTGAGACCACTAGTTGCATCAACTGCGGTTGAGAATTACTAAAAGGATAGCGGCAAACGTCTGTCATTATTATTGAAGGTTAAGACTTAGTATATGTCAAAAGTAATTTAAAACCAAGTTAAAAGTTTCATCTCTTTACGATTTAGTTATTAATTTACTTTTTGTGCAAAAGAAGAGGACAATAATTAATTATACATATATATATATATATATATAAAATGTTGCATGTTACACAAATTTGTGTGGGGTAACATGCCCACTTGTATCCCATAATTATCACGACTAGGAAGCTAGCTGCAAAAGGAGGGGTTATTTAATTATATTAATTAATTACAACAAAAGCCTCCATTTTCGTCACAGTCCTTTTAGCCAGCATGTCATCTGTTAGCTTCTTGGTAGGTATATATGCCCTCCCAAGCACTATAATCCCAGTGCTTGATGAAAAAGAGTTTCACTTACCACTAATTCATTAGTAATCAAAGCGAGCCTGCCTATTAATTAATGGGCACAATTGAATACCAATCTCATCAGCATACTAAAATGTAGCTCAAAAATTAAAAGTCCTAATTAAAACCCTTCAAATGGCCTCCAACGCAGGAATGACAATGAAATGGGCAGTTCATGTTTTTCTTTCACTTTTTACGTTGTCGTTTCTTTGTTTGTTCTATTTGTGCCCCTTCCCCGGCCAAGATTTGTCGCAAGATATTGTTCTTTTTTTTTTTTTTTTTGGGTAAGTCGCAAGATATTATTCTTAATTAGAACTGCCTCAAAATCTCTAGAACTCTCCTTGTTACCACTTTGTGGAAGTCTTTGCCTAACTATGAGTTTATTTGGAATGTCAAAAAAAAAAAAAAAAAATCAAAAGTTAATAAAAGCAAAATTTTTTAAAATTTAAAATATAAAAAATTATTTTGAAATGATAGTTAGATATTTGTGTTCATTTGATATACAGTTATTAAAAATTATATAAACTGATACGGGATAAAATTTTAGTGAACTTCGAAAACGTTTAGAGTTTTGTAAAATTTTTTGGTATAAATATTAGTTTAACTTTTAAAAAATCTGTCAAAATCCGTTAAAACGTACTATAATAGTTTGTTTTAACAAAATTTGACCAATTTTTTGAAAACGTTAAAATTTTTTAGAATTTGAAAAAGTTAATAACTTTAAAAATTTTTTGAATTTAGTTGGAGTTCTAAACCGTCCTTATATTTATCTCTTAAAAATTTTTAATGTGGACTTAAGTGATTTTTCATCCCCAAAAGTAAAATTTTATTTAATGACACATGCATACATCGTTTTCGCCACAAAGTTATCATAATAGACGTGACACTAAAAATATACAGTAATAACAATTATTTTTATCTCGAACTCTATCTAATGTCCTTAGAAGCTACAGTAATTAATCGCTAGAAAAACCATTAAAAGGGAAAACATTATTAGTCATGAAGTATGATTTATTAACAAAATTATGATTTAGACAATATCTCAAAGTACATTAAAATAGATCATCATCGTAAATTAAGGTCGAGGAGATGAAATACTAAAAAATAACAAATCATCATAAATTAATGTTGCGGAGATGAAGTACTGAAAAATAACAAGCTGAGCTTGCTGTGACGTCATTGGTGATTAATTAATTACTTGTTCAGTCAATAAACTGGAGGGACTGTGCATGTATCGATGAACACAAGTCAAGCCAGCTCAAAGTAAGGTTAGTTGTCGAATCTCTACTGTATCTTGCTGAAAGCAATTAAGGTCAGTTATCAACATTGGTTAACAGAGACAGTTGGTGAATTCTATTACGGAACAAACATTAATTTGGTTGTACAAACTAGGGTTTGTTGACAATGTTGATATATATAAGTCTAAAGATGCTGTGGTACAACAACGTGACATCACCATTTATCACTTGAGCAGACAAATATACCAGAATAGAAACCCCAGCTACCTGCCGCGTCACCTAGCCCTCCCTCCCAACCTAAGCATGCTTATAATTAACCAAGATTATCTCTAGATTACTACTCACCATCCACTAATTACACAAATCCCACGAGGAAATTGTTGTTTTGGCTTGTATTTTATTATTTTTGGGTTCGGAATTATAATCCGATCCGAAAGTTTAGCGGTGCGATCCGTTTTAGATTTTTTTTGGAGGTCCATAGTGGTTGTGGAGGGGACGGGCCGGCGTTGTAACTTCTTTCTTTTCATCATAGTGAAATTTGTCTTGTGTCTATCTCGTGGACATAGGCTTTACAATACCACGTAAATCTTATTGTCTATTTTTCTTCTCTTTTCTATACTTTATTTTGTGTGTTGTCTGATCCAAGTTGTGTGCACAGTTTCATAACATAAACAATATTGTGCGTATATATATTTGTATGTAACGATATAGTTAGGCAAAAGCTGATGACATGTACACCACCAAATATTTACAAAATAAGGATCATATCGCTTTTCTCAAGTGTCATGTAACGCGTGCAGAATTTCATAGTCAAATATCTGAGGCGCCAAACCATAACGTTTCAATCCTTCAAACGGCAGTTAGGCACAAAGTTCTTCAAATTAATTTCTGCATTACTTCTTTGTATTGATCTTCTCTTATAAACATGTATGGTGGTGCATTTCTTTCCTGTGTCCACCTTGATATATATATCTCTCTCTACTTCTATATTCCTCTACCCATATTCATCAGTTCAAATTAACTCCTTCTTCGAAATTTTAGCTCTTCGAAGAAGGCTGATTTTTGCACCAAGTAAATGGGTTTTTGCAAGTTTTCTAAGTTTAATTTTCTCTTCTTGGTTGTGGTCTTCTTTGTAGTAGGCGTTATTCAAGCTCAAACCTCGAATGACAGAGGTTCTCTCCTCTCATTCATGTCCGCTGTTGTTTCTGATCCCGGTCATGCTCTAAAGAGTTGGAACATTTCTTCGGATGTTCATGTGTGCGACTGGTTTGGGGTTGAGTGCAAATCGGAGAGGGTTGTTAAGCTTGACCTTAGTGGGAGGTCGTTAAGAGGCACAATTTCACCAGCAATTTCAAATCTCTCTTTCTTAAAAATTCTGGATTTGTCTGGTAACTTCTTTGAAGGTCATATTCCATCCGAGCTAGGATTCCTTTTCCAGCTCAAACAGCTTAGTCTGTCCTCTAATCTTCTTCAAGGGAAAATTCCTATTGAATTGGGTCGTCTTCGCAAATTAGAGTACCTTGATCTTAGAAGTAACCAGCTCAATGGTGAAATCCCAGAGCCACTTTTTTGCAACGGGCCTTCTTCTTTGAAATACATAGACCTTTCTAACAATTCTCTTACTGGTTCCATACCTTTGAACAATCAATGTGAGCTTAGGGAGTTGACTTATCTTCTCCTTTGGTCAAACAAACTTGTGGGTCAAGTTCCTAAATCCCTTTCAAACTGCTCAGAGCTCAGATGGATTGATTTGGAATCCAATTTCCTCACTGGAGAGTTGCCATCCGAGATTGTAGACAAAATGCCAAATTTACAATTCCTTTACTTGTCCTACAATAACTTCACGAGTCATAATGGTAACACCAATCTCAAAACTTTTTTCACTTCTTTGGCTAATTTATCCAACTTGCAAGAGCTCGAACTGGCTGCAAACAATCTTGGTGGAGAGCTGCCTTCTATTATTGGTAACCTCTCAACTCAACTTGTAGAGCTTCATCTTGATGAGAATCTTATCCACGGCTCTATTCCTCCAGAGATTTCACACCTTTTCAACCTCACCCTCTTGAACCTGTCGATCAATCTTTTGAATGGATCGATCCCACGTGAACTCTGTCGCTTGGAAAAACTAGAGAGGCTTTATTTATCGAGTAATTCTCTCTCCGGTGTGATTCCCTCGGATTTTGGAAATGCTCCCCATTTGGGTCTTCTAGATTTGTCCAAAAACAAGCTCTCTGGTTCAATCCCGGATAGTTTTTCTGATTTGCCCCAGCTAAGAAGACTCTTGCTCTATGAAAACCAGCTCTCGGGAACAATACCACCAAGCCTGGGAAAATGCATTAACTTGGAGATACTAGACCTGTCTCACAACAAAATTTCCGGGTTAATTCCTGGTGAAATTGCAGGGCTAAGCAGCTTGAAGTTGTACTTGAACTTGTCTAGCAACCATTTACGTGGTCCTATACCGCTAGAGATGAGCAAAATGGACATGGTGCTAGCAATTGATTTGTCCACCAATAATCTATCAGGCACAATTCCATCGCAAATCGGAAGCTGCATTGCCCTGGAGCGCCTCAATCTCTCGCGCAATGCATTACAAGGCCTCCTCCCGGTCTCACTTGGCCAGTTGCCTTACCTTAAAGACCTCGACACCTCCTTCAACAAATTAACAGGAGAAATACCAGAATCTCTCCAGGGTTCTCCAACTCTCAGACAGCTCAATCTTTCTTTCAATGATTTCCGTGGGAATGTGCCGAGCAAAGGGGTGTTTTTGTCGCTGAGCATCGATTCTTTCCTGGGAAACAAACGGCTCTGCGGTCCAATTAAAGGAATGAGAAAATGTGGAAAGAAAAGGACTAATTACCAGCATGTGATCCTCCCAATTCTGCTCTCAGTATTTGCGACTCTCATACTATGCATGGTTGGGTATCCTATAGCACTCAAGTTCAAATTCAGGAGACAATTTTCGGAATTCAGAGTTGGGAATGAGCTAGAAGAAGATGGAGATCAAAAGGGCAGAAAAGACACCAAATACCCAAAAATCACCCACGAAGAACTAATCCAAGCCACCGGTGGGTTCAGAAGTTCAAGCCTAATCGGTTCGGGTCGATTTGGCCATGTCTACAAAGGAGTCCTCCAGGACAACACGAGAATAGCTGTGAAAGTATTGGATTCAAAGGCAGGAGCTGAGATAGTTCCAGGTAGTTTCAAGAGAGAGTGTCAAGTGCTAAAACAGACGAGGCACAGAAACTTGATAAGGATCATAACTATTTGTAGCAGGCCAGATTTCAAGGCTCTTGTTCTCCCATTGATGCCCAATGGCAGCTTGGAAAACCATCTCTACCCAGGGCACGGCTTGAGCTGCCATGAACTGGATTTGTTTCAGCTCGTGAACATCTGCAGCGACGTGGCCGAGGGGATCGCCTATCTCCACCACCATTCGCCAGTGAAAGTCGTCCACTGTGATCTGAAACCGAGCAACATTCTCCTCGACGAGGACATGAAGGCTTTAGTGACCGATTTTGGCATTTCGAGGCTGATAAAAGGCCGCGATGAGGATGTTTGTGTGCGCGATTCATCGGCTTCTTTCAGCTCTACGGACGGCTTGCTTTGTGGATCGGTTGGCTACATTGCTCCAGGTAACATAATATCTAATAATTTCTTCCAAAATAGTTTAGTATATTGATTGAAAATAGGGATTCACTACTTATTAATGATGATGTTCTTCCTCACTGTTTATAAATTTCTCCTTAATTGGATTAATTTCTCTTTATTAAATATTATGTTATATATGATATCCAAAGCATTGGAAATTCGAAGTTGTCGTTCCAGAGTTCATGGCACTAGCAACTTGATTATTAGTGTAATCTTGAACTTCATTAATTATATAGATTACCCATTAATTGCATCCATTCCCCCCCTCCCTCCTTTTCCTTTAATGTTAGAAGTTTTCTTACATCCACCAATGAGAAAAATTATATACTTTAATGATTGAGATAATTTTTTTAAGTAGTGTTGGGTTTCTTGATATTGTATCGGAACGTATTTTTAACTGAATCTTACCATAATTTATGTCTGTGTTCATGTGAACCGTCAGCATGAGAAAAGCTGTTAGAGTTTTTTCACATCGACTAATAAAAAAAAAATTATTTTTTTTATGTATAAGAGATAAATTTCTCTCATCTTAACATGAAATTTTATTTAAGATTGAGACACATTCTCTTTATGTAATTGAGTTTGACGGTAAAATCTAACCCCCTTACTCTCTCATGCAGAATATGGAATGGGAAAGCGAGCATCAACGCAAGGAGATGTCTACAGTTTCGGGGTTCTCCTGCTAGAAATCGTGACCGGAAAACGCCCAACGGACGTCCTGTTTCACGAGGGTTCGAGCTTGCACGAATGGGTTAAGAGCCACTACCCACATAAACTCGAACCCATCGTTGAAGAAGCGATCAAGAGGTGTATTCCACCCCATGTCTACGCGGACAAAGCAATATGTGAAGATGTAATCTTGGAGTTGATTGAACTAGGGCTAATTTGCACTCAGTACAATCCTTCAACGAGACCAACCATGTCTGACGTAGCTCATGAGATGGCCGAGTTGAAGCTCTATATTTCTACCTCTTCCACTGTACTCACTACTAAAGAAGCTTCTTGTAAAGAAGCTCTGTAGTTGTTTAGTGGGGGATGGGTCGATTTTATTTAGCATTTAGGCTTCGTTTGGGAACAATTAGCATTAGCTAATGACTAGTAGCTAGCTTAAGAAAAAGCTAGTTGATTTTGTGTTTGGGAAGGAAAAAAAAGTGACTAATGGCTAATGGCTAGTAGCTAGTTAAAAAAAAGTTAGCTAATTTTGTGTTTGAAAAAAAAAATGACTATTTTTTAGGTGACTAACTTATTTTGTTAAATTGACAGTTTTACCCTTCAAAGTTTAAAAGAAAATTAAAATATAAGAGGATAAAAAAGTCTAACCACTGTTGAAGTAGCCATTAACTTTGGCTAATGGCTACACTTCCCAAATGGACTCTTAGTTTGATTATTTTTCCTTGGTAAATTCTCGAGAAATTCCATTCCAATTCAACTGAGTGATCGATTTTTTTTTCCCCACCATCTTTTTAATTGCCCTTTTTCTGCCTTTTATTCTGTATCTTGATCCCCAATATCTTTTAAAAATCTTTTGTTTTATTTCAGCATTAAAATTTCATTTTGGTACGTACAGTACTATTTAATTTGGTTAATTAGTAAGAATATACGAGAATATTAAAATTAGTCTAAATATTCAAAAAATCTCAATAATATAATAATTAAACATAACTTTTCTTTTTAATATATTAAACTATATTTTGATACATATATTTTGTTACATTTCAATTCAAACATAAAAACATAAAATAATGTTTCATTAGTGTCTTGTATCTGTCTCTAATATATATATATATATATATATATACACATATATTTTAATGATTATTTCGTGAAAAAAATGATACTTTGATTATTGTTATTATTTACAATTTTTTTCTTATAATGAGTCAAAAAGAAAAGGAAGAAGAAGCTAATAGATAAGTGATACTTAATTCTACTCAACTCAATAAGGGTTTACTGTATTTTGAGAAATTCGTGGTTGTACAAATATATAGAAATGCCGCCAATCAATTCGACCTTTTGTTCTAGATGAGGTATAAAATGATAGTCACTATCATTGATCGCAAACTTAGCCTATACCTTTTAAGATTTTATATTAATTTATTATTATCTTAACATGATATATCAAAGTGAGATCAGTGGAGGGATATTTATTAAAATATGCTAAGTTATATTGTACTTAATTATGTATAGTGAGACCATTCGTAGTATCAAAAACTGATTTACCATTATTTTAACGAACTTGGTGCTTTGCATAATCAAATTGCACTCATGTTTCTATCAGCCGGCCTACCATGCATTAGTTTCGCAATAAATACTACCAGCATGGCTAGCTAGTGGAAGGTCTGGGTTACCCAACTCACCATGCCTCCCAACATATCAGTGGTTGAAAGCTCTAAAATCAACTCTCCCACCCCCCCCCTTCCCCTTTTAAAATATTGATTACATAATGATTTTTGTCTTTAGGAAGGTCAACATATGCTATTCACCCTTAAGCTTCTTCCTCAGATATAGAGAAGCTACTCATCATCTTATTTTATGAGATCATTTTTGACAAGTTGAGTTTTGATGATATATTATGTGTGAGAGAATATGATTGTTTCTACCCTCATAACCTAACTATTAAGAAATAAATCTTTTATAACTAAGATTTGAATTCAAACTGAAAACTTCTCGAATTATATTAAGAAATAAACTTATGTGAGTTAGGTTAAGATGGTAGTTTTCTCACAAAAAATATTTTTTTATGAGAAAAATACTATCATCTTAATTCAGTTCACGCAAGATATTATTTATCTCTTATATTTTTTAAAATGCGTCTCTCTCTTACTCGAACTTATGAATTTCTCATCTTCCAAATTAAGAGAGGTGAAATTATATTGGTGTCTTGACTCTCTCAAAAGACTCATCTCCATCAACAATCTGCATTACATTAATGATAGTTATAATTAATATGTAACATTTATTCTAGTTACCATCCACTCATCAATTAGCAACCATAATGTGAATTTTTAAAGAATGCACAAAAATTAAAGAAAGGGTTCCACGACAATCATAGTTCACCTAAATTTTCTCAGCAAAAATCTTCCACTGCCCTTAAACCTACCTTCAAGATCCCTAGCAGCCACGAATCTTGGGAAAGCTTCTTTTGACTTAAAATTTTAGTGAGCTTTTAAAATGTGCTTAAATTTACCTCGTTAATAATTATTTTTTTTTTTTTGGAACAGATTTCAAATGAATTTTAATTGATTCAAATAACTTGAATATTTTATATATATTTAATCTTGAAGGTTTAACGGTTGAGGTTTTGAATTTTTTTTGCAATAATATCAGTTTGATTATGAGTTATAAAAATATATGTATGTATATATATTTAAAGATTGTTGAATTGAAGTTGAACTGAACTAGAAAAATAAATCATTTTTCCTTTTTTTTTTTTAAGTTTGACTATTATGAAAACTTTACTTTCATAATAAGTTGCATTGGAATTTTCCAGAAAACGTGTGGATCAGTTTTTCACTTCCACGCAAGTTCACAATCGCCACAATTTTTTTTGGATGAACACTTTCTTGCATATACATCCCATTTTGTTGGTCAGATCTGGATATCAGGCTTGGTTTGGTAACTTGAGTTAATAGCAGTTGCAATGGTCGATTAAATTTATTTTATTAAATTTATCCTCTTACATTTTAATTATTTTTTAAACTTTTAAAGGTATAAATGTCAAATTAACTAAAACTAAAAATTCACTTAAAAAAGTCACCTTTTTATCCTTCCCAAACACAAAAATAGCTTAAGTAGTTAGCTAAAAATAGTTAAGCTACTTTTCTTTCCAAACCAAACCTCATATACATACAGCTCTCGTACCACTAAACGTCTTTTAGAAATAGATAATTTTGTTTGAGCAAAATTTTTTTTTGACTTTTGTGTCAAAATTTTTTAGAAAATGTGGAAAAATTTTTAGAATTTGTATAAAAATTATTAAAATTTGTTAGTATTTGTAGATATATATAAATTTATAGAGATTTATATAAATTCATATAATTCCAACTGCAACAAATTTGTTGTAAAATTGTCAAGTTTTTTAGAATTATTTGGCCATTTTTTGTGCTCCAAACATACAAGCTTAAGGTAATATTGTTATCATTTTGGGCCAATGCACAATTTCTTAATATAAATAATAGCACTCATTTTAGAAATATTTTCTTATAAAATTTATTTGATTTTAAAATAAAGAATTAATTTGATTTAATAAATAAGATTTTATATTTAAAACAAATGTTTAAATTTAATAATTGAATTGAATTTTGATTATGTTAATAAGAAATAGAAAATATAGTAAATATTATATATAAAAATTCTATTATTTTGAGTTAAATTTTGGATAATATAAAAATTTTAAAATTTAAGTTATGAAATGAAATTAAATTTAACTTATAAAATTTTATTCTAATTTCAAACATAAAATTTTGTGGTAAGTCTCGCTAAATGAAATTTATTGTATCGGCTATTCAATTGGTTGACGTGGCTCATTTAAAAAATTATATAATATATTAAGTATAACGCAAGTGTCTGACCTACTATCGGTTAAAAAAATAAAAAATAAAATCTATTGATAAAAATCAAAACAAATAACTTTTGTCGTCTAGAGTAAAAGAAAAAAGTGCGAGTTTAAAACAATAAATAACTTGTATCTATAGAACATAATAAATAAATAAGAATTAATATCATTCTAATTGCAATGAAAAAGTCATTAATATTTTTGACATTAAATAATATTTTTTGGAATTAGATAGCTATTCCGAAATAAGCAAAGAGTAATGTATCATATTCTGCTCCTGCCAAGGAAAAAGGTCTTGCACCCACCCAATAAGTTGATGAAAGGTTATTCATAAAAAGCTCTATTTGAGTCTCAATTTTTATAATTATAAAACCCATACGAGGCACAAAGTAATATAATATATATTTTTTAAAAAAATTATGAGTAGAATATATTAAATTTGCATTGTGAGTACTGTCATTAATCAAGAAAAAATATAAGCGTGAGATAATCATTATTTCAATCAACTCATACACTTATTCTTAACAAGATTTCAGTTTTCCTTTGTTCAAAAAAATAAAATCAGTCCATGTGTGCATAAGTGTGTCGTCCTGTGTTTCACTCTCCTTATGAGCTACTTCAGTCAGTTTGGTCCTCGGCCCGAGAGATTGCAGTGGACAGACTGTCCCATATTAGGACAGTTAGGGTATGTATGTTATTATATATCTCTCACTTGCATTTCTAACTTTTGAGTTAGAAAACTGAGTTGTGAGTTTTCATTTGTTAAATATATATATATATATATATATATACAAATTTTGTATTATACTTCGTGATATGTATCTACTAATTATTATATTTGTAGGGGTATAAATTACAAAAAAAAAAATATTTGTAAGGGTATAATCAGACACTCATATTATTTTCTTATTTATGGGTGTGTTTAAAATGATAAAAAGTGAAATAAAATAAAATAAGTTATGGGTTCGTAATTCGTGCAATGAGATAAAAAGTGAATAATTTTTAAAAATTTTCAAAAATTTTTAATTTTTTTTATTTTTTAACACTTCAAACAGTGCATATGCCTATCGAGTTATTTAGAATACAAGTGAAGGGATATGAGTCATGGGTGAGACACTCTTTGAGTTTTGAGATATACAGGGATTGAATATAGATCCTGTTTGGTGGTATTAAAAATGTCAAAATTTATTAATTATATCTAATTTTTATATTTTTTTAATCAAATTTTTTCATATATTACTTTTATGTCATATTTTTTTATTTTTATTATATTTTTTTGTCAATTTTTTATCATTCAAACTCCCTCATAATATTAAGAATTTTATTCAGATGTAAATTTCAAAATTTGAAATTTATTAAGCGCCGGAATGTAAACAAATAATTTAAGGGTAAATTACACTTACACTTTCTAAACATTTAAATAAATATACATACACCTCTAAAATTTTAAAAATTATAAAAACCTCTCTTATTTTGAATAATTTAACCTCCTGAAGCAGACTGAAAAGTGCTCGTTTACGATAACAAATTAAAACAAAAAAAAAAACAAAAAGACAAAAACCCTAGAGGCTGCCTTTTATCTCTTGCTGCGGTTTCGTCTCCGCCGGCCGACCTCCAGGAACTCCCCGCAACTCCGGCGACCTCAAGCAACATCCGGCGGTGAGTATTGTTAAGATAGTTAATTAAATTAATTTTGAAAGATTTACAATTAAGATTTAGATAATATTTTAAAACAATTTTCAAAGTTTGAGTCAATTGCTCAAATGGAACATACGGCTTCATGTGGTGATGAGACTTGACATGTAGCATTATCTAAGTACAAGTGACCTGTAAGAGCGAATCGTGTGGGATTCTTAGCCGTGGGATGCCTGAAAATTGATTTTACAGCTTAGGAGTCATTGGGTCATCGGGGTTCAGTGATGGGCTTTTTTGTGTGTTCTCCTATTTTGTATATTCGTTGGGTCATCGGTTTAGTGATGGGGTTTCTGTATGTTCTCCTGTTTTGTATATTCGTTGGGTCATCGAGGTCAGTGATGGGGTGGGGTTTGTAATTTCTTCTTTTTCGTTGGGCCTTCTATATTTACGACCCTAGGCAACTGCATTAAGTGGAGTTAGCATTTTCCTCGTAACTGGGTCTTTTTCAAATTTATGAGAATCGTCATGGCCATTTCTGCAAAATCATATAGTTTTAGGACTCTTTTGATATGGGAAGCCTACAAAGGTCTGACCGTTTGAGTTCTGAACTATGAACGAGGGTGCAAGCAGAAGAGCGCTATTGGTTGCACCGTAGCATCGGACGAAATTTACCAGTTCCAGCGAAAGAAAATCTCGGGCAAATGGTTAGTGTTCTTTGATCAATTGTTGAATTATTATAAGAATCTGATTTAAAATCACAATGTTTATCAGTTTATCAAAAAATGCTTCAATATGTCTGTTTGTATAGATATTGTAATTCCTATCAGTTATGTATGCCTATTAACCTCTGGATGACCAAAGGCCTCCTCTTGTGATTTGCTGTTATATGTGTGTGGGGGGCATATATTAGGGTTCAATATATGAAAGCTGAAAATTGACAGATTCAGATCAGATCTGAAAACTGAACACACAAACTGAAAACTGATAGTTTTGTCAAACGGGCCTAACAATTGAGGGGCTTTCTACTATTTTCAATACTACATGACAGGTTCCATCAAATTTGGATGGCATTCTTCTTTCCTTACAATGAAAATGTAGAATTTTCTATTGGGGGAAGGGGGGACTTTTTCCTTATGTAGAAATGTTTGAATATATAGAATTGTGAGAAAAATGTAATGATGTGGGTGTTTAGAGTGACAAAAAATGAGATAATTTGTGAGTTCGTAATTCATGTAGTGAGATAAAAAGTGAATAACTTTTAGAGGTTTTCAGAGATTTTTAGAGTTTTCAGTGTTTTATATCGCGCCTAATGGACCTGATGTTGTATGACTTAATTGTGGATGTAGAAAGTGTAGGCTATTTAAAAGGACTATTCAGTTGGTGCTTCTTGTGGATGCTGGCAAGGGCTAGGAGTCATTGTCTCACTTCAGGGCCCTGTGAAGAAGAAAGTGAAGGGTGCTGCCTACCAAGGATATCCCTTAACTTTGATAGATGAAAGTGGAGATGAGGAAATGGGGGTGCAAGGGGTTGCAAAAGTGGTTGCTGATATGGGAGGTGGGGGTGAGAGGGAAATGGGGGAGGAAAAGTGGGGGAACTACATGTGTGAGGGGAGGGAGGTGAGAGGGATATTGACTTGGAGGGATGGGGAGGGTTTTGATAAGGTTGATCACATATGGCCCTTCCCACTTGCAGGGTAAACTTTGGGATTGATATCCCTCTCATTATGTTATGATCTTGTTTCAGAAGCAACAACATTGTTTTAGATTTGTAAATGGTAAAAGAATTCAAATCCTAAAATATTTATTGATGCAAAGGAAAATAGAGTTAAATCCTTTAATTTTATTGGCACTTCTTTTAGTGTGATTTCACTCTATTGATTTTAGTTATAGCTTTGGTTATTTTATTTCTATTTTTTTGGTTTTTTTTTTCCTGTTGAATTTGTAATTATTACCTGTATGCAGGCTATGTATATTCGTGTGAAGCGTAGTAAGACGACCTACTTTCTTCAGTGTGATCCAACTGAGACAATTCTAGACATTAAACAAAAGTTGCATTCCCTCATTGATCAACCAGTTAATGATCAGCGCTTGATTCTACTGGCAACTGGTGAAGTGCTAGATGATTCAAAAACATTGGCAGATCAGAAGGTAACTTCCCATTTTCATTAATGTTGACCATAAATTGCTGGTTCTTGCTATATATTTGACCAGTGGCAATATTCAGATTTCTCATACAACGAAAACCACTATTTTTTTTTTTTGACAACCTTGAAAAATTCTTCTATTTTTTTTGGATATGAAGTTGCAACATCTATTGGTATCTTTAACAAGTTTGCTATTCTTTTTTCAGGTGGAAAATGATGCTGTTGTGGCACTGACCTTGAGAAAAGGTTGTGTTTAGTTACTTAACCCTTTTTTTAATGCATGCTTTATCTTACTGCTGGCACTTTGGTTGGTATAATTTAATGTCCTTCTTAGGCTTTTCTAGCAATTCTTTTCACTAATCCAACATACTGATCTGTCTAAAGAGTTCAACTTTGCAACATAATGTAAATTATTCTGCTCGTGACTTCAGAGTGGTGTTATTTTTTTGATAAATAAAGAAGTATATAAGGGAGAAAAAAAAAGGCATCAAGAGGGTGCTGCCCAAGTACAATATTACTCAAAAAAGGAGTGCCTATGGTCAAATCCATGTGTTCTAAGTAATACAGAAAATTGTGTAAATCCAACTCTGATCTCTTGGATAACCAACTGCAGCCCCCACGCACTCAACCGTGCACCTTTCTGACCTCACCTCCAAGCTCAATCAAACTATTTCCTCATCCCCCTTTGACAACAAGCCATCATTAGTTCCCAGCCTAGTCACAAAGCAAGAGCCAACATTGTCAGACCCTTCCCCCGAACCTTCCCTGCCACCTCCATGGTGACTCCCTACCTTTTCTGCAACTCTTCCCCACCTTTCCGAATGCAAAATCTTGCACACACACACACACACACACATGCACGCACACACACACATAACACATGCATCTACAACCTTATATATGCATGCGTGTATGATTCAATATAAACGATGAGGATAAAGATGAAAACAAATCCTACCAATTGCAAATTGCTAAATCCCATAAAGGCTGCCATCTCACTCCATAATTGCCCTTACAATTTGCAAATAATACAAGTTTGTCCCAATTATAGACTTTTACTAGATTCCACGTCCAAATCTGTTCAATTGAAGCCTTAAATTGTGTGTGTGTGTATTCTACATAGGCACACATCTGTATGGTGATGAGAGAGGGGGAAAGGAGGAAGAGAGGCTGTGGTGCTAATTTGTTGTGATATTGCCTCTGGGTTGGTGTGGTTTGGGACTGGAAGTGGCTGTTGTAGCAGTTAGTGATGGGTGTGTCAGGGGTTGGGGTGGCAGTTAGTTTGTGAGGGTGGCTGAGGTGGTTGGGGGTTTTTTTTTGGGGGGGTGGGGGGAAGAGAGAGAGAAGGATTACAGGCTACAGCGATAATAGGTATGGTTGGGAAGTTGGGCTAGGGTTGCCATGGTCGAGGATAGGGGAGAGAGTTTACAGCGGTAGGGGGTGTGGTGATTCCGTTTTGTGGCATTGGGCTTGGGGCAGCCATGGTGGGGCTAGGGAGGGAAGGGAATTTTCTTCCATGGTATTAGACAAGATAAAGGTGAGATTGCATCTACTATGAGATTAAATTGGTAGCCATGATTATTTATGCCATGTTTGGTTGGGATGGGATAAAGCATAAGACTAGAAAGGGAGACAACTTTTTGACCTTGGATTTGAGAGGGAAATAATTATGAGAGGGAAGATGTAGAATACCACCATTCCCAATGATAATCTATATAGTTCGGATTAAACTACGCATCCAGTGTATAAGAAATGCACCAAAACTTGGTCCACGGGATTAGAAGTCCAATAATGTCCCCAAATCCCCACAAACACAAATCCCCTACACAAACACATTCAAATGGAATATTGAAGATGGACTAGATTTACTGTGGTCAAGCAGCCATTGTTTTTTAAAGGGGAAATAGGAATTTAAGATTTGACTTCATGACTATCTGGTAGTTAACTATCTTTAATGCGAAGGGAGAATACACTTACACAAGTGTTGATACAAGGAGTGTAATTTTCAAAACGACAAGGAGGGAGTTTTATTAATCTGAAAACTCGAGGAATATAGATGTAATATACCCTTGATCTTAATAACACGTTGCACTTTCTGTTGTAACTGCCTCACTGAGGGCAAGAATTTGTTGATAATGGGGCTTCACTGGAATCCTTGTTCCTTCGACCAAAAATTTACTTCTATTTCCTGGAGGATTTGGGATTCTTGAAAGTTTTTGAGTCAGTCATTTATCGAGAGGCATGGTTTCTTCTCGGTGGAGGCTTGGTTTCTTTCCGGTAGAGCCTAATTTGATACTCGACTATCCCCCGCCGTGTTCGTGTCTATATCCTTTCTTTCAAAATGATTCTATTTGTGTCCATATCCGTATTGTGTTCCTGTCCCACGCCTGTGCTTCTTAGTCTACATCAGTTGAGTGCAATTGCTGCAACCTCTATTCTTCCATTGCTGCCACTTGCACTGCCAGAACATGATCAGCCCATTTTGTCATCGCAATATTCTTGAGGAATAGCTGGACTTGCTGCCACCTATGACTACCTTTCCTGCCTTCTCCTCTCAGTACCATGACCATCTTGCCTTTATTCCTGGTACTAATGATGCCACCATCCTTCACGGGACCAACAGTATAATTATTATGCCTCTGCAATTGCCACCACAACCTTTTGCAACCACAGTCACCTACATCTTTGGCCAAAATTCCAAAACTTTCCACTACCTCTAATCACCCTGTATTCTTCTCCTGTTACAAGGGAGATAGTACCCAAGCAGACGGCTAGTAGTATTAATCCCCTTGATGGCTTACACACTTTCCCTTTTTTAGCACATAGTAACAGCAATTTTCATTTGGGTTTTGGTATTGGAAGAAACAAAGTGGACAATGAAAGAGATGGGAGTGGGGGGTGGTGATTTTGGAAGGAGTGGCTTATTGACTAATCAATGAACTGAGGGAAATTAAAGAATGGAGGGTGGCAATAAGAGTTTTTCTCAGCATCTTTTCAGTTTCATAGTCATGGATAAGTAGCGTGTGGATTTCTTCAGTTCCAGTTTTTGTGTGCTTTCTGCTTTAGGAGTTTTGTCTGTGGTAATTGTTAAGGTTATAATTGGTGTTCCATATGGCAAAAGGAACGATTGGTTTTGAGAATTTACCAAGATCAGTAATTCAGTTATATATGAGGATTCTGGAAAACAGTTGACAGTGGAACAGAGAGTGACTAAAATTCAGTAGATTCCGTTACATTTGTGATTGTATATACGCTCTGTATATGATAATTTGGCTTCCGCTTTCATATTCATACTTGCACATGTCGGATTCATTTCAAATAATTTGTATCTTCTCCCTTCAAATATCCCCAAACCCTTGCAATTTTATATTTCTAAGATATTAGTAATTGATCGATGAAGATTTGACTTTGGCTTGAGATTTTATGACAAATGCTTAGTAGTGATTATAATCATGCATTTGACCAAAGGCTTGTTAATTGCAATTCACTTTCAAATTTTCTTTGCTTACAGATGACAATGAATTTGAAGATGTTAACATTGTACGGCCAAGTGATTTCCCGCAGCTCTCTTGATGTGTGGAAGGAGGTTTTGTTAGCTGGTGAGGCAGACCTCGTGAAATAGCTTCCTAGCGACAAAAATCCGTGTGAACAAAGCCTATTTTCTTTATCTTTCATTGAATTGTGTCATGATGTCATCATTTGTTTGGTCCAACTTGGGAACGCACGAGTTTGTTTGTCATGACTTTGAAAATGTTTACAAAATGGAGCTAGTCATATTAAATTCTCAAATCTTACCAATCATGATTCCCTAAAATTCTCTTTGCTTCTTGTATATTACATGAGGCCTTCTGTCATCTTAACCTGAGGTCAGGAAAAAAAAGTCTGCTATTTCTATCAACAAAAAGCTTGGTTTTAAATTTTGTTGAAGGGTATGCAGCATAGGGGAAAGAGAGAAGTAGTGTGTATCTTGTTAATTGAGAAAAGAGGTTTTCCTTCTTAGCATCTAAATACATTTTTTCAGACAATGCCCTACTTTTATATCTCACTAGGTTTTTGGGTTGATGATGATGCTCTTTCCTTTACTCAAAGTTGAGGGACAAAAATGGTTGTAATTGACTTTGTTTAGTTTGGGGAGAAGGGAAAGAGAGAAAAAAGTGAGTGAAAATGGAGATAATATATTGTTTTCTCTTTACTACCTCTCTCTCTCTCTCCCCCCCCCCCCCAGCCCAAAACCCGAATCAAAGAAGAGACAAAATTTTGATGTTCTTTGAAAATAAAACCCTTTTTTTCTCCTCCCCAAGTCCAAAAATCAAGCTAATTTTTATTTTTATGAGCTAAGAAAATTGATCATCCTACTAATGTTTTATAATCCAGAACCAAAAAAAAAAAAAGCTCTGGTCAATTGGAATTAAATTGTTGTTGTTATTATGTTTTGACGTATTTCTTTTTTGAAATATTTTTAATGTAAATGATCCACCCTACCATTGTCTCAAATCAGGATTTGCATTGTTTGGAAATCTGCTTTTATACCAATAAAAAAACTGAGGTTTCTATCCATATTCACATATTTAAACAAGAAATTTTTACCCTGATTTGTTTTGGTTGGTGGTTGTGTTACAAAGATGTTAACTTACCCCCTCACAATAATAATAATAATAATAATAATAATAATATAATGACAATGATGATGATGATAATAAAATTATATTTTTTTTATTCAAACATATAATCATCTCTACAAAGATATTGATTTGAGTTTGTTTTTAAGTCGAATATTAATAAATTATATATATTAAAATAATTAATAATTGTGCATTAAAAACGGTACGAACCATTGCATTTGGCAGCAATTCCTGTATGGATTGATAATATACTTACAATTTACAATACAATTGATTAGAAATACCTTTGTAGAAAAACTCATTTAATACGTACATCAAAACTTGATTTTTTTAATAGTTTTTGGTATATTATTTACATTTATAAAAAAAAATATTACCAAAAAATACTTCTAAATAAAAAAATTTACGTCTAAAACAAATTTACATATGTAAGTAAAATTTTTTATCTAGAAGCATTTTATTTATTATTTTTTTAATGAATGAGAATCACATAGTTAAAAACTATTAAAAGAAAATAAAAAATTAAATTTTGAAAAAAATTCATATAAAATAAAAAAATAAAAAAAGAAAAAAATTAATTTTTTTCATACCCAAACCAAGATTTGTAATAAGGCAATTTTTTTAACCCATGGTTGTGTGTGTGTGTGTGTTTTTATTTTTATTTTTATTATTATTATTTTTTTTAAGGAATGTCAATCACATTCTTAAAAGGTGCCAAGTGGTTGAAAAAATCATATTTAAAAAAAAAAATTGCTCGAAATTTGATTGCGGTCCCTGGAAAGCACGGAAATAAAGGTATGCTATAAATTTGTCTGTCTTCTATGTTCTCCCGCTAGAAAAACTTCACTGCTTCATCACGATCTGGACTTTGGTCATTCCTGCTACCCTTTTTCCTCATATCCATTTAACGGGCTACTAATCTAACCTGAACCCATGTCAATTCAGGGAGGGTGCTAGACTAGAGCAGTAACCCAGAAGATTACATTGCAAGTGCATATTGTTTTTACACTGTAAATTCTCTTTTTGTTCTTGTGTGATTCTTTATTTTAATACAAACACGTGTTGCAGTATTTATCTATTAATTTGAGCAGTTGCGTCTAAGGTGTTTGATGAAATGGCTCACAAAGTTGCTGTCTGTCTTTCCGAAATGACGGGACGGGCATATGCAGTACTGGATGCAATGCCAAGGTACCCTTCCTCTATTATGATTGCGCGCACTTCATTTATGCTTTCTATTTGTCAGTGTTTTAGTGGTATATAATGGCCTCATCCTCCTCCCGCTGCTGTTTGTCTAGCTAGGTGGCACAAAGAGTGCATTCTTAATTGCAAATGTTTTGTTTGCTTTGCGAAAAATTATACCAAGCTCCTCCAGCGTGGCGCTCTAGGCCATTAGGATTGTGCCGCACAAACACATCCCGTTGAAATGTGCTAGAGCATTGGAATTGCGGACTCTGTTTGGCGTATTGTTACATAGACTATTGCTCCATGTCCATTGTGTCAGACCTTTCTTTTTATTTATGAAAAATGGTTCTTCGATTTAAAGAAATAAAAACTGTAGCCTATTGAATGCAATGTAACTGCTCTTATCCAATACAATACAACCAAAGGAGATGACGTGACTGAATCTGATTTGTTGACACAAAAACTAATGCGATCCATGTATGAGTTATCCATTAATTAGGGGATCAATAGTCCATCCAGACTACTAAGCCCGTGCTATTTGTTTTTTAAATGAAACAGGGATTTGTGGGGTGTGGTTAATCCAATCCAACTCCCCATATCACCAAACAGATGTAGGCTTATTTCATTCAGCACATGACTTATCCCCCTACTTTGCATAGGCTGGGTCATCATGATTGGACTGTTCCATCCCTTGCCATCTTTTCGTAACTTTATTCTTTAATCTTAGTTCTTGCATCCTCCCCTGCCTAATGACTCGTGAAGTTCCACTACAAATTATAATTTCTGCTCTAGATTTGAATTGTATAGATTGAGATGAGTTGAATTAAGTTTTATTTGATGTGTTTACTTCCTAAACGTTTCTTGCATTTTGTTTGAGATTATATTTGCCTTGGTGTGTGCAATTTTTTGGTGAATCCGTAACTTAATACGGGGGTGCTTAACCCATTATTTCAGAAAGTTTTCCCCGTGTATATTGATGGTTGATATTTGTGAGCCTAGGTTTGCATAAAGACATCCCTTTTGCTTGGGCCTTCTCAATGTACAATGTATTATTAACTCAACAATGACACATAGAAAGGTAAGTGGAAACAGATGATGTAATTCATGTTTTGATAACCAGATTTTGTTTACTCTGTTGCTTCTCTTGTGCATAGTGATGGCCAATCAGTACGCGAGATACTTATACATTTTCAGCATATCAAATGGAGGTTCCATCAAATCCTGTGCAAAGTCCTTCCTTAGCTCCATATATCTCATGTCACAATATCGATCAATGACTACCAGTAAGCGAGTCCAAGACCGAAGCAAGAAAAAAAGAGTTCATGATCTTGAAATTGTGACAGAGAAGTGGAAGATAGCCTCTAAAATATTGTTTCTAATGGAGATTCTGAAACAGGAACCAGAACAAATAATACCCATAAGGTCACTCGACCAGTATAAGAGGCAAATCAACCTGCCAAAGCCTCATAAGGTATCGGACTTCATTCGAAAATCACCAAAGCTGTTTGAACTCTACAAGGATCACAAGGGGGTGTTGTGGTGTGGGATGACAAAAGAGGCTGAAAAGTTGATCCAAGAAGAAGAGAGGATCATTGAAGAATACGGGGATAAAGCGGCTGAGCATGTCTCTAGGTTCTTGATGATGTCAGTAGATAAGCGTCTGGGTTTGGATAAAATTGCCCATTTCAGGAGAGACTTTGGTTTACCCATTGATTTTCGAAAGCATTGGGTTTACAAGTACCCACAAAACTTTAGGGTGGTTAAGAATGAGGACGATGTTGAGTTTTTGGAGCTTGTTTCTTGGAACCCATCTTGGGCAATAACTGAACTGGAGAAGAAATTGATTGGGGTGTCCAAGGATCATGAACCAGGGTTGCTTTCACTTGCTTTTCCATTGAAATTCCCGCCTGATTACAAGAAGGTATATAGATATGGTGGGAAGATTGATCACTTCCAGAAACGTTCCTATTTGTCTCCATATGCGGATGCACGGGGGCTGAAAGCTGGGTCTCAAGAATTTGATAAGAGAGCAGTTGCAGTAATGCATGAGTTGCTGAGCTTTACTATTGAGATGAGGTTGGTAACTGATCATTTGACCCACTTCAGGAGGGAGCTTGTAATGCCACAGAAGCTGATGAGGATTCTACTGAAGCATTGTGGCATATTCTATGTTTCTGAGAGGGGGAAGAGATTTAGTGTGTTCTTGACTGAAGCATATGATGGTTCTGAGTTGATTGAGAAATGCCCATTGGTCCTTTGGAAGGAAAAGGTCCAAAACCTTATTGGTTATAGAGGAAGAAAGAAGAAAATTGAAACTTTTGATGATTTTCCTGAATTGGAAGACAAGGATTTATTTGAGAGCGAATCTGAGGAAAACATCATCACTGGTCTAGATGATGCTTCACTTTCTGACAATTCTGAGATGGAGATTGGAGAGATTCACGGCACATACAAGGATACTGAATAAAATCATAAGGTGATTATGATGTTGTCTTTTGCACAATTTTGTTTCTTTCTGCTATTTTTGCTTTAATAGTTGGTACCGTGTGCAAAATTTACCAACTTTACAGTGTTAGATTAATTTTAGATTTTGAATACTTGCTACGTGGGTATGCTAAAATCAAATACCGTTGTTTCTTTCATAATCTTCCCCTAGAGATTTAAAATCTAGGATTTGAAGATGTCCCTTAGGGCAATTGGCACCCTTTCATTTCTGTTTTTATTTTGATTTTTTAAGAGTAGTCTTTTGAGGAAGTTCCAAGTTTTCAACACTGAAAATTATGTGGTTACCAAAATGGTTGTCTCCACAAAATTGGTGATTATTTAACTAATCTCTGTATTTGAGTGATTGTCAGAATAAGAATATAGCTGCTGCTTATTTGAAATAGATAAAGCTTTTTTTTCTTTTTTTTGGAGGGGGGGAGAGATTTATCGGTGACTATAAGGTTTCTAGGCAATTAGTATTGATATTCTTAATCAGGGCATCATTATTTTAAAAAATTTTTATAAATAATTATTATTATTATTGAAAAGAGTCATCAAGATGCCTCCCTATGCAAGGACTTTGCCAACATAACATCAAACTATAATACACATTCTCACTTATGCAGTCTATGATTGGATCTATCATGCAGCCCAATTTGAACATAAAGCTGTGGTAGTTTCCAGAATGGTTTCAGGTTCGGTTCACTGGGCCTTGCATAATAGGTATGTACATGCATGCAACAAGGTTCTTTTTATGGATTTGGTGGTAAGAAATTTTTGCTAATTATTTAAAGGTAGCAAATAGATTCATGGCAACTGGTGATTTGTGCATTTTACTTTCTTCTGCAAAATTCACTCGCGCCAACATGGTATCTGTAAACTAATAATTTGTGTTCACAATTTACTCTGTAATAATCTAACAACATCTTTGACTTGGGGTTCCATATTTCTGCAATTTTGTATAATGTCATGGACTCGCATAAATCACTATGGTACAAGGTTTATTACATCACAAAAGACACGAAAGGTTAAGGGAATGAAATAGCAAGACTTAGACGGCATATTAGTACTGATTTAATACAACTATTACCCACAAAAATCTTTACTAGCTGCTTTCTGAATCCCCTCAATTTTATGAACCCGTTTTTTAGCCGCTGAAATCTTAATTGAGGGCCAGCCTTAATTGTTGCGGTGGTATGGCTCTTTCATTGCTGCTTGGGCATCATAAATTCAAATGGCTCTTTCGCTGCTGCTTGGGTATCGTGGATCCAAACGCAGAAATAGCATGAGTTGAGAGTGTCCCGTAGCGGGAGGATAATCATGCATTGAACTGCGCTTCTCTGAGCTGTTGAAATTCTATTTGTATATACCTGTAGAATTCATGACCATTGTCATAGATTTGCACTACAATACCAAATAATCACAAGGGGGCTTTCTATTGTGTATGTATGTGTATATATATATATATATATATTTCACACGTTAATAGCTTGGAATTTTTAATTCTTCAAATTTAAATATTTTTCCTTCTGAAACTTCAGAATTTTCAGCTACCAGGACTTTTGTCTTCAGCAGTGCTCTTCTTTATCCAGTAGAGGTAATCCCATTGTTAACTAGTTTTAGTTTCATTCTGTCAATTTCTATTTAGTGTTTACTGTCGAATTTTTGTGTGATTACAGATTCCCAACAGTTGGAGCTGCTGCAGCAGCAGATATAGTTTGGAGCTGAAGGTTTTGTGAAACACGGAAAGCTGTTCTGTCATTCCCTTGGAAATGTTCTCATATGAAGCTGAAAGGAAGAAAACTAGATTCTAACATCCTAATTCTTTCCAGGGAATCAAACAAAATTTTGTTGGTTTTTCTTTTCTATGATCTTTCACACTGACTCTTAAATTCTTTTGAGGTCTGTTTGTGCACGTTTATTGTATTCTCAATGGTAATCCAAAAAGAATCTCATCATTTATACGAAAATGTACCGTATTATTTGTCAAACTATTGTCTCATTAGAGAGTGAATCGAACAAATCCTTTGTTAAATCCACATGTTACCGGGTATATCGTTGTTGTTAACCTTGTAAGTTTGTAATATCCCAGGACTACGTTGGATAAAGAATTTTTTAAGCACAAAAGTAAAGGGAAGGGATTTAAATTTATTTATCTCGTTTAAGTTGTAGTAGATTAAGCCCCGGGGGGGGGGATTGTATGAAATTTTTAAAAATAAAAATAATTAAATTAAAAAATAATTTAGTAATGATATATATATATATATATATTTTCTACGTACGTTTGATCTTTTATGTTTCATTGAATTAAAATTAAGTTTGCGTTTGGGGTTTGATCTTTTATGTTTCATTGAATTAAAGTTAAGTTTGCGTTTGAGGTGTTAAAGTTGACAAAATTTTCAATTTTTTTAACTTTTTTCACTCTAAAAATCTCAACTTGTTTTTACATTCTCTGATTTTTACTAATTTTTTTTTTCAGTTTTTTCAAACAAAAGAACAAGCGCTCAGAATCGTATACATTATTTTGTTTCCATAAACAGACCAGCGTCAGCATTTTCTTGGGTGATTTTCTTTTCAGAACAAACAAAACCCACATGGCAATTTGTGGATTGGAACATCACGACGTGTTGAGCCATCATGGGTGACAAGAAGTGCGTAATTTTTCCTCTTACAGAAAAAAGGCTAATTGTTGGGAAAAGTACTTTGTTTGGGTATAGGCGTATCGGATGGGACTCAATGAAAATAACTATTTGCATTCACTTGCGAAGGGATAAATTATACTTACTTTTCTTAAATATTTAACTAATTATAATTATATTTTTTAATATTTTAAAGGTATAATTTTTCTTATTTTAAAAAGTGGTTAACACTTACTCCTTTTGTTAATTAATTAATTAATTGTAAAGACAATATTCCCTTTAATTTAATTAATTAATTGATCACAAATAAATACCTTTCTCTTTCTTACTTTTCATCTCTACTGTAAATCTATATAATAAAACATGACAGATTTTGAAAATGTTCCTCTCACAAATTAAGATTCAACAATTGAAATTGAATTTTATTTTTTAACGAGTGGCTGAGATCTTTTACAAACCAAAACTTTCCCTCAAAATTTTTATTTCTTTATCTCACATTGTCAAAATACTACAATTTCATTTTTCTTTTTTTCTATAAAGGCACTAAAATTATGACATATGATTTTAATAAATATAAAAAACTCATAGATTCTTGAAAAAAGACCCACTTTATTGGGTTTTAAAAAAGGACTCACCTTCTCATGGGTTCCAAAAGTGGATCCATTTACTTAAAATTTTAATATTGTTATTAAATTTATATATTTCAATTATATTAGTAATCAAATTAAAAATACAAATAAGAAATGGAATTGAATTAAGAAACACAAATTGAAAAAATTTAAATAATAATTAGATTAATTTTCTTATAACAACAACTCTTAGTATTTTTAACATTTAAAAGTAGAAAAAAATATCAAATATTAATTAGGTTTAGAGGTAGTTATTTTTTAAAATTTTAATTTTAAATTTAAATTAGTCATATTGACTGTATTTATTTTATTTTATAAAGCACATATAATTAATAATAATATTTTTTATTTGAGTTATTTTTATAAAACTTATTAAAATTTTATATTCATCGTTTTATTTTTTTTAATTTTTACAAATATTTGAATAACATTAGTCTTTGCAAAAATATCCCCATATTCAAAAATATTTGAATAAAATTATTTTTATATTCATCATTTGAGTGATTTTTTTCTAAATTCTAATTTTAAATTTAAATCGATAAGATTGACTATATCCATATCTATATAATAAAACACAACACATTTCAAAAATATCCCTTTTACGAATAAAAATTCAAATGTTAAGATTGAGTTTTATTCTTTAACGAATGGTTGAAATCTTTTACAATTTTTCTTCTCAAACTCCTGTCTTATCTTTGCGTCATTTCACATTCTTATAAATCATTGAGTTAAACTTAATGATTATATCTAAAGAATTATATTGAGATAGACAAAAATTTTTTTCTCAATATTATGTTACCGAATAAAGAAAGAGGGAAAGTACAAAAATACATGCATATTTTATTTTAATTGAAAAGTGTTGTAGTCATGAGTTATTCTTTAGTATATATACAAAGATGAATATATATATATATATATATATATATATGTGCAGTCTATACTTTATATATATATACGTATGAGACACACTCTTCTTGTTTCTTCTTGCTAGCTAAGCCCACATTCCCCCCACAACCGTCGTGAAAAGTCTGACTCCGACTTACTTCTTCTTCCACTTTGCCACTTTTCTTTCTCTCTCTCCGTGAAATTTAGATGAAGCTAGAGAAAAAGGCAGAATTTGGTTAGAGAAGATGGCAAAAATTGGTGCTTTCGCTATAGGCAGACGAACAACAACTGACAGCGGTATTGTTATTCTCTATCTATACTTTCCTTTCACTCTCACTCTTCAAACCCCAGTCAACCAAAGCGCCAAGTTTTACTGAGAAAATAGTCCAATTGGGGTCTCCAAAATACTGTTGATTTACTCAATTGAATGATTCAAATGCGACATTTGCCTTTCATTTCTCCGCTTGGCTGTATGAGATGCGTGGGGTTTTGCTAATCACAGCCACGATAACATTTATTTCATTCCTAGAGCAAATAAATAAAAAATATTTCCAAAGTTTTGGTTTCTCTTCATCAAACATATTAATGGCTTGTACATTATTTTCAATTGACCATTACATTGCAACTTGGAGAGAAATATCTGTCCAAGATTTTCCATGAAAAGCTTATCTGCAACTTGTGATATTCTTAAATAATTTTTTAATTTTAATTTTTTTAAATTAATCGTAGAACTCTGTTTTTGTTTAAACTTTGAAAGTAATTATAGAGAGAATGGGAGAATTGGAAAAGCTTAATTAAAGAAATTGTGTTGCAGCATGAACATGCCCAATTTTAATTGTTTATGATTGTTTTTCAAGTCAATTTCACAATGGGTACTGTTATTATTATGATTTATTCTTTACCTTATACAATCACCAGTTAATTTTCTATTTATGGTTCTTAGAATCATACTTCCAGAATATTTGTACAGTCAATTATTTTCTTCCTAGAATAGCTCCTAGAATCAAGTTGTGTAGGCCTATATATTTTGAATTTTTGCTATTGTAAACTATATACGCAGAGAACCATTCTCTCTTTAAATTGATCCTTGCTTAACATGGTATCAAAGTAACCTTCCTAGGGTTCGTTTCTTCTCTTTATTCATTCTTTCTTCTTACGGTTTATTCCTTTTCTTTGTTCATTCTTATTGCCATAACTGTTTCGAACACTACTGACAACACCTCACCAATATGAAACTCATCTCAGATGTCTCTTTTCCCTATTTTATTCAGTCAGCTGACCATCCTCGATCAGCCTTTGTTGAACCCTTACTCACTGTAAACAACTACTCCTCATGGCGTTGGGCTGTCAAGATGGCATTTTTTAATGCCAAAAACAAACTCGATTTTGTTGATGGTTCTTTTTTCAAACCAATCAATGATACTGAAGGTGCAAATCTTTGGGAGCGATGCAATGATATGGTCCTATCATGGCTTCTTCACAGTGTTGACAAAGCTCTTTCTAGCGACCTTCTCTACTGTTAAAACCCCCATGATCATTGGCTTGAACTTGAGACCCGCTTTTCTCATAGTAATAATCCTACCATTTTTTGCCTCAGACGTTTTATAGCCACTCTTTGCCAAAAAAATCTTTCCATCACCTAATACTTCAACCACATCGAGGAACTTTGGGACGAACTGGATTCCATTCAATTAATGAAAGGATGCACATGCGGTGCTCTCAAAGATCTTAACACAATACAAGCCACTAAAAGAGTGTTTCAATTCTTTATGGGGTTGAATGATTCCTATCAACAAATTCGAAGTCAAATCCTTGTCATAGATCCACTCTCATCTGTTAACAAAGTTCATTCCATTCTTTTACAAGAAGAAAGCCAAAGACTTTTGCATATGACATCTCTATCTCTTGATGCCTTTGCATTGGTAGCTCCACAAGTAACTCCGGCTTTGCCATCGACACCGTTGGCTCACACCATTCTCAAACACCTGTCATTTGCGAGCATTGTGCCCAAAATAAACACACAAAGTCCAAATGTTACCATCTCATCGGCTTTCCCGCTGGCTGAAACAAACACTCCAATAATCGATCAAGTCACCATAAGAATAATTTGCTAGTTGCACATCAATTTTCGGGTTATAATGGTTCAACAATAGCTACTGCACATACAGGCCAGCAAACACATTCTGCATTGCTTGTTTCTAGACAACAAGAACCAGCTGCACCACTCATGGGCCACTCATGTTTAGCCTCTTTAGTCACTGGACAATCAAGCACAACCCAAGGACATGGGTCACCTTGATTCAGGTCATTTTATTTCAGGACAGCAACATTATTTAGCCCCCTAGCTTGCAACATCTTTTAGTCCACCACAACAAGCCCATAGTGGAAATAACTTACTCTCTAGTAGCACATCTGAGGCCTTAACTGCTTCTGAACTTCGTTAACTACGGCCGTCTGCTAACTTTATTGGTAATGTTTTACTCACTTATTCCTCTGTTTTTTTCCTTAAAATATTTGGATAATCGATAGTGGTGCATCTGATCATACGACTCCGCATTTGTCCCTTTTTAATTCTTTTTTTACCAAATACTTGATGTTTACCTGTTTATTTGCCTTCAGGGTCATCACATGCTATTAGTGATATAGGTGACATTACCTTCTCACCTAGCATCACACTTTCTGATGTTTTGTACATTCCCAATTTCCATTTTAATCTCATTTCTATCTCTGAACTCACTAAAACTTTAAACTGTGCTATGTTATGCTTTCTTACATTTTATGTTTTTCAGGACCTAACCTTGAACAAGCTGATTGGAGTAGGTAAGGTGCACAATGGACTCTATTAGCTTCGGATTGGGTCACCTCATGCTCTTACCCCCACCCAGACCACATCCTTCCACATTTGGCATTGCTACCTTGGTCACTCTTCTATTTTTAATTTACCCAAGTTTATTTCTATTCTTACTGAAAATGCGCATTGTGATGCTTGCTTGAAAGGAAAACACATTTGATTTCCTTTTCAATCTGTACCTAATAAAAGCACATTTCCTTTTGAAAGAATTCGTTGTAATATTTTGGGTGGTTACCAAATGCTCTCAACTTGTGGTGCACATTATTTTTTAACGATGGTGGATCAATTCACTCGTGTTACTTTGGTTTATTTGATGCGTTTTAAATCTAAAACTTTCTCTAAATTATGCATCTTTTTCAATATGGTACATACCCAGTTCTACTGTAAAATTAAACACTTTCGTTCAGAGAATGGCTTAGAATTTACAGTCGGACCTACCCAATCATTTTTTCATGAACACGACATTCTCCATGATTTCACATGCGTTGACACGCCTCAACAAAATGGCGTTGCTAAACGTAAGCATCGGCACATTCTTAATGTTGCTTGATGTTTACATTTTTAAGCGCGTCTTCCCTTGAAATTCTTAGTTGAATGCATTCTTATCACCGTTTACTTAATTAATTGTACCCTATCTCGTACTCTAGGCAATGTTGCCTCATATGAACACCTTCATCACAAACCTCCCGCTTATAAACATTTCCATGTGTTTGGTTGTCTTTGTTATGCCCAAAGTCTTAAAGTTAACCAGGACAAATTTCAACCTTGTGGCATTCTATACCTCTTTGTAGGGTATCCTCCTCATCACCATAGTTATTGCGTGTATAATCTTACCACTAAAAATTTTTTTATCTCACGCAATGTCACTTTTATCGAACCTATTTTTCCATATTCCTTATTACCACCTGAACACCCTGATAGACCTATCCTTCAATTATCTATCATAGATATCCCAGTTTTATCTTCCTTTTATCTTGTGGCTACTCCACCTAACGACACAATCTCCACAACTAAACCTGAATCTAAACCTATACCTACTTTCCCACCCCCACCTCCATAACACATACTCGTCATTGCCGTAATATTGGCCTACTGTCGTATTTTCGTGATTATATTTGTCCTACCTTACCTTCTGCCTTCACTGTGCTCTTCTCGGTTCCACTCCCAACCTCAGGTATGGTTCATCCTTTTTTCTAAATTTCTTTCTTATACTTGTTTTTCTAGACCTCGATGTCCCAACTTTATCTTCCCTTACTCCTGTGGCTACTCTACCTAATGACACAATCTCCATAATCGAACTCGAATCTGAACCTGAACTTATACCTACTTCCCCAACCCCCACCTCCGTAACACATACTCGTCTTCGCCGTAATGTTGGCCCACTACCGCATCTTCGTGATTATATTTGGCCCACCTTACCTTCTGCCTTCGCTGCGCCCTCCTCGACTCCACTCACGACCTCAGGTATGGTTCATCCTCTTTAATTTTCTTTCCTACACTCGTTTTTCTAGACCCTATTTTGCTTTTCTATCGTCTCTTTCACAGCACAATGAACCTTCCTCTTATGCTTAAGCCATCACACAATCTCACTGCTGTGCTACTATTTCTGCTGAACTTCAAGCCTTAGAAGCTAATCATACTTGGACTTTTTCGTCCTTTCTACCAGGAAAAAAAGCTATTGGCTAGAAATGGGTATTTAAAACCAAACTGAAGGCAAACAGTTCTGTTGAGCGATATAAGGCTCGGCTTGTCGCCAAAGCTTTAACCATATTTAAGGACTCGATTATCATGATACCTTTGCTCTAGTGGCCGAACTGGTTACTGTTCGCCGCCACTGGCATTTACACCAACTTGATGTTCACAATGCCTTCCTCCATGGTGACTTAAATGAGGAGGTTTACAAGTCCCTCTCTCCGGGTTATGCAGTAAAGGGGAGACTCAAGTTTGTCGTTCATAGAAATCTCTTTATGGTCTTAAACAGGCATCTTGAAATTGGTATGCTAAGCTATCTTCTGTTCTCTACACAGCCAGCTACATTCAATCTCAACCCGATCATTCTCTTTTTACTTGCACTCATGGGAGTACATTCATTGCTATCTTGGTTTATGTGGATGATCTTTTGATTACTAGAAATGACTTAAGGGCCATTACTTCTATTAAGATCGTTTTTGCTGATCAATTCAAGATTAAGGATCTTGGTATTCTAAAATACTTCCTTGGCATTGAAGTTGCCTATTCCCCCATTGGTATTTTCATTAATTAGCGTAAATATGCACTGGAGATTCTTTCAGATTTTGGGCAACTTGGATGTCAGCCTGCGTCCTTACCTATGGAACAACATCTTAAGCTCTCCAACAGTGTGGCGACCTTCTCCCTGACCGAAGCATCTATCGCCGCCTCATTGGCTGCCTTATCTATCTCACCATATCACAGCCTGATATTACTTTCTCAGTTAACTTGCTTAGCTAATTTATGCATGCCTCTCGTACTCTTCACTATGATGCCGCCATCCGTGTTCTCTGTTATTTAAAAAGAACCCCTGGCCATGGTCTCTTATTTCCTTCTCAGTGTGATTTCCAGATATCTGCTTATTCTGATTCTAATTGGGCTAGTTGCCTAAAGATGTGGCGTTCCACCACTGATTTCTTTATCACTTTGGGCACCACTCCTATCTCTCGACGCACTAAAAAAAGCAAAGTGTGATTTCCTGTTCTTTCACTAAAGCAGAATACCGTGCCATGGCTTCTACCACTTGTGAGCTCATTTGGCTCAAGACTTTATTGCATGATCTTGCTGTCTATCATCATTGCCCTATATGCCTTTATTGTGACAATCAGGCCGCATTACATATTGCCCACAATTCGATTTTTCATGAACGCTGTAAATATATTGAGATTGATTGTCACTTAGTTTGTGAAAACATTTGAACCGGTCTTATTTCTCTATATCATGTTCCTACTACTGTCCAACCTACTGACATATTCACTAAGGCTCTTGGTGTCCATCATTTTCACCTTATAGTTTTCAAGTTGGACATTATGGATCTCTATGCTCTAATTTGAGAGGGAGTATTATGATTTATTATCCGCCTTATATAGCCACTAGTCAATTTTCTATTTATGATTCTTAGAATCATACTTCCAGAATATTTGTACACTCAATTATTTCCTTCCTCGAATAGCTCCTAAAATCAAGTTGTATAAACTTATATATTTTGAATTTCTGCCATTGTAAAATATATACACAGAACCATTCTCTTTTTAAATTGATCCTTGTTTAACAGTTATCATATTGGGAAGTTGGAAACATGGAACTAATGTCTTTTTACAACTCCAGAATGCATTCACCTTCTGTACTTATTTTTTGTCATTTAAATCAATTCATCGATCTCGTACTATACATGAACAAAACCCTAGAGACTGCTAGGCAATAGGGAAGCCAAACCGACCACCAAGGGAAGACCAATGGCACCGGAGAAGGTCAAGAAATTAATGGCGGTGTCAGAAAAAAGAGCCAACAAACCCAGTGATTGGCAATAGCGTTAGCGTTGGAAGGAGCTCGACGATGGTAGCAACAGCATTTTTTTAAGGAGAGTTTTTTTTTATATTTTTTTTATTTGGTTCTGGGTTTGTTTGGGGGGATCATTCAGGGGTATATATGTATTTATGGAAAATAAAATTGTTGATTTAGTTGACTTTTAAATTTTCTGTTAAAATTTAACATTTAATTAAACGAGAGAGAATAAGTGTTAACAACTTTTTAAAATAAAAGAGGTAATGTAACTTTTAAATGCTGAAGAGTGTAAATGTAATTGACTAAGGAGGGTTTGGAGGTACAAATTTTAGTAATTTTTGTCGAAAGTTACTAGTTGTAATTTTTGTCGAAAGTTACTAGTTGTAATTTTTGATATGTTTGATAAGGCAAGTAGTAATTTTTAATAATTTTTTGTAATTTTAAGTATTTGGTAAAATTTTTGGTAATTTTTAATAATTTTTGTAACTTTTGGTAACTTTTGATAACTTTTAGTAATTTTTAGCAATTTTAATAATTTTTGGTAACTTTTGAGTTGAGAAGTTACTGTAATAGGGTAGAAAAGTGACAAATTTTGGTGTTTTACCAAACACCCAATGAGAAAATTTTGGTACTTTTTTGCTAAAATTTTCGTTGCCAAACGCAACTCAAATGTTTAGGGGAGGTAAGTATAATTTATTCCTTGAAATATTATACTTAAAAAGACTATTTAAAAGTGAAAATTTTAAAAATTTTTGATAATTTTTTTATAAAAGTTGTTAAGTGCAAATTTTTATGCGTTTAATAGAAAATTTGAAATTTTCAACCATTTTTAAAAATTTTTAATAACTTTTAGTTATTTAGTAAAAAGTTAGAAATATTCAGGGAGTCCACCTAGGCTGGGAAGCCATTGAACATGGATGAGCCTCTGAGTGTTACACATCATTTTGTATAATTTTTCTGGTAAAATTTTATAGTTGTAATTATCAAAAAAAAAAAAAAAAAAATTTATAGTTGTGTAGCAGTACAACAACAACAATAACAACAATCATAGATAAAAGATTATAGGCACCAACAAATAAGAGAAGAAACAGCTGTATCACCAGATATCAATTTATGTTGTGATTGTCCATGAATTTATGTAATATGCAGGTATGAGAGGGAAGGGGAACCAAACATGCTAGCTCCGGTAGCTATTTTTGTCAGCACAGTGGATCCGATGGAAGAACCTCCTCTAGTCACAGCAAATACAGGTCTATCAATCTTAGCAATGGACTATACGGTCGAAAAAATCTCCTGCTACATTTCTGATGATGGTGCTTCAATGTGCACTTTTGAAGCACTATCTGAGACTGCAGAATTTGCCCGGAAATAGGTTCCCTTTTGGAAGAAATTTGAAATAGAGCCACGAGCACAGGAGATGTACTTCTCTCTCAAAAGCGATTATCTCAGGGACAAAGTGCAGCCCACCTTCGTGAAAGAGCGGAATCGAACCCACAAATTTTTAATTAACTGCACATATGAAAAGCAACATGATATAAAGAATCTAATTTTAGAATATTCTTTGTGATAAAGTATAAAAGATTTAATTGAAGAATATTCTTTATGATAAGGTATAAAAAATTTTAATTTAAGAACATCTTTGTCACCTGTCACATCTATGGAATGCAAATAATTGTGGATCCAATGCACCTAAGGTTATTTTAAAATTTCGGGTGCCTTCCGTATTGGAGTAGACTTGGAACTCTCTTCCTCCCCATTATTTCTTCTTCTTATCCTCCTCCTCCTCCACTTCTTTCAGGTCCTCATTTCTCCCTTTTCTGTAACCCTTATGCTGATAAATCCCAGGCATATAACACCTTCAGCATTTAACCTCAAAGTCCCAAAATCATAGCCTCTCTGTCTCTCTCTCTCTCTCTCTCTCTCTCTCTCTCTCACACACACACACACACACAAATGGTGGTATTGATAAGGAGTTGCTACACAATAAAACCAACTAAACCAACACCTAGTTCTGGAATATGTATAGCAGATTGTGATCAGGATAAGCCCACAACACACGCACCCCTCATCTACTTCTACCGTCCTTCCTCCTCTACCAGCCTTATTAATTCCTTTCCATCGACATCTACTTCGATTGAAGCTTTCAAAACTTCACTCAGCGAAGCGCTCGTCTATTTCTACCCACTAGCCGGCCGGTTGCGCTGGACCGGCCACGGCGGCCGAGTCGAGCTCGAGTGCAACTCGAAGGGCGCTTTGCTCTACGAATCCGACTCGGACAGAAAACTCGATCACCTCGGAGACTTTTGTCCCACGCCGGAGCTCCAAGAACTAATTCCTCCGGTGGATTACGCTGTTCCCCTGCATGAGCTTCCATTGCTTTTGGTGCAACTCACAAGGTTTAGATGCGGTGGCATCAGCCTTTGCGTGGTTATATCACACATCATGGTCGACGCCAGTAGTTTCTCCCACTTCATGTCCGTGTGGGCCAAGATCGCACGTGGTCAGCCGTTGGATGTCTTCCCATTCCTTGATCGGGCGGTGTTGCTTGCCGGAAACTCACTAACCCCACCGCGGTTGTTTAATCACCATAGATTCATTCCTCCCCCGCTTTTGATTGGCCAAAACGGTAACGAGGAGGAGCAGAGTAAAGAAACAGCCGTTACCATGCTACACCTTAGCAAAACCCAAGTCGAGAAGTTAAAGACATTGGCTAATATTGGCCGAGCCACTGGTGTCCGACCCTACGGTCGATATGAGGCAGTGGCAGCCCACTTGTGGAGAAGCACGTGCAGGGCACGTGGGCACAGAGATGATCAAATTACAAATTTGTACTTCCAAGTGAGCTTTCGTACTCGAATGCGGCCGCCGTTGCCCCAAGGGTACTTTGGGAACGCACTTTTAACAACGTTGGCTGCGAGCCGATCCGGTGAGCTGATGACAAAGCCATTAGGTTATGCCTCGAGTAAAATTAGAGAAGCCGTAGAGATGGTCAATGATGACTACATAAGATCGTTCCTTAATTTGGTCAAAAGTCAACAGGACTTGACCCGGTGGAGGACGAGGCATGCGGTCGGGTCGACCCAAATGGTTTTCCGGGGGAATCCAAATCTCGAGATCACGAGTTGGTTGGGCATTCCATTCAAAAATATGGATTTCGGGTGGGGAAAGGAAGTTCACATGGGCCCCGCAACTCTTGCCTTTGATGGTAAGAGCTTTGTTTTGGACGGTCATGATGGCTCGCTGGTTATTGCACTAAGGTTACAAGTTGCTCACATGGACGCACTGAAAGAATTTTTCTACAAAGATATTTCTGATTGTAAATTGTAACAAGTATATATGATAAATTCATACAAGAGTTGCGGCCAAATGCGCTGGGGGATGACGTTTTTAATGGACAATAATAGTAGAATAAATATTTATGTAATTTATTAGTATTTCTATTAATTGGTTTAATATATATAATTTATTAATGTTTGATATTTATTATTATTATTATTATTATTATTATTATTATATTAGTTGTAAGTTAACATCTTTCTAACTCAGCCACCAACCATACAAAATCAGAGTAATAAATTTTTGTTTAAATACGCGAATATGAATAAAAATTGAGAAGTTCTTTTAATGGCATAAAAGAAAGTGATTTCCAAACAATGCAAGTCCTTATTCGTCATTTTATTATGATTTCTTAAGAGTAGATTTTGAGAAAGTTTCAAGTGTTCAAACACTGAAAATTGTGTGGTTATCAAAATGGTATGGTTGTCGGTACAAAATTGGTTATTGTTTAGCTAATCTATGCATTTGAGTGATTATCAGGATAAGAATATAGATTTAACTTTTCTAAAATAGATAAAATTTTTATTTATTTATTTATTTATTTTCTCGGAGGGGGTGGAGGGGAGAGATTTATTTGCGACTATGAAGTTTTTAGACAATTAAAATTGATATTCTTAACAAGGATAACATTATTTTTTAAAAACTTTATGAGTAAAATTTTCTTTTATTGAAAAGAGTCATCAAGATGCCACCCCCTATGCAAGGACCTCGTCAACATAACATCAAACTAAATTACACACTTTCAGGGTTGGTTTGGTTTGAAAAAAAATAACAAGAAACTTTATAAATCTCTGTTAACTTTATATCGCATCAATTTTTTTCTTTCACTGCACGTATTACAAACTCTCAATTTATTTCAATTTATCTTAATTTTTCTCACTTTTTCTGACACCAAACATGCTCTCAATTGTGCAGTCTATGATTGGATCTATCACGCTGACACCATTTGAACACAAGGCTGTGGTAATTTCTTGAATGGTTTCGGGTTCGGGTCACCGGGCCGCGCATAATTGGCATGTACATGCAACAAGGTTCTTTTTATGGATTTGGGAGTAGAAATTTTTGGCCAATTATTTAAAAGGTAGGGAATAGATTCATGGCAACGGGTGATTTGTGCATTTTGCTTTCTTCTGCAAAATTCACCCCACCCCCACCAACATAGTATCTGTAAACTAATAATAAATTGGGTTCACAATTTACTCTGTAATAATCTTACATCTTTGAGATACGGTTTCATATTTCTGCAATTTTTGTATACTGTTTTGGACTTGCATAAATCACTACGGTACAAGGTTTGTTGCATTCACATTATCATCACTTTCGAATGATAATGTACTGTCTTGTTTATCAAACTATTGTTTCATTAAAAAGTAAATCGATCAAATCCTCAGTTAAATCCACAATTTATCTGGTATATCGGTTAGGGGTGTGCACAGTTTGGTTAAATTTTGATTTTCAAATCGTACCAACCAAATTTAAGAAGTTTGGTTCGGTTATTATTTTAGCAATGGTTGGTTTGGTTAATTTTTTTAAAAAAATAACGGTTATCAATTTTAGATATAGTTTTGAATTTTTAAAACCGAATTAATCGAATTAAAATACATAATATTTAATGTGTATGTATATAATTAATTGATTTTAATGCATTTAACTTTTGGAAAAATTTTAAGACTTTTAAAATTCTAAAAAGAACTATTAAAATATTCATTCTCAGGTTTCAATAAATAATTATATATAGTATTAAATATAATTAACTTTTGAAATGCTATGCCTTTTGAATTTCAAATGATTAAATATATGGTATATTACTTATATCCTTAGTATACACAATTATACACTGCCACTTCCGTCTTTACCTTTATTTTTGTTTTATTTTGTTTTTTTTTTTAATTCAAGCTGTTCTTTTTTAGTTTCATTAAAAATTTTATTTTCTTGGTTATGGTTTAATGGAAACACATATTGGCTTTTGTAATTTAAAATTTAGAATTTTAATACTTCGATGACATTATGCTTTTTGTTGAACTCAAAATAAAAAATTATTATTTTATCTCTATAATTAAATTATAAAAAATATATTTAAATTAATAAACCCATTTAACCGAACCAACCATAATCAAACCAAAATAATTTGGTTCGGTTAATGTTTGATTAATACATATTATTTGGTTGGTTTAGTTATCATTTTTAATTTTTAAAAATATTCGGTTCGATTATGAAAGTTATCATTTTTGAACTATACCGACTGATACTCACCTCTAATATCGATGATATAACCTTGTAAGTTTGTAATATCCCAAGACTACGTTTGATGAGGAAATTTTTAAGAAAATAGTCAAAGGAAAGGGATTAAAATTTATTTATCCTGTTTAATTTGTAGTAGAAAACCCCGGGGGGGTGTTATGAATTTTAAAAAAATTAAAAAATAATTTATTGATGATGTTCTTATTTTTTTTTATTTATATATTTACTACATTCATTTGATCTTTTATGTTTCATTATTAAGCGTGCATTTGGCATGTCAAAATTGGTTAAAAATTTCTAATTTTTTTTAAGTCTCCAATTTTTTTAACTTTTTTTTTTTTTACTTTTTCCAATTTTTATTAATTTTTTTTATTTTTATCAAAATTTTTCAATTTTTATTATTTTTTAAACTTTTATCAACTTTCTATTTCTTATTAATTTTTTACACTTTTTGAATAATACAACAAAAAAAAAAAAGAACAATCTATAATTTACTTTTTTTTTTTTTCCCAAAATTTGGCACATTAGACAGACAAGAGTGGTAGACACACAAATGCATTTTAGGTGGGTAGATTCATCTCCCAAGACAAATATGCAATTATGCATACACCCATACATGCAAAACACGTATCATCCCGAAAGCTTGTGTTAAAATACAATGTAATCAGAGCCTAAGGGCAATTGATTTGATGGTATCCAATGTATGTGAATCCTTAGAAGACCAAACATAAGCACAAGCATTGAGAATCGTACACATTATTTTATTACCGTAGAGTAACCAGCATCAACATTTCCTTTTGGTGATTTTCCTTCTGAACAAACAAAACCCACACGGTAATTTGTAGCTTGGAACATCACCACATTTGCTGAGCCATCATGGGTGATAAGAAGTACGCATTAGTGGCTCTTTTTCTTCTCGTATAAAAAAGGCTAATTGTTGGGAAAATACACTTTCTTCTCTTTTTTTTTGGATGCACGGTGTATCCAGGTGAGATTCATAAAAGTAATTGCTTCTATTCACTTGAAAAATTATATTAGGGCCCGTTTAAAAACAAAATTTTTTTAATAATTTTTTAGCAAGAGTTATTAAGTGCAACTTTTTATGCGTTTAGTAAAAATTTGAAATTTTAAACAATTTTTAGTAACTGTTTAGTAAAAAGTAAAAGAAATTTTAAGGAATTCTTAAGAGTTTTTGGTTGTTTGTTAAAACAAATTGAAGAATTTTTTAATAATTTTTAGTAATTTTTGAAATGTTGTTAAACGTCAAAAAAAAAAATTGATAAAAATTTCTCTCTTTCTCTCTCTCTCTCTCTCTCTCTCTTTCTGTTTCAGACAGGGCTTACACTATTATTTTTGTCCATATTTACTCTAGTATTATTATTTTTTTTCCCATTCATCTATGCATTGTATTTTACTCCCATTAACTACAAATTTTGAGTCCATGGAAAGCCATCAAACATGCAAGAGCATAGCATGTGGATTTGCTTTTGATGGCCAAATTTTGTGTTAGCATATTCATGCACATGTGTTAGGTCTATTATTATGAGTTAAAATTTGAATGTGTAAAGTTTCTAAAGTGTTTTGAATTGAGTTTTATTGGTCGAGTCATTCCTCGATTCAAAGAAGATTGCTTCAAATAACTTTTGTAGCAAGAAAAGAGTTTAAAGATAGTTCAAGCACTTACAATTTTCAAAAAAAGGTTTGAAAGCTGTTCAAGCACTCTAGGGTTTGTGAAAACAATTCGAAGGGGGTACGAGCAGTTCTCAGGATGCATTGTTGCCTTAATTTTATCAGAATATAAAATATGCATTTTCTAGCAACTGTTTGGTTATCTCTCCTGTTTCATTATGCAAACCCTAAAAATTCAAATCCTATCATCCAAACTAAAGAAATCAGCAAGGAGGGTTTCAAAAGAATATTGATTCAACCTTTCATCTCGTGGAAGAAGAACATCTCTAGATTTCAAGGTGCTGTTTGGGTTTAACAACGGAGTCAATCTACGGGGTTGGTTCATCATGGGTTTTAGCGAGCAAGAGAATGATAGAGTTAGAATGGGATTTAATTCTATCTATATTCAATGAATCTTTTGTAACTTTTTTATATACAGTAGGTTGATTTTTAGGTTAGTCGCTTTATAGAATCGAGGTTTTACTTAAAAGTGGTTCTAGGGTTTATTTCGTTAAAATTTTGTGTTCTCTCTCTTTGTGGTTGGATTTGATTATTCTCCATAGAAATTTTAGTTTTTCAATTAGTATCAGAGCGGGTCGTCTTAGATTTTTTTTAAAAAAATTATTTAGGTGAGATCCATATTAAAAAAAAAAAAAATTGGAGAATCTTAAAGAGGGAGCATCTTTTATCAGACCCCATTTATTTGAAAGGTCTAATTATCCTGATTGGAAGGTTAGAATGAGAAATTTTCGTCAGTCTATTAATGATAAGGTTTAGGACTCTATTGAAAATAGATGGGTGTATCCGATTAAGGTCTTAACTGATGAAATCACTACTACACTTAAGCCTGTCTTTGAATGGGATATAGTTAATCTAAAAAGTAGTGGGCTTAATAGGAAAGCTATAAATGCCATTTTTTATGCTGTAACTCCTGCTGAATTTCGAAAGATCTCAAATTGTACAATTGCGAAAGAGGCTTGGGATATATTCCAAGTGACTTATGAAAGTTTTGCTTTAGAACCTAAAAATAAGCAAGAACATTGCCTGGCATTTACTGCACCTATATAGAATTTGAACAATGGAAGTACTGAAAGTAATACTAAAATAAGTGAAGTTGAAGATTCAAATGAGGAGGAACCTGATCTCTAAGAGACCTATAATGAGTTTTACAAGCAATATATGAAAATGCAAAAACAAAAAGAAAAAATGTCTGTAAAAGCGAAAATTAGAAAGAATGAGAAAAATAGTCTGTAGATAGAGATTGATGAACTAGTTTAAAGAAATATTGAATTTGGAGTGAGAGAAGCTACTCTACTATCAAAACTTGAGAAAAACAAAAATTCTCAAAGGCAAATTAAGGAACCTAATCTCCAAGAGACCTACGATGAGTTTTGCAAGCAATATATTGAAATTCAAAAACAAAAAGAAAAAAATGTCTATAAAAGCAAAAATTAGAGAGAAAGAGAAAAATAATCTGAAGATAGAGATTGATGAACTAATTCAGAGAAATATTGAATTTGGGGTGAGAGAAGCCACTCTACTATCAAAACTTGAGGAAAACAAAAATAGTCAAAGACAAATTGAAGCTTAGAATGCTAGACTTAAAGGTAAAATTTTATCTCTTGAAATTGAATTAAAGAACTCTAAAAATTCATTTGCTAAATTTGATGTAAGGTTAGAGAAACTTAATGAAATATGGCGTTCACAAAGATTTGCTCGGGAATCAACGGGGTTAGGATACACTAGTGGAGAAACTAAGAAAGCCAAACACATCCATCAGTTTGTGCCTCTTACTTTAAAGACATTGAAAGGTGAATTAACATATGAAGCAAAGGCAGAAACCACTAAAAAGATAAAGATAGTAAGACTCTTTGTTTCTCACTTTAATAATTCTCCATAAAAAAGGTATGCCTCCCATTGATAAAATTAATAATAGCACTAAGATTTTCTTTTTTGGTGAGGATAATAACTTTGAACATATGTATAAAAAGTTTATTCTTGTTTGTCATCATTGTGGTTTGAAAGGTCACATAAGGCCATATTATCACAAACTCCACGGCCTTCCTATGATATACGCGGATAAAATGAATAAGACTATTAGGGCATACCTGAATGAACAGAATTTTCTTTAGAACAAGTTTAAGATGTTATTGTATGAAACTGAATATCTGGTTAAAGAGATACAAAACTTGAAAAAGTTAGGTAATCTAAAAAAGTTTGAAAATGTAAGGATTGAAAATAAAAGAAACTTTGGCAAAGGGAATGATTTTAAGAAAAGACCTATGTGGGTCCAAAAATCATATTTGCTTTATAGTGTTTGTTTTTTATTCTATCTTTTCTTAATTAGAAAAAAAAACAAAAAAACAAAAGGAATTTGTGTATGTCTTATCTATGTTACTTATCTTATTTTTAAATGGTTTTAGTTTGTTGGTTATTTATTCCCAATTCTGCATGTATTTTTTCCTACCTTGACTTGATGCGTATGATTATGGCATTAGGGTGCTTATTGAAAATACTATTTCGAACCTTAGTACACCTCAATTTATCTCGTGTGGATTACCTATAGAGTAGTACTTGTTCTTATGCCATGTTTTTTCTTTTGACTGTGAATACATTATGTGACTTTGACCAAGCTTTTTGAAAAAAGTTACCACAAGAGTTAGAGTGAAAGTCACTATCACCATTACAAATCAAGTGAGAAAAATTATCTTGGGTGAAACGGAGAAAGCTACCTACTCTTAATTGTGTGTGAAAGCCACTAAATTCATAGTAAAATGAGGGAGGCTTGTTGAACATTGCTATCTTGTAAAATTCTTCTTAATTATTGCAAAATATTAATATAGGATCAGTAAGATGCAAGTGCTTGGTCACACACTCTTGTCTAAGCCTAAACTTGAACTCTTGGAGTAGTATGACCTATTTTTCTTATCCACTATTGATAGAATTTAAGTTCTTGGAGCAGATTGTTTGAGTTACGTACACGCAGCACAAGCATTTTCCCTCTAACATGAACTTGGCGCATCTCAATTTTTAAATCTTGAAAAGAGTTTTTGTAGTTTGAGTATATTTAATCTTTAAACCCTTTGCTTCATCCAAACTTTTAATATATTTCAAGCTATTTTTAGACATTATTTTCTTTTGTAAATTTTTTTTTCATTTATTGTTTTTGTTTTTGTCTTTGATGGAATAAATCTGATATTAATTAACCAAGATGATCTTTGGTCTCTTCTTTCTTGAGTTTGATTATTTTTTTTTTTTTATCTTGAAAATTGTATGACAAAAATAGGCGGGGAATCGGTTGAGTGATGGTATCCAATGTTTGTGAATCCTTAGAAGACTAAACTTAAGTACAAGCGTTGAGAATCGTATACATTATTTTATTACCATAAAGTGACCGGCATCAACATTTCCTCCGGCGATTTTCCTTAATTCTGAACAAACAAAACCCACGTGGCAATTTGTAGTTTGGAACATCACCACATTTGTTCAGCCACCATGGGGGCGATAAGCAGTACTTTGGTTTTTTTCTTCTCATAGGAAAAAGGCTAATTGTTGGGAAAATACTTTTTTTTTTCCTCCCGGTTACGGGGTGTATCGAGATGAAATTTAATGAAAGTAATTGTTTCTAATCACTTGAAAAATTATAGTAAGGCCGTTTAGAAACGAAATTTTTAAGGATTTTTAATAATTATTTAGCAAAAGTTATTAAGTATAACTTTTTTATATTTGGTAAAAATTTAAAATTTTCAGTTACTTTTAAGAACTTTTAGCATTTGATAAAAAATAAAAAAAAAATTCAAGAATTCTTAAGAATTTTTTGTTGTTTGGTAGCACAAATTGAAGAACTTTTTAGTAATTTTTGAAATGCTTTTAAATGCCAAAAAAAAAAAACATAAGTTGATAAAATTTTCTCTCTCATTTTTTTTTTTTTAATTTCAAACAGGGCTTACACTATTAATTTTTCACATATTTACTCTAGTATTATTTTTTTTTCCCATTCATTTGTGAATTATATTTTACTCCCATTAACTACAAATTTTGAGTCCATGGGCAGCCATCGAACATGCAAGAGCATGGTATGTATATTTGATTTTGATGACCAGATTTTGTGTTAGTATATTCATGCACAAGTAGATCCCATAATTTGGTCTTTAATATTTTATGTATAGTGAAGATGGGCTGCTGTGTTAGTATATTCATGCACAAGTAGATCCCATAATTTGATCATTAATATTTTATGTACAGTGAAGATGGGCTGCTGTGCTTTTTTACTATTAGATTGAACCTTTTATCCATTGTCTTTGATCATCAAGTAATTGTTTAAAGCAAATTCTATTGTATTATTCTTGTAAGGAATACTTTAGTTATCTATTATCCAAGTAGCTTTGGTAATTATTTGGTTTTTGATTTGATTATTTAGCTTTTCTTGAATTGTTTGTGTTTTTTAAATTCAGTTATCAATTGACGAAGAATGATTATTGAAATTGAAATGTTTAAATAAAAAGTTGAGAATCAAACTGCATTAATTGAAGTCGTTAAATATAATAATCTCCTTAATTTTTTTATGATATATATTTTTTTTATTTTTTTGTTATTTCAATTCCATTTGAAACATAATTTCACTCTCAACAAATAATTGAAATTAAAAATGTGCTGCGTCGCTCTTAACTGGGGTTAATTTGCTAAAAAAAGGTGTTGTCCACGTATGAATTCCTTATGTGCTTACATGGTAGGCATGATTTGTCAACTATTGCGTAGATTTGATGGGTTTACTCAATGCATAATTGAAACATAGTAGCCGTGGACTCTTATCATGATTTAAAAAAATAATAATAATAAAATAAAAAATTTAAATTAAAAACAAAAAAATTTCATTATTACTCAGTTCTGATTCAATTTTTTTTTTTTTTTTTTTTTTTGTAAAGACAACAAAGATCGATAATAACCGCTTGACCTAGTCCGCTGACAACAACCTTGTCGCGAGGTTATATTAAAGAGAGCCACCAAGGTTATGGAATACACAAGGACACGACACTCTCAAAAGACTTTAAAGTTTTGATCACTGAACAATTAATCAGCCATCTTTGCCTGGTTATTCAAAATTAGAAAAGGTCGTCAAGTTAGAAGCACGAAAACATCAAACCTCTGGAAAAGTGACCCCCGACTTATTAGTACTCTTAAAATACTTGACCGAATTGATAGATACATAAATAGAGACAGAGATAGGGGGAAAGGGTAAGTCCAGTGCATAAGCGTTCCGGTGCACTTATATACCGTTGATTTTGAAACAGTAATAAATTATCCAACGGTTGTGGTGATGATAAGAATTTATACTGGTTATAATAAGTCATAATCAGTTAAATCTTATATATTCCATGCGTCGAACGGTGCACTGCACCAGACTTCCCCGGATCTAAGATAGGGACCAAATGTTGAAAATTGTTAACTGAAAAATGAGAATAAGCTAACCATTTGTATTCTCGACATGCCTCCTTATGTAAAGCTATTACGCGCATCGTGAATTAGTTGATTGTATGAAGGGTGGTAAATTTTAATAATATAATATACTTTGTATTATAAATTATTTGAAAGAAAAATTCATCACGGATATTTTAACTTAAAATTAAAATAAAATTAATCCGATTAGGTATGAAATGAATTAAAATTTAAAATATTTAAATAAAAACATGAATGGACACGGTTAAAAATATAAAATACTGATTAGAGTATAGGATTAGAGTTTAATTAGTAAATCAACCTTTTTTTTAGCTATGTTATTTAAGTAGTTCTTTAGTAAAATAAATAACTTAATAAATCAAAAGTATACCTAAAAGCTTCCCAAGAAGGAAACAATTAAAATTTAGTTCAAAAATAAATAAATAAATAAAATATACGCGTGCGCATAAAAGGAAACCAATTAAACTTAATTTATTTACTTTTATTTACTTTTTGTTGTTTTTTTTTGGTGACCTCGAATCTCACTAATTTATTACAATTCTCAATGAACTGCGTAACCGATGAGTAAATCAAAAGCCCGCACAACATCTTACAAATCACGTAAACCGGTTAAGTTTAAGTCTTACGCCTCTAAGGTTTGTTAGAATTTAGAGTCGAATTCTCAACCCCTCTTAGGGGAAAACAAACAAGCTTAAATACTTTAATACTATGTTAAATTATTAATTTTTAAATAATAATTTATCAAAAAGTAAAAAGTCTTAAAAAGTAGTGCTAGTAGATTATATTTACATTTTTCTTGACGCAAACCTAACACCTTCGCACAAGCTTACTAATTTATCAAAAGTAAGAGTTAGTAGATTACTTTTTTGTTGTTAACAAATAAACTTAAATGCTTTAATATTATGTTAAATTATTAATTATTAAATACTAATTTATCGAAAAGTAAGAAGTCTTATAAAGTAGAGTTAGTAGATTATATATTTACATTTTTTTTTAACACAAACCTAACACCTTCGCACACTAGTTGAGGCACTCATCAATTTCACATGGGGTTGTTGGTGTACTAAAAAATATATAAAAAAAATTTAGTAAATTTTGACTTTCTTTACTAATTTTTTTTAAATTTTATCAATTTTCTTCAAAATTTTGAAAAAAAAAATTAACTTTTTAAGGAACACATCAAATATCTAATAATATAAAATTTGGCAAATTTTGACACTCCAAACACTACATCATGTAATGTGGTTATTTCTGCATTAAAAGAAATTTTGATGACCTGTTTGGAGGGGTTGTATTCATTTTTTTGTGATAATAAGTTCCAAAGCTTCATTTGGACCACCTTAGAAGGCAATGGCCCTCCAAAGCTATAGCACTATTGATTCATGCACAATGATGACATATGATTTAAAATTCAATTGAAATATCACTTTCTCAGACTAAAAATTAAACAATTTCCCTCAAAAATAGACAAAATGTCTGATTAGAAATTCCTAGTGTTTTCATTTTTAAGGATAGACAAAAAAAATCACCAGTCTTCTTGAAACACCTATTTTATGATATTTCGTAATCTTAATAAATATATATATATATATATATATTCTTTTTAATTTGTTTGAGAAAATCCCAAAATTGACTATTCAGTTATTTCAATCTATAATCCATAACCACCGTACATTCTAAGACATTTCAATTGATGATCTTAATATACGCAGGATGGCCAAAATGTTTGTCTTAATCAATAATAATAAAAAAAAATTGCAATTTATTATTAAGAAAAATATGTAGTCTACTGTCTTCTTCAATTTAGATTCACGTCAAATTTTTTATTTCTTAAAATTATTTAACAAATTTTTTTCTGAAATAATTTAACATCTTATTGATTTTGACAACATTTTTTTATAAATTTATTATTTGTTAACCACGAATTATTTTACAATTTTCTACCCCAATATCTTCCTTATATTTGTGATAGTTACTTAAAATTTGTACATGCATGTGCTAATTCCTTAGTTGACCAATTAGTCTACTACCTCACTTGCCATGTTCATGTTAGATTTATATTTCTTTGGAGCACTTGAAAGCACGTTTTTGTAATGACATTTTATTTAATTTATTTTTCTGATTATAATAAAACATTTATTTATTTAAGTATACATTATTATCCCTTATTTATAAAGTATGTGATTTAAGTATTGGGCATAAGACGCCAGTACAGAAAGATTTAAATCGTAAGTTTTATAAATTAAAATAAATTCACAGCTATTAATGAAACGGACATTTCATTATGTTAAAACTGTAACTTTTTTACTTCTTAATTGGGTGATTTATCTTGATCACTAAAGTGGTGACTTTGAATAGGAAAGTTAGTATGTATATGTGATATAAATATTCAAAGGACTGTTGTAAATTATGATTTGGTTAATAAATGTCATTAATCATAATTTACTTAAGTTTTAATAAACATTAATCCTGAGTTTGTAATGGACTCATATTTATGAATTAAATCTGTTTAAGTTATCACGGAGTGAGATCTTATAAACGGTCAAAACCTCGTGGGAACATATACTTACAAGATGGAATCCATTTTGATATGCTCACCTGAGCTATTTATCTTTTTGATCATTAAATCTGTGACCGTAATTTATTTAATAAATTGTTTATTGAATAACAATATTTATTTATAAATTGTTTACAAATATGAAAATATTGAGAATGATCAAAATTTAGATAAATAGAGACTTAGAGTTAAATATGTAATTGAGGGGCTTGATATTTAGCCTAACTTAATTTCGAGCTTATAATAGAGGGTTAATTAAGTGGATATTATTGGTTTAAGACCAAAATTCATTTTATTAAAATTTGTTTTAATTAAATGAATTTTAACATGGACTACTAGAGTACAGCTCAGGACTTTTAGTGGAATAGCCCTGGGTTAATTTAAAAGATAATGGGTTGTCATGAGATGACAATATCCAAATATCTTTTAAGTTAGAGTTAGGAATCCATGGGCCTTCGGTCCTCAAGCTAGCTTAATTTTATCTTAATGGGACAGGTCCAGTTGGCTTATTATTTATAAATTATTTATAAAATAAATTATAGATAATTAATATATATTTAGATAAGATGATGTGGTTGGGAGATTTTCTCAAGATACCATATCTTCTAAATATATATTAGGATAATATATATAGATAAGATATATATGAGAGTGGATAAGAGATAATTTTTAGAGTTAGAGATCTTCTCTAATACAAACTGTGTATCTCTCTCTCTATAAATATCTTTTATATGTCAATAAGCCGAGATGATCTGATAGAGTGACCACACACATCTATCTAGAAAGAGAGAATTGAGAATAGTTTGGAAGGTTGAATTACTGAAAGAAGGTGCTTCCGCTGTGCATCAGAAAAATTTTAAAGAGTTCATCATTCCATTCGAGGTATTTTCTCAACCCTACGCTATAAAAACCAACAGTTCAATCTTGAATTTATTAAATGAAAGGAAAATTAAATAAAGATAAAAAAATATTTGCACAAATTCATCCATAAAAATATTTTACTTAAAAAATATTTTAAGTAACTTTTAGTAACTATTTAGTAAAAAAATTGAAAAAATTTTTAAGAATTTTTAGTTGTTTGGTAAAAATAGTTGTAGAAATTTTTAGTAATTTTTAATAATTTTTGAGGTGTTATTAAAAGCCAAAAAAAAAAACAAAAAAACAAAAAACAAAAGTTGAAAAATTTTGAATAGGGCTTTACACTAATATTTTTGCACATATTTACTCTATTATTATTATTATTATTATTATTTACTCCCATTAACTACAAATTTTGAGTCGATGGAAGGCCATTGAAGATACATAAGCATGGCATGTGGATTTGATTTTGATGACAAGATTTTGTGTTAGCACATTCATGCACATGTGACCCCATAATTTGGTCTTTAGTATTTTATGTTATAGTGATGATGGGCTGCAGTGTTTTTTTTTTTTTAATGCTATTAAATTGAACCTTTTATCCATTGTCTTTTGATAATCAAGTATAACAAATCATTGCATTATTCTTGTAGGGAATATTTTAGTGATTTATTATCCAAGTAGCTTTGGTGATCATTTGGTTTTTCATTTGATTACTTACCTTTTCTTGAATTATTTGAATTATTTAAATTTAGTTATTAATTGACAAACAACGGTTATTGAAATTGAATTATTCAAATAAAAAGTAAGAAATCATACTGAATTAATTGAAATTATTAAATATAATAATACCTTTATTTTTTTATAATATATATATAATTTTGGTCTTAACAAATAATTGATATTAAAAATATGCTGCTCTTCTGGGGTCGGGAGAAGCCCGCAGCCGCTACCCATGGGTGCGCACTAGGTGAAGCTCGCCCCGTGACCCTAGCCGACAAAAAATCACGAGGAGGTAAACCAGCCTAGGCAAGCCCTGGCTGACCGGCTCAGCCGAGAAGGCTGTTAGATGGCCCTCCACAATTAGAGGAATGACTGCCCCCAAGAGGAATCGAACCCGAGACCTATTGGTTCCAAGCCTTCAGCCTGCCATCCGAACCAACTCGACTACTTAAAAATATGCTGCTCTTAATTGGGGGTCAAGTGGCTGAAAAAGATGTTGTTCACATACGAATTTTCTATGTGCTTATATGATATGCATGATTTATAAACTATTGCATAAATTTTAGGGCGTTTGGAGTATTAAAAAAAATAAAAGTTAGTATTGATGTGATATAAAAGTGACACGTGACGAAATTTTATCAGAAGAATTTAAAAATTTTTTAAGTTTTTTGAAATTTTTTAAAAAAATTTGAGATACCAAATGCCCCTTCAATGATTTTATTTAAGGCATATCTGAAAGATAGTGGTTGTAGACTCAAAATTAAAAACAAAAAATGAATTAATGGAAATGGTTATTCAGTTTTGATTATTATTATTATTATTTTAGGACAACAACAATCTATATGACCGCTTGACCTAGTCTGTCGCCGGATAACAACCTTATCGCTAGGATACATCAAGGAGAGCCACCTAGGTTACGAAATCCGCAAGGACACGGCACTCTCAAAAGACTTCCCAAGTTTCATCACTGAACAATTAAATTAGCCCTCTTTGACTAGTTATTCAAATTAAGGGGTGTTTGGTTCGTAAAAAATTTGGTCAAGAAATATAATAAAAATATAAAAATTTAATGTAAAAGTGATATATGATAAGATTTAATTGAAAGAAAGTACGAAAAATTGATAAAAATTTATAAATTTTGATCAGTATGACAAATCAAACACCCCTAAAAAAAGGTTTCACGAAAACATCCAACCTCTAGAAAAGTGACCTGCGATTTATTAATGTACTTAAAAAAACTATACTAGACTGTTGATGAATTGGTAGAAATAGTAATAGAGACAGAGACGGGGACCAAATGTTGAAAATTGTTAACCTAAAAAAGAGAATAAGCTAACTCGACATGCATCCTTATGTAAAGCTATTAGGCGCATCATGAGTTAGTTGATTGTATGAAGGGTGGTAAATTTTAATAATATAATATAATTTGTTTTATAAATTATTTGAAGGATAAATTCAACACGAATATTTTAACTTGAAATTGAAATAAAATTGACCCGATTATAAAAATGAATTAAAATTTAAAACATTTAAATTTAAATATAGACATGAATAAATGCGATTAAAAATATAAAATGCTTATTAGAGTGCAGGATTAAAGTTTAATTAGTAAATCAATCTTTTTTTTTCTTTTTAACTATGTTATTTAAGTAGTTCTTTAGTAGAATAAATAAATAAATAAATAAATCAAAAGTATACATAAAAGCTTTCCAAGAAGGAAACAATTAAAATTTAGTTCAAAAACAAAAAAATAAAATGCGCGCACCCACACCAAAAAAAAAAAAATAATAAACTTATTTTGTTTACTTTTATTTACTTTTTTGTTGTTATCGAACAAATTTAAATGCTTTAATATTATGTTAAATTATTATTTATTAAATACTAATTTATCAAAAAGTAAGAAGTCTTAAAAAGTAGAGTTAGTAAATATATTTAATTTTTTTTTTTGACACAAACCTAACACCTTCGCACATTAGTTGAGGCACTCATCCATTCACATGGGGTTGTTGGTGTGCCCAAAAAAAATTATATATATATATACATAAAAAATGTTTAGTAAATTTTGACTTTCTTCCCACTAAAAATTTCTATTTTTGAGGATGGCATTTGGTTGAGTGGCAAACGGTTCCTTCGCCTCCTCACCCACCTGAGTTTGATTTTCCGGGTGTCTTCCCCCCTCCCCCCTTACCAATCAAAAAAAAATCTCTATTTTTTTAATTTTTATTAAATTTTTTAATTTTCTCTAACTTTTATTAATTTTCTTCAAAATTTTCAAAAAAAAATTTTAATTTTTTGAAGAACACATTAAATATCCTACAATGTAAAATTTGACAAAATTTAACACTCCGAACGCTACTTGAAAGGAATTCTAATGCCCTGTTTGGAGTGGTTGTATTCATTTTTTTGTCATAATAAGTTCCAAATCACAATTTGGACCACCTTAAAAGGCAATGGCCCTCCAAAGCTGTAGCACTATTGATTCATACACAATGATGGCATATGATTCAAAATTCAATCAAAGTATCACTTTCTCAGGGTAAAAATTAAACAATTTCCCTCAAAAATAGACAAAATGCCTGATTAGAAATCCCTAGTGTTTTCATTTTCAAGGATAGATAAAAAAAAAAAAAAAATCACCAATCTTCTTGAAAGACCTATTTTATGGTATTTTGTAATCCTAATATGTATGTATATATTCTTTTTAATTTATTCAAGGAAACTCCAAAATTAACTATTTAGGAGTCATTTGGTTTATTTTTCTCTTTTCTATTTTTTGTTTTTGTTTTTGTTTTCTCTTTTCTGTTTTGAACTCATTTTTCATTTTGTACCTTTGAAAATAAGGAAAACAGCTCAAAATTTATTTAGTCACTTGTGTTTTCAAAATTTATTTTCGAAAATTGAAAATGAGTTTACACATAAAATAAAAAATGATAAAAAGTCATTTTGAGAGTTTTTAACAAAAAATAAAGAAAATCTCAAAATAAGGAAAACAAAGTATTTTTTGTTTCCTCGTTTTGAGTTTTTAACACATAAAACGAAAATAAAAAATAAAAAATAAAAAAATAAACTAAATACCACCTTAATGATTTCAATCTATATATCCCATAACCACCATGTATTCTATGACATTTCAATTGATGATCTCATTATAAGCAGGATGCCCAAAATGTTTGTCTTAATTATTAATAAAAAATACAATTTATTATTAAGAAAAAAATATAGGCTACTATCTTCCTCAATTTAGATTCACGTCAAATTTTTTATTTTTTAAAATTATTTAACAAAAAATTATTTTTATAATTGAAATAATTTAACATCTTATGAAATTTGAGTATATTTTATTATTTTTATATAAATTTATTATTTGTTAACCACGAATTATTTTACAATTTTCTACCTAATATCTTCCTTATATTTGTGATAGTTACTTAAAATTTGCACATGGATGTGCTAATTCCTTAGTTAACCAACTAGTCTACTGCCTCACTTGCCATGTTCAATATTGAATTTATTAAATAAAGGGAAATTTAAGTAAACATAAAAAATATTTGTACAAATTCATCTATAATAATCAAAAAATAATTTTTTCCCAAAAATTTATATTTTTTCTCGTTTATCTAATCAATCAAAAAAAATAAAGAATTTAACATATTTTACTTTTATAAATAATTTTTTTTTCATTTTTATTTTCCTTATTTTCAATTCGAAGATGAAAACATAGCATAAAATAACGAAATACATATATACATCCTTTTGACCTAAAAAATACTATAATTAAAATCTTATGTTGTACAACAATAATAAAATTGGATTAATTAAGGCAAACTTCCAAGCCAACTAAGGGTGTGTTTGGCGTACTGATAAATATTGAAAAGTTTTAAAAATCTCTGAAAACTTTTTAAAGTTATTTATTTTTTATTTCACTATACGAATTAAGACTTGCAAATTATTTCAAATTATCTTATTTTATCTCATTTTTTATCACTTCAAACGCTTCCTAAGTCAATATGGGACAAGGTCAAAGTTATGTATAGTTGACTTTGAGTTAAATTAATATTTATATACTATTTAAAAAAATTCACATCAATTTTTTTACTTATTTATTTAGAGGCTGTTTGGCCAACAAAAAAAACATCAAAAGTCATCAAATCTTAATTACTTTTTGTACTTTCTTCCAATTAAATTTTAACACCTATCACTTTTATGTCATATTTTTTCATTTTTATTGTACTTTTTAGCCACAATTGACCAACCAAACAGCCCCTTAGGTTCTGTTAATAAATTGATTTGTGAAGAAATAAATAATAAGTGCTTGTAAGAATGTGACTATTAGCTTAATTAATTAATTTTCATTTAACAGGATACCAGGGGACAAATACGTCATGAATAAAAAAAAAAAAAATCATTTGTCATTTAAGCAGGCGGCGCGAAACCACCCGGAGTCGCCTTTCTCAGCCCATTCTCTCGATGTTCCCCAACTGAAACCTTCTCTCTCTCTCTCTCTCTCTCTCTCTCTCTATATATATATTTACACATAATTCAAACTTATTTACATACATATGCAGATAATAATCATTTTGTATCAGTTCACAGTTCTATCTGCAATTACAAAGTTCAGTCACGCTTTTCAGCGGAAAAAGTTTCCTCCGACTATGGTCCAGCGATCTCTTCCTCTCACTTTCCGGTGATTTCTGGTTATATTCAAATTCGAACTTCCCTTATACTTGTTGTGTGTGTATTCATGTATATATTTAGTGTTCATTTAGAATTTGATTTTTTTTTTTAAACTACGATTGTGCGATCCTTCCATTCGAACTGCTTGACCCGTAGGGTTGTGGGCTAGATTGTGTTAATGAAATGAAACGAAAATAAGCCAAAAGTCGAAGTTTTGGATTTATTTAGTTATTTTCTTGAATTCCTTGAAGTTACCCAAAAAAAAAAAAGATTTTAATCTCTCTTTGTTTTCCGGTGGTTTCAATTATGGTATTTGGTTAATATTTAAAGAAATTCGAAGAAAATTCTAATCTTTTGATGAGTTATTGGAGTGAATTCTATGTCTGATTTCTGAAGCTTCCGTATTTTGTGTTTCAAGGATTTTATATATGTCCGGAAAATTAAGGGCAAAACCTGTCAAATACAGAGATTAGTTCATGTATTGTCTGTGAAAAATCCACAATATTCGCTATAAAAAAAATTAGGTCTTTATCGATTTTCGATCCTATAAAAAAATTCCTGATAGCCAAATCCAAAAAGATTTATAGATATATATGTGTATACACGTATATATATATATATTAAAAACTGTATATAGGATGTCAGAATTATTTCTTTTATCTGATAGATAAAATAATATGTGTGTGTTATTACGGTAATTCATGGGGATGGACAATGATCTTCTCTAGCACGTGGTTGTCCATGTCTGTTCCCATTCGCAACCCAAATATTTTTATTTGACGGTGATATCAAAATGAATACAAACAAAACTTGCTATAAATATAAAATTTCTTAATGATTTGATTACTCAGAATCAAAAAAGTAGTTGAAAGAATTACTGTGAATTTATCTCAAGAAACACAGTTGATCTCAGAAGACAGTTTTAGAGAGAGAGAGAGAAAGAGAGACATATTACGAAGACAGTTTTAGAGAGAGAGAGATTTTACTGTTTTGGAGGTTTCATTTTCATGAAAAGGAGTTGGGTATTAGGAAGAAGAAACAGGCCAGTGAGGCTGTGTGTTTGTGCGCACAATACAAACTTTGTCCGGTCGACCATGGCATTCCAGTGAGAAGGACAAAAGGAGGGCCAGAGAAAAAGGCAAAGGAATCCCCTCCCTCCTATGCTATGCACCTTCCCATATTTTATCCTACACCCCCACCCTATTTCAGTGCCTCTACTCTCCCCCCAATTTGTAAGGGAAGGGGGGGTTAACCCATCCCTTCTTTTCCTCTGGTTGTTCCAAGGGACCCTATCCTTGCAATTTGATTTTAAGTTTTGACCTCTATTTAATCCAGCTTTTCTGTAGTTTCCTGGTCTCTTCTCTGTCATTGTCTGAATCTGATCCGCCCTAGATTTGGACTTAATTTTGATGAGAATAGCCTACCCATTTTGCACTGGTTGGTTGTGATTCTGAAATTCGTTCTTACTCAGATCTGGGTGTCTGTAAACATATATTCTTTTGATTGTCTTTTCCTTTTTCCTCATGGTTTATTCTTTTCTTCTTTTCCAATCTGTAATATCTTTACTTTTTGTTTGATTTTGTGACAGATTTGTGGCAGAGAAAAGGATCTTCTTTTAAGCAATTGGTTTTAATTTATTAAATGTGGGATTCATAAAGCCTGTCAAATTTGTTTAAGGAGGTATCAATGTAGTCTAATCTGGAGAGTGTGGATGGATGTATGTGAATCAGAGGAAGCACTACAGAAGCATTCAGCAGTGGAGACTTCAAGACCGCCATTGCTTCCCGCGGACAAGAAGAATGGAACCACCCACAAGTCTCAAGCAAGGGAAGTTAGTTCTGGGTACAAGTCACATGCTCCGACCACACCTAGGCGATGCAGGTCACCAATCATCGCCAGATCAGCAACTACAGCCTCCCAATTGGTACAGAAGAGAGCTATGTCAGCTGAAAGGAGGCGACCCTCCACACCACCATCACCGCAAAGGCCAGCCACGCCCGTCCATGATACATCAACAGAGATGCAGTTGGCATCCAAACAGATAATGGGCAGCCGGTATCCTGAGGTGCTATGGCCTTCCACAATGCGCAGTCTCTGTGTTTCCTTCCAGTCCGGTACATTTTCTCTCCCTATTTCAAAGAAAGAAAAACCAGTTACTCATGCCCTTTCTGATCGCACTTTGAAGCCGTCTTCAAATGTATCACAAAAACAGGCTGAAACACCACATGTTTCACGAAAGGCTACACCAGACAGAAAGGCGAGTCCTCTTAAAGGAAAGAATGCTACTGATCAGTCTGAGAATTCTAAACCAGTTGATGGTTTACATGCTAGATTGGTAGATCGGCACCGATGGCCAAGCAAAACGGGCCGGAAGGTATCTTCCAATCCTCTGGCTGGAAGGATGGATCTTACTAGTAAGACGCCCAAAACTTCAACATTACCTAATGTGGGAATTGGGGTATCTTCCCTGAGAAGAATGTCTTTGCCTGATGGTTTGAGTAAACCCTTACAGAAGTCAGCCAACAACACAGTAAGGCTTGTATCGGAGCCCCACGTGCATTCAACGGATGATAATAAACTGCAGGAATCTAGATTACACAAGCCTGTCTCATCGCATACATTAGAAAGAATGGCATTAAGGACTCCTGCTGTTAAATCTCAGTCTTTACGTACTGGATCACATCCTCCATCACCAAAGAAAGCATCTGTATTATTGTCGTCTGTGTCTAGGGGTCTCAGTCCCTCTCGAACAAGGGCATCAAATCCTACTCCTAAAGGTGTCAGTCCATCTGTGATAAGGTCATCCAGTCCATCAAGACAATCCAACAGTTCAACTTCTGTACTCAGTTTTATTGCAGATATCAGAAAAGGAATGAAGGGTGCAAACCGCGTAGAAGATGCTCATCAGCTGCGGCTACAATACAATAGACATTTGCAATGGCGATATGCTAATGCTCGAGCAGATGCTTCTCTTTTTAGGCAGTGCATAACAGCAGAGGTTGGGGTTTTCTGTAGAACTAGTAACCTTAACACAGCCCTTTTTAACGCATCGTATAATTTAGTCACTTTATCTTTCTCTTTTCTTTATATATTTATTAGGAGTTGATAGTTTGGTGAGCCAAGTAAAGAAAGTTTGGTGGCTTGCTTGGTGGACTAATTGCTGAAGAAGTTTTACTTCTTATTTCTTATATGTATGGTTCAGGATGTTATAGGTGTCATCCACATGATGCAACAAAAACATTGACTTGTAAAACAGCTTAAAGTTATTGAAGCAATAAAAACAATAATGACTAGTTAAACATAGCAAGCTGTCAAGGGGAATGCATACAGCAGTCTGACATAGTACTTTGGCATTTTTTTTCATTGTGTTTCATTTATTTTTTTCATATTTGATGTTAAATTTTGGTGTCTTTTCACACAGTCTTTAATTTTCTTGAAAACACCTCAGTGTTAATAATTGATAATTTCATACAAAATTTGTAGCATCACAAACTAATAATCGCCAGTGATTTGAATCTTTATTTGATGATGCAGAAAACATTATACAACGTGTGGATAATTACATCAGATTTGCGGGATTCGGTAATTCGGAAGAGAATTGACCTCCAACAACTGAGGATGAAAGTGAAGCTGTACTCAATTTTGAGCAAACAAGTAATGCCTCTTCTCACTACACATTATGATTTGGTTAGCAATATTGAGTTTTTAATTAATTAATCTACAATTTTCTACTGTTAAAGTCTATTCGGGTGCTTCAATCCAAACCTGTCAACTCCCCCAGTTCCCCATGTGGCTGGTGGCCAAATGTGTGGCCATCTTCTTCTTCTTTTAACATGTTCTTGAATTTTTATGCAGTTTACGCTATATGTATCTGGTTATCCAATTAAGCACAGATGAGAACAACAAAATACTCACTAGTTATGTCAGCTAATGATTTGTAGACACTAACATATTTCTATACTATCGTGGTTAAGTTTGCTGTTTTAACATAAAATCCAACTTAGTCTTTATTAGACTGTCAGTTTAATTAATTGGTTGATTAGTAATCTGTATTACAAGAAAACCCACGCAAAACCCATCTATGATTTTAAAATTTTTGAGGACCTCAATTGTTACTGGTGTTGAGTTCCTTAGAGGCTACAAGAGCTACAAAGGTTATTTGGTATGGTCTTCAGATACAGGAAGGTTCAAAGGAGACCACATGACCTTGTTTTGGTATAGATACTATCTTATTATGCATTTTCTTTTCTCTCTAAGACTAACAAGGATGAAGACTGTCTTTTTTTTTGGAGAACTCTCTCTTAGAGACCAATCAGGTTCCTCAAGGGAGGATAGGACGAGTATCCTTGTAAGCCTATAACCCTAGGCTATTAATACACAAGACCTGGTATCACTGACATCAGAGGAGGTTCTCACCCTACTTGTGATAACCTCGACCCACAGTTGGTGTGTGTTGAGTCGCACATTGGAAGTCGACACGGGGTATTTTGAGCATATGAGCAAGAGAGGTGAAACTCAATTTCTGAAACCTTTTTAACACTTTTGGGGAGGTGTCATGGTTATTATTTGTGGGTGAAACATTGTAACTGGAATTTACATAGTGGAAGATTGATGGTCCCCTCATTGGACTTGTGATTTTTTTTTTTTTTTTTCCCGCAAGGGTTTCCACATAAAAGTCTTGTGCCTCTACTTTGCATTCTTTATTGCTTTGACACAAAGATTGTTTGGTTGTGATTGATTGGATTGATTCACACAAGCATCACAAAAGGGAATTTTCGCTACGCTAGTGTAAAAATTTTCAATTTTCTATTAATTTGAATGTACAATTCTAGTTCATAAATTTAGAATGAATGCGGTATTCAAAATTTTAGAACTTCTTTCTTGGACTTAATTTTCATGTTATGTGCCATAAGAAGTTGCGAATAAACATGGTTTGATTTGGCCATTTAGCTTGTGCATGTTGAGTTTTTTCGAGCATCAATTTTCACTCCTTTGGCTATTTGTAATGGAAATATTTGGCTGATATCATTTTCTAAATGCTTACACATATATTGGATGGTTCAGATAGCCTACCTAGAGGACTGGGTTGCAATTGAAAGAGATCATATTAGTTATTTGACTAGAGCAATTGAGGATCTACAGTCGGGCATTCTTCGTCTTCCAGTTACTGGAGGGGCAATGGTAAAAGCCTTTCAAACCGATGTTTGAATTACGAAATGTTTGAAGCTATAATTAAATCTCTATTTTTTACAGGCAAACATTGAAACTCTAAAGACAGCTGTCTGCTCAGCCGTCGATGTGATGCAGGCAATGGGATCCTCCGGATATTCTATACTCTTGAGGGTGAGATTCATGTTAAATGTGTTTTTGCTTATAATTTAACCATCATGTGATATATTGAGCTGGTCTAGAATTTTCCTGGCTCTATTTCTAGACCCAGTATTAGTTCAATGGCAGGTGGATTATGTAGCAAGGAATATGGCCTGATCATGTGATATTGTATTCTATAATTGTCTAGTGGTTAAAATGCTAGAACAAACTTTCTACAACTTTATCGGCAATTAATGCATTTTCTCAGTGCTAACTGCTAAGAAGTTATGGATGTTGGATACATCATGTTACATCTTGTTGGATTAATTACATAGACCTCTCAACCATAGCTCACCATCAATAACCTCCTTAAACAGGGGGAAAAAATACATTTTGACCTCCTAAACTGTAAGCTTGTATCAATTTGCTCCTTCATTACGCAAACATAAGAAATGTTAACGGCAAACAGTCATCCAGCTAAAATATGATGCTTTTTTTTGGGGATGAGAATGCACTTGCATTGAAATAAAAAGCCCTTTCATGTACTTTGACACCACGACATGATAACTATGTTATCTGATTCTTTCTGTTGTTTCACCTCCGCTTCATATCTCTATTAACACCCCCGCACCAACCTTCTCTTTCCCTTCAACTTCGCTTGCCACCGCCACTTACTATTTCCTCTCTATCACCCACAGACAGATGTGGCCTTCCTGCTTTGTCTCTTTATCTGCCATTACCACCTTCTCTTCACCGTAACTACCACGATGATCACCGCTTTACGAGGGTAAAACCCTCTATCCTCTATACTGGCCTTCCTCCTTTCTCTTTCTTCTCTCTCAGCTGAAAATGAAAAGAGGAAAGATAAGAGAAAAAGTAGAGAAGGAAAAAAAGAGGAAAAGAAAGAGGGGATGGGCCCCTGGCCACTTCCAAATTCAAACATAACTCTAGATCCTATCCAGTTCAGGAAAATAAAAAGAACACCCCAATCTGGACCAAATCTCAAATCCAAATATTAAAATGGCCCAAAATCTCAAAGAATGGCTGAAAATGGATAATGGGAATTACAAAAGAAAACCTCGAGAATGTAATGTCATGTAATCTGACTGTTATTTTTCTTTTTTTTTGGGGGGGGTGGGGGGGAGGCAGTGAGAATTGATATAGAACCTGCACAATCACTAAGGTAATTTCTACAGTAGACTGTCAATCCATCCTACCGCAACCTTCCAAAAAGGGTAGATTTCACCAGTGTTCCATAAGCAGGAAGAATGAGACTATTGGGTGGAGGGGGGAAAAATCTCCTGCTGCAATAATTGAACATGGCTGCATAACTTTCCCTCCAAAGCTAGACTACATTTATAGGAAAATTATCATTGGAATTGTGGTGATGGACTCAAATTATAAGATCTTAGTAGTATTTATTGGAATCTGATAGGATTTCACTAAATTACAGTCTAGATTAGAATTCAAACATTTTTTAATGTCATACTGATGGGAATGGAAAATGGTTTATAAATTAATGGCTAATCTCCAATACATGCCTTATAAGACCAAAGGCTTAGGAACAAAGTGTCAATTTGCTCTTCAATATACAAAGGTTTAGAACTCAAGAGTATTGCTTCTGGAAATTGTAGTGCTTCTTGTTTTGGTCTCAAGATGTATCGTGGAGTCATAAACAGATTATATTGTTTTCTCTGCAGTTGATTTTCTCCCCTGCTTAGATGAGTACACGATGTGTTCTTATTTAAGATGTCTCAACCGTGTTGAGACTATGCCACGTCTTGAACTTGCACATTCTCGCAACTGAATATTGTCGCGCATTTTCACATTAGTAAACTGAGTTGTTTATCTAATTCTTGCATTTATATTTGGCTCTCTTGTGCTTTCCTATGTGCAACTGCTTTAAATATAGTCCTGAGAAATAATTTTGTTTGCCGTCTTCCTTCTGTCTTGTATGTATTACAGGTGGAGGAGATGAATTGTCTAATCTCTGAACTGGCTGATGTGGCAGCACAGGAGAGAGCAATTCTCGACGAATGCGAAGCTCTATTGGCTTCAGCTACAGCTATGCAGGTAATTAAGTAGAATTTATGTGCAGTTACAAGCTTGATTTCGTGCCCAAAAGCAAGAATCATGTCTTATTGAAAGCAAAACATAGTTGAGATTAGGCATTATCTCGGTATCTATGGGTGTGCAAATTATAGTTGTGTAGAGCAGAGTGTTTGTTGCAACAAAGAAAGGATTAGGTAAGGAACAAAATATAATTTTTTTTCCCCCTTCAAACCAGTCAAAAGAGTTTCATTTACTTGCCAGAAAATATGATAAAAATAGTTTGCAGCAAAATTTGACTTAACTATGAATTGAGGCTTCCGTTAGAAATTCAGTTTTCTCTGCAGCCTTTTATTTTACATTTTGCGCCTAATTTGATTTTTTTATTTTTTTTATTTTTGGCTTAAAGCAGGTAGAGGAATATAGTCTTAGGACCCATCTAATACAATTGAAGAATGGTCAACAGCCAATGACCTAGCTATCAGAGCACCTCCATGACTGCCCAGTTTCCAAGCTAACAACCTTAATTTTGCTTTGCCTACCCAGCAAAAACAAACAACAATTTCTGTTTAGGTCTCAGTGAGTGTATAATATTTTTCCCTTTTTTTTTCCTTCTCTTCCTTTTCTTTTCCCTTAATTCCGTGGGTTGGGAAAATGTGTATTGTGATCTTCAGTTCAATTCTTTTTTATTTCCTCAGCAAATAGCTGTCGGCTCCATTCCTTCCACATGTAATTTTTGTATTACCCGGTTGAAAAAGGAAATGCAAAGGAATATTCGGTGTAAATGTTGAAGTTCCTTTTATCTTGTGCACATTTTGCCCAATTAATTATAAATAATTTATTAATGAATTAAAATTATTCATTTATAATCAGATTTATCATTTTTTTTTATTTGGTTGCGGAGCAATTTTTGAATATCAAGTGAACCTCTGCAGAAGGTAATTTTAATGTGATCTATTTTCTCTCTTTTACAATTAGTTTTGTTACAGTACCTTATTCACACTTTTTAACTGTAATTTTTATGTTATGTAAGGCTGTTCCTAAGGGTATATTGGTTGAAGTAGATTTTTCTTATCAATCAAAATCCCTTTCCAAAAGTTTTTTTTTTCATTTGTATGATACATTTATTATAACAATATTTTAAGTTATAAGTGTTTGTCATTTATTATTAAAATGACATGTGCGGAGGAATATATTGGGAGGGAAAAGAAAAACCAAGGACGAAATTAATTTATTTAAAAAAATTAAAAAATAGGAACTTTTTTAAGTTTCTATATTGATTAATAAATCAAAATATATTTGTTCTCTTGCACTCTCATACATGATTGTATCGTACAAATACAAATTATAAAATTTTAGTGTTAAATTATTCTTTTGAAAAAAAAAAAAAAAAAACAATATATTGATATAAGGACATACAAGCCGTGCTGTACCTCAACAAAATTGACAAACCCATTATTCGTCCAATCCTATGCATTTATAAATTATTTGGAGTAGTTTTTCTTCCGGAAATTCTGTTCAGATTTTGTTTGTATTGTTAAATGATGTTTATATTTTATTCATATATTATTTTATTTTTTGTTTTGTAATTGTGATGTAAGAAAGATTGAAGGTAAAATCTTTATTTCAAATAAACAAAAAGTTATTCAAATAAACAATCAAGTAAAATATAGATCAACACTTATTGACCTCGTATGAAAAGTATTAACTTAACATCTTCCAATTGATTACATGAATTCCATTGTTTATTAAAACTACTTTTGTATTGCGTTTGGTTCAGCTGCGTTGACTAATAGGTGTACTCTTCACATAAACAGCGTGGTTTTAAGTCCCAAGTCCCGTAACTTAATTTGGAATCTAGTCAAGTGTCTCCCGATTTATTCATTGGCAAAGTCCAGCGGAGTTTCGAATCACTAAAAAAAAAAAAAAAAAAAAAAACTACTTTTGTATTTAAATTTCATCCAATATCTCAATATTTATAATGCATTTTTTTTTTCAACTTTCAAATAATAACTATATAGTTTAAAAGTCGTTTTTTTTTTTTTTTTAATTCAGCAGTCTCATTGATCGAGTATCATTATGCACTAAGACAAACATATGCATATATATATAATGAAAACATTCAAATTGCGTTGGATTTTTGTTCATGCAAATACGAAAGAGAATTGCAATGGGACGACTAGAACACGAAAAAAACAATGGTACTAAAGGCATTGATATGGTTTAGCATAATTTATCTATATTCACACGCGAAATAGAATAAATTTCATTATAATTATAAAAAATACAAACCAACTCCATTTTTTTTTTTTTTTTTACTTCAATTCTGTAAATCACCTTGGAGATGTCATAAAATCCAGCCACACTAACCAGCATGGCCTTATTACAAAGAATTTTTTTTTTTTTTTTTAATCTCACCTAAAGTTTACTTTTAACAATGAAAATTTTCCTCACTCAATTTTATTTATTTATTTTTAATGACCAGCTCTCAATTAAATTTTAATCAAAACTTAAAAAGAAGGCGGAAACTACTTGGAAAAAGAAAAAAAAAAATGGTTAGCTTGTGTTCCAAGTTCAAGCTTTCCCCACTCAACACCTGCCAAACCTGACCTCTTCCTCTACAATGCCCTTGTTAGAGGCCTTTTCACGTAACAAATCAGCTTCCATTGCTGTTTTCTCTGCCTTCACCTTCGCAGAAACACAACCCTTGAGCCAGATAAGCAATTTTTTTTTTTTTAATTTTGCTTCGTGTTTATTTTGAACATTGATGGGCTGGGTTGGATTTGTTTATTTGCTTTAATTTTTCTAAGCCTTGATCGGCTTATGAAACGGTCTTATGGAATACAATATTTCTGGATCGGTAAAAAATTATTACTTTAATGGAGTCGACGAGTATGCAAAATGCAGGGAAATTTCATGATCATTGTTTGAGCTAATAGAGTGTATCTTTTAATGCAATTAAATCTGAGTTTTCTTGTAAACAATGAGAATGAGTCTTCAGTGAGGCTTTATGGAGATGAATGTGTTCAAACCAGCTTGTTAAACTATTACTGGGTTTTCATACTAAATTTACTATAAGTCTATTTATGCGTATAAAGTTGAAAACTTTAGCTGTCCAAGAACTGTTATGAGAGCTTTGTTGCTGGACCAATTTGTAACTGATTCAAACTAGGACTTTATGTAATCAAGTTCAACAAAATATGCAATCTATTCATTGATTGTGTTTCTTTCTTGAAGTCTGGTGATGGCTAGTAGGCTACTGTGTGCCTCATTAGATATGAATGCCTCATTAGATTAATGTCAAAAATATCTTGAGTAGCAATTTTCTTTCATTTACATACAAAAATGAGCACAACACAATCTGCTCAACAAAACTCATCCTACTGGATTTATTCCTCCTTGTTCAACTTCATTTTCTGGGTACATAAATCATGCCCGTAACATGGAAAAATTTACACGTATTTCTCTGGAGCAGCACAAATCTCAAAACGAAACGGAAAGAAAATATTTCAGCAGTTGATACCACACTGTTTGACATCAGGCCCCTTTGTTTTTAACACAAATGGGTCGATTCGGACCCACAGCAAGGAGAAGATTGAAGCCAAAAGCACCGACCAAATGACAACAATCGTAGGTGTCCTGTTTTGCCTCCCCATGAGACCTTTGAGGAATGGGTAGAGATGAACTATGACCCAAAATGCAAAGAAGAGCTTTCCAAAAAGAGGTCCCCATGATTGGTACCCATTGTTTATGGCATCTGAGATTCCAGCCACAACCCCAACAAGGTTAATGATTAAGATTGTGGTCGGGGGGATGAGGAGGGTGGTCCATTTGAAAGTGTATAGCTCTCCAAAATCCTCATCGTCGGCTGCCTTGGATGTGACTGTAAAGTTTGTGTCAATCCCTGCCAAAATCTTGAGCAGACCCTGTACAACAGCGAAGAGATGTGCAGACACACCTCCTATGACCCAAAATTGCTCGTTTCTCCACCATTCCTCTATGCTTACCCCACTCCACCTCAGCTCAAGAATGCCCGTAGCAAAGATTGAGATGAATAGAGCGATGAAGAAGAGACTTGCAAAGGTGCTTATCTGGATACAGAATAAAGGTAGATTTTACTAGTAACGGAAGTAATATATATATATATATATATATATTTATTCACAAATACAATTCAACTTCGTATGCATATCCTATGAATTTTATTAATTAAAGTGAGAATTGACGACTTTTCATGTCACAGAATTTTTCAATAATTGCGTTGTAATTTTCTCTGCAATCTATATGAAATGTATCACTTGATTACCTCTGGCATAATGAATTTGTCTGTGAGCAAGCAGATGGCAGGGAGTGAACAATATAGAAGTAGAGGAATGGAGGTGAAGGGATACACAGTTGTGTTGACATATGCAAAACGTTCGAGCCATTTAAGTTTTCCTTCCTTGACGCCATACCAAACTGGACTGTGATGGCTGAAGAAAATCTCAACCGAACCAAGAGCCCAACGAAGCACCTGATTAAGCCGATCCGAGAGATTGATCGGAGCAGACCCCTTAAATGCAGCCCTCTTTGGCATGCAGTATATGGACCTCCAGCCGCGGCAATGCATTTTGAAACCTGTTAGGATATCCTCTGTAATAGAGCCATAAATCCAACCCAACTGCACAGTCAAGGAGACTTGATCAATTGATGGCCATAAATTTTACCATAGAAGAAGCTTTAGATGCTTATGTTTTCTTTTCAGAGATTTGTGGGTTCACTCATGCCTTGGGATTACCTCTAGACCCCATTCGGTTTTGTCTTCGTAACCACAGCTAATCACATGAATGGCTTCTTTCAGCAGGGCTGCTGGGCTCGAGGAAGGAGGGACGCCGCCTTCGGTCATTAAGGTTGAAGTAACAAAAATTGCTGACTGCCCAAACTTCTTTTCAAAATTCATCTGGGACATCAATAGATCCTTTTCATCATCTAATCCTGATACCAAGACAAAAGTTAAGGTAAGTCCCATGTAGTTGAGGGAGTATAGGAAACAATCAAGCTAGCAGAGTAATCATTCCACAAGGTAAAGAATGTCAAATACCTTGAACGCTTGCGCTGTCTCCATTTTTGCCCTGTGTAGAATATAATGGAAGCTTTTTGCGGCGTCCAAAACAGGGGCAACAGTCGCAGGTTACCATTTTCGGGCGCTTTGGACCCTTTGGAGGATCATAGCCATATAATGCTTGTCTTCTGAAAACACATCCTGTGCCCACGTACACAGGACCCTGGATTCCATCTAGACCTTTCATGTTAATCTGCCAAACAAAAGAATTGATACATAATTTTAAGGAACATGTTCTTTATAGTACTCTTAATCCCAGCGAAACGAGAGTCAGTTAACATTTCAGTGGGCTTTTCCTGCAGGAACTTACATCAAAGAAGACAGTGTTTCTGTTGGCATATCGATCATTCTTATCAATGCCATCAAACCTCTGGGGGAATTGAACATAGCAAACCGTTTTCCCTACTTGTGGGTCCATCAGGAAACACATTGCCTCTCGTGCAGCTTTGCTGTTATTTATATAATGGTCACAATCCAAGTTCAGCATGAATGGAGCATTGGTAAGAACTCCTGAGACGCGGACCTGCAGGTATTCATCACAAGGCCAATGGTTTCAGAACCAACAATACTTGAACTTTGCAGTACATAAAATATTGTGTGGACTTATTAACAGAAGCATTTTCATTGTTTTAGGTTACAAATTGAATGAATACCACAACAGTTTGTGATCTTTACCAAGGCATTCATGGCACCAGCTTTCTTGTGATGTTGGAAACCAGGCCTCTTCTCGCGAGACACATAGACAAGGCGAGGGAGCTCATTTCCTTCTGAATCAACACCTCCGCTATGGCCCAAAAAGACTTGAATCATGCCTGGATGATCCTTAGTATTGTTTCCTGGCCAAGGCGTTCCATCTTGCATTATCCACCCTTCTGGGGGAACCTTGGTGGCTTTTGCAACAAGTGCATTAACCCGAACCTTGAACTCTTCATACTCTCTCTGTCAAGCATGGCAAAACATGTACATTATTCAACCAGTTTTCACTTTCTAAAAACTGAGGAGAAATCAGGAGGTAATAAAGATTCTAACCTTCATTGCTCTCCGCTCTTTCACAAAGGTAGGCTGCACTTTGTCCTTGAGATAATCAATTTTGAGGGAGAAGTACATCTCCGGTGCTCGTGGCTCTATTTCAAATTTCTTACAAAACGGAACCCATTTCCGGGCAAATTCTGCAGTTTCAGACAGTGCTTCAAATGTGCACATTGAAGCACCATCATCAGAAATGTAGCAGGAGATTTTTTCGACCGGATAGTCCATTGCTAAGATTGATAGAACTGTATTTGCTGTAACTAGAGGAGGTTCTTTCATCGGATCCACTGTACTGACAAAGATATCTACCGGAGCTAGCATGTTTGGTTCCCCTTCCCTCTCATACCTGCAGATTACATAAATTCATGAACAATCACAACATAAAATTGATATCTAGTGATACAGCAGTTTGTTCTCTTATTTGTTGGTGCCTAGAATCTTTTATCTATGATTGTTGTTATTGATGTTGTTGTTGTACTGCTACACAACTATAAAATTTTGCTAGAAAAATCATCCAAAATGATGTGGAACACTTAGAGGCTCATCACTTTAAAAAAAATACACATACAGAATTGTACTTTAATTACAATACTACCATTAGCACGTCATTCTAATACATTTTTCTGATCTAATAACATTTTCTTCGTTGTCGTCGTCGTCGTCGTTGCGTAGAGGGTTAGAAGTGATTTTCACCTGAGAGAAAGGCGATCGAGATAGGTCTCGCGATCGATTGGGAACCATTTGGGGAACTGATCAAGAATCCAAGAGAAAGCAAACCAGATCTCACAGATCACAGAAACTAGCCATAGCCCAAAGGCATCGCGGACAGGGTTCAAAATTCTGTACCGGAGGAAAAGGGCCAGAACAAGAAGCCGGGTCACAATCACCATCCTGTAAGGATTAATCTTGCTAGAAGCAATTGGTACTTTCCTTGACAGTGGCTGCCTTGTTTCATCAATCCTGCATATGTAATTGTCAAGTTTAAAAAAGGGCACTTCTTAGAACTAGTTAGAGCTGTTAGATGATCCTAAAGCTTCTAGTGATTTCTTGGATGATTTAGGCTCTGGTTTGGCAATCACCAAAACAGTAAGTTGTCTTATTTCAGGCTATTTTTTCGTTTTGTATAATTTTTTTTTTACTGTAATTTGATTTCCCATTTTTTTTTCTTTGATATATTTAGACAATTAGGCATGTTATTCACATTTTAAACAAAATACCAAAAAAAAAAAATCTTAAAAATATGAAAATCCATGTACAGATGAAAATTGATTTTTTTTTCTTACGCGTATGTAAATTTTTTCTATTTTAAGTATTTTTGAAAAAAAAAATGTGAACAGCATACGTAAAAGATACCAAACAAAAAAAATAATGAAGTTTTGGTTAAAAAAAAAAATCACATATGACCCGAAAAAAAAAAAAATGTTGCCTGAGTAGCACAGTATGTTTAGGCAGAAGTATTGGAAGAACTCTGGATCGTACATGGCGATGTCCGGATCAGCTAAGTCATCTGTTTCTTGCCCCAAATTGCCTTGCTGCAATTTCCAGTCATCCATTCTGTCCTTCCACCCTCCCTCCTTCTTTTCATCCCATCTTCCACTTCCTGATAAATGTATACACATGCACATATATTTAAATTAGAAAAAAATATATATATACATATATATATATTCTTCCAAAACGTTTTGCCATGACATGGAAAAGTTTTCTGGAAGAGAAGAGTTTAGAAAAAAAAAAATCTATACTCATCTAAGTACGGTACTTTAACAGTAATATTATCATTTCCACGTCATTTTATTGTAATTTAAAAAAAATTGAAATAAAACTAGCATTTTCTTTTTCATCAAGCATATTAAAATTAATGGGAGTAATTAAGAAAGTTACCAAACTCGGGGACTGGATATGGATGAACGCGTTTATGGAGGGAAGAAGATAGCATCTGCTGATCTCCATGAGCTGATACTGGGAACTCACCACTCACCTGCACGCATGAATTTGTATATATTATATAAACACGCATGGATTGTTTAATTTACCAAAATTCATTAATTTTTATTAATTTTTTATATTTTTTTTGATCGAATTTTATGAAATATCACTTTTACATTAAATTTTTTTTATTTTTATTAGACTTTTTTCCCATCTAAACACCCCATAGTTGAGTGTTGCATGCATGAAATTAAGCTGATGGCAAAAGAATTGTACTAGCTTTGTAGATATATATATATATATATATATTTGGGGGTTGGGGCTTACAGGACGAGAGCGACCACCAGCTATTACAGGAGGGTATTGGGCACTGTTGTTGTTGTCATCGTCCTCAGGGCCTCTTCCATAGCTCATTTTGCCATGGAGCATGGCTTCTGCAATATGGGTGTTTCTGTTTCTCTCCTCTTCTTCGATTTTGAATTCGTCTTCGATGTCATCCACATCTTCTTCGTCTTCGTCTCCCTCCACTCTCGGGCTCCCTTCAATTTATTTATTTAATTCTTATTATTTTTCCAACGTAATAACATTTTCCATCAAAATTAATTAATATATATACAAACTAGTTGGTAGCTCTGATCAGTGTACGTGCCTTTGAGGCGTTTGTATCTGGTCTTGCACTGGGGGCACAGTTGGGACCCTTCTCTCCTCTCATACTCGTAGCACGGCCGGCACACCGGAAAACCACACTCGTTGCACGCCACAAACAAGTCTCCGTCCACCGTCAGTCCGATTTCGTCACCGCATATCTCACACACTTGTCCGCTCAGATCCTTCAAAGGTTTGTGCTGCACCCAGAAACAAACAAAAACCAAATTAACTAATGTGCGTGTGCATATACTTATACATATCTACATATAACACTTTCAATTCTCATCTATATAAGAGTGTTATGTTTATGTCATGTTATGTACCTCTTCATGGCCGTGGATGACAACGAGCTCGTTCCGGTTGTGGGATCCGGCGACTAGGCCGGCACTCGCTTCCATGGCGGCGGAGGGTGGTGGGAGAGAATGGGGGCTGAGGATTGTGTGTGTGAGTTTTTGAGGCTCTTTTTAATGAATGCAAAATGAAAGGTAGGGAATAGGACATAGTATCTCGGTCTCACTCCCTCCCACCTAATTGGTGGTGGTGTTTGTTGCAGAGTCTCCATTGCCTTGAAGCTAAGCATCACCTCTCTCAACCACCATGCCCCTCTCTCTCTCTCTCTCTCTCCACGACCACCTTGCTCTAAATCAAATCTAAATTTCACCCAAAAAAAAAAAAAAATTACATGTCAACTTTGTACACTAATCAATTTAAAAGATACAAGCCATTAAACAAGTCTTGTATTGATTTGTTATATTATACTGATTGTACTTTTTAATAAAAAAATCAATATAAAACTATTATCCTATTAATTAACAAAGTAATTTTAATTTCTCTGGTGCAAGTTTAATGTTCATTTAATATAATTAGTCCCAAACCAAGATAGATGAAGAGATATAGACGAATCTAAAATTTGATTTACGAACAATGTTGAAAATTTATGGTCAATATCGAGGTTATATGTTAAAATTTTTGAAATAAATAAAATAAAAAATATATTGAGGGAACGAACCTCAAGAAATATTTAAAATTTTTGCTAAAATTATATTTAGTCCATCTCGCTGAATCCGCCGTTGGAAAAAGAGTTCTCGTAAAATGATGGATGGATGCCATTTAGAGTGTAAAAAATTTTAAAAATAATTAATAAAGTTAAAATTTTTTAAAATTTAGAGTGTAAAAAGTTATTTTGAAAATAATGATTAAATATTTGTATTTGATTTAATATAAAGTTGTTAAAAATTATATAAGTGACATGTGGCAAAATTTTAGTGAAAAATCTTAAAAATTTTTAGAGTTTTGTAAAATTCTTTAGTACAAATGTCAGTTTAATTTTTTAAAAAATTATCAAAATTCATTAAAATGCGTTATAATAATTTGTTTCAATAGATTTTGATAAAGTTTAATTTTTAAAAAAGCATGAATTTTTTGGAGTTCAAAAAAATTAGATTTTGAACTTCTTTGGAGCTAAACGGCCCCATAATCATTTCTTATATTACAAATTCAAATGAAAAGATAAAAATAAACGAAGAAAAAGAATTCACCAAGCTGAATTCAACTAATTTGGAGGAAAAAATTTAAAAATTTGTTGAGTTTGATTAATTCAGTGATTTTGCCAGAAGAGTGATGATCTGTTAGGGCCTTCTAGCAGTTGCAGAGTTTAAGGTCATATTGATGCAAATTCGGTAGCCTAAAAAAAGGATTTAACCTCGAGAGATTCACTCCCTAGGCCAAACCCCTAGAGAGTGAATCTCTTTTGGTTTGTGCCACACATACCGGCCCCTCAACATGTATAGCGGTAAATCGCGAACTCGCGTAGCGGCGGGGAGTCGGACCCACACCCAAGAACTGGATACGGTTCGTCCAGCCAAGGAGGTCCGTCCTACCAACCTTTACTACGTTTTGTGCCCGGGAGGCTAGCCCCAAGTTTTGCTAGAGAGGAGACTTGAACTTGAGACCTTGGGGTGGTAAGCCCCTAAGTCCCAGTCCAAGACCATCCCATCTAACCCCTTGGGTAGCCTAATCCCTGGTAAAAGGAGGGGATGGCTTTAGCAACTTTACACCCAAACCTCAGATGGTATTTTATAACTCCCAGATACAATATAATACAAGTCTCACGTGATGTATTAATGATTGAGATTTGAAGGAAAAACTTAGTGGGAAATAAAATTACTAATAGGCTAATAGCACTATACATTTGGGTTGTGGGCTTTGAAAATTAATTATACCGGTAAATTAGTTGAGTAGCATACGCTGAGGTAGATTCTCTCTCTTTTTTCATTGAAAATGTTATTCCATATCTATATATAGATACATATACATATATGTGTGTGTGTAATATTGTAATGGTTTATGACGGTATGCTTTTCTTAGTTATTGCTATTTTTTCGGTTAATGAAAGAGGCACACAACACCCCTACTAAATCATTGTCGATTTATTTAAAGTATTATAGTTTTTAAAAACATGAGCTATAATTAATCATTTTTTGGTTTCGTTTAAAGTAATAAAAAACTTTGAAAAATGGTAAAAATGCTAAAAAATTCTAAAAATTATTCACTTTTTATCTCACTACATAAATTACAAACTTACAACTATTTATCTCATTTTTTATCACTTTAAACGCACTCTTTATATACCTTCCTTTTTCATCATCATTTGACATTTGCTCAATATTATTATTATTATTATTTAACCCGGAACGATTGAAGAACTGATAAAATCATAGATAAGGTGGGGTTAGGTAAGCTTGACAAATAATGTAATCCTCCACTTGCATTTTTCAACGGAGGATTAAAATGCTCGATTAATACGATTACAAATCCCAACTTAATTAAACGTGTTTGCAAGAAAAATACTCAGCCCATTAATTTATTTTTGTAACTCAGATTTCCCTCAACTAAGGTTGGTTTGGATAGATATTAAATTAGTGCCCAATCAATAGATTAATGATCAGAATGTGATTATATAGCTACCTGTAGCTTTCGAGAAAGCTGGGACTCGTTTGCTTGTCTACCCACCGTATATAAAATACTAGGTACAGAATATAACCCATTCCTTTCAGAAGGTTTATTCAAGTTGAAGAAATATACAAGAGTAGAGAATGCTTGAGATATACGAACCTTCAAATGAAGAAACAGAGGACTTGTTTGGTTGGAGTGTTGGTACTTCTCCATCATCCAGGCAGGACCCCCACCCCCTCCCCCTCCCCAAACACACACACACACACACAAAGGTGCATCACTGGACTGTTTACTGCTTTAACCAAGCCAAACAGTTCGTTGAATGGCTGATGCAGGAACCAACAAGAAGATATATTTATTTACATCTCAATTCAAACTCAAAAAAGGTGTAATCCCAAACTAAGTAGAATCAGAGTCAGTCAAACAAATTATCTTCCTCCATTAATTTCTGTCATATGATATATTTTCTGTTAGATCATACGAAATAAATCTTTTCTCAAAAGTTTAGTGTATACAATATTAAATCTACTTTTTGTTTTCTTTACACTTTTTACTTGAATTGACTCACTTCTCTGTATTAATTCATCTCTAGATCTATGTTAGGTATAATCAAATCATCTTAAAAGATTTTCTCTTAACTCCTCTTTTACCAATATCATCTTAACTTTGTTTCGGATGTATTCGTTTACTATCTTATTTTTTCTTGTACTACCAAACATCCATTTTAACATTCTCATTTATATTAAACTCATCTTTTGAGAGTGTTGTTTCTTAGCGGCCTAACAATGTACTACAAATTATAGTTAGTCTTATTTTCCTTTCACTTTAATTGTTATTTCAGTCATATAAAACAATCGAGACATTTCTCTGTTTTAATCAACAAAGTCCTATAGATAATAAATATCGTTTTTAATCCCTCTATCTACATGAATAATTTATCCAATATATAAAAAATATCCACTTTTTGACACTTCTTGATCCTCAATTTTCATTTTACTCTCATTCATTTATTCAATTTTACTAAATTTATAATGCATCCACTCTATTTTAGTACCATTTGGTCTTAAAACTCTTAACTTCATATGTGTACGCCGAAAGTTATATCTTATGGTAACTTATGATTAACCATAAATGTAATTTCATCCATCAATACAACATCATCTGTGAATAATATGCACCAAGGGATAATAACCCTAAATATGTTCAGTAAAATCGTCCAAAACCAAAGTGAAATGGTAAGAGATAAAGCAAATCTTTAATGTAGACCAATAGTAATTGAAAAATCATATGTATCAAGTCTAACAATTCTTACACTAATAATCACTATGTCATGTATGTCTTTGATCGCTTTAATATATATTTCATGATAAATTCATTTATTTTTTATCAAAATAAACAAACAAACAAACAAGTACGTGCTATGCTACTAAGCAAGCGCAATTGAGTTCATGAGTTCTATCTTGAACTGAATCCGAAAATTCAATCACTTGAGGATGCAGAACATCATTCATGTAGTATACTGGGTTCAAAGAAGATGACATAATACAATCCTAACGTCTTCGAGCAGAATGCTGCAGCACTGCAGTCAACCTCCGCACTTGGTGTCTCATCCAAAACCAACATGATATAAATTAGAAATTTAGAACACTCGGTTCACTAACATTGCAAATGTTGAAGTCATTGTACGGACATAACTCTAACCTGGATTCTAGTTCATCCTTGAGAAGGGGGGAAAAAATGAATGTATACAACAAAGTGCTGCTATCAGATGTTAATTCAATTATAGCTGAAAAGGCTGCATTTTGTTATATATATATATATATATATATATATAGATATACATACATATCTATATCAAACAGAGGTATTCCTGCACGAGTTATATTACACCGATGCTATACAAGATTGTAAGGTCTGCGGTAGGGATGGGCATCGCGGGCCGATCCGTCCGAATCCGATCCGTTATCTGATCTGAATGGATGTAAAATTTGAATTTTTTTTTTTTTTTGGAGATTGGATCGGATTTGGATTTGATTTTTTAAAAAAATTTGGATATTGGATCAGATATGGGGATGACATTACGTCCGCCCCAATCTGCCCCGAATCCGATATCTAATCCGAATCTGCCCCGATTTGTCCCCAAAAATATTTGAATAACCTAAAATCATTTGAAACCACGATGATAACATCATCACTATACCATGACAAACAATATTCACATTCATAATACTCTAGACTTATTAAATTTGACTATTATTATTATTAGAATGAATATTGATAAATAAATTTAAAACAAAAATTGTCATTGTTTTGTATTAATTAGAGTGTGTTTGGGAAAGAAATTATAAATTTAATTTTTTTCTTACTTTTGTGCAAATTGAAGTTTTAAAAATTCAATTTATTTCTTTCATACGCAAAAATTAAGAAAATTTAAAGAGATAAATTTAAAATTTTATAAGATATAATCATTTGGGACTCTACAAAATTATATAAATCCCTTTAAAATTTAAATTTTTACTTACTGCACGAATTATGAAACTATAATTTTTACAAATTTATATTAATTTATACAATTTCAAACCCCACTATGACTTGTAAGCTCAATTGTTTTCAGAAAAATAACTAGATACAAATTTTAAAAAATAATTAAAATATTTTATTTGCTATTTTATTTTCTTATTTTTAGTAAATAAAATTACTGTTTCATTAAGTAACTTCTTTCTTGAACTTTGAATAGTTTATTGTTTTTTTCGTATTTTTAATATTTTCAACTAAAATATATTTTTAAACTTTTCAATATTGATATTCAAAAGAGTTCTTTAGAAAATAGATTTTTCAAATAGTTTAACTAAAATGTTTCGTGAAACATTCAATATTTTTTTTATAGTGGAAATTATTTTTTAAAAAAATATATAGAGAAGGCAACTTATTAATTTTTTTCTTAGATAGTTTGATAAGTGCAGATAATTATATTTTAAATTTTTTGAAAACATTTACTTATACAAATAAAAAAAATTTATAGTTCTATGTTATTCTAAAAAATTATTTGTTATTATAAAAAATTAAAAATTTTTTGTAGTTTTATTTTTTTCTATATATGAATGGTGAGAAAAAAAATCAGTTATTCAATTTTGAAATTAGATTGATGTAAAATGTTAATAGGGACAAAAAAGAACTAGAAATTTAAATTTACAACTTTTATTTTTATGTTTGTAGGTTTTATATAAGAAAAAAATTTAAAAAGCTAAAATAAATTTTATTTATATTTATATTTTTAGCAATCATAAAAAAATAAATTTAAATTTCTTTAATTAAGATATAAAATAAATTGAAATTTATTTACAAACTTTTGTCATGTTTTTTAACATTTTGATATTTATTTATTTTTTACAATTTTTTAAAAATTTATTCATTTTAAAATTTACCAACTCATATTTTTTCTTATATTTTAATCATTACAGTATTTTTAAATATATTACTAGATTATTGAAATGTATTACATTATTTACAAAATATATTATTATATATTCTTTTGATTTTGGAGATGAATTATTTGGTAGTAATAAGTTACATACAACTTAAGGGCAAATTCGGAGGTGAACAAATGGTTTGGAGTTTTGGATATCCGTGGATATATCCGTTCTCCGTTTGGAGCGGGGATGGAGGTTCAAAAAAATATCTGTTTGGAGTTTGGGGCAAATTTGGAGGTAGGTAGAAGATTTAGAATTTGGATTTAGATAATACCATATCCGCCTCTGATCTGCCCGTTCCCATCCCTAGTCTGTGGTTCAAAGAAGAATACGAACTGTATGCTTACTAATTATTCCAACTTTGAAAACCATCAAATCTTGCGTGTGCACTCAGACGGTAGCTGAAACTTCAGTCTCCGATGATTTTTCCTTTTTCTTTGGCAGTTCTTTAGCTTTCTGTACAACAGCCTTATTTGGAACCAAAACGATAAATATATTCCTGACACTAAAGTTTTTGCTCTCCTCAATTGCAAGCTGAAAATTACAGTACTGAACAGGTTAGGAAAATGTGGATAAAATACAGGTATGGATGCAGGATCCAGTGATTAAATTAAAAATAATAATAATAAGAATATGGACAAGGGACCTATGACAAAAAATAAAATTTTATATATTTTTAGTTATGTACATATTATATGAATATATCATTCAAAAGAACACCAATTCAACATTACTATGCAAAACTCAAAACATATTTCAACATACAAAAAAAATAACAAAAGATGAGACAGAAGATTTTATAATTTTTTGGGTTCTGGTTGATCAATCCCAAGTTTTTTAACCATGTTTGAAGAGCAATAAAATTGATGCTTTTCAAAAAGAAAAAACAATGACACATCCGACAAGTATTTTCAATTTTAGTGTGGGCGACATATATTTTGACATGTGCATGCGATACTCGGATTCAGTGTGCATCCATTTTAAAGTGTCCATAACTTCAAACATTTCTAGATAAGTGAAGGAGCCAAACAGAAAAATATAGCACTTGTCTACCCTGCTGGTTTCAAAAATATTTTAGAACATCATTGCCAAGGCCAAAAAGAATTGAGAATACTGCAGTTGATCCTAAACCACAGGGGGCAGCTAAACAGACTTCTTGTAACTAACTATTCACAATTTGGCCATATATTCTCTAACATTTACAATCCAACAATGTAAAACTCACAATTCATGTATGATTATTCATTTTCTTTATGAATGAAGTTGGAAAAGAAAACAACGGTATAAATGTATGCAACATTTTGAAATTTGAAATAGGCATTAAGTACCTCTCCCAAATCATCTTGAAAGCGCCTAATAAGCTCAATAGCATTATTTCTGAACTCATTTTCACGGCCCTTCAAGTTCACTATAACCTTAACCTGCAGGAACTTACTACATATCAATTCAGAAAGATGAATACATTATCTTTCATATATATAGGCATCTGTAGGCATGCTGGCATCACAACAAATTCGGAACAACCTTATCTCCATCCTTCAGAAACTTCCTTGCAGCTTTCAAGCGCACAGAATAATCATGCACATCAATATTATAACTGTCAACAAAATCAATACAAATGGTCAAATAAAATAGGGAATACTTAGTCTTAAAATAAATAAATAAATAAAAACTGTACTTGGCATTTCAAATAAGATTGTCAATTTATTGCAATCTAATTCCAGTGTTTACCTATGTAAGCACTTGAAACTTGACCAAGAATCAATTTGTTGCAATCTAATTCTAGGGTTCGACACTTACAAATCAAATTATTAACATTTTTGGAGGTTGGCTGTGAAAGAAAATTTTTACAGATTTTGTGGGGCTGACTCTCATGATGTTCTCTCTTCTTCCTTCTTCCCTTCTCTGCTTCTATCTTTTCTCTGCATAGGTTTCACCCTTTACCCGTTGTTCTTAATTTCTCTTCTCACCTGCTAGTGTTTTCTTCTCTGCTGCTGCTATGTCCATTCTCTTCTCTGCCACTGCTGCTTTCCCCATCTCTAATTCTTGCTTTTTCTTCTGTGTCCTGTTGTTCTCCTTTCCCTTTCTTTCCCTTCACTGTTCGATTTTTGTTCCGTGTGAATGCTGCCTTGACATTGTGATTGGTAGTGTTAGTCTGTTCGAGTTGGCTAATATAATTTGTTGTTCATGCCTGCGGCTTAAGGTTGCCCGCCTCAGCACTACAGTGAACCCATTCCCTTTCTTGCCTTTATAGTTTCTGCTTACAAAGTATCCATTGGCCAGTATCCAGTCATTTTGGTTCCCTTTTGCTTTCATGCCACATAGGTTTGAACAACTTTTTTCTCCACATGTGATGAACTATTAACAATTAAATAAAATTATTGAGTGATCTATTTCAGAATATCTTTACAAATTGTGTGCTTGTTCTTTTCTTTTTCTTCTTCTTTTTCTTTTTTCTTTTTTCCTTTTTTTTTTTTTTTTTGATAAGTGTGTATTTGTGCATTATATTGATTGTTTCCTTCATTTTTGGAATGTATAGCTACTGAATTTTTGAGTGTCTTTCCCCTGTTTTTCATGAGTTGTCCATCACGCTTTCATATTGCCTTTCAAGTGAAAGGATCAACACTTTATAAATTTAATACTTGGGGTAGATTACAAAAGAATGATATTGTAAATTAACATACAAATAAATACACAAAAGCAACACAGTTTAGGTCTATATTTCCATCAAATTGGACATCTCTTGATTGGGCTAATATATAGCAACAAACAAACTAAGTGTCAGAATAGTGGATCAAGAGGCAACAGTTGATCAGATTTAACAGCATATATTGATATCCCTACTGAAAACAGCACAAAGTTTGGCCTATTTTTACCCCCTATGCACCATTTAAATGGTAATACAAACAATGTAATTAAATAAAGAATCAATTTCCACTATTTTTCTGATATTTAGATGCTTTCAATTATAAAAAATAAGAAAGAATGGTGAGAACAATCTTTATCCATAAATCCGGCAAGGTGTAAACATCCCAAGCTTCAGTTTGAGTAAGATAAGTAACGATCACTATTGCACTAGAACTGCTAGCTAAATTTGACAAATCTTCAATTGAAACTACATCTCATGCTCATTTATGTATTTCAACTTGTAAAGACACACATATCCTTGAATAAAAAAGGGGATAAAATTTCATTAGAAAGAAAGAAGAATATTGAGGCGGGGTGAAAAGAATATGCAAAAATACAATGCAGCAATTTGGAGTTACATTTAACAACACTCCATTTCAGAGCCATCCAGAGACAGGAGTTGAATAAAATTTTACTGAGATAAGCAGCAAAGTGAAACTTCAAGACAAGTTAATTACCCCATCTTGAGCTCCTTCAAATCCATCCTGCTGGCTATAATTGAGGTGCATGATCATGTCAGTATCTTTTGTCATATCTTATGCAGAAATCAGAGATAAACAGCAAACTAGCAACAGAGAAGACATTCACCAGCACTTTTCTTCTGTTGTTCCCTTTTTTTCTTCTGTTGTTCATATTTATATTTACTGCAAGAGAATTGAAATTGGATAATGATATGCTTCAAATTTCAACCATTCACAAACAGATAAACAAACCATTAAAAGGTACAATTTTTATAACCAAAACATTAAGAAAACATAGAACATTGACTTGGTAACCAATACTAAGACAATTGTCTCACCCAAGCGTTAAATATAAATAATTGTTTTTCAATGACATTGTTTTTTAATGACATTGAGCAGTTTTCCAAAGTGGTAGGTTAAAATAGAGAAATCAATGACAACAGTATTGTAACATCTTCATAAAATATGCACAATATAATTTCAAAAAGATTTGGCCCACAGTAATATACGCTCCATTTGGAGTGACAAAAAACTACAAAAAACGGTGAAAAATACTGAAAAACTCTAAAAGTTATTCACTTTTTATCTCACTGCACAAATTACGAACCCACATTTTATTTCAATTTATCTCATTTTATCTCACATTTGTCACTCCAAACGCACCCATAGTACAAATTCCTCAAGAAATTAAACTCAAAGTCGTCTTATAGTTATAGCATATTTATCAAAGCATTAAAGTACGTCTACCATTCAACGAAAAAAGCAGAAAAATATATGTGATATATGATCATACCTGTAATCCATTATCCTGACAACTGGGGGATCTGCATCTGGTGATAATATTACCTGCAAAAGTTGAAGCAGAAATGAAATCAAAATAAATCTGAGTATTATACCTGAGTCCCACATGAAAATCAAATGGCAAAACGAAAGACAGCTGAAAAATTAGCAAACTGAAGAAATGTAGGGTGAAATTTCAAAAAGCACATGATAGAGAAGAACAACGGTCTCCAAGGAAGCAAAAAGTTTTAATTCCACAAAGAGAACATTGGGCTCAGCAATTAATTGCTGTAAACTGGAATGCTTAATTCATATTTCCAAACCGCTCCTGATAATAACAAAAATTAGCTATCATGTTCTAAACTAAATGTAAAACAAACATGATTTCATATGGAAAACATAAGGCAGTATGGCCAGGTATGCGTTTCATAACAATGAGGTCTGAACTGTTTATGAAAGGGATAGTACTTTGCAGTCAGTGATTATAGCATAACATGGATTGTGAATGTTCTCTTGTCTCTGGCCCGGTACTATTGTATAGAATCCAGACATATATGTATCATATATGTGAACGAAAAAACTGCAGATATAGTCGAATGGTAAAATTTCTCTTTGCCTTCCTTCTGTCCACACCAATTATATTTAATATAATAAAGGATTCGGCATAGTTAAAAAAAAAAAAAAATTACGTCAGTAGATACTTCCCAACGTTCTTTTATATCAGTGTACATACTCTTCAAACAATTGCCACTTGTGTTTTGATTTCCAGTACCTCCCTAAGCAGACATTTAAAGTATAAACCAATTAAAAAATCAAAATCGAAACAAAACAAGTTCTCCATTGAAATGGAAATCCAAAATTGAAAATTGTTTGATTCACAACGTTGCAGTTGACAAGCATTGCTAGAGAGCAATTGGGTTAAAAAGGGAGATCGAGATGTTTGAATTGCATCCACATTCCGGTTTTTTTTTTTTTAAATATAAGCAACTGCATCCATATTCCCTTGGTAAATAATTTTCCAAAATTGTAGCAATGTTTAATTATCGTTTCCCCTAATTTGTTTTCTTCACATGTTTGATTCAACACAACATATTTTTATTTAATTTGAACGTACTCTAAAATGGGTATTAACACCACAAAGGAAAAAATAACAATAAGATGACAACACATTGCACAAAACAAGGTTTAAAAATTGTGCCACTCCACGATCCAGTAAAAAATAAAATAAAATCATCATATCCTACAAGGTGGATGTTGCCAAAATATCTCACAAGATCAGAACAACTTTTGAAATTCACACACTGCAAAACCAAGACCACATTATTTTATCTATGTTTGGTTTGAGAAAAAGGAAAGGGAAAATAAAGAGAGAAGGAGGAGAAAGTGGGGAGAAAATAAGACAGATTTTGTTTCTTTCCAAACTCAACAACCAAACAACAGGAGAAAAAAAAATTAATTTTTCCATTTTTTTTGCTTCTCTTCCACCCAATCCAAACCAAACAAAGCAGAAGGTAAGAGACTTTAAAGAATAAATAAATAAATAAACTTTCTTTTTTCACCTGAGAGGACGGGACATACCAGGTCAAGTTCAGCATCCTCAGCCATTTGAAGAGCCTGCCTTATAGATACCACACCCACCTACAATTGCAACAATAACCAAAAAATAATGGATTTGAACACCAAAATCCAAATATTAACCAAAAAAACAAATTAATAATCAATAATAATTATGAAAACCACCAACCATTTTCTGTTGTTGATCAATCAGTCTGACATTATCTGACCTATTTCAAAATCATCAGCAAAACATTATCAAGCAGCACGAAATTAAATCCCGAGTTCAAACATAAAGAGTTCGTTTTTACCTGATGGTCGAGAGATCGAGGGCTTGATCTTGCCTCGACCGCTTACTGTCACCGAGTTCCGACCGAGAAGAACTTCCGCCGCCGTATCGGGCGGAGACGAAGACTGGGAAGGCGGAGACTTTAGAAGTAAAATTGGAGGAGTTCGGTTTACATAGGCGGAGTCCGGCGATGCTCGAATGCAAGGAGGCGAGACAAAGCGACGGCGGCGGCTGTGGTAGCTTGGAGGTGAAGGTGGTGGCGAGCCCGGCCATGCCACCGTCGTAAGAATTTGAGAATCAAGAGTACACTACCTTATCCATTACCTACTCCGCATTCACTTTTCGTCACTCCGTCATCCTATTTTTATTTTTTTTTTCTAAAATAAAGTTATTTTAAAAGAGAGAAACGTTTGGATTCAAATTAGCTTTTTTTTTTTTTTTTTTTGGGTAATTATTGAAATTAGCTTTTGGCTCCCTTTTTTTTAATACTTTGTATGTCTTTTTTTTTTTACTAAAATTTAATTTATCTTTTTGAAAAATTATAACTTTCAGCCGTGTTAATCGCATTTGTAAAACATAAAGATAAAAAATTGACATCTATTTGGATAAAAATTAGAAAAAAAATATTAAATTTTTTTTATTTTTTTGTTAAATGGATAGTTTTTATTCAAACGAATAAGAATTTTTATATTCTTTTACAAATGCGATTAATACACCTAAAAATTACATCTTCTAAAAAGATAATCAAATTTTGGTAAAAAAATTCATATAACAAAAAAAAACTATGAAAAAAGTTATTCTCTGACAATATTTTTGGTGTAAAAGAAAAAAAAGTAGGAGAAATAAGTAAGGGGAGAAAAGAAAGATGAGAGGAAAAAAAGTCTGTTTGGCTAAATAAAAAAGTGGAAGAAATAAAATAGAGGTGTTATAATTTAATTTTTAAGTTAAAATTTAGTTTTAAAAAGATAAATCTCGCCTTTTTAATTTTTTTTATCGCGCATGACTTCTCTTTCTCTCTTATCTTCCATTCTCTTCCTCCTCTTTTCTTCCCAAATTTGAAAGACAACAATGAGGGGCCCCATTTTCATTTTTTTTCTCTATTTTCCCTCTCCTTTTCCTTCTTTTTATTTTTCTTTCCAACCAAATAATAGAAATGAGAAATTATCCTCTCTCCTCCTTCCTTCTTGCTTTTCATCCAACAAACGTACCATTATTACTATAATTATATAATTTTTTCAATTATGTAAAAATTACAAAAAAAAATCTTTTATTTAAAAATGTTGTTAATAATAACTTTAGCTACTTTCCCGGGCAAGGCTGTATTTGGAATAAAAATTTCAGGAGGAAAAAAAATACGGTCAAAAAAAGTAGGATAATAAACTAAAATAATTTATTTTATTTTATCTTTTTAGTATGATTAAAAAAATATAAAGAAACTAATTACTTGGCAAAGCAGTTAGTCGCTTCCCGAATGCCTCTTTACCTTGGTATGGTCTAATCTTTCCAATACCTCATTCCTCACCGCCAATGTACGCTACTAGAATAGTAAGGAAGTTACCTTACTTCATTGTATTCTATAAGCGGAGCGACTTTAAAGTATAATTTTATTTAATTGATTTACAAAAAAAAAAAAAGAATAATATTATGTACGTAATTACATTTCTTTTCGCTTTTATTTTTTCTCCATAAATTTTTACTTAAATAATTACAACAACCTCGCTAACCATTTAAAAAATTTAGATATTTCTTTTAATATTTAAAATTATAATAACTACTTAAAAATTGAAAAAAAAAATTTGTCGTCAAATGAAATTTTTAAGTTACGTAAATGTTGATAGGGAGAAAGCGTAGAAATTTATTTTACGATGCGTTTAATTTGTTATAAATCGTTGAAAATTTTTAAAAAATTATTCATTTTTTATCTCACTATATGAACTGCGAACCCATAAATTATCTCACTTTATTTTATTTTATCTCATTTTTTATCACTCTAAACACATCTTTAATCATTTAAAAATATATAGAAACAACACTTGTAACTACCTAAAAATTGTGATTTTTGTTTATCGAATGAAATTTTTAAATCATTGAGGGTTATTATGATCATTCAAGGTGGAGGAATATCCATACTAATGTTATAGAATTTTGTACGGACTTATGATTGATTTTTTAGAGGATTTAGCTAGGGCTTTAGGTTTAATATTGAGTTTTTTTTTTTTTTATTAGTTATGTAGAGTAATGCTTAAACTAAACGCATTGAATCTTCAGTATTTGGACTAGTTCAAAGAGATTAATGGTGATTATGTCTTTAATATTGTTATGTTCGTGTATTTATATCATATCTGTGCACAATCATACAATCATAGGCGCTAACATCACTTTTTATTTTGGTCATATGACATTAATTTATGAGCCTTTTAATTAAAATTGAATAGGTTATAATAAAAGTAATTTTAAATTTTTTTTTTTGTTATAAACTAGAGATTGAAACAAGTCAAATTGAAATTTGTTCAAGTTTGGCTCGAACTTTTTATATAAGCTTGATCTCGGCTCAATTAAAAAAAAAAAAATTTAAGCTCGAACTCAGCTGCTCAACAAAAAAATTTTAAACTCGAGTTCAGCTTGCAAATATATCGATTAAACCCAAATAATGTCATTTAATTTAAAATATTATAAAAACATTATTAAAAAACATAAAAATATTATTAAATATATATATTATTTTATTGAATATGTTCTCAAACTTTCAAAGAGAACTTTTGTAAGCTCAAACTTGAGCTTAAATTTAAGCAAATCATAAGTTAAATTAGATTCGAACTCATTTAAGTCACGAACTAAGCTCGAGCTGATCTCGAATAACTCACGAGTAGCTCAACTCGTTTTCACACCTATTATAAATCGTAAAATTTTAATTGACAAATCACAATGCCAATGTTACATGGTTAACATCAAAGGATGTTAACCACCACCTTGTAACATCTACTTTTTCTAAGTTTACACCAATACAATTGTCATAAAAATTTAATCATTTAAACTCATTCAATTTAAAATTATAAATACTAATAGTTCTAATCATTCAGACCTTTTATATATAGCTATAATTTTTCCAATACTTGATTCATTTATTAAAAGAAATTATTTAGAAACTATCATATTCGTTTATAAAATCTTAATGATTTATACTTATTTCATCTAATACTATTCCCTACTAATTTTACAATAATTTAAATTATTCTATTTAAAATTATTAATATTTTCTAAATGCAGTTTAATAGATGTTGAGTCTCGTAGATGAATTATTTCAAAAATATTTGTCATTGATTCGAAATTTATATATTACACCTGTTTATATGTGTATATATATTTACATATATATATCGTTGTCTTTTTTTTTTCTTTTTTTTTTATGAATTTGTGAATTTTATTAGAATCGTTGCCTTAAAATTTCATATGTATGAATCATTTATTGTTTTAATCCATCTTAATATTATAAAAAAGTTGATTAGTGAGTAAATAAATGCGTTTGAAAGTGATCTTTATCAATCTCAAACATTAAACTACTAATTAACTAGCAACTCGCTTAAGAATCAACAGGGGTAGGGTTAGAGTAACTGTAGTTTTTTTTTTTATCATTTCAACGATAGAAGTGCTCCATATTAATAGTGAAAATTTTTTCAAATGACTTAGCATTTTTTATTTAATTTGAGTAAAATTAAATTTTTAATAAAAAAATGAGAAGGATAATGGTTGCAAATATTTTTTTAATTAAAAATTAAGTCATTATTCTTCTTTTTTTTATTTTTTAGTTTTCATTAAAAATTCAATTTTGATCAAGTTAAATTAAGGACCGTAGGATCATTTGGAGAAATGCAGAAGTGCCAAAATCACTGCAGTTTCCTCTAGGGCCCCAAGCATACATCATTTGCCATGCATGCAAAGTTGCCACTTGTAGCCCGCACCGTCAGCCACCAGGTTTGCCGAGTCATCGTTACTACGTCACCACCGAGAGGCGACTATTCCCCGCATTACGCCCAATCTCAAAAATACCCTCCGCTTCGGATTTAAGCACACGCAAGCCATAACCGTAAATGTCGCGTAATTGAAGAGCTCTTTGGTAACTCAAATTTGTTTCCCGCCACTAGAAACAAATAAACATATAATTCTCCAGAACTCTCTTTCTGTAATTCTCCAGAACCTCCAGAACTCTCAAGCTCTGCTTTCCTTGGACCTTTCTCAGCAGTTCTGGAATTTTCCTTCGAACTCCTACATATATATATATATATATATATATATGTATTAACCTCCAGAACGCTCGAGCTATGCTTTTCTTGGTCCTTTCTCAGCAGTTCTTGAATTTTCCTTCAAGCTCATATATATATATTTTAACCGTCCGGGCACAACCCATCATCTAATTTTCCTTCTTCTAAAGCTTTCCCTTCCCCAAACCAAGCAACTCTTGAGTCGGTTGTGTTCAATTTGAAGATTCATCAATGGCTGCCAAAACAGAGAAAGCCATCGGCATCGACCTCGGCACCACCTACAGCTGTGTGGGTGTCTGGATGAATGATCGAGTTGAGATTATACCCAACGATCAAGGCAATCGTACCACCCCATCCTACGTGGCCTTCACGGACACCGAGAGGCTCATCGGCGACGCTGCCAAGAACCAAGTCGCGATGAATCCACAGAACACTGTCTTCGACGCCAAGCGGCTTATTGGCCGGCGATACTCGGACCCCTCCGTCCAGCAAGACATGAAGCTCTGGCCGTTCAAGGTCGTTTCCGGCCCCGGCGACAAACCCATGATCGTGGTCCGGTACAAGGGCGAAGAGAAGAAATTCGCTCCAGAAGAGATCTCGAGCATGGTGTTGACGAAGATGAAGGAGGTCGCAGAAGCTTTTTTAGGTCAGACGATTCACAACGCTGTCATCACTGTCCCGGCATACTTCAACGACTCGCAACGGCAGGCGACGAAGGACGCCGGAGTGATTGCGGGGATGAATGTTATGAGGATCATCAACGAGCCGACGGCGGCGGCGATCGCTTACGGTCTGGACAAGAAGGCTTCGAGAAAGGGAGAGCAAAACGTGCTGATCTTCGATCTGGGCGGTGGGACGTTTGATGTCTCGCTCTTGACGATCGAAGAGGGCATATTCGAAGTGAAGGCCACCGCCGGAGACACCCACTTGGGCGGCGAGGATTTCGATAACAGGCTTGTGAACCATTTTGTTGCAGAGTTCAGGAGGAAGCAGAAAAAAGACATCTCCGGAGATTCCAGGGCGTTGAGGAGGTTGAGGACGGCTTGTGAGAGAGCGAAGAGGACTCTGTCGTCGACCGCTCAGACCACCATTGAAATCGATTCTCTCTACGAAGGGATTGATTTCTACTCCACGATTACAAGGGCAAGGTTCGAAGAGCTGTGCATGGACTTGTTCAGAAAGTGTATGGAACCAGTCGAGAAGTGTCTTCGCGACGCCAAGATCGATAAATCTCAGGTCGCCGAAGTGGTTCTTGTCGGTGGATCGACGAGAATTCCCAAAGTTCAGCAACTGTTGCAGGATTTCTTCAACGGGAAGGAGCTCTGCAAGAGCATCAACCCCGACGAGGCGGTGGCGTACGGGGCCGCCGTTCAAGCGGCGATTCTCAGCGGTGAAGGCAACGAGAAAGTGCAGGATCTCCTTCTCCTCGACGTCACCCCGCTGAGCCTCGGCATAGAGACGGCAGGCGGCGTGATGACGACTCTTATTCCGAGGAACACCACGATTCCGACCAAGAAAGAGCAGATTTTCTCAACCTACTCTGACAATCAACCCGGTGTTCTAATTCAGGTTTACGAAGGCGAAAGAACGAGGACTAAAGACAACAACCTCCTCGGGAAATTCGAGCTGACCGGAATCCCGCCGGCGCCGAGAGGCGTGCCGCAGATTAACGTCACCTTTGACATCGACGCGAACGGAATTCTGAATGTGACGGCGGAGGACAAGACAGCGGGAGTGAAGAATAAGATCACGATCACGAACGACAAGGGGAGGCTGAGCAAGGACGAGATTGAGAAGATGGTGAGAGACGCGGAGAGGTACAAGGCGGAGGACGAGGAGGTGAAGAAGAAGGTGGAGGCGAAGAACTCGCTTGAGAACTACGCGTACAACATGAGGAGCACGGTGAGGGACGAGAAGTTTGCGACCAAGTTGGGCGCGGAGGACAAGGAGAAGATCGAGAAGGCGGTGGAAGAAACGATTGAGTGGCTGGATAGGAACCAATTAGCTGAGGTGGACGAGCTTGAAGACAAGCTCAAGGAGTTGGAAGGCGTCTGCAACCCCATTATTTCGAAGATGTATCAAGGTGGCGGCGCCGGTGGTGATATGCCGATGGGTGATGGTACGTCTGGCGGATCCGGTGGTGGCGCTGGACCGAAGATTGAGGAGGTTGATTAGTTTGTGGAGACAGGCACGGGGTGTTGGAACTAATAAGGTTGTGTGCTTTTTTTTTTTGGGGGGGGGGGGGGGTGTGGCGCTTCTTATTGTGTTCTGGTTTATGAGGTTACGAGCTAAACAAGTAGATTTGTTTTCAATGTAAGAAAGTTTACATCTAGTTTTGAATAAAAGACGAGTTTTTGTTTGGAGGGTGCATCTCTTTTATTATCTTTACTAGTAACATAATCGCACCGGTATGCTTTTATTGGGAACGTTAAAATTTTTAAAAATTTTTACACATTTTTATACATTTTTGTTTCTCAAAATTTAAAAAAAGTTTAATATGTCTAAAAAAAAATCGATAATTAGTATTCGGTTAATTAAATAGTAAAATTTTTTTCATCATTTTTACTATAAACTCTCAAATTATCGAATGATATCTATTTTGATTATTTTTTGTGGAGTCGTAAAAATCGTTCTAACGGATTGTAGAAATTATTTCGACGAATTCGTTCGGCCATTCATTCAAATGGTTTTTACAATTCGTTTGTACGGATTGTAGTGCAAAGAAATAATAATTGCTTAAAATTTTAAATCTGTCTAAACAAAAATTTAATCCGTTAGATGGAAAATTTTACTATTTATCTCCAAAAAATATAATTTGAGATATGTGTAAAAAAATTTTTTAAATTACATTTTAATCTTATTTTTTATTACACCAAACTTATCCGTTATTTAGAAAATTAAATTATATTACATTAGAAAAAATAATTATAAGATACGTTGGGAAAAAAATTAACTTTTTGACTTCCACTTAATTGAAAAAATTAAATAATGTTAGCCGTTATTTTTACAAACAAATAATTATACAAAAATATAAAAAATGAACAGAAAAAATTAAGCACTTCACAAAGATTTTTTCGGACTAGAGTGTAAGTTAACGGTTCGAGTGAAAATATAAATGTCATTCATTTGATGCTAACTTTTTTTTTCATTATTATAATATTTAGGGTGTTTTATCTAATTTATGCGCATCTGTGTCAATTTTTAGCGCTCTAAAATTAACGCTTAATAGGTGTTCTAATATTCTATTAACTAAATTTGCAAATTGCAAGTATTCCATTCGGTACCTAAAATATTCCAAATTGCTTATACTTCTATTACTTTTGGAAATGTGTAGCAGATGTTTGTCAATGTCAATTATTAGACAACTAGGTATATCATATTTAATAAGTCAAAGTTCTAAATTTCAATGGTGCCCTAAGGGCTTGTCCCATTAGTAAATCAACCTCCATATTTGAAAGCAGAATTTCTTCCGCTCTGTAAACTCATTCCTCTGTTTCTATAAATAAATTAATAATTCGTTACAAATTCACCAGTAACTGAGTGATAGTATTTGTGGTGTGATTTTAGGCTTGTTTTATAAATATCATTACTTCAATTCTTTTCAATATTATTAGAAAGTTTATTTGATCGTCAATTTTAGAGGTGCAAAAATTAGTTAAGATATATATAAGTTGGTTCAAACACTTCAATTGAAAAAAAAAAAAATAAGTATTTCCGATATCCTTCTTCGCTAGTAGATCAAATGAAGTCATTTCCATCATTTCGGCCCTGATGATCTTATAGAATCGTTGTTGTAATTAATTAATTATATAAAAATCAAATTATCTCTTACAATTTTTTTCTTAGGGGATCTGGAATTAAGATTTTGGAAACATCTTTTTTATGAATTGCATGTTAATTTTATTTGTTAATTTATAATTTATAATTCAGTATTATAGCAAAGAGTAAATTAATAAATTTATCATTTTTAGTTTTAAAATTTTTGATAAAAGATATGTTTAGAATTGTATAAAATTATATATAATTATATAAAATTATAAAAATTAGTATCTCATATATTATATATTTTATACATGGCATAGATAATTTGAATTTTTGATAAAAGTAAATATAATTTCTCGTGGGGAAGGATGAATTATTTGCCCTCAAAGTTGGAAGGTTCTCGCGAGACTAACAGACACGGGTGCGTCACTGTAACCCCGCTGTCGCCCACTTAACGGCACGAGATGGTGGCCAGAGCGCTGGGGCCATCGACCGGGAATCAGCGATGGCAGGGAAGCAGAGCCGGTCTCCGGTTAAAATAACTCGCATTAAGCACACGATATTTGAAACTGTAGACATTTTTGGAAGAAATAAGTTTTTAGGATGTGTTTAGAGTGATAAAAAATAAAATAAAATAAGATAAAATATGATTTAAAAAAAATATTTAGTTTGGTATTCATATCTCAAACTGTGTTTTTTTTTTTAAATAAACAGTAAAATTTTTATTTCGACAGATTAAATTTTTATTTAGACGAATTCAAAATTTTGTATCAATTATGATTTTTTTGCACTATAATTCGTCGAAACAGTTTTTACAATTCGTTTGAACAAAAGTTGGCTACGTGAATTCATTGGAACAATTTTTACCACCCTAAAAAAAATAGTTAAAGTAAGTGTCATTAGATAACTTGAGAGTTTATAGTGAGAATAGCGAAAAAATTTTTGTTATTTGATTAATCGAATTCTAGTTATTAACTTTTTTTAAAGGGTATTAAATTTTTTTTGAACTTTAGTAAGGTAAGAATATGTAAAAATATAAGAGAAATTTTTAAAAATTTTTATCAAATTTTACACCAAGGCCCACGAAAGTAAAATGAATTTTTGAGGGTGCAATTAGTTGGGGAAGTACCAAAGTAAGTTAAGAAGTGCAATTACCATTTTAGATCGTTGGTGCTTTTTTTTTAAATTTTTTATTTTAAAATCGTAAATTGTAGTTGAATTATTTCCGTATTAGTAATTATGATTTGAAATTAAATACAATTAAAATAGTAAATTATTATTTAATTGATTTATTTTATTCAATTTAAATTATTTACCTCTTGGGATGGAGCTACATCTCGCATGTACTTTATTTCTACCTCACCTATCGCTTTCCATAATTTTGTTTAAGAAATAAAATTAAAATTATTTGTGTAAACTATTTTTTAGTTAATAATAATTTTGTGCTATATTTTTTTTATAAATAATAATTTATTAAATAAATGATAATTTAATATTAAAATTAATATTATACTAAAATTAAATTATTTACTATTAAAATAATAATTTATCATTAATTTAAATAATTGATGTTGATTTATTTATTTTTAAAATAAAATTAATTTCTAAATTAAAATAATTATTTCAAAAATAATGATTTATTATTAAATGAATAATACTAACAGATTTTATTTTTATTTAACTACAAATAAATTATTATTTTAATTAATAAATTATTATTTAAATTAAATGATAATTTATTATTATAAATTTTAGTAGGTGATTACTTTATGTAAATTAATGTTATTTTTAAACAAAATAAAATAAAATTATACAAATGAATGGTTATATTCATTATAAACTCAATGTAATAATTACATGTAAAGTAGTGCATTTTTTTTCCCAATATTACTTAAAGATAATATGCTATCTTTGTAATTGTTTTTAATACGCAGTTTATCCACGTAATCTTTTTATTTATTTTTTTAACCCAAATTCAAATTCACATGCTATGAACATTATTATTCTTAAAAATATGCAATTTGAAATTTTTATGTTTGATTAAATTTGTATTGATGATCAGGTTAAGTATTTTGACTCAATTAAGTTTAATTTTATTTTGGAATGGATTAATTTTGATTTAAATTTATTTAAACTTGAGTTTAATTGTACTAAAAATTATAAGTAAATAAATAATAAAACAGAAATAAATGGAGAAAGAAGATTCATATAGCGATCCCAAATATTTGAGACTAAGATTTTGTTAGAGTTATGACTCTATTATTTTAAAATAGCAATTTTATTAAAATGTTTTTAATAACAATAATATAATTACCATCTTAGTTTCATTCAATTTTTATGATTTAGTATAATTATTTTTCTAAATATTGTGTTGAAATTTTTTCCTAAGTAATTGTTTTTGTCTTTTGTGATTTTTTTTATTTTGAGAATTTTAAGTATGTTATTTATATTTTTGTTAAAAGCTATAAAAATATTTTAAAATATGCTAAAATGCTATTTTATTTTTATTGGTAATGCAAATACAATTTCGTGTAATGATTATTAATGTAAATTACAGTAATATTGAAGGGTCCTAAAAAGGTAGTACTTTGAAATTTTCTAGTGCTTTGAAATTTTTCTACGTAGTTATTTTTGTTTTTTGACTTTTTTTTTTTATTTTTGAGAATTTTAGGTATGTTATTTATATTTTTGTTAAAAATTATAAAAATATTTAAAATATAAAAAAGGTACTAAAATGCGAATAACTTTTTATTTATTTATAATGCAAATATAATTTTGTGTAATAATTATTAGAGTGCATTTAGAGAAACAAGAAGTAAGATAAAAGAAAATAATGGGTCCGTTTGGTTTATAATAATTTGATGAAAATTTTCAAAAATCTCTATAAATCTCTGTTAACTTTATATCACATCAACTTTTTTCTCTCACTGCACGCATTACGAACTCTCCCCAAACCACAATTTATCTCAATTTATCTCATTTTTTCTTACTTCAAACAACTCCAATATGAGATAAAGTGTGAATTCGTAATTCGTATGGTAAGATAAAAATAAATAATTTTTAAATTTTTTATTTTTTTTTAGAACTTTAAACGGAGTATTGATGCAAATACAATAATATTGATGGGCAAAATCTGAAATTTAAGCAACAAAGGAGGGTAAATTTGGGGAATCTAACTGATATCCTAACAAACTTCGGACAGTGGCGTAAACTATATAGTAAAAAGAGCGAAGAAAAAAAAAAAAAAAACTGTAAAAAGCACCGCAAAAGCAAATACCTACATGGCAGTCACCATGAAACGTAAGGGTTTTTCTCTCTCATTTGCCCTCGCGGCAGCCCTCTCTTTTTCTCTCTCTCCTCCTCTTAGCGGCCCGCAGCAGAGAGAGAGAAACTCCATCTCCAAATCCTAATCCTCTCTCTATTGAGACATATATTGCACACGTATATATAAGTACTCTCTGTTTGTATAGAGAGTTTTTGGATTCGAAGCTTTTGAATCGCCGATTTGTGTTGTTTTTGATCGGACGGCGGTGATTGAGGTATGCAGGCTGATCATACGGTGTTGAGCTTGAGACCTGGTGGCGGTGGAGGAGGCAACCGAGGGAACAGAATCCCTGGCCCCCGCTTCGAGCCTTCTTCTGGTTTTGGCTCTTCTTCGCTGTCTTCCGATGTTTCGGTCCTTCGTCCTCATGGTGGTGCTTCCCTCTCTTTCAAGGTCGATACTTTAGCTCTCTACTCCGGCAGATCTGGGGTTTCCTTCGCTTTATCCGGGGTTTTTGAATTCCGTTTTGGTTTTTTTACTTGGTTTTTGTTTTCATTCTCTGCTGAATTTGCTCTGATGCAATTCTGGCTTATGGATATATATTTGTATATGCATATATATGTTTTGTTATGTACGTAAAGTAATCAAATTTTGCTGTGGTTAGTTAACTTTTTTTTTTAATTTATTATTGTGTGTTTTGGATAGTATTACCTGTTATATTCAGGTTTTGTGTATGCTCGGATTGTAATTTGGTCTTTGTTAAAGGTTCTTTGATTTGATTTATATGATTATGTTTCCTCTCAACTAAAGTAACAACGGATTGATAAGCTATGAGCCTACAAGAGGATAGTACATCATGTAGTTTATGTTAATGGATCACATATATACTTTTACTATATACTTTTACTGTATTGTACTTGTAAAAAATCATATATTTCAAATTGTATTTTGTTTTATCAATTGGCTATTGGTACTTATAATTCCAGAAATTGAGTAAAGGGCGTCCTTTTCTTGTGTATCTACATCATATTTTTTCTTTATGGGTGTGCTGAAAAGAAATAAAAAACACGCACCCTGTTTAGGGGACAATAATTTGAAATTTTAAAATAAGTATTGGATACTATGTGCTGTTGAGAGGGTATTGTGATGGAGTGTTTCAAAATTTTTGTCCTAATTCTTGGCAGGACACTTAAAGGTGTGTTTCTGCTGTAAATGTGGACGTACAGTAATATGTAGGCTTTAGGTGGGCATGTAGTAAGTATCAAATTGCCCATAAAGAATCTACATACATGGAAGCTTATTCCAATGATGTTATCAAAGAAGAAAATTTCGTGCTTGTGCTGGAATGTAAGAAAAATTAGTTCTACTTTTTAGGTAGACTTGTTGCAATCTGTCGCTGTGTTGCCAAACTGCTAATGAAAGATTTCTAAGGAGTTTGTCATAATTGGTGGTATGAGATTGTGTTTTGTGACCAAAACAAGGAAGAGAGGTCAATTTCATACAGGAAAAATAGGAGAGAGTGTTGGACAAGAGAGAGAGACAGAATAGCTCTATTATAAAAGAGGAAGAGCAGGGTTATTGGGAAGCTGTCTGATCTACTTACAAATGGATGGACGGGATTGATTGGATTTGGGCCATCAGATGGCTTGAGGATATCAAAACGTGGACAGTCTAGATCAGGCCATGTGTTCTCTCAATCACAATCATCCATCTCAGTATATGTTAATGGCTGAGATGAGTTCAGATTATCAAGGAAACAAGGATGCATATAGTATACATATGTAATACAGGATCTTCTAGGAGGTGTTCAGTAGTATTGGGTTTTAGCTGATGTAAGGCTTAGTTGGGCTGTAAAACCCATTAAGTCATTGGAACCTGTTGAGCCATGAGGCCTATCTTTGCCGAGGGATAAGTTGTGAGAGGAGTAGGGCCTGATTTAGGGCCGGTCCAATCTTGTGTTTGAGATGGCCATCATCATTTGGCCAATAGTTCCCAATACCAATACAGTTGTAATAGGAGTTAATTAATATGGTTAGTACAGTTAGTAATAGATCTGCTCTAGAATGGATTGTATACAATAGAGATGAGTATGAAAAGTAATATCTTGAGATTTGTTTCTCATTTGAAAGAGAAATATTGCTTTCGGATCAAACTCATTTATCTTTCCACTTTTCTTCACTTTTTCTTTTATTTTCCTTCTTACTAAATGTTAAGACACTGGGTCTTAACAGCTTGGTGCATTATCCCTTTGACGGCTGGTATAGTCAGATGGGAAGAGGATGTGATGTCGGAGAATGGCAAAATACTCGTTCTTGGCGGGTACTTGCATTATACCCACTCGATGTGGAGATACCCATTCTCGTGGAGATGTAGATGTTGATTTTATGTAATCATCAGACGGTGACAGTCTCCATAAGGGGTGAAATCATGCTGAGCCGAACCAAGCCAAGTTTTAGCTTACTCGAGCTTGACTCAAACAAACAGTATGACGCTCAAGCTTGAGTTTTTGCGGGCTCGAGTTGAGCTTAACAAAAAACTATTTAGGCTACAGCATGGCTCAAGTAGTTTAATTGACCAAAATGAGATTGTTTTTGTCTAGAATATTATAAACCAAAATAAATAGTCTGATTAAATCAAAACCAAAATGACATCTTTTTGGTCTAAAATATTATAAAACAAATATAATTTATTTTTTTATGTCAAGCTATCCTTGCCCAAGTTCGAATCTGTAACGAGCCACAAAAAGGTTTTCAATTCGGTTTGTTAAACTTATGCATTGAGCTTGAATAGCTCACAGGCTATTTTGTACGCTGCCAACCCTATTGTCCACCCCATCTCATGCCTATTTATATACCCACTTATATGTTAATTGTATTTATATAATATTATTGTTAATATATAACATCATGTGATTTTGGTTTAGTGACGTCTCTATGCTGTGGGTGATTTTGCTGCTGTTAGGTTTATAGAAGTTTTACAAAACTAACTAGTGTTATGTTGGCATACTTGTTGGGTTTGTTGTGTTTTCTGAATTTATGGCACTTTTTATTTTTTATTTTATTTTTTGTGGACTTTAGCTTGATAGTTTGACTGTATTACGATGGTTTTGTTTCGTACATGTTAGGTTTCTGCGTGAAATTATTATACCTGATCTATTTGTCAGGGTTAACTGTCAACTAAGTCGCCATGTTTCCTTGTTAAATCAGCTGTATTGGATGTGATATGTTAGCCATGTCCTGTGCATGTGGTAGTGATTGTGAATTATCCACAAGCTATTGCTTTTGTTGTTGCCCTGCTAATTGATTCTCAATAACACATTACATTCTATTTGGGAGCAGTTTTCCTTATTTGTTTTCATGATTGAAAAGCTACTCTAGTACTTCTTTATTTGTTTAGCAAACTAATAACTGGATTTAAAATTTTGGCTCCTCATAGTATTGTTATTGCAGTCTGGAGATTCCCGATTTGGCAACCAAGAACTTGTTCGATACACCCGTGACCAGCTGTTGCAACTTAGGGAGGTATTATCTTTTAATTTACATTCTTCATGTGCTTGTGTTACTGCCAATTTTTGTTTTTTGTTTTTGCGTTATAATATAGAACCATGTTGTCATGTCCTTCCAAATCTCCTCCATCCTTTCATTAAAGTTGTGATTTGTTTATTTATCAATATATTGTTCATAGCTAACAGGACTTTATCCCTACACCAATTGGGGAGTTGCAGGAGATGCACATCTTTTCAGTGCTGAAGTAGTGGAATTTTTGTTGTAATTTTGCATTATCTGTTACTTCTAGCTCTATATTTGGATTTATATTGTTTTTTTTTTTTTTAAAGATTTGTTATGACCACATGCAATTTTTCCCCTCTTCTTTTCCCGTTTTGGGCTGCATAGAAAGAGTGTTTGTTTTATTCTTTATGGTTACCATTTTAAGTGATTACTTCCTTGTTGTCTTTTTATGTCCATTGAATAATCACACACTCATTTTCTAGTTATTTGGCAGATGTATTAAATCATAATAAATTGACTTGGATGCATATTTTACCTGTCTTTATAATTCATGCTGTTTGCAATGATCTTATGTTGAAATTATTTATCCTCCGAATGCATTGTTAAATCACTCTTTGGTGTTTGATTATGCTGCTTGTTACTTGATAGGCTGGTAACATTCTTGAGGCTATAGTGAAAGTTAAGCAAGAAGTTGAAGCTGAATTTTTTGGTGATTATCAAAACTGGGGCCATGCAGAGAACACTGTAAGTTTGTGTCAAGCTGTGGTAACCCCCCACTGAAACGGAAAAGATTGATTTTCCGCAGAGATTAGAATCATATTCCAACCGATGTTCCCTTTAAATATTCCTTGGTTGTTAATTGCAATAAGTTTGCTTCTTTTTATTGGTTCATCCTGCCAGCTCCTCACGTGTGACATGTTTTTCGTTCATGTAGCCACAAATTCAATCTCATACTCGCTATTCTGAGCCAGACAATCGTGATTGGCGCGTTCGGTCTGCACAATCTCCTGCATCTGGAGAGGAGAAATCCTGGGACAATATTCGAGATAATAGAGAGTTTGGCAGCCGGTTTGACTTTAGGCAAGTGGAAGCAATTCAACACAACCGCCAAGACCAACTTAGCTCACAGTTTTCCAGGGCACAAATCACTTCTAACCAAGGGGTAATTCATTTAAGTGAATTGAGTTCTACATGTTACACATGTAGAGCCATTTGTATTTAGTCTTTAGAAACTACTTTCATGCGTTAGGTTTATACCTTCATATTTCTAAAAGGATTTGCTTTGGTGGTGCATAAAATGTACATAGAAGTTAACCTCTTTTGATTAGTGAGTTTGAATAATTGTTGAGACCCTACCATAGTTTTTAGAAACCAGCCAAGGCATTGGTTCAACTGGTGATATGATTAATAAATAATTCAAATTAGAAAGTATAAATTTAAATGAAAATAAAAATTGATATTGTAAAGAGATGGAGAAATTAATTTTTTTTTTAGGGTAAATTACATCTTACCCTGAGGTTTAAAATTAGTACATCCCCTTTTTGTGGTTTAAAAAATTACACTGACCTCAGAGAGTTTCCATTACCTGGGCTAATGGTACATTGACATTTTACCCTTGGCTTGTTTGAAAAAATATTATAGAAATTTGGAAATATTTTTGATAAATGAAGAATTGTATTAAAGATTGAAAGAAAACAAAAACAGGCATTAAGAAAATGCCATGTACAGAACTATGCTCATATCAACAAAGCGAACTCTCAACAAAACACATAAAAAACTATGTCTGCCTCTGCACCCTTTTTTCCCAATTATACAATTGAGACAAGAAGGCAATCTTCACACTATGTAATGGCATTTCCGTATGGAGAAAAATTCTTCACTTGCTCTCTCTCCTCCAGACCAACCAAATAAGACAGGAAATAGCCATTTTCCAGGTCTTTCTCTGCTGTTTCCTCAATTTAGTGGCCCACCACAAGCAATACACTTTATTGAACTAAGTTGACTTTGTTAAATAGAGAAACATTTTCCCTTTCTTTCCTTTATAGACAAACGCCTTCTCCCTTCCTCTGTCAATTTCAATTTTTTCTTAATGATAATATTTTCATCTTCATCTGCCATTGGCCTACCTCCTAAGGCTCCTATGAAACCCCTCCATACCATAGGGCATTACATTAACAAAAACCACACTCACCGTCGGATAGCATGCCCCTCTCTATCTCCTCTGTATCATCACAGCCACACAATGGACTGAAAAAAACCAAACCCGAACTCTACTGCATTCATCTCAAACAAACCCAACTGAAATCAGTAATTTAAAAAATAAACCTCAAAGCATAGTTTTTGGGGATTAGTTTTTGGTAGAGGATATTGGCGCCCCTCTATTCGCTTCCCCCATTCCATACTACTCCTTTTCATTTACCAAGTTAACACTATTGTAGAGTGGGGGCAGCTAAAAATGGAGTGCAAATAACAATGACGTTAGTTCTCTCTCTCTCTCTCTCTCTCTCTTTTTGTCTGTTTGTTTAATCATTTTCTTTCCGTTTCTTGACAAGCAACATTAACTATGATGACTGGTAAGGACCTAGCTGATGTTTCTTTATTTGACCAGGTCAATAATAATATCTTTGAAATTAACATCAAGCATGTCTTGTAATGAACCAGGCAGGACCTGCCCCTGCTCTAATCAAGGCTGAGGTGCCATGGTCAGCTCAAAGGGGGAACCTCTCTGACAAGGATCGTGTCTTAAAGACAGTAAAAGGGTAATTTATTCTGAAGATTTTGTAGGGTGCCTGACATCTGTTTTTGCAAGTTAATTAACATAAACTTATAGAGGTCATCTTATGGATCATGAGATTCTGAAAGTTTTTTCTTGCATTAGGTCAAATGTGAACGTATTAGCTATTTTCCATGGATGCTTGTGGACCCCTTCTGTTAGATACCAATTGCAAGTGTGTTGTAACAGTTTTTAAGACTATTACATATTTCATTTGATTTGTTATGTATAATGCTCAAGAAGATTAGTGCTGTGTACGGTTTACTACATCTAATGCCTGCATTAACATGATAAATATATGCTCATTCTGGCTTTAGAAACTAACAATAGCATTGGATTTATTTTTTGGGTGTGTGTGGTGTCGATTGACAGGAGTTTTCAGCTTAAGTTTATTCTTCTGTTACAAATTGAGCATTTTATGGTGGCACGTTATTTCATACCAATTATGTATGCTTATTGCTATATTTGGTTTGCTTTGTAGGATACTGAATAAGCTGACACCGGAGAAGTTTGATCTTCTCAAGGGCCAGTTAATTGATTCTGGGATAACAACAACTGATATTCTGAAGGTTCTTTTTCTGAAATAGTTCTGCATGATTGGAGGACTGATTTAATAATACTCTTAATATGATTGGAAAGGCTAATGCAAATTCTGCTTCTAATGCAGGGAGTTATCTCCTTGATTTTTGACAAGGCAGTGCTAGAACCAACATTTTGCCCCATGTATGCACAGCTGTGCTCGGATCTCAATGAAAAGCTCCCTCCATTCCCATCTGACGAACCTGGTGGGAAAGAAATCACATTTAAGCGAGTACTTTTGAATATCTGCCAGGAGGCATTTGAAGGTGCTGACAAGCTTAGGACAGAATTAAGGCAGATGACTGCTCTTGAGCAAGAGTCGGAGCGTAGAGATAAAGAAAGAATGGTCAAACTTCGCACTCTTGGAAATATCCGTCTAATTGGGGAGCTTTTGAAGCACAAGATGGTACCTGAAAAGATTGTTCATCATATTGTTCAGGTTCTTGTTGGAGCTCCTTGTTAATCATTACATTTCTTTTAGCTTGAAATTCCTAGATTATTTTCAAAGGACCGCTCTCTCTTTTATTGAAATTCTGATCATTGCTTATCATAAGAAACAGGAGCTTTTAGGGTCCGATAGTAAGATCTGTCCAGAGGAGGAAAATGTGGAGGCTATATGTCAATTCTTCAACACTATCGGTAAACAGCTTGATGAGAATCTAAAGTCACGGCGCATTAATGATATCTACTTCAGCCGATTGAAAGAGTTATCAACAAATCCTCAGCTGGCTCCACGATTAAGATTCATGATTCGTAATGTTATTGATCTTCGTGCAAATAATTGGGTTCCCAGACGTGAAGAGGTAACACGTTCTGTGGTAGATGTATTTCTATTGTATGATTGGGTTACTGTTTTACATTTAGTCATATTCCTTCTTGAACTGTGCAGGTTAAAGCCAAAACCATCACTGAAATCCATTCAGAGGCGGAAAAGAATCTGGGGTTGCGTCCTGGTGCTATGGCAAGCATTAGAGGTAACCGTGGCATTTCTACCGGCGGACAGGGAAGTGTCAGCCCCGGTGGTTTCCCCATCAACTGGCCTGGCTCTGGTGGAATGATGCCCGGAATGCCAGGGACCAGGAGGATGCCTGGGATGCCGGGAATTGATAATGACAGTTGGGAGGTTCCTAGGACCCGCTCAATGCCAAGGGGTGATGCGGCAACCATTCAGCCGACTGGACGTGTGCAACCACCATTAATTGGCAAGCCACCATCATTGAACTCGAAATTTCTTCCTCAGGGCAGTGGTGGCCTGATAAGCAACAAGAATAGTGCTCTTTTGCAAGGCAGTGGTGCCTCTCCGGTTTGCGCTCCCAACTTTGGATATGGTATGGACCCCACAGTCCCTGCCTCCGTCAGACCTACTCTGGCTGCATCTGTGCCTCTGGCTGCTGAGAGAACGATGTCTTCTGCACGGTTGAATCCTGAAGAACTACGGAAGAAAACAATCTCTCTTCTGAAGGAATATTTCAGCGTCCGGATGATGGATGAGGCGTTAATGTGCGTGGAGGAATTGAACACCCCGGCTTACCACCCCGAGGTTGTCAAATTAGCCATTTCCCTTGCGCTGGATGAAAGCCCGCCTTGTGTGGAACCAGTTGCAAAACTCCTTGAATACTTGCTTGCAAAGAAGGTCCTCACAGCTGCCGACATAGGGACGGGATGTTTGCTCTTTGGCTCAATGTTGGATGATATAGGCATTGATTTACCAAAAGCACCTAATAATTTTGGTGAGGTAATAGGGAGATTAGTATTGGCCGGGGGATTGGACTTCAAGGTGGTCATGGAGGTCCTGAAGAAGGTTGAGGATGACAGGTTCCAGAAAGATATATTTGCCGCTGCAATGAGGGTCGTCACTTCCAGTCCTTCTGGGCAAAAGGTATTGGACATGCAGGCATCTGATATCAAAGTCTGTGAAACCCTATTCTAGGGACCCTATAGTCATATACATAAACTCCTGTAACCTCGTATACGACTCGTTTTTGCTTTTTCTGCAATGTTCCCTTCGCTTACGTCCATTTGAGCCAGTCCACTGTATTACATCCGATAAAGTTAGGGCTGCTAAAGAGCCAAACAATTTCATTCGGCTGTTTACACCCGTTGAAGCTAATCCCCCGTGTTCCATGCGATAAAGGTGGAGCTGCTATAAAAACAGGTGATTTTCGTTGAGCTGTATATTGTCTCAAGGTCATAGTAGTGTCTGTGTTCACTAGAGGGAGAATGAAAAACAGATAAAACCCTGGATTTTGATATCGAGTGTGGTCAATGATGTGCCATTGCTCGAAGAGAATGGCCCTTTATGGGACTAAGTTGTTTTACATTTAATTAGTTCTTTTTGCCCCCTTTTGTTGTTTAATTTGCCGAGTAACTTTTGCTTTGCTTGGCTGGTCAGTTCATAATTTAGACATTGCTCTAGCATTGCGGACTTGACAGAGAATTCAATTACATTATACGCTTTCTTGGTTGCTTGTGATTGATTATTATTCCCAATATTTCTACCTTATGGTTTCCCTTTGTTACAGTTTGTATATTTCGGCTCCGTTTGAGGTGACAAAAAACTCTGAAAAAGGGTAAAAATTTTGAAAAGTTTATTCACTTTATATCTCACTGCATAAATTACAAATTCATAATTTATCTTATTTTATTTCACTTCTTATCACTTCAAATACATCCTTCATCTGTATAATTGAGTGGATTTTAGCTATAGTGATTAAACTTGCAATATAATTATTTGCCTGTTATTTCTTGTGCAAATTCTTTTGCTTGGCAGTAGAGTCATGGCTGTTTTTAGGTGTATAATCTCTGTATCACCCCCGGTTCTGGTATGGGCTTCTTTACAATCTTTGGCTTTCCAAGGCATGTTGAGACCACCTAGTGTGTCTGCTGAACAGCTGAAACCAGCAGGTGATTATAAGAACCATTCCTGCTGTGTTGAGATCGAGTGAGGGCACTTTGTACCGTTGCCTGCAACACGCCCGAGAGTAGAAGGCTCGTGCCTTCTCCCCCAGAACTGTGTTCCCTTATGGGTTGCTCGGTTTTCTTCGGGGTCTTGTTGATGAAGTAGGGTATAAACGAACTGAACCGTATCAAGTAGTGTTTGAATCGGATTTCTAAAGTTTAACGAGTTTAAAAAAATAATTTAGATTTAGTTTGATGATATTTCAAATTAAACTTGATTAGGTCTTTAATTGAATTAATTTTGAGTTAAGTTCAAATAATTTGGTATTTTATATTATACTTATTAAATATTAATTTATTGAGTCGAATTTTAATTTTATTTAATAATAGAAGGAGTTTAAAATTGTGATTCAAACTTTTTATATTTCGAGTCTATCTCATTCCTATAATCGAATCAATTTATGTGTTCCCTTGTTGGTAATTGCAGCATTGATTAATGGGTAGTATTAATTTATGTCACCATTTGCATTATAAAATTCTCATATTCACTCTTCTTAACATTCATAGGTAACTTTTGCTTCAGTTTTCTCATTAAAAATTGGGTACCTTATATTATTTTTTTTAATCCTATTCTTTTTATTGACTAGTATTTTATTTTAAGGTGTAAAACAAAAGAAATGAAGAAATAAAGTCTAAAATAATTTTCACTTTCTTTATTTGACGGGATTGATTTTATAACAAATTATATAAATTGACAACGTTAAATTTTTATTTAATCTACTTTGTTTATAGCTTATTACTATTAAGATATATGCTTCAAAATTGGTTTAATTCTATATATAAATAATGTTTATACATAGCACGAGTTCCTTGCTTCACCGCTGGCATGTTATATTGACTTTCTGAAAGTCGTGTTCTACAACCTTCTAAATGGTGGTCTTTTAGAGGGCTTCCAGATATGTGATAAAATACATTTTTTACAATATTAAAGGGAAAAATGCACATCAGCACAGCTTAATTGACTCAAAAATAAATTCAAAATTAAGCATATATTTCCAATTTGAAAGTCAGGCTAATCGTTGGGAACTTTGATCCACAACCAATAGCATTGGTGATTGCAGTGAGCCTCCAAGGCATTTTTCTACCCAAGCCAACTCCAGAATTTAGGGGAATGTTGATAATTTCCTACTTAGGGCTGGCAGTTAGGTTGTGTTACGACTCTTTTTTTTTTTGTTTTTTTTGAAACCAAAAGTAACTTTTTATTAGATAAGAAAGTTAGCCATATACAAAGGCTTCCCTCGAAACAATGCTTAACAAGGCATGAGGGAAATTAGAGAGGGAGTTACAAGGGGGAAGGGAACTCTTTAAATAGTTGAAGGCTAAAAAATGCGCAGCTCCATTTGTTGTCCTATTACACCAATTGAAGGATCAGTTGCCAGAACATTTCCACAAAAGGATGTCATTTAGGATGGAAGAAACCTCCCAAAGAATGCAGGTGGAGTTAGTGTTCAGAGCAGATATAATAACAGAGGAGTCACTTTCAAATGGCATCTTGCTACTCCTGAGATTTGGCCATAAAATTTGCCACACGAATGCTCATGCCTCAACAGCTAAGGCTAAAAGGACTCTAATCTAGTCATAATTAACATCCACTATGGCCCCTTTAGAATCCTTGATGATGACGGCAAAAGCAGCGGTTTGATTTTTAGTACAATAAATTTCATCACAGTTAAATTTTAGTTAGTTTGAGGTGGAGGTTGCCAAGAGGACTTCATTGAACTTGGGCAAAGAGAAGAGTTGTCCTTAGGTGTCACTAGGATAGCGGCAAGGTAGTCAATTGTGACATATAAGGCGTTGAGAATAGTGCCAGCAGGGGAGGGAGGAGCACTATTGAATACACAGTTGTTTCTTTTCTTCCAAATACTCCAACAGATATTAACAATGGATGAGATTAGCTATAGTATCTTTGAGCCAACTTGCAAAAGAGATTATCTAGGAGAAATCAACCTTATAAGTGAGGTTGCAACCAAACCAGACTCCTCTAGTCTAGGGGCATCGGAACAACACATGCTCAATTGATTTAGCTTTCTCAGGATAGATTGGACGTCTTTGATCTTTAGAGCATCATTTAGAGACCAAGTTGGATTTGGTTGGAAGGAAATTCTTGCAAGCTTTCCAAATAAAGTCTTTAACTTTTGGGAGAGAGTTACTATTCCATAAGTGAAGTTGAATGTTCATTAGAAGAGCAAGGGTTAGTATAAAGAATACATTTTTTTCTTAACGAGAAGGTGATATCCAGACTTGACAGTATAAGTATCTTACTTTGAGAAGTGCCAAATTAGTTCATCTTTGGAGCCATTTTCCCTAGAGAGAGGGATGGCTGATATGATCTTGGTGTTCTCTTTTGAAAATAAACTCTGAATTTTATTAAGGTTCCACTAGTGAGTGTTAGTGATAAGCACGTTTACAAGATAGAAAGGGCAATTGTCAAGCTTTGAAGAGAGAACTTGGAACTTGTTAGAGATAGGGATGCAGTTATCATCCCAAATGTGAATTGAATTCTCTAATGCAGTACTCCATTTTAATCCAGCCTTCAATAGTTCTCTACCTTGACATAAGCTCAACCAAATCTATGAAACATTGTTGCCTTTCTGAGCGAAGAGAGAAGTCGTGTTCTGAAAATAAATGCCCTATAGGAGTCTGGCCCAAAGCTGATTTGGGTGCTTAAGTAGCCTCCAAAACTGTTTTGCCAAGAGGGACAAGTTAAAACTTTCCATATCTCGAAAACCTAAGCCACCTAAAATTTTGGAACTTCGAAACTTTTGCCATTTACACCAATTAATCTTATTCCTATCATCTGTTCCTTCCCACCAAAATTTCCTAATAGCAGCATTAAGTTGGTGACACAGAGAGGATGGGAACTTAAAACACATCATGGGAAAAGTAGGAATAGCATAGGCCACTGATTTAATAAGAATCTCCCCTCCGCGTGGTGACAAAAACTTTTTCTTCCACCCCTACATTTTTAACAACAATTTGTCTTTGATATAGGCTAATGCTTCTCTTTTTGAGCTTCCCCAATCAGTTGGAAGGCCCAAATATTTAGAGTTATTGTTCATAGTCTTCATTTCCAAAATTTGAAGAAGCTCGTCTCTGAGATGTGCATCAGTATTTGGTGAAAAAAAGAACTGAAGATTTTTGATAATTGATTGATAAACCAGAGGACTCACTGAACTCGTGAAGAAGCTTTAAGATCAAAGTACATTCACCAATATTCAATTGAAGGAAAAATAATGAGTCATCAGCAAAATAAGAGATGACTTACGGAGGGACAGTTCCTTTATTTTTTTTGATACCAGATGTCAAACCTTGTGCCATAGCTTTTTCAATGGAAGAAGATAGACCTTGGGTAGCTATAAGGAATAAAAAAGGATATCACAGGTCACCTTTGTCTGAGACCTCTGTGAGGGTGAATGGAGCAATTGATCCCTCCATTTACCATAATGGTGTAGTTGACCTTTTCACTACATTGCTTAATCTATTGAAGCCAAGCTTCCACATGGTGACTTCTAGATAGTCCCAATAAACCCTATCAAAAGCCTTGTTTAGATCCAACTTGATAGCCACTGCAGATTTCTTCCCCCTTATTTTGTGCTTCAAGTAATGGAACATTTCATGTGCAGTTACAATATTATCTTAAATTTGCCTACCCTTGATGAAAGTTGACTGATTTTCTGAGATGAGCTCCTCCATTATAGGCTTAAGTTTCAATCTGACTTGATTTGTGTTTATGCTTAAGTATTATAAAATTTAATAAATATGTTAAACAATTTATTTATTTTAAAATTGATTCAAGTAATGTCAATTTCGAATCAAAATATTTGTGTCATGTCATATTCGTATTTTTTAAGTACCTTTGCAATCATGTTGATAATGTTTGTACCGTATCTAAAATTACCACCCCATTTTTACTGCCAAAAAAAAACAAAACAAAACAAAACAAAATGTAGTATACTTTATTCGTAAAATCAGTTATACATTTAAAACATATGTAGGCTGCGTTTGGTTTGCTAAAAAATTTTGAAAATCTCTCAAAATGTCTAAAAATTATTCATTTTTTTCTTAAACTACGAACTTACAATTTATCTCATTTTTTATCACGCCAAACACACCCCTAGTCCAACTAATTTAGACTTGCAATCTTCCATATCATCTCTCCCAGGAGAACAATTTGATCATTGGAATCATGACCAAGGACGGAAGGAAACAGTAGAAGCATTACGGGTTATTACTAACTTGAAAGGAACACTCAGAGACAGCATTAATTTTGATGGGATGGGATTTCCTGTTGCAAATAGGTTCGAACAACAGATAGAGTTTAGCTGGAAGCGATCCAACATGAATCCCATAAACTAAGTTTCATCTCCACAATAATCTACCATGAATGAATCCCAGCCCAAGAATCAAACCAGATTAATCTTGACAACCAAACCAAACCAAACCAAACCAATCCAGATAATAAGAGTAAATAACTACAACAAAAGTTGAGCAAGAGGTAAATACGTCACGGGAAGAGTTAAAACGCATCTTTCGTTTTAAATCTACACAAGGAGAACTAGGGCTAGAGAACGTCCAAAACCCATAACACAAAAGACCACACCCAACAGGGACCTTCTTCACTACTGATTTATAAATACATGCATACATATAAATAATATAATATACAAGGTAAGGGGCTCATCATCCACCTTATGCAAAGCATATTTCAACATGTCATAAGAACAATTGACTAAATGACTACATGAACTAAGGTCTTTCTGTCAATTCAAACAACAAGAATTACCCACCCTACGCAAACACACAGAAGTAAAATGTTGCTCGTCAAGATGAAACATGGATGTCACTCTTTAGAAAACCATGACTTTTCCTTTCAATGACTGACTTCGCACTAGAGCAAGAAGTGCAACCTAATATACTCTGTACAAATTTATCAGTTTTGTACCAGTATAGGTGGTTATCACTAAGAGGATCAAGAACTATGTAGATAGCTAAAATGCATTAATAACAATCTGCACTAGACAAAACTCCAAGGACTAATTTCAATAGTAGCATACTTCCAATTGCGCCAATCACTAATACCAGATTAACCCGCAAAGCAACCATTAGAAGCAAGTGATATTAATTGTCACCCTCAGACTCCACTCAAAATTAACATCTGCCTGTCAGAGCAACCAAAATTTTTTTCAGAGACATTCACAAGTCCAGAAATTCAGCAAGAACAGAAGCTTCGTGGATGGATTGGGATCATTGGACACAAGAAAATGAAGGCCTATATATCCATATGACAAACATGAAATCATATCTATAATGTCTACAGATATCATTGACCTAATAAAGGCGAACCTTGTAGAAAAGTGAATAAAAAATGTTGATCTTTTAAGTTCCCTTTGGATATTGAGAAAATGTAAATAGAATAGAAAAACAATTGATCAGAATTATAATATTTTGTGATTTCTAGTAGCACCACCTCAAATTTCTAGATCCACTTTCCCTAATCAGAAACTGTTATTAATAGCGTCTATGATTTTACTATTCGAACTCAGAATTATCATGCAATCCATTATTGTCAAGCAGGTCCCGTGGGCTCTGCAGTGAATTAGTTAAATCTCAACCATTCAAATTCCAGTCCCCTGCTCCTTGTCATGCAAGACTCCTTCTTAAACAACCCCCCTCCCAACAAAAAAAAATAATTAATAAATAAATAATAAAAAATAAATATAAATAAATAAATGACAAACTTTTCAGCAAACCCAAATACCCTGAACATACCATCAACGCCAACTTCCAGCTGACCAAACCCATGTTAATGAGGGTGAATAAGAGGCTTAAAAGCTAAATTATGACAGTAAAATATTCAAATAGAGATATAAGTTTCAGAAAAACAATTGATGAGGGGTATCTCTATTGATTGTCGGGTAAAGTAATAGGTGTTTCTGTATTTTCAAAAACTTCCATCCAAGGATGCCCCTATAATTGTTGACAAGGGGTTGTTACTTGTTAAGTGTAATTTACCTAGATTTTTATCCATTTATATCTCTAAAATCTAACTCCGCCTATATTTTTTTTCATGGCCGGTCCCAAACTCGGATAAAGGAGGAGGGTTGTGTTAGATAGTCGACAGCCAGCGTAAAACTTTGTCGAATTTTTTTATGGATTTTCTGACACCTAGATCTAATTGGCGTCGACAAATCCATATAGCCGACCCTACCTAGTGGGAAAAGACTTGGTTTGGTTTGGTATATCTCTAAAATCTAAAAACTCTACTAATTTTCTTTGTTTGGAACTCTACCATTCTCAATTTCTATATTTTCTCATCAACATAATGGCATGTAAGGCCTCATTTAAGTATAGAAAAAAAATCAAACTCTAAATCTCACATTTTGATTTAGAACCCCAGAAAAAGTATAACCTCCAATCAATCGAGCCTAATATAATTATTTCACTTCTTTGGGCAGAGTTATACATTTCCCAAACATCAAACAACCAAAAGCATAAAATCCAAAATTACAATTTCTACTTTTTCTCTCCCCTGTTCCTCAGCAACCAAATAAATCTCTGAACAACTTCAGTTGGATGTTAAGCACCCTTATTTATTACCAGAAATTGCCTTCCACATCAACCGGATCAAACCTCCGAAAAAGGACATATACATACGCATACAGATTTAATGGAGAGATTCAATTGAAAATTGAGAGTTCAAACACGCGAATTCATTCAAGGAAAAGCAAGACATCGCCAGATTACAACTTAAAACACAAAGATTAGAAGGTAGAGAGAGAGAGAGAGCGCGAACATTAGGCAAGTGTCTGGTATTGATAGCCGCGGTACGTATCGCGATCGACGAAGACGATGGCATAGAGAGCGTAAATTATTCCGGGAACGTAACCAAGGATAGTCAACACCAAGCATATAAAGAATTCAGCCTGCATCAGCACCACCATATCAGCATCAATCATACCAACACACATATATAAATATACATATATACGTGTCTATATGGAGAGAGAATTAGAAAAGAGGCGGTGGAGGAGCTTACGCTGCAGCAGCCATGCCTGAAGCAGACGCCGACGGGAGGTAGCAATATTGCGAGTAAGATTTCGCAGAGGATCTCGCATCTAGTTGCCATGGTTGAGGAGAAGATATAGAGAGAGAAAATTCGGAGAGAGAAGGAGAGAGAACCACGAGTTGGGAGGATGTTTGACCTCTTTAATGGAGAAGAGAACAAAATTAACAAATGCAAATCTGATCTTCGCCGTTTGACGTGTTTGCAGAGTTATCCAATCCACCGATGATGGACGTGCCATGTACGACTCACAAATTATTTCTTTCTTTCTTTTTTTTAGAAAAGGCCATTTTTAGCCAAATTAATAAATAGAATAAAATAGAATGGTAAATTTATGTTTAGCCAAATAAAATAGAATGGTAAATTTATAATTAAAATTTACATATTAATAGATTTTTATTTCAAATTAGGAAAATTATAATTGTATGAATCAAATAAAATTATGATAATATAATATTACTCTTATTTTTATTCCTATATGTGATTTATTGACATATCAAATAGTTTGCAAACATGAAAATTTTTATTTTAAATGGTGAATTTGATAGAATTTGATTATATTTGATAAAAATTCTTATAAAAATATAGTATAAGAGTCAGCGATGGATCCAGAATAATATAAATAGCAATATTATGATTTACTCTATGTTTAACTTTGTTAATATTTTTTTATTTTAATGTATCGAATGTATTCATCCCAAAAAAATAAATATTAATTTCTTTTATTCTCAATTCATCCTAAAAATCATCTAAATAATTGGCTAAATACATATAACTATTCTCTATATTTAATATTTATAGACATATCTTTTATTTTGAAATATTTGCCAAAATTAAATATTTTTGTCCATATAATTATCAATAAAAAACTAAAAATAGTGTGGTCCATGTAAAAAAAATTACATGAGATGTGTATCTAATTTCTCTAAACTATATAAAATGTCTAGTAATTAAAATTTTCAAAATTTAAGAAAAAAAAAAAGAACATTACGCGAATCAAATAATTGGTAATATTTTTAATCTATTTTATTATTTTCTATTTTTGAACAATATATTCACTTGTGAAGAGAAATTAGAATATAATTTAAGTAGATAAATACTTAAAAAAACATTTGAAGATCATATGAGATATTTATATAATTTTTTTTAATTTTATGTGAAGGGACACGGGTGTTGCGCGTTCATTTAAGGACACTTGGTAATTAGAGCCCGTTTGACAACTCAAAAATTAGTAAAAAAATATAAAAAGTTATATTTTGTAATTTTTGGTACATTTAGTAAAATCATAAATTTTTTCACTTTTTTTATTTGTTACAATAAAAAGTAAAACAAAAAGTTTTCACTTTTGGTTTGTTACAGTAAAAAAAATACCAAACGCACAAAAGGTTACCACTTTTTTGATTTGCTACAGTAAAAAATTTACCAAACACCTAAAAAGTTAAAAAAAATGTTAAAAATACATTTTGTTCAACCAAATATATAAAAAATTACTAAAAATTGAGTTTTTTTTTTATCTGCCAAACGCCCTCTTATTCAAGTGAAACATTTTTTTTTGCCACGTTGGTACGAGTAGTACAACTGCGCCACAACTCATGATTGTTCTAATTCGGCCTGTTTCACTATTCATGATACCTAAATGATGATTAAGTCTGTTCTGTATGAAAAGACTATGCATGTTTAGAAAACTATAAATGCGAGAATAACAAATAATGAAGGTAAGCAGTATTTGTTTTATTAAAATTCTATCAAATTGACACCTGATCTCACCATTTTTCTTCAAAAGTATTAACTTGATTGTTGAAAGGACGCTCGGCTGAACCCCGTCAAGCTGGTAGTGTGTAGCGGGACCAGGCAAGAAGATAAAGAGCTGAGAGAACCACCACCACTAAAACAGTCGTCCGACCACGTTAGACGAACCCCTAATGCTGGTCAAACTTGTTACCGTAGAACGTTATCAGACTTTTGATACTTCAATACATAATCAGGGCTGACCCTAAGACAAGTGAGAAACTTACCTTAGGCCCACTTTTTTTTTTTTTTTTTGGTAAGGCCCACTTTTTTTGGATAACGGAGTTTAGGATCTGTTTGGCCACATCAAATTTTATTAAAATTCACAAACTTTAACTAATTTTTATACTTTTTTTCTCATCAAAAATTTTCACCTATCACCTTTATATCACATCTTTCCACTTTTATTATACTTTTTCTTTCACTTTTTGTCTACCAAACACCCCCTTAATATATTTGTAATTTACTACAATTTTTTTTTTCAAAGTAAATACTTATTTGACTTTTGTATTTTTAAAATTTCAAATAATTGTTACTCATAAATTTAGTATTAAATATCTCTCCAATAATGAAATTCTCAAAAAAATTTCCAACTGAATAACTCTATTATTTTATAAATTTTATATTTTTCCACTTGTAATTGATAATAGTTAATTTTATTTATCATTAAAACAAAAAATACCAATTTTAATATTTTGCCTCAGGCTCCCAAAAAAAAAAAAAAAAAGAAAGATTCGGCTTACCCGGCACATAACGTCGGAACATCATCAAACTCTGCAAATGTTTTTTAAGTACTTGTTTTCCCATGCTACAATCTAACTCTGGTCCATAATTGAAGGTAATGTTTAAGAATATTACGGATTATTCTATTTGTAGATTGTTATTTTTCTAATCTTATAAAAACATTAATGATATTTTAGATATTCTATATAATTGAAAAGAATAGTTATATATATATTTTTTACGTAACCATTTTAATTTTTAAGTGTTATTTTAGATGCGTTTAGTAATAAAAAGCGAAATAAAATGAGATAATTTGTAAGTTCGTAATTCATAATAAAAAAAGTGAAAGATTTTTAAAAATTTAAAAAAATTTTCGACAGTTTTTAGTAAACCAAACATATTCATTATCTTAGAAAATTTATGCAATTTAGGTAATGTTTAGATGATAAAAAAGTATAAGAAAACGTAAAAAAAAAATGATGTAAATGTGATATAAATTTGATTGAAAAAAATATAAAAATTGATAAAAGTTTATGAATTTTAGTTAATTTTGGTAAATTAAATATCTCAATAATCGGATATTTACGTGTCATGTGGACAACCGAAAGTACGAATTTGCTCTCCTTCTTCGTATTCGACCAAATCCAGCCCTTTTTCTATGTACGCTACCAGACTACCAGTCAAAGCCCCCCGAGTAAGCCGCATCTCTCATTCTTAATAGATATAGATTTATAGCTTGTATGAACATGGAATTCAAGTTTCGAGCCATCGAGGAGCAGGCTCCGACTAATATCCCTCTGCCTTCAAGAATCAGTTACTTCACCGAACAAGCACTCCGCGGTATGAGTAAATCTCCGACCCCAGAGAGAAAATTCAACTCTTGCATGAACGGATACAAACATAAATCTATGTATATATGCCTATAAATGTATAAGTTGGGGGGGGGGGGAAGGCGAAAATGTAAAAAAAAATTAAACTTATTTACATTAAATTAGGTTATGAGGCTTGGTGGAGTAGATTTGAGAATTAATTTTTTTCTTTTAATTTTTTTTTATGATGTCATTTTGGATTGTAATCTTGCTTACAGCGGGTTATTCGGCCCCTGAATTGAGACGTGCTGCGGAGTTCTTTCGCAACCCTAGCGATGTGCGAGAAGTGATTCGGCGGGAGCTAGAGAAAGAGCGGATCAGAGAAGAGATTATAGCAGCCGAGATTGCGCGGAGATGCTTGGTGGACGAGGAAGTGAGGAGAGAGATGTTGTTGGAGAGGGAGATGGCGTTGAGCAGAGGCGAGCGGTTCTCGGCTTTCTCGGGTCCGGCGTCGGCAATGCGATTGGAGCCAAGACTGCCGCTTTTGCGTAAGTCCGAAGGTAGATCGCTCGAGGAGCTACTGGCATCGTCGCTGGAGGAAAGGCTGGGGTACCATGCTCGCGGTGGGATTGGGGGGATTCAATATGTTGCCTTTTCAGCGCAAGGCCGAAGCCCCAGAACCTGAGATTTCTCAAGTCAGATCTCCCTCAGAGGGCTTCAAGCAAAAGGTCATCTTCCTGATCAGTAATTAATATTTTTTCAACTCTTTATCTCATCCTCATTCATTCTCCTCTCTCTCTCTCCCCCCCCCCTCTCTCTCTCTCTCTCTGCGGAGGATTCATTTGTTTTTTTTTTTTTTTTGGGTGGACGGCAACCTTGTGAATTTCTACATGTGGTGGTCCAATAATTTACAAGTTGAATCTTTCTGTTTATAAATTGAATCATAACCTTTCGAGAAATAAACTGAATCATTACCAGGTTATATTGGAATTTTAGGTGTATATCCTTTTTAACAGAATTCGTCTGATTTTTTGTTTTTTAAAATTTGAAGGCTTATAATCTGACGCTCGAGTCCTCTTAAATCCTAGAAATTTACTGGAAAAATATGTTCTGTTTTCAACTGAAATGGCAAGGTTTCCCCCCTCCCCTCCTTGGCTTGCCCCTTTTTATTTGTTTCTATCTAAATGGTGATGATAATAAGGAATTCTGCTGGTAATAGTCTTTTCTGTCAATTTATTTGTTGTTTTTTTTTGGGTATGGGCATCTACTTCATTGGACAATTTATTGAGGTTTTCTTGGATAATAGTGTATAGAAGGTGACATGCACCCACTTCCCTTTGTTTTAAGTTGGGAGTGCAAGAACCTTCCTACTACTCCACGTAATCAAAACAAAACTGCGCTGCCCATTTCATTTGTTAGTGGGGATTATGTAATTTGATCATTACATGGTTCGACCTTTATAAAGATTCAGTACGGTTTGTCAAACAAATTTTTAGCATAAATCTACCAACTTTTAGCATAAATTTACTGATTTTCAACATAAATCTACCATTTTTAACCCACAAAAAAAAAAAAAGTCAAAAGTTACTAAAATTAAACTTCCTAACACCCCCGATGTTAACTTTATTCAAATTATCTACAGTGTATCCGAGTTTATCTCTGTGATGTTAATTCAGGAACTAACACAAACCAATATAGACATGCCGCATCGCGAGTATCCCTTTAGCATTAACATTTGAAAATCACAACTGCCACTGAACCAAGCGCCGATTTTGGTTGCTCCAAGGCTCTCTTGTATAGCCTGTTAGTCAGATTAGTCACCATCATTTTCAACCGCAATGTAATTTTTTTGATAAGTTACTGTAATGTAAGATTCTGTAATAAAATGTTAGAATTTTCACAATGTAAACTGTTACAACCAACTTTTTTTTTTTAATTTATTTATTGCAAATTTTCAAATGGGTATTTACTTGGCTTTACATTTATATTGATTTCTTTGATTCGTGTTTGTACTCTGGACCAGTTTGGTGACTTAGTGTGATCTGAAGATTTAAACAACCATGGGATATATATTGGGTTTGTTTGAAATTGTATAAAATTGTATAAAATAAAATAAAATTATAAAAGTAAATATTTCATAATTTGTACAGTGAGTGAAAAATTTAAATTTTATTATTTCGTAATTTATATTTATAAAAATTTATAAAATTTTATTTTATTTTAAAGAACTCTAAACGGAGCCATTGTCATTTAGCTGGTGAATTAAAATGTTAGTCACTCTTGTACTCTACCTGCTGACGGTTTTCTTTTCTTTGCAGGGTGCGTATGACATTATCGGTGTTTTTTGATTTGATACTTTTTGTGTATTTTCTTTTCTACGTTGAAAAGGAATGACTTCCTTACATTTATCTTTTTTTCTTTTTTTTTTTTTGGGGTTGCACAGTAATGGGTCGCTGCGCTGTTGAAATCCCATCCGGATGTAGATATTTTATCTTTATCTTAATTATTATTGTTTCCAGTTCCATGAATGGATTTCCTTTAACAGCCAACATTTTCCCTTTTAATGAAAAATAGCTTGTGATCTGCTGAAAAAAATAATAAATAATAATAATAATTAAAAAGAAACCCTGCATCCAGTCACTTCCAATCTCAAATTTAGATGATGTAGAATTGTGCAATCTTTTGTTCTTGTTTTTTTTTTTTTTTTTAGCGTAACTTGTCCATATGATGTATGTTTGGATCGGATTCAGGGTTTATTTGTGGATGGCACCCAAAAAAAAAAAAAAAAATAAACTGCTGAGTTTTATAAACCCAAAAGGCAGACTGGTTGCCAGTCAAACTGATGTAGCTAAATTTGGCTATTTTAAGGTTTTCAAAAGCCATTTTTTGCTGGTTTTTTTCCCCTGTTCTCGAAGGGGGGGGGGGGGGGGAAGCCTTTTTGGCTTTTGATCCAAATGGATACCTTTGTTCTTTTCAGCATATTTAACGTGCCCATGTGAATTGGTAACGTGGAATTCAAACTAGAGCACGCGAAATTACGGAAAAAAAAAAAAAAGAGAGAAGAAAAAATGAGTAGGAGTAATAATATAACAGAGACAGAAAATTATTGAAAATAGCAGTAACACTAAGATTATCCATTTTCATCCCAAACGTTTGGGGAAGCGAAAAATGTAATTTAAATAAATTTCTAAGGTCTAAATGATTTTTTTTAAGTCCATCGTAACGGTTTTATATTAAAATTTATTAAAAATTATTTAAAAATTTTTAAAATTTATAGAAAAATTATTAAAACTTATATAAAATTTTATTAAAATTTGTAAAAATTTAATTGAGATTAGTAAAAAATTATTAAAATATATAAATATATATAAATTTATAAAAACTTTATAAAATACGAGAAATACAAAATGTGTTACGAAATATTAGAAGTACAAAATATGTTAAAAAATTACAGAAATTTTCAATTATTTTCCATGCACCAAATACACCAAGAGTAAAACTATTCGCTTTGTCTTTGACCAGAAAGAAGCAAGAGCTACAAAAAGAACCAAGAGAAACCAAACATTTGAATCTGAAGGTTAACATTTCCATTTCCCTAGCAAATTTCACTGTATTAACTAATGAGAATACGAATATATGAAAAAGCCGAAGAGAGCTGGACTGTGAACACAAAATTCGATTCCCTAGCAAACTATTGGTGTACCCATTCCATTTCCATCCTATATTCAACATATTAAAGCTTTGTTTTCTTTTACAAGGGACAAAGGAAAAGAGGGCATAAAAATTTATAGAGGGAGAGAAAGAATAGCAGTTTATAGCCGGGCAATTTTTCCAAGCCCACGCTATGCAGAGTCCTGACCATCTATCTATATTGAAGAACAAATTATTATCAACTTAAACCTTCAAGGCAACCTGGTCTTGCCACGATATCTTGCGCTTCCCAGCCGCCCGATTCGCTCCATTTCCGACGCTCCTACACGCCGATAGTTTCAAATCATTGTGCTGCTCGTCAGTTCCACCACCTCTGATCACAGTCTTCTTCGGCTCCTCGAAGATTCTCAACGGCTCATAATTTTCCCGTAATTCCTCCTCCTCTCCCTGGAACACAAGTCAAAACGTAAACATACAAGAACCAACTGACATTTTTGTTTGATGAGATATGCGGTTGGATAAGAGATGTATCTCGCTTCCAAATTTTATCCTATATTTAACTACAATTTTTTGTCGACATAGCATCGCCTGTGGGACGTAAACGACATTCTATAATAGATGTTATCTCAAGAAACAAAATGTAATTAAACGTGGCATAAAAATTAGTAGTGAGATTCTATCTCATATCCAACGAAACAAGCATGTGCAAAGCACTTGCTAGCATTTAGGAATTTGCAGTTTCCAAAAGTCTAGTAGTAGTTTACCGAGATCTGGTTTAAGTCAAAAGTTGGAGCTCGGTTTTGCACAGCATCCTCCCTCCCAATGCAAGCTCTTCCCACCTGGTTTAAATCAAAAGTCGGAGCTGGGTTTCGAGAAGCCATTATTTCATTTCCAGCATATAACCTTTCCTTCTGATTCAAATCAAGAATTGGGGTCGGCAGCCGAAAGGCAGCCGCCTTAACGCCATATGCGTTTTCCTTCTGGTTTAAGTCAAAAACCGGAACTGTGTTTGTAAGACTAGATTCTTTTCCACAGTGTAACCTATCCTTTAGGTTTAGATTAACAGCTCGACTCGGATTCCGACGAGCTGAATCTTTTGCACTAATAATCCTATCCTTCTGGTTCAAATCAAAAACTGGGGCCAAGTTTCGAAGGTTGGCTTCCTTTCTATTGTAAGCTTTCCCCTTCAGAGTCTTTTTGTGCTTAGTTTCAAAATTTTGTGGTCGAACCACCTCCCGTCCCCGTGGGAGTTTTGCTGCAGCCTTGTTTTTCATTAGGTATTTGTGTCGCCGTCGCAAGAACCTGTGAATTTGAATAAAAACCTGATTCATAAGTCATGAATTACCAATGAAGTAAGCAAGTTCAAAAGTCTTATATAAATAATCAAAAGGGAAATATAGTCGTAAGCAAAGGCCAAGCCAGCATTATTATTTTCATGTTGAAATTTATTTCAATTTTTTTGCATTGTTTTAATTTTAATGCATATGTGTAGTTTGAGATAAACCAAACAAAAAATTACAAACTAGGTCCTTAATAATAAGGCTACAAAGGAATTCCAAATAACAATTTCTGGTTGCAAATTGGCCGTTCAATATTTGAATTTAATATTAAATTGTATTAAAATATAAATGACAGAGTTAATTGATGGAATAATACATGAAAGGTTGCATTTGCATTTATGAATTTGAAATAAAGAAATTCGATGCTAATTCTTTAAGGAGAATTACTCAAATATAACTTTGTTAGTTTTAAGTAGAAATTTCACCATGGAATTGAGTTGAGTGGTTTAACATGATGAATTATAAAATATTTGAAATCACCACAAAAAAAAAGAAAAAGTTATTTAAAATGTTTTCATATGTTTTATGAAGTATTGGCACCACCACTTTAGTGCTAATTGTTAAAAAACTGAAGCTCGGTTTGGATAACCAAGGATTTCGAATCAATAGATTTGAGATTAATTTTTCTTTTTTTTTTTTAATAGAATATAAGTTAGAGGGATAAATTTATTTAACTAAGGTGAAGAATCAAACCGGACTTCAGCCATGAGGGTTAATTTCCTCTGTTTCATGATCTCCAACTTGTTTCTCGTTGCCTCCGTTTCCTGCACATCACTTGGTTTATAAATTCAGCAGGAAAAGGAAGGAAAAAGGAGGAGAACAAAAAAACAAATAAACAAAGAATCCAAAAATGATGGTCCAAAAGTAATTCCATACAAAACTAAGCAGAGCGAGCAACTAATTGATTGGACCAAAAACCAAAAGATAATCGAAATCAACTTACAAGTTTTATTTATTTTTATTTATTTTTTTGGTAATTAAATTACAAGTTTTATTTATTCATTTGATTTTTTTTGGGGAGAGATCTAAAAAAAAAATCTTAAAAAAAAAAAAAGAGATCTAAAAGGAAATTCAATGAGAAACTGGACAGAAAAAAAGGGGGGAAAAATTTGGATTGAACATTGAAAACTAACACAACCAAAAAAGAGTACTCACAAATTGCAAAAAAGAAACCTCAAACCGTAAGAAATTGAAAAAGAACAAAAAGTTAGAAAGATTAAAAGAATCAAAAGAGAAAAACTTTAAAAAGACCATGAACACACAGATCAGGGAACAAAACATAACATTTGGTAACAAGAAATAATGGAGAAAAATAGTTGGATCTGAAATTCTCTCAACAATAAGAGTTGGGTTCCTTCCAAAAGACTCCTACGTATGAATATTTGCAAACAACAGACTGAAACCACCGAAATTGAATCAATCAAGCCCCACCCATACAGATCAAACCCAGAAAACGATTTTAAAAAAACGACAAAAGCCTCCACAAGGGAATTCTCATAACAAGCTCAGGTAAAGGGGAAGAAAAAGAACAATCTTTAATGGAAACCCAGAAACAAATTTCAAAGAAAACCCTAGATCTAAGCATACAAGAAGAAAATCCACAAACAAAATTACCTTCCACAGCTCTTGGTAGTCCTGCATAAGGGTCTGATGCTTGAATCTAGCCCGAGCATCCTCATATCCACCATAAGGCGATGGATCCAAAGCAACCCCCTTCATCTTCTTAGACATCGGATCACAAGAAATACAAACAACCCACTAGCCAACAAACAATAAAACTCGAACGAGAAAGAAAATAGAAAAAATAGATGTATGCGAAATAATAGAGATAGAAAGAAAGACAGATGTGGTGAGGATGAAAGAAAGAGAGGTGGGCGTGAAACAATAAAGGAAGAGAGAGAGAGAGAAGGGGGGGAGATGAGAAGGTTCTCGCTTTCCTGTTTTCTCTGTGAAACTCTGACTGAGACAAAGCCCAAAAAGCCCACATAAATCGGGGAAAACATTGTTCTTTTGAGACAGTGAAGTGATGAAGATGGGGATTTTTTGGGGGGTTGCAGAAGGGTATTTGTGGGAACATGATTTTGGTTGTGTATGTGTATGCATATGTGTCTGAGGTGGGTTTGGTTGGAGGACATTTGAAGACACCTCGTCTTTCTTCTCACCTCTCTCTCTCTCTCTCTCTGACCTTTTTTTTTTTTCTTCTATACATAAATTTTGGTCCAGATGGGCCATTGGAGAGAGGGTGGGTGGTGTGGACACTTCTTTGTTTTTGATGTGGAGGAGTTTCTTTGTTTCTTCTCTCTTCTTTCCTCGTGCGTGTGACTTGCCTCTGCTAGGATACATATATGGATATAGAGAGAGAGAGATGAGAAGGTGCTGAAAAAAGCAAAAGGTTAAATGAAATTGGGGGATGCTGTTTTCTGATGGGTTGGGCTGCAGTTGTTCCTACTACTTTGTTTTTAGGCCATAGGTCTCTTATGCCTTATGGAATGAGAATCCATTGGGATATGATTCTTCTTCATTTGTCAAATTACAAGTGTACCCTTCTCCTTTCTCCTCACAAACTTTTCAATCCTCTTTAAAAAAAAAAATAAAAAAAAAAAAAAAAGAAACATGATGATGAATGAAAACCACTCTTTGTCGTGCACTGCACAGGGGGAAAAAAAATGAGGTGAACACCTTTTTATTGTGTTTTCTAACTTCCAAGATAAATATTCTTGATCACTCCCCTCCTCTCATGGGTGTGTTGGTAATTTCATAACATCCCATCCATGGAAACTTCTGTACCTATCCTTGCTGGTGTCAAACTAAATTCTAAGAGGAGCGAAGAAATTGAAAGCCTACCAGACACCATTAGTGATGTACAGTGAAGTATAGTAAAGTATATAATTCTTGAAATATGGATATCCACCCTGCAACCATAAGCATTACCCACCATGGTAGAATTATTGAAAATTAGAGCTCTCTCTCTCTCTCTCGCGCGCGCGCAGAAATTAAAATATGTATATGATTTTTGCAATGTGAATATTCACACTGCAACATAACCATTACTACTCTCAGGACGGATCCATGAAAAGATGAGGGGGAACAATTGTTTTCATTGACTGTTAAAAATTTATATATTTTATATAAATTTTTTTATTCTTTTAATATATAAATATATTAATTATCTTCACTGAAATTTAGTTATTATTTAAAAATTTTTAATATTTACTTTTTTTCTAAATTTTACCCCGCCCAATAAAATTCAATGGATCCGCCCCTACTACTCCAACCCCCCCCCCCCCCCCAAAAAAAAAACCATTACCCACCATGGCAGAATTCTTGGAAATTAGCTGCACACTCACACACCCACCATGGCAGAATTCTTGGAAATTAGCTGCACACTCACACACACACACACACACTCTCTCTCTCTCTCTCTCTCTCTCTCACACACACAAATTGAATATGTGATATAAGATAAATTTGATATTTCTTAACTTTTGTTGAATTTTTTCTAATTTCTTTGGATTAGTTTTGTTCTTATTTTATTGAGCCAAAAAATATATGAAAAACAAAATAGGATTTAAATTGGATAAGAAAACTCTTACAAAATTTATCCTAATTAGATTAAATTTAAGATTAATTTTCCCTAAGATACTTTGTAAACACTTTTCGATGAATTCAATTATTCAATACATTTTTCATTAGTTAAGAGCTCTATATTCTTATTTGGTTCTTGTGGATTTAAGATTACGTTCTTGTGTATTCAAGAATAATTTGTCATATTCAAATACGATATCTCGCTAACGTCCTATCAGAGGCAGACACACGTGTTGTCCAGGATAGACAGATGCCTATGCTAAGTTTTAATTAATTAATCTTGGAGTTCTCAAGAATCAGAATTTCTCTCGGATCCTTCGAAAGACAGGCGTATCGTTGGTAGAAACAAGATCTTTCTAAGGACCTGACATTCAATTTGCCATTAATTTCTCCTTGCAATATCTCCAAGGAGCTGGAACTGCCATTCTAACCCTTCTCGAGGGATTCTATCCACACAAACGTAAAGTTTTATGGTTGACTGATATTGCTCATCATCATTTAGCTATTACATTTATTATCTCTTATATTCTTCCTTTAGGGAGGAAAAGTCAAGCTATAAGGATTAACTATATTTTAAGTCCCACCTATCCAATCTGAGCTCATAGTGTTGCTGGCCATCGTGTTGATATTTGGGTATCTAAGTTGTCTTAAGGTCAAGTGTTCAAGCCTCTATCGCCCCACCAAACATTTTATGTTCATTTTTTTCCCTTCTTCCACCGATTCTATTCATTTTTTTCCTTCTTCCACCAGTTCTTTTATGTTTATTTTTCTTTTTCGTTCATGTTCATTTTATTTCTTCTTCCACCAGTTCTTTTATGTTCATTCAATTTTTTATTTTTTTTTTGGGTAGAGAGTAAGAGTAACTTACTTTTGTATTTTATGTTAAAAACATTTAATATTAATATATAGTATTTTGTATTCACCAGTTCTTTTATATATTTTTTGACAGAAAATAAGAGTAACGTACTATATATAAGAAACATTTAATATCAATTTATAGTATTTTATATTTATCGTATTTTATACATTTGTTCGAAATTTAAAATTTAGGCCTACGCTGAGTTAAATTTCTGGATCCGCCACAGTGTTAATCTGAAAGTAGAGATAATAGAAAAAAATAAAAAATAAAAAACTAATAGGGCACCTTTATATTTTTTTTGAGTAAATTACACTTTATTGTCTTTTAGTAAATTGCATTTACCTTCCCTTAATATTAGGATAATAATCTTTATCACCCTATAACATTTAAAAATTATACGTACTTCTTTTATTTTAAATAAAAATTGAAAGATTTTGAGTCATAAAAGAAAAGGAAGCTAATACAATCTAATAGTTAAGCAATCGGTTCGTGATAAGTAATATTAGAATGGTTCAATTTGTGATCAAATTTCACGTTAAACGCTCAAAATTTCTTATCAGATTTCACACTAAACACTCAAGGAAAAGAGTAGGTAGGGTAATCTAAACGGATTCGGTGGAAGAGCGTGTTACAATTTATCTCACATCAAAAAAAAAAAAAAAAATTGAGAGGTCTTGAACCATATAAAAGAGAATAGGTAGCACCATTTTATAGCTTGAAAACCTAATAAACCTCAAAATCTATAAGAAGTCCTTTTAACGTAAAATTTGCCCACAAAATTATAATTATCATCTATTGAAAAGTTTCCATTTTAGGCCACTTTAAATAAACAAGAGTTTTGTGTAGGCATTCAAAAAATAATACTAACACTCATACTCTCACACTCTACTTTCGAGAGAGAATTTGACACTCTTGCCTTCTCACTCTTATTCAAATAAAATACTTAAGTTGGCCTATTTATATTGTTTATATGTTGGTGTAAAACAATTTAGAGATATACACAAGTCTTAAAACCTCTAAAACAATATTTATGAAAAATTTTAACTAATTCAAGAAACCTACTTATAAAAAAATTCTAAAAATATATAAATAATTCTAGAAAAATTAGAGATGATTCTTAAACATGTACAAGTAAGAATAAGTAAATAATAAATTTATTGCATTCACTGAATTTGGTGACGCATAAGAAGCAGAAGCCCATTTCTTATTACAGATTTTTCTCGGCTAATTTTTTGCCCGTGATCCAAGGGCTCAACTTCCACGCCGGGGAGACCGATGACTTTTGTTCACATAACATATTTACAATTAATTGTAATCACGTTGATATTTTCTTTACAGAATAAAATCTGCTTAGGCTATGACCCTCTGAAATTACATGGCCTATAATCTGCACATACATATACATGCAGGTATATATATATGGGTAAATTACACTTATACCCCTAGACATTTGGATAAATATACATACATCCCCTCAAATTTTAAAAATTATAAAAACCTCTCTTATTTTGAAATGTTACTAACCCAGATCCCCTCCGTTACCATAACGCCCGACGCTATTAAATTTTGAATCAAAATGACGAAACTATCACTGCCAATAGAAGGGGTCTCGCACGCCTCACTACCTGCACGAACATCTCATTTGGTGGGTCCTATAGTAACATAAAAATAAAAATAAAAACAAAAAATAAAAATAAAATAAAAACACATAAAATAAAAATAAAAACAAATATTTTTAACTCTTTAATTTTTTAAATCATAAATAATAAAAATATTAATTTAATAAAAATTAAAATGTTAGGTATCATTTGATTTATTTTTATATTTTTTATATTATGTGTTTTTCTTTTATTTTTATTTTTATTTTTTGTTTTTATTTTGCTATGGGATCCACCGAATGAGATTCCTGTGCATGTGGTGCGACGTGCCAGACACCTTCCCTGCCAAAAAACACATTCGGTGGGTCCTATAGTAAAATAAAAATAAAAACAAAAAATAAAAATAGAAATAAAAATAAAATAAAAGCACATGATATAAAAATAAAAACAAATGTTTTTAGCTCTTTAATTTTTTAAATCATAAAAAATAAAAATGTTAATTTAATAAAAGTTAAAATGTTAGGTATCATTTGATTTATTTTTTTATTTTTTTGTTTTCTATTTTTTATTTTGAACTCATTTTTCATTTTGTACTTTAGAAAATACTTAGCTACTTGGGTTTCCAAATTTGTTATAGAAAATAGAAAATAAGTTTACATATTAAATGAAAAATGATAAAAAGTCATTTTAAGAGTTTTTAACAAAAAAAAAAGAAAAATCTCAAATTAAAGAAAATAGAGTTTTTTATTTCCTTATTTTGAGATTTTTAACACATAAAATAAAAATAAAAATAAAAATAAATAGAAAAGTAAACCTAATGTCACCTTAGTTATTAAAAAATTAATTTTTTTACTTCTCAAACACCAAAAAATATATCTCAAATTTAAATTTTGTAACTTTTTTATCTCAAATTCTTAAAATTTTAAGTTTTAAGTACATTAAAATTGAATTTTTTCATCAAAAAATTAAAATTTTAATTTAAATATTTATTCTTAAAAATTATTTTTTTAAAGAATATTATTTTTAATTTTTAAAGAATTTTTAATTTTTTAATATATAATTTTTTTAATTTTTTAGTTTTTTAAATATATAATTTTTAATAAATTATTTTTATAATTTTTATCATTTTTCTTTAATTTGAGATTTTGAATTGTTACTAACCCAAACTCCTTTCAAACTTTTTGCTGACATGGTAGCATTAGATCGCGTGTCAACAGAAGTAAAAATAAGGGAAATAAAAAATAATATAAAGTAATAAAAATAAAAGTGATAAAAATAGTAATAAATAATAAAAATAATAAAAAAAGTAATAATAAAAAAATTTGTAAATTTTTTGTCATTTTTCATTTCATGTGTAAACTTATTTTCTATTTTCTATAACAAATTTGAAAACCCAAGTAGCTAAGTATTTTCAAAAGTACAAAATAAAAAATGAGTTTAAAATAAAAAATAGAAAACAAAAAAATAAAAAAAATAAACCAAATGATACCTAACATTTTAACTTTTATTAAATTAACATTTTTATTCTTTATGATTTAAAAAATTAAAACTTAAAAGAGTAAATTTAATTATTTAAAAAATTCTAAAAATAAAAGAGCTAAAAACATTTGTTTTTATTTTTATTTTACTGTGGAGCCCACCAAATGAGATGTGTAAAAAAATAATAAAAAATAAAAAAAATTTGAAACTGTGCTGACTCAATTCGTGCAGACTCAATTTTACTTTTAGCAGGGGTAATTTTATCATTTTAACCGAATAAGGAATCTCATTTGTGCAGACCCCCTTCTGTTAGTAGAGGTAGTTTGGTTATTTTGATTCAAAATTTAGCAGCATCAGGCGTAATAGTAACGGAGAAGAGTCTGAGTTAGTAACATTTCAAAATAAGAAAAATTTTTACAATTTCTAAAATTTTAGGGAGTGTATGTGTATTTATTCAAATGTCTAGGGGTGTAAGTGTAATTTACCCTATATATATATTATATATATAACATGTATAGATTGAGACCACACGCTACCCCGTGTCTTAAATGCGTGATGACAATGATCTGAGTTATCTCATGTATGTTAGTACCATAGTTCTCCCTCTTTCAAACTTACAGACAAGTTAGCAAAAGCTTCATAACAGTCCTATCAACAAACGCCACCAAAGGGGAAAGAAGAAAACTGTATTGCTTTGTTATGTGGGTATGGTATATTCATTGGCTGTCTTACAAGCCAGGCCACCCAGCGATAGCAGTACGTTAAAGTTTGTTCCCTTCACTGATGCTACCATTGAACGAAGCCTGGGACACGTCGGGTTTTGTACCCATTTAAAAATTTCCTATTATCCAAGAAAAAGAAAAACAATACTAAACTAACAGGTAAATAACAAATAAAAAGGTGGGAAATGGGATTGGATTATGAGCGAAAACTGAGGGAGTTGATGGTTTGTTTGGGAGCCAAGAAACCGCAGGTTTTGTCATAAAGAGAAACGAAGAAAGGGGTTTGAGAATCCTCCTCATTTTCTGATTTATATTTTCTTTCATTTTATTTTAATTGATCAATACAAGATCCAATTTTGTCCACTTAAATTGCTTGACTATAATGGGTACCGCAAACTTGAGTTGCTCCCATTTTGTGCATATGGAAATGTTCTAAACTTGGCTTAATTCGAAACAATTGCTTATATATATATATATATATATATATCTATTGTTGTGTGTGTGATGTTTTGGTTTTGTTTTCAGCAATGCACGTGAACTCAGCTGGAGGCCAAGCTCGGGTACTTGTAGCCACTTCCAATGAACAGATTGATGTTCCGTTCGGAGATGCTTTCTCAGGGGCTGGCTCCGAACTCATCAAAAGAGAACTGGGTGCTTATGGGGAGAAGATCCTAGGATCGGGCTCCGCTTATGTACAAAGCAATGTGAGAGACTTTTTCTAAACGATGAACTTTTTAAGAAAATACCATAGTTATAAAAATGAGCAATTACTGTTACGTAATGATTTTAAGTACTTTAGTTATCATTATATTTCTAGTGCTAAGAAACTCGCAGCCTCTACCTCAGGGGTGAGCACTGGACAAAGTTCGCTCTGTACAAAGTTTGCTCTGTGACTCTAGTCGACCGAGGAGCATAGAGAATAAACCAGTATAGACAAGTCCTGGCTGACTGGTTCAACCGAGAAAGCTGTCACAGCCCTCACAATAAAGGGACGATCGCCCCCTCGAAGAGGAGTCGAACTCAGGACCACATGATCTCAAGTCCTACGGCACGCTGCCCGAACCAACTCGACTCTCCTTGAAGGGGCTAGTTACCATTACACTCTCTCTTATTTTTTATTGTACTCCCATTTTATTCTACAAGTGCGCTATCATAATCAGGAATGAATTTGAAATTTAGAGTTCATGTTCAAAGTTTTAAAGATATAGTGGACTAAATTATAAAAAAATTTAAATTGAATAAAAAATTTAAAGGTAAAGTAAGTTGGGTTACAAGAATTTAAAATAGGTTAAATTAAAAAAAAATAATTTTTGAACTAAAAAACTAAAAATTTAAGTTAAACTGCCCAAGCTGCAGTTCAGGATAGCCTTTGTTCTCAATCCGCCCCTTATTACATTTTTAATTATCATTTTTAAAATCATAAAAAATATTACTTTAGTGGGGTGAGTCTTACAAAAAAATAAAATTTATTAATATTTACTTCTCATCAATGAGATTAATCAGTTTAAATCAATATTAAATTTTAATGAGGCCTATTCATTAATTGTCAATTGATTTTTAGTTTGATACTTTATAACTTCGTATCAGAGCTAAGTTTTAAGAAGATTCATCTCCCTTTCACTTTTAAATTTCTTGATTGTGAACTTCTTAAATTTTCATACTTAATACATCTGTATTATAATTTATTCAAAATTCAATTTACTCTGTTTAATTCTTTCCCTGTTGTATTTCACTGAAAATATCACAGATCAGCAGATACTTCTCGAACCCACGATACTATTTTCAAGTGAATGATGAGTACGTGAAGAATAAACTGAAGGTGGTCTTGTTTGCATTTCTGCACAAGGAATATATGTGTGTATATATATTTGTGTGTATTTGTTATTTCATTAGTTTCCTTTTACTTTTAGATCTCAGAAGTTTAATATTAATTTTTCTTTTTTTCATAATAATAATAATATTCAAATAATTAACCAGGGGCATTGGATGAGAGCAACAGAGATGGTTGGTGGCAAGCTCTCTTACAAGCCACCAATTTATGATATAAATGCCCCGGATTTGTACATCCCACTAATGGCATTTGGTACCTATATGGTTCTTGCTGGAATCCTTCTGGGTATCGATGGAAAGTAAGTCCAAACATTACTTAGTATATATCAATATTTTTTTTATTGATATATATATACATATATTAATTTTTGCCAATTTTTTTTATATTTTTCGAAGAACACATCAAACACTCAAGAATTCAAAATTTATATATTTTTTACTTTTATTTTTTATTTTTTACCAAAATTTGATATTTCAAATAGGCATTAAAATTGCATAGACAGCATTAGTCTTATGCATAGTGATATAAATGAAGCATATCGCCCGTGATCTGACTCATCTTGACTTATCTCTCCTTCATTGTTCGTACAGTACCTGACTTGGCTTGGCCTGCTGTGAGTGACTCGGGTTAGGACTTGAGTTGTTGAACCACAACCCAGGTCGTCTGTTTAAATATTAAAAATTATTAAAAAATAATTAACAATAAGTTGGAGCGCGTTAGGATCGAATTTTTATGGCCCGACCCAATGAGGATGGGAGGCAAGCCGACCCACCTGACTCCGGCCCGGCCCATTTTCCATCACCACTGGTGCATTGAAATCCTCCTCACGGTTGCAGGTTCAGCCCGGAAGCTTTGGGGTGCAGTTTACTAATGGACATCTTTGCTGGCTTTTGCAAGTCATCCTCTTGGAGGCCACATTGCATTGGCTAGGCGGCGGTGAAGCGGCGCCGCTGCTCGACGCGGTCCCCTATGGCGGATACACCTTCGTGGCGGCTAAGATTGTGTGGCGGAGTACTGATCGATACTACTCGTTTTGCGCAGTGCTGGTAGTCACACTTTGGGAATGTCTTTGCATGGGAGTTTTGCTAGTGAAGACCATGAAGAGGATTTTAATTGAACAAGTGATGATTATGAGAAGCTGCGATTACTACAAGCATTGTTCTACCAAGTTTCCATTACCTCTTGCTCTTGATGGCTTTGGCTCAATTCCCTTTGTTGTTTTGGCTTGTTAGTGTAGGTGTTTGATTTGAGAATTACTAATTTGATTTTCTTATGAACTCTATATCTACACATGCATTTTTTTTTTTAAATGGCTCAAGTGTATAATTTGTGTCTATTGGACTGTCCTGAAATTAATGATCATTAAAAAATAAATATAAGGTCTTATAAATTAAGATACCCTCAATGTTAGAAATAAATAAATGATACATTGAACACTTTTCTCTAATCATATTTGCTAGTTAGTTCTATTTACAATTTTATGCATTGAAAAGTCCAAATCAATTTATCTTCGACCTAATTTCAGTAGGTCTCTTTGAGATTGTTAGAAATTTTATTTTTCATTTAATGATGTTGGGAACAACTATTTTCTATTATTTTCATTACATGCATGTGTATTCAAGGTTAGTTTGATAAATCAAAAAGTCGTCAGTTTTGTTAATTATTTTTTTTGTTTTATATGATTTTTTTTATCAAATTTTGATTTCTTTTAATTCGATAGTCTATTAAGGTATGTTAGTCATATTTAAAAAGATTTCAAAAAATAAAAAATTATATAAAAATTTACGTATAAATGAAAGAAGCTAGCCTTAAAAAAATAAAAATTTTCACCTGTAAGTGAATTTTTCTAGTGAAAATATTTTTTTATGAATGTAAATAATATGTTAAAAAGTGAAAATAAAATTAAATTTAAAAAAAATCATATAACAAAAAAAAACCCCTCCAAAAACTAATCTACTCTTTGCTACTAAATTAAGTCTCAAGTTAAGTTAGAGTTAGCAAATGAATGAGTAGAATCCAATTATACTCATTTTAATAATGAATTATTAAATAATTATAAAAGATTTTTTCTCTAAGAAACCAAATATATAAAATATATTTTTTTCAAACATTTGAATATATATCTTGCAATTATCAATGCCTTTGTGATTCGGTAATATTTTATTTGATTGTTCTAATTAATTCATCAAATTTTGGGGACTTGATTTCGACATCATTAGAGTGTTTTTTTGGTACTTTGTTAGATTGTATTAGTAAAAAATATTAAATATCAAATATAATATATTTTTACAACATAATTAGTTAGTTTTTTTTAGATAGTTAGTAGCTAACTAAAAAAAAAGTTAGTTAAATTTATGTTTGGAAAGGAAAAAAAAATTGACTTTTTTGAGGAGGTTAACTTGTTTTTGTTAATTTGATATTTTTACTCTTAAAAGTTTAAAAGAAAGTTAAAATGCAAGAGAATAAATTTGACTGAATACTATTGAAGTTGCCATTAATTTGACTAATGACTACCAATGCTCAACGAAACCTTATATTGACAAATATGCACGCACACACGTCTAAGTAGTGTGCTGACCATGCGGTTCAGGTTTGATGCCTTTCAAATGTCGTAAAAGATGATTCTCTTTTTCATAAATTTAAATGAGAGGGTAAAAATAAAATTAAACAAAAAAGGAAAATGAATAGTACATAAAAGGAAAATTTATAAAAAAATTAGTTTTTAATAAAATAATTCTATTTTTATGAACACAGTTTTAACATTCAAAATTTTTGAACTTCAATATTTTAAATTTTAAACACATTAATTTTGACTTTTCAATAAAAAATTTCCAAGAAGTCCTCAAGTATTATCTCATGTAATCCACCTTTTATTTTGTTCTCTTCCCAAAAAATCTAATTGGAGAAATATGAGGTTATTAATAATTAAAATTTCTTCGAAAGACAATTAAAACTTTGTTCAGGGAAAAATCACGCAACAATGAATTGAGTTTTGGGTTATGTTAACTAATTTTTGATGGAACAATAACTATTTTTATGTCAAATGTAATTGATTTTGTGCAAAATGCATAGGTCGAACATAAGAATCAAGCTTGGAATATAAATACGTTGAGATAAACATCATTTATCGTCTTTAAATCCTAGAAACACCGTCATTTATTCTCTTCGATCATCTCGTGCCATGCTAGTCTCTAGTCTTTGTTTATTCATTTTTTTTTTCCACATGTGTCCATCATATATAGGACTCGTTTGAAGTTTTGAAAAATGTAAAAAAACTCTAAAAGTCTTTATAATTCTCTATAAAAAAAATTTTCTCGTCGAATTATGTGAATTTTTATAAATTTATATATCTCTATAAATCTCAAAAAATCTCTATAAATTTGAATAATATTTTTATAAATTTTAAAAAATTCTGATAAAAAAGTTAAAAAGTCTTTGCTTAAATCTATTCAAATGGATAAAAATTCGTTTGAACGGAACTATTCTTCTCTATTTTTTGTGATTTGTATTGTACATTTCAAATGTCAAAAAAATAACCTAAACTATATTTTATTTGAACTTTTACAACTCCAAACAAGTCCAAAATCATATATGTATAAATAATTGTAGTTTATAAGAAGAGAAGAAGGTAATAGAGGTATTCTAATTTATTTAACGGTTTTTCAAACTTATTTTACTTCAAAAATCGAAATTTATGAGCTTAAAATTTAAAGTTCATTTTTTCACTTGAAAAATTAGATTTATAAAATTATAAATTATTTTATCAAAAGTGTAATTTTTTTTTAAAGAATTTTTCCTACGTAAAATTGTAATTTATGGATGGGCGGATGTGGAGCACGTTGCCTTGCACTCAAATCTGGCGTGCGTGAGTCTGTCGGTATTGCTTGGCGGCTTCGTGGGCAACTTGACGCAGCGCTTGGGTCTGAGCCGACCAGCGAAAGGAATCGACTCGGCACCCACAAGTGTACGAATACACTTCTCATATATACCCGACTGTTGGGTCGAGACATATACGCGTTTTTATTCCTTTTCTCTCTCTATTTTCCATCGTTTTCCCTCCCCCTTTCTCCGAGTTCGTTTCCTTTTTATTTTCTTTTACCTGGACGTTTTCCTAGAAAATTCAACAGGTACGTTGCGTTTATTAGATTCTATTCGAATTTATTTTGGTTCGATTTCAATTTTCTTAAAAAAAAAAAAAAATTCTAGGGGTTTGGGTTTTGGATTTTTTAAGGAGAAATTTCGATCCGTTTGGTGTCGATGTATATAACGTCTTTTATGTTGTTAGTTTACGATACCTGGGGAACCAAACGGACCCGATCCAGTTTCTGATTCTGTTTGTTGAGTTGAGATCTTATTGGAATTAGTAAACTCATGTTTGTATTTCTGAGTTTGATTAGTTCAAAATTTTACACGTCATCTGTTTGGAAATTAGGAGATGATTCTTGGTGTGTTAGTTGAGAACCCCATCCTCACGATGAATGGGTTTTTTTTCATATTTGATTTAGAGTATTTTTTCTTATTCAGGAATTAATATGTGGCAGAAACTAAGTGATTTAATCCCTGCCCTGACTCTTTCCTCCTCTGTCTTAGAATATGGGTGTTGGGATCGTAGATCAGCATCCAAATTCTTTGTTCCAGTTTGTGAAATTTGAAGTTTGGCGTAGTAGTTCTTGCCTGATCCAGATTCTTTGTGTGGGATTATCTTTTTGATTAAGTCTGTGCGTGTGTTTTCATTATTTTGACCTTGATTTGTTGGAAAACAAACATGTCATTGGTCTTGTTAATCTCTTTTTTTGTTTTTCTTTTTTATATATAATTTTATTCCTTGAGGTTTTCATTTCTTATTTGTTCATGGGATTTTGTAATTCGAAACTGTCTCGGGTTTGATTGCAGGATCCATTGTAACATAGATTCCAAAGATGTTAGAGCAGTTACTGATATTTACTAGAGGAGGATTGATCCTTTGGACATGTAAAGAGCTTGGAAATGCTCTTAAAGGATCACCCATTGACACCTTGATCCGGTCCTGCCTTTTGGAGGAACGTTCAGGTGCTTCGTCATACAACTATGATTACCCAGGTGCTGCATATATGCTTAAATGGACATTCCACAATGAACTGGGCCTTGTATTTGTTGCTGTGTATCAGCGTATCCTCCATCTTTTGTACGTGGATGATCTGCTTGCTATGGTGAAGAGAGAATTTTCGGGGATTTATGATCCAAAGCGGACTGTTTATAATGATTTTGATGATATATTTCAGCAGCTTAGGAGGGAGGCCGAGGCCAGGGCTGAAGAAATGAAGAAATCAAAGCAGGTGAATCTGCCTACGAATATGAACATTGGTAAGAAGAAAGGGCAGGTGCAAAATTCTGGATTTCAAGGAGTTAATAAAAAGAAGAGTGGCGGCGAATCTGGGAATGGTGGGGATGATAAAAATTTTAAAGGTCTAAAATTTGAAAACGGCCCTGCCAATGGCAATCATGTTGCAAGTGATGAATTGACTGCAACGGGTGTTGTCAATTGTAAAGATAATCTGAGTTCCAATACAGGGGCTTTTGATGTAAATAAGCTACAGAAACTTAGAGCTAAAGGTGGGAAGAAAACTGATACTGTTGTTAACAAGAATACTAAGATGGAGCCAAAGAAAAAGGTAACGAAAAAGAATAGGGTTTGGGATGATTCACCTACAGAGTCAAAGTTGGATTTTACTGATCCAGTGAGTGAGAATGGGGATGGCAATATAGCAGTTGTGGCAGCAGATGAAGGTGAGAGTATGATGGACAAAGAAGAGATTATTAGTGAAAGTGAAAGTGAAGAAGAGGAGGAAGCAGGGAAGGATAGTAAGGTTGAAACAAAGAAAAAGGGGTGGTTTTCATCTATGTTCCAGAGGTAAATCATTTTTTCCCATTCATTAATTGTTGCTGATTAGATGCTCAATCAATTTGTTTATTTCTGAAGCCAAACAAAATAACCGGTGAAAACATTTAGTATTTTAATATTTTAAATTGTATTTCATTTATTCTCTACTTAGATATGTAGAACTATGTAGTAAAATGTAAAGCTTGATGCTTTGAATCCAAGATATGCATGGAATAGTGTGAGCACCTCTCTGTCATGCACTCTTTTTCGTCATTGAAGGATGCTTTTCCATTGATATCATTGTTTTTATTTCTTATATTAATTATGGTTGCTTGTTTGACATGGTTTGATTACCTTTGAAATCCGGAATTGCTTTTGAAAGTTACCTTGTCTTTTTGCAATAATATATATCTACAAAAAGGCAAGTGGGTATAATGCAGCCAAGGAGAATAATAGACACAAAGACTAACAGATAATAGTAGAGAGAAAACAATACGATTGAAGTAGGAATCAGCCTAGGGCTCAACAAAAGAACAAACTCAATTTTGTCATTTATTAAAAAAAAAAAAAAACAGTGAATGAATCAATGTTGCAGAACAAAAGAGGCTACTTATAATAGTCTCGATAACTCTAGAATCTTGATAAAAGAACAAATCCTAACCATCTAAACTCATTAAAAGTCACATGCTAGCCGCATGACCCCTTTATTTATTTAAAAAAAAAAAAAACTCATAAGCATAGAAAAACTAACACCAATAAGTTATGCTCCTGCATTGGGGTATTCTTGACAAAATTTGTAATTTGTGATGCTAAGTAGTCACATGATAGGATGCATGAATGCGTCAAAATGGTTGTCATGTGCGTATATGATACATATTGGTTATGCAAGTTGGATACGCCAAAATACATTTACGCAAGTTAAATTTTGGATGCATCCATGTATATCTAAAATGATGCTAATGGATCTCTTCCATGATTTGTTTGAGTTGGTGAATGAGGATGCTTTGATAGTTGATTATCTATCTGTAAATAGGGAGGGCATTGCGTTGAATGTAGTTTTTTTGGTGTAATTTGTATGATTGGGAGTTGGATAGATTTGTAAATTTTATGCATATGTTGCGTGCTCTGAGGTTAGAGAGGGTGAAGAGGGAATTAATTGAACTCTCACAAAATAGGGGTGGAAACGAACCGAGCTTTTTTTGAGCTGTTTGAGCTTGGTTCATGATGAAAACGAACTTGAATCAACTTCAGTTTTGTAGCTAAAACGACGTCGCTTTGGTTTAATCGAGCTATTTGCGAGCGAAACTCGAGCTTAAATTTTTCTTATTGAGTCAAACTCGAACCTATAAAAGTTTGAGCGAGCTTGAGCTTGAATAAGTTAAAGCTTGGGTCGGCTCGCTCGATTTCACTCCTATCACAAAATAACGAGTATTTGGTGTAAAGTCTTACTATGATGTAGTAGTTGGCTGAAGGGAGGTAGATTTTCCCTTGAAAAAGTTTCGTGGGTCAGGAGTTACTCCAAAAGTGGTATCTTTTTTTCCTCCATGGAGTTTAATTTGGGGGAGAATACTAACCATTGATAATCTCATTCCAAGAGGGCATGCGTTAGTACATTGGTGTTGTCTTTGTAAAGGAGATGGGGGATCCATTGATCACATTCTCATTAACTGCTCTTGGTCAAAAGAATTACGGGATTTGTTGTTGGAATGCTTTGGAGTATCTTGGGTAGTGCTGAAGGATACTAAGAAGTTGTTTGATTCTTGGTTGGGTATTAGGATGTGTGCTCACAAGAAGGCAGCTTGTGGAGTTGTGCCTTTTTGCTTAGTTTAGTTAATTTGGAAGGTAGGTAGGGAATAGAAGAACATTTCAAGTAATTGAGTTGCCTTCTCATAGATTGAAGAGTTTTTTGGTGTCTACTTCATTTAGTTGGTTATTGGGCAGTATATATCTGGATTTGAATAATTTCTTGGATTTTGTTGAGTTTATAGTAGTTTAGTATTGGGGTGGTTTCTATTTTCGTAATTGGTTGGCATGTTCTTTATCCAGTTTGTTCAACAACATTGATTTTATCTATCAATGTATATTATTTTTTTAACAATGTTCTTGCCATGTCTCTCTCTTCATTTTCCCATATCCCATATATATATCCGTGCTTCATAGGTCACATGTTTCGCACTTCATTTTCATTGTATTTTTGTGGTAAGTTAGATTTGCAGGACTTGTAGAGTTGGCTTGTTGAAACAGATCAAGTTGCTTTTTAGAAATTTCCAAGTTATTAAACTTTTTAGATCCATAAATAGCTTTTCTTCACTCTACTTTATGCTTAGCATTGCTGGAAAATCCAATTTAGAGAAGGCAGATCTAGAACCAGCTTTGAAAGCTCTCAAGGACAGGCTCATGACCAAGAACGTGGTAAGCTGCCGCTCTCTTTTTCGTCTCAATACAGTTATTCATTTTGGCAGTACTGTTTTTACTGCTTGTTGCAACAGTTCTCATTTGTTTAGTATTCTCAAACCTACCTAGTCTGCTCATGGGGATTTTCATGCTGTGGCACTCTCAGGCTGAGGAGATAGCTGAAAAGCTTTGTGAATCTGTGGCTGCAAGTTTGGAAGGTAAAAAACTTGCTTCCTTTACAAGGATATCTTCAACAGTTCAGGTGTGTAGCCTTAATCATTTGTTTAATTATTTATTTATTTAGTTGTAAATTAATAACTGAAAATTGATGACTGCAGGCAGCAATGGAAGAAGCCCTTGTCCGCATCTTAACTCCCAGACGTTCAATTGACATATTGAGGGATGTGCATGCTGCCAAGGAGCAAAGAAAACCATATGTTGTGGTTTTTGTTGGAGTTAATGGGGTTGGAAAGTCTACCAATCTTGCTAAGGTTAAGCATCACTAGATCAGTGCATTTTTCGTATTTACATTTAAAGACCTCATTTAATCTGATGGGCTGCCCCTGAATGTGACTCTGCAGGTTGCTTACTGGCTTTTGCAGCATAACGTCAAGGTTATGATGGCTGCTTGTGATACCTTCCGTTCTGGAGCTGTTGAACAGTTGCGGACTCATGCACGTAGACTTCAGGTACTCTGTTTAAATGATCTTGTTCCCCTTTCCTGGGAATAGTGATTTTACACGAGTATAATTGGCATGAGCTTGAGTATTGTAATAGACTTGTAGCTATCTGCTCATCTTCCAGATCCCCATTTTTGAGAAGGGCTATGAAAAAGACCCTGCAATTGTAGCAAAGGAAGCTATTCAGGAGGCCACTAGAAATGGTTCAGATGTGGTTCTTGTTGATACAGCGGGTCGAATGCAGGTAATATGTTCATCTTATGCCTCAAAGCTTATTTGTGCTGACTGTCAAAAGTTATTTGGCTTCAAATGCAATATTCTTTGAGCATTTCTGAATGGATTTACAAAACTTGACTTTACCATTAAAAAATACAGGACTAGTTGCAAAAACCATATTTGTAATATGGGCAATGGGTTCCTTATAAATGTTCTTACTGTTTTGTATATTAAAATTTATATTGTATTTTTGCAGGATAATGAACCATTAATGAGAGCACTGTCCAAGCTTATCAACCTCAACAATCCTGATCTCGTGCTGTTTGTTGGTGAGGCATTAGTTGGGAACGATGCTGTGGATCAATTATCGAAGTTCAATCAGGTTCAAATGCACTACATTTTCTCCACTTTGTCGGGCAACCGTACTTGTTTTTCATATTTTAATTTCTTGTTTGTCGCACCATCAAAGTTGCTTTTCACTGTAATTTCTTGCATTTTTTCATTGTGCAACTTCTTCTGGTATCTTTGCAGAAGCTAGCTGATCTTTCAACAACACCGAATCCCAGATTGATTGATGGAATCCTGCTCACTAAATTTGACACCATTGATGATAAGGTAAGCAATTTTTTTTTTTTTTTTTTAATAACATCTCCAACTTGATTCACAATGCCTTGATTGGATGAGTTTGAATTGCTGAATGATGGTGGTTATGCATAGGTTGGAGCTGCTCTCTCGATGGTTTACATATCTGGAGCACCTGTGATGTTTGTTGGCTGTGGACAGTCATATACGGACCTCAAGAAGCTCAATGTCAAGTCCATTGTCAAAACACTCTTGAAATGAGAGCATTGCATTATCGAGACGCTGTTGAGATAAAATAAGAGCATTCGTGGTGGATGTCTATCACCCATTTCAGTAACTTTTATGCATATCCTTCAGCTTGTTTTGAAAGTTCGAACATCCGTCTCTGTGCTACAATTTTTATGTACTCGTCCCCATGTGATCTCATTACTTTGATGTTTGTGGTGAATTATTTGCTTTTAGCGAGAGCTTCATCTTAAAGTGACATTATTTGCTGACTCTCTCACTCTCTCTCTCTCTCTCTCTCTCTCTCTATATATATATATATATAGTGACATTGTTTGCTGACTCTCTCTCTCTCTCTCTCTCTATATATATATATATATATAGTGACATTATTTGCTGACTCTCTCTCTCTCTCTCTCTCTCTCTATATATATATATCCCCCCCCCCAAAAAAAAAAAAAGGTTTGGAATAGACCTATTCAAGTGGTGGTATTGGAACGAAGGTGACGTTATTTCATTTTGACTTAGTGGAGGGATTAAACTTCAAAATTAATTTTTTCAGCTTGTTGAGGGACGATTATTTTTATCGAGGGATGTTAAAATTATCCCTAGTCCACAAGTATTTGTTTTACTTTTCACATTCGGAGAAGAGTATGGAAATATTAATAATAGAGATGGGTGTGAAGGTTTTAAATTATACCTCAAACGGGAAAAGGGATGAGCATAACAATTTTCATTTCATCCCGTAATCGTTTAAATATTTACTTATAAAAATTGTGTATTTTTTTTTATTATTTATTGAATTTGTATAATATTTTTAGTATTTATTTTATGTGTATAATATATAACTTATAGTTATTATATTTGGTGGGTAAATATGAGTAGAGAATTTGCTTCCTAAGGGGAAAAAAGTATTGCTAAACAATGATTGGGAAAATGATACCTGTCTCATGTTGATATTCCTATAATTCTGTATTGCAATGTGAGAGTTTTGTGTATTGATTATTAGAAAGCTTTGGGAGAGGCTGGCTGGATAACATGGGGCTTTATATGGTTAAAGATATTGAATGATGTAGATAATTAATGCGACAAAAATAAATTTTTTGAAAAATGTAAAATGCATTTTATTTTCGACTATTTACATCGTTATAAGTCTTTGATTTTTTATGTGAAATTATTTATTTATTTGTGTTCTGATGGCAGGATATGGAATATGATCAGAGATGTGATTTGAAATGAGATTTTTGAACTTTAAATCATGGGTAAAAAAGGATAATGCTATGGGTACACTGTCTTGTGTACTCCCTTGTATACATTATCTTGTGTAGCAGATAGTTGGGTTCCGAGCATTTAAAAAATGTTCGGGAACTTAACCCAAAATGCTCGGGACCTACTACTAAGTCAACAACCATCTGTCACATAGACAATGTACACAAGAGGGTAAGTCAACAACCATCTGTCACATAGGCAGTGTACACAAGAGGATACACAAGACAGTGTACCCATAGCATTATCCGGTAAAAAATTAATTCAAAGATGGAGATGTAGAATATCATGGAAAGGAGGCATTGCATGTTTTTCATCTGGAGAGAGATATAAGTTTGAATATGGCGGGCCTTAGAGGATTATATATGCTACCCCCGCCAGCTTCAAACGCGTCCCTCTACTGCCATTTATCTCCTCCACCACACCAGTCTTCTGCCACCCTCCTCTGTCACAACCGAGCAAATTAACCATTTACAAACACCCAGAGCCCCACCACTAATTTTACATTTTTTTATTTTAATTTATTTTAAATAAAATATTAAAATAAAAATAGCCCTTGCGATTTTTTGCATTATTTAATTACACCATAAAGTAATGGTTATTTCATTTTATATATCATTTTATTTCATTCCTATACAACAAATTCAAATCTTATACACTTGGGATAATTTTATTTTATTAAAATTTTATACAAAAATGACGCGACGATAGTATAATTATAATAAATACTAATTTAATATTTTTTTTTGTTTTAAAATAATTGACTTGTGAAGAAGTCACATTATACTGGTTAATTTTTTTTCATTAAAAATATTGATTCCATGACATTTATAGAGAATTATTTAGAATAATTTATGGATAGTGTTTTTAAATAAAAAATTTCTAAAATCTCATTTTATTCTATTTTATAAAAAAGAAATAGAAAAAATCAAGAAGGGTGCGGATCTTCGTAATACTGTGAGGTTGTTTGGTTGAAAAAAAAAAAGTTAAGAAAAAAAGTACAGTAAAAATACTAAGATATAATATAAAGGTAATATGTATTAAAATTTTATTAAAAAAAAGTACAAAAAGTAACTAAAATTTAGTAATTTTTAGTATTTTTTGATCGGCCAAACATGGTCCATAATAATGTCTTGACAATACTCCAAACATGTCCTTACAGCTGAGCAACGGCCTTTTTGTCAACAAAACTATCATCTAACAAACTAGTTCAAGTTCGGATGATGCTTCTTGGGAAAGAGCCAATTGTGTCTCATTGGTGGAGCTGTGACCTTTTTTGTGTCCTTCGCGGAATGATGCAAGGGGAGCTTACAGTGCATTAAGTTTTCAAAAATGCAAGGTTGTCAGACAAATTAAAAGTATTCAGATGTGTTATCATTAGATTTTGATTTAGAATTGAATTATTTGAATTTCGTTACTCAATTAAAATTTAATTTTTTGATTTCATTTGATAAAATGACATTTATAACTATCAGTAAATTAACGAAAAAAAAAAAATATCATTATGGTTGCATATAATTTCATTTCAGATTCATATTAAACTTAAAAACCAAATTCATCCCTGATGTTCAAATTTTTTAACCAAATACCAAATTGACTATCTTAGTAAACAGAATTGGAATGTAACCTTGATCGTAGAGTTGGCCTTGGGTTAAAGTCCAAGGTGCCGTGGCTTTAAGTTCACCAAAAATTTTTTATACAAAAGATTCCCAAGTATAAGATACACTTATATACGGGGGGTCTCAATTTTTTGAATGGCTTTAAACTCCCTAAAAGTCAGAGCCGATTTTGTTAGTTGGTCGTGTCAATTTAATAATAAAATAATTAATTTTGTAACGGCTCATATTTTCATAGTATGATCTTATTTGTTTTAATCTTGATTATGTGCAATACGAGAATTTTTTAAAAAGTCATTTATTCTGGTACTACTATCGCTTAATTATATATAATCGTAAAATTTCAATAGAATTCGCTATCTATATGACTTTAAAATACATTTGACTAAGAAAATGTTAATTTTTGTATATGCGACTTCAACTCTACTCAAACAATTTGAAACATAAATATTTCACGGCACGTCGATAGTAGCTAACTTAGTCTCTTGTCAGTTCGCCCATATCACTATTGATGCACCAAATCCCCCCCCTAACTTTAGTCACGCCCCTCACATGACTTCATACTTTTTACTGAGTATTAGGCTTAAATACCAAATCGTCATGTCCTCAGCTCAACCCGATGATGAATTGCGCGGGTTGATGGGCAAAATATAAATTTAAGGAAATTAAACTGACATCCTAGGTCCAGTAAAAGACACAACACATGAGATTAAGTGCTTGTCAAACTAAATCTAATAAAAGATGTATAAATTTTTTAAAATCACTAATTTATGTCCCTGATACCTAAAGAAATTAAAATAATAACAGATAATTGAGATAGTAAAAGAAAATGATAAACAGCTTTATAATTATTCATAATAAGCATAGTCAACCAGCATAAAAGTAAATAAAATAATAATAATATAGAGTAAGTCTCATCTACAATACCTATAAGTCAGGTGCAAATAAATAAACACGGGGTCATGAGAACTAGTCAATTAAGCTTCCGCGCTGCCACCACTGACTTCGACGGCATCACCTGAAGTGCATTAGGAAAGGGTGATTATTGAACTCAGTAATCAAAACCTTCAAATGGATGTATTTCATGAGTATAAACATAGTGATAGTGATATAGGTGAATCGTGTACGCATAGCATCGAATGAGCAATTCGGCAGTTAAGCGAACGTAAATCAATATATGCAACCAATAATCAAGTTTAGGCAATAATGAATATTTTAAAAATATCTTAATTATCATTACTCGTATTCTTGGGATCTAGTGCCTTTTAGTTTTACTCGTGACTTCGCAACACCCAAAACCAACGCAAGGGGTACAGATGGGAGTGAAATAAGTTGAATTGAATCAAATTTTAACTTGTTCCAACTCAGCTCAAACTCTTTAAACTGGGATCGAGCTTGAAGTTGATTCAAATTTTTATATAGATTCGAGCGTGACTCGATAAATAAAAATTTAAGTTCAGACTCGATTCGTGAATAATTTAATTAAACCAAAACGACTTCGTTTTAGTTTAAAATATAATAAATAAAAACTATTATAAAAATATAATTAAAATATTAAGATATATATTATTTTATTGATCTTGCTTGCGAGTTTCCGAGCCAAACTTTTTTAAACTGAGCACGAATAATAAGGCGGGTTTCAGGATGCTGTAATGAATTTTACATTATAAGGGTTGCAGTGAAACATTCAAAGATCATGATTTAATAAAAAAATTTAATAAATGCTGTAATAAATATTGTTTGACAAAATCAATAACTTTTGATTAAATCTTGACCTTTGGATGCTTCACTGCAGCTCTTACAGTGTAAAATTCACTGCAGCGTCTTGGAACTCCACGAAGGCATATTAATCCAATTAAAATACAAAAGCCGAACCCGACAACCAAATTTGAAAGTTCTCAATTAAATGAAATTAAACGGAATTAATGCTAAATAAATTTGAGAGGTTACTGATTTTATGTGGAAATAATGTGTAAATTTGAGTGAAGGGTCTCGAAATATGCATAATCAAGAACCGAATTAATTTGATTAAGGGGTTGTTTGGAGCTTCAATTAAGTCCAAAAAATTTCAAAAGTTCTAACTTTTTGAAATTTTAAAAAATTCTAAAGTTTTCAAAAATTTTGTCAAAATCCGTTAGACCAAACTATTACATTGTATTATAATAGATTTTCGCAAATTTTTAAAAAAGTGGATTGATATTTGTAGCAAAAAGTTCCACAGAATTCTAAAAATTTTCAAGATTTTTCACTAAAATTTTGTATTTTATATAATTTTTAACAACTTTATATCAAATCAAATACAAACATCTAATCATCATTTTAAAATAATTTTTTACACTCCAAATTCCAAAAACTTTCACTTTTTGCAAAATTTTGATTTTTTTAACACTAAAAATGGCCTCTAAGTTGAGATTTTATTTTATTTTTTTGAATCCAACAGTGCCAAATTGACGAACAAAATTGAGTAACACTTAGATATTTGGATCCCTGTAAAACACCACTAAAACCTTCTAACTTTTATCAAATTTTTTTCAACTTTTTCTAGTTAGATTTTGTCATATTTTACATTTACACCAACTTTTAATTTTTTTTTTTTTGGCAAACCAATAACCAAAATTTTAAATTATAATTTCAGTCTCAAGATATTTAGACTATCAAATAATACATGTGAAAAATTGTGTGAAAAAATTAATTTTGTCAGCTCAATGTGATTAAATTTCCACTACTCAAAAATTTTAATAGATTTTACAATCTTGTTGCAAACAATTCTAAAATTAGCCCATAAAATTATTAAGTTTTTTTTTTTTTTAAGGTGGCAATTGATTTGTATTTGTATTTTTTATTTTAAAATTTTTATTTTAAGAATACTTAAAATATATTTAATTTGATTTTTTTTCGTACTTTAAAATTCTCTTTTGTTTTAGGTCAAAATGTCTAAAAATTAGCTTTGGTTATTTTATATTTTATATGTAAACCTATTTTTTGTTTTTAAAAAAAAATTAAAAACAAAAGTAATCTAATATATTTTCAGTTATTTTTCTTATTTTTAAAAAATAAAAAATGAAAGATATACCCGAAACATACTTAGGGCTCGTTTGGAGCAAAAAAAAAACTAAAAAACTTCAAAAAATTTCAAAAATTTTTAAATCTCTCCAATCACATTTTGTCACCTATTATTTTTATATCACATCAATCCCATCTATTAGTTTTTTTTTTTATTTTTTTGAGACTCTAAACGTACCTATAATACTGTGTGCCAAATGAATCCTAACAAATTCAAATTCAAATTAAAGGGTTTTTTAGTCATTTCACTTCCAAAATACCACCCCTTTGATGTGCTTATTAGCCAAGAAAATGAAACGGCTAATTTGGTAATGACAGGGGATTGACTGCTCATCAAACACTGTCACCAGCCTTCGAGCAACACCTGAACCTCATGCATGGGTTCGGATGCTCCAAACCAACTTCCGGGCCCCATCGCCAACCAAGCCAAACGAAACGCTCGCTCTTTCTCTATATATAGCACCCTCCCAAAACCCTACGGTCACTCTCTGCATTTTCGTCTTCACTTCTGATTGATTCCGAGACTCCTCAGCATCATCAATGGCTTCCTCGAAGCCTCTGCCTCTGTGCTTCGTCCTGACGCTTGCGCTCTTCTTCACCTTCTCCGAAGCGAGAATTTTCTTGGTTGGCGGCCGAGGAAGTTCTTGGAAAGTCCCGCCATCGCCTGACGATTACAACAAGTGGTCCTCCAACTCGCGCTTCCGCATCGGCGATTCTATCGGTACTCTCTCTTTTCCAGTTCGGATTGATTTCACTGCGATGTTTCCACATCTGCTTTTATTTTATCGATCGCTTTCTCTCTGGTCACTGCAGTTTCACCTTTTTACATGCGTCTTTCTCTCTGATAATTATAATTTTCTTCATGATTTGCTCTGGTTTTTTCAGTTTCCATCCGTTTCTGCGCGAGGTTTGTTTCTTTTCCACTTTTTATGCATTTAAACGTTTTTTTTTTTATTTTCTTTACAATGTCACGTTCTGATGATTTTATTGTCCTCCACTTTCTCGCTAAACAAACAAAGCACTTGAATCTCCAGCTACTCATTTTAGCGTATTCTTCATCCTGGACTCATTTTAAGCCCAAATTTCCATCTGGCTTTTCGTTTTCTCAGTTTCCGCCTTCCCTAACTCCGATTTTTCCTTCATTTTCTCGCTTAATATGCAGAGTTCACGTACAATCCACAAGCTGATTCGGTCCTGGAAGTGACGGAGCAGGACTACAATATCTGCAACAAAGCGAAACCGATCAAATCGTACAAGGACGGCAACACAAAGATTCAGCTGGATCGCTCGGGGCCGTTCTACTTCATCAGTGGGGTTGAGGGCCACTGCGAGAAGGGCCAGAAGCTGATAGTAAGAGTGTTGTCTGCCAAACATAGTCATCCTCAGTCGCTGGCTCCGGCGCCTTCTCCGGCGAATCCTCTTCCGCCGGTGCCTGCTCCGGGACCGGCCGCCCATAACCAGGGTTCGAAGGGTGGGGTTGTGAGCTTGGCAGTGGTTGCTATGGGATGTTTGGTTGGGTTGTCTCTCGGGTAAGAGAGAGAGTGTGTGTGTGAGAGAGAGAGAAGGGGGGGGGGAGGGAGAAGATCAGACTTCAGAGTGGTTTGTGTGTAGAGAGAATTAATGGTATTGGAATTGGTTGCGTTAGAAGAAGAAGAATGGGTTTGAATTAATGTTGAGATTAGTTAAAATGTTTTGGTATTGTAGAAATTAATTTTCATCATTCTTCTTATAATTAAATATTTTGGAATCCGACTGTATGGTGGATAAAATCATTTATATGTCATCTTGAGTTAATTTTTTTTTGAAATAATTAAATTTATTCTCATATATTTTAATTTTTTATTAAAATAAAAATGTCAAATTAATTAAAAGTTAAAATAGTTGACTACTGAAAAATTATTTTTTTAGAACACAAAATAAATTTTTTTAGTAGTTAACTACCAAAAAAATAAAATTTTTCTTTCTAAACTAGAAAGTCTTAAATTTTTAGAATTCGTTGTATATTTTAAACTATTTAATTTTATTAATTAATGTCTTTATCTCTTAAATATATCCATCACTTATCTAAATTGATTACATTAAAAATAAAAATGAAAAATGCAAATAACACATAAATCTAACTGAAAATATATTCTTCACTTTATTTTTTGAATAATTTAGAATATTTAAGGATTTACTTTATAACTCTGCAAACTCAAATGAATTTATTTAAAAATATTAACAGAGTTTAGACAAAGTTTAATATTAAGTATAAAAAAAATTAAATATCTCGATCATAACCCTCTCAAAAGAACCAAGAATCCAAAATTATCACATTATAGATTTTTTTTTGTTTTTTGGGTGGCATGTATTCTAAAAATCAACAATTTAACGCTTAGGTTGTAAAAGGGAAAAAAAAAAATTTGAATCAGTTTGAAAAAGGAAAAAAAAAATGACTTCTTTATAATTGGCTACTAATTATGTAGCATTAAAAAAAAAAAAGTTAGTCTAACTTCTTGTTCAAATTTTTAATATATACGTGGTCGGTCATCTTAACTGGTGTCTGTGTACCCTCAAATTATCATTTTAATTGCTATATTCTTACTGATTTTAATATTTTTGTTGACTTTATTTTCAATACAATGCCCGAAACTGTCTTTTGGGTATGTTTAGAAATTTAAATTTCAGTATCAATTCGTATCACGTAATAACATCTTACGCTTGATAAGTTAAGTTGTGCATGAAAAAAGAGTACAAAACGTTATTATACAATATAATTGCATTAATTTATATTTTGTACTAAGATAAGTTATACATGAAAAAAATATAAAATATTATTATATAGTATATTTTCATTAATTATTAATAAGTAATTTCGACACCTGTTGACAAATATGTTTATTTTTTACTATTTTGTGATAAAAAAATGGGTTTTAGGGGTTGTGAAAAAAAAGTTTACTGAAGGGACTACAATGAAAAATGAAAGGTCGACATTTTTTTGCACTTTAATGAGATATGACATTTGACATTCCATATTAATTGTCCTCCAATCAAATTTTTTAAACTTTTATTTTTACTTTGAAAATAGTTTTAATTAAAAAAAATTAAAATAATTAAATTAAATACAAACAAATCTCAACTCATTCATAAATTTTTTTACTGCAGCGCCTTAAACCCTCCAAAAACCGATTCCTTTGAATCGCATTGTGAAAATCACGCGAGGAACTCTTTATTAACAGTGTCCTGCTTCTGCTATGCGCATTGGTCAAGGCTTCCTTTCAAGTAACTTTATCCTGAGAAATGGAGAAAGCCGAAGATGGCTTTGGCTTGATTTGGCTTTGTACCAAAATTTAAATTAAATTGTAATAAGACGTTGAAACCCTAATCAATTTGTTTAGGCTTCGTTTGGAGGAATAAAAAAGATAGGAGAAAAAAAAAAAAAAAACTACTCATGCTCTAGTATTTGATAAAACACTAATTTTTGTTATTTTGCTGAGTTGATAATTTGTCAAAACATTACTTTTGCTGAGTTGGTTGAAATATAATAGTTATTTCACTCTAACCTAATTTAAAAGTTATTAAAAGTTTTATCAAATACTTAAAAGTTGACAAAAATTACTAAAAATTTTTATTTGTTTTTGTCAAACACTTAAAAATTGCTAAAAATTATTAGAAATTTTTATTTGTTTTACTAAACATATAAAAAATTCCACTTATTAACTTTTTTTCTAAAAAAAATAGAAAAAATTACTTAAAATTTTGACTCTCAAACGGGCCACAATTGAGGAGATTTGAACCAACTCAAACCATAAATTTTAATTGAATTTAATGATTTTATACTAAGTAACTGTTAAGCAATTTATCTAGATAATTTAATTCTCTCATAATTATGCAATTTATCTAGATAATTGTATTATCTGATAATTATGTACTATAACACAAATCTCGTACTTGCCATAAAATAAGAATCAAAAGGAAATTTGGAAATGATGTCCCAAGCTTGAGCGGGTAAATTGATTAAGTTTGCTTTGATATTCTAATTAAATTTGGTTTAAGTGTGAGTTTATTATTTTAAAATAAACAATTTATTAGAATAGAATTTTATTTAAAATCACATTATTATTGTTTTCTTTGCAAAATTTTTTATTTTTAATTTATTTTTGTAAGATATAATTTTCGTTATTAACAACTTATTATTGAAGAAATATGGTGAATTTATATAACCTAATCCACCAACTAAGGGTTAGGGATTATGATCCAATCCTCAAATTTACAAATTCAACATGAATTTTAACAAAATTTATAAATTAATTTGACCAAATAATTAAATTTAAAATAAATTCATGTATTTTATGTAATGATATGAATAATGTCATGACAATTTAAAATCCATCTATTTATTGTTATGAGGTGTCGAATAATTGAGATTAGGCTGTTTATTTATTTGTCAAAAAATATTAACTTTTATCAGTTTTCTCCACCAAACACTTTATCAATTTTCTCCAACGCTATTCACCTTTTACTTTTTTTTTTCTCTTATTTTTATCAAAATTTTCAATTCTTTTTTAATTTTTACCAATTTTTTCTAATTTTTCATATTTTTTAAGAAACACACTAAACAATCAATAATCCAAATTTTATTTTTTATTTTTATTTATCTTTTTTTGCCAAAAATTAGTACTCCAAACAGCCTCATAGCAAAAGTTTGAGACATGAGCTATAAAATTCATTAGCAATTAATAATATTAAATGGATACGTTACTAGCTTTTTTTAATTATTTGGCATGCCTATTCTTCTAATTTAAATACTTAAATGATAGTTTTTTTTTTTAAGAAGTTAACACACACAAAAAAAGTTATATAATTAATGCATTATATTTAGATATATTTATGTATGTATATATGACTAAATATGTATCTTCACAGTAATTATATACATACACTTTGATAAATTGAAAATTCTACTCTAATAAATTAAAATTCTTTACACATAATTTTTTTTTTTATATTCCAGTTGTACTCAACGTAGATGAAGTTGCACCTCATGTAGATTTTTCTTTGGATTTTCTTTATTCACAAATCCAACTATCTAAAAGAGAAAAAAAAAAAAACCTATATTAACATCTATATTACAATTCCGCTCATACTGAAGTGATAATATTTTCACTGATACTAAAGTGACAATTATCCTACGTAAGTCGATATTGACAAGCGTACTTTTAGATACGGGACACTTTAGTTGATGTATAATAATTTAAAAAATGTAGTAACTTGAATATAAAATAATTTATTTTTTATTTAAATTTTTTATATTTTATACATTAAAAAATGAGCAAAGTCCATTATTAATTATTATTATTTCTATTTTATTTTTTTGGTAACTAGTCCTCGGGCTCAAAGGCTCCTTGTGAATTACTTCACAAGATCCAGAAAAAACTTTGGAGGCAATACATTCAGGTTACAACTTGTTGTGCATTAGGTACAATTGAAATATTAAAAAAGTTTATGCATGTAAAATTTTAAATTTCTAATTTATTTAAAATAGAATTTTTAATTAAAAATTTTATTTTTTTATTTTTCTTCTTAAAAGTTCGTCAAATTAAAATTTTAAAATATTCATTATTTTAATTTATGAAAATGAAATATGTTTACTAAAAGTTCTCTTTTTTTTTAAATTTTCTTTTTTAATAAATGAGTTGAGAAAGCAAGAAAATTGTCAAAATTCACAAATAATATCTGGAAGTGCCGGGGTATTTTTGTAATTCTGGAGTCCCCTCCCTCTCACTCCCCTCCCCTCTTTGATTTGGGGTTTGGACGAAGCTCGAAGAATACAGTGAGAGCTAATGTGATGTCTCAATTTCAGTGAGAAACCGAATATCGGATTTCAGTTTGCTCGTCTATTCCTACGGTAAAATTGCTTCTTTCTCTTTCTTCTGTCTATATATGCCCACACACATATATATACGTGCTTGTACATATATATATATATATATATATATGTATATGTGTTCACTTCTCACTGCGGTGTTGTTATATTCTCCATAGGAATTTTACATATCTAAGTCTGTCTTTAACACTAGCGATTTCAATGTATTCTCGGTTTTATATTTTTCAATGGGTTCATTTTTCCTGTTTCTGTTTATTTATTTTTTGTTGAAAATTAAATGAATGGAACCTCTGGTCTTTTTCAAGCCTTCACCCCCAGTTGGGTTCTTATTGGAATTTGGCCAATTTCTCATATTCATTGTCTGTGAACCCAGCATCGATATCTTTTTTTTTTTTTTTCCTTTTTTTTTTTTTTTGGTGGGTGGATGAATTTTGAAACTTTCGATCACTGTTTCCAGGGATGGATTGTGCCTCTTTTCATGGACAGTTGGGTGCTATGGTTTTGCCACATGTTAGAGGGAGGTCTTTCCCTCCCAAAGTGGAATCTCTGAAGCTCAACCCATATTCTGGTCTTGGTTCAATTGATTCTTTGAAGGTAAATGAATTCATTCTATATTTATGCACTAGAATTGACATCTTTATATTTATTGATGCTTGATTTTCTACAGAAATATTGTTTTTTTTTTAATCATATGTGATGTAGGTTCTTAATCATGTAACTTTCACATGAAATCAAGTTCACTTGTATATATCCTTAACCACAACCATAAACTTCTTAACGGAAAAAAAAAAAAAAAAAAAAATCTGGATATCCCATTCCCGGTGCATTTTTTTGGGGAAATGAGAAGTTGTGAACCATCTTTACTTACCTAAACACAGTATTAGCAGAAGCAGTTGTAGTGATAAATAAATAAAAACAAATAATATAAACTTTGTTGGTTGATCACGTTGATTGCTGAAATTGTTATCATTGTCATCCTTAAATATGTACATGGACTAATCGTTTGTGCAGTTGATTACTTAGAGTTGGTAAATCCTCAAGAATATCTGAAAAATAATCCCTAGAGAAAGAGGGTTAAAAAAATTACAAAACTTTGAAGTTATTGATTGGTTCTTGTAAGAAAAAATAGCAAATTAGTTGGTTATAAAGCCTAGGAGATCTTCCTAGTAAATCGTCATAAAAATTGGCCTGACGTGCAACTTTTGCATTAGTTTGCTTTGCTGCTTGGTGAACTATTCTCAAGAGTAACCACGACTATTCTGAACTTTCTTGCCGGTAGGGATAATTTGACCACAAATTTGGCCCTTACCTTGCCTTTCTGGAGCCAGTATTTGCACTTCCTCTGATGCTAATTGCTTTCTTGAGCAAGTTTTGCTTGAGATGTGGCAACACCAATATTCTTTCAAAGCCTTGGTTCTTAATAAATTATTGGAAAATATCTCTTTTCCTTAGATGTCTGTGTTTCAGAAACTTAATAACTTTTTGCCCATGTTTTGCAGTTCAGTGGCAGTAAACTGAAACTTCAATTGAAGTCCAGGACACGATCACCGAGTGTGTCTCAACCTTATGCTTTGGACATCAAATGCGACTATCCCCAAAATGCTGATTTACCTCGGTACTACTCAAAGAAGGAGAAGAAGCCTTTCCCTATACCCATAGTCGAGCTAAGGCGAGCTGCTAGGGAGAGGCTTAAGAACAGAAAAGGCCAACCTAAAAGACCAGTGCCTCCTCCAAAAAATGGCTTGGTGGTTAAAAGTCTAATTCCAGTTGCATACAACGTGTTGAATGCAAGAGTGACATTGATCAACAATTTAAAAAAGCTCTTAAAAGTGGTGCCTGTACATGCTTGCAAGTAATTTTTTTTTTCTTCATTCCCCTATTGAATGCCTTCATCTAATTGTGGAGCATGAGTCTTTCAGGACCTGTCTCTGAAACTAGAATGTCAAGCTGGTTCAAAATCATATTTAGAGTGTTTCTCCTTTAGAGTTGAAGTATTCATTTGAAATTGCATCATAGCATTCCAATATCAACATCACCTTCTCCCCCTTGGTTCACTACTGAAATTAACCATCGGAGTCACTCCAATGATTGTTAGAAGCCATCATACCATGGAGATGCTTACAAGCACCTTATCAATTTTTAAGACTCCTTTGGTACACAATTCTTAGAACTATTCCAGTGACGATGTCCAGCAATACTTGTGCAGGTGGTGTAATGAAATTCATGTTGGACCTGTTGGGCATCCATTCAAGTCATGCAGAGGACAAGGATCTTCGTTACGCAGGGGAATCCATGAATGGTCAAATGCAGTTGTTGAAGACATCCTGCTGCCAATTGAAGCCTACCATCTCTTTGATCGGCTTGGAAAGCGCATACCTCATGAGAAGAGATTTTCAATTCCCAGAATTCCAGCTATAGTTGAGCTCTGCATCCAGGCTGGGGTTGATTTGCCTGAATTCCCTACAAAAAGGAGGAGAAAACCGGTAATTCGTATTGGAAAAAATGAATTTATTGATGCAGATGAAAGTGAACTACCAGACCCTGAACCAGAAGCTCCCAAGACACCACTATTAATTGAAATGCCTGATGAAGAAATAGTACCTCCCTCAACTGCAGAAGAAACAACCTTACTTGCTGAGGAAACACTTCAAGCATGGCATAAAATGAGGCAAGGAGCTAAGAGGCTAATGAGGATGTATCCAGTGAGGGTTTGCGGGTATTGCCCGGAGGTGCACGTTGGCGCTAGTGGACACAAGGCACAGAACTGTGGAGCCTATAAACACCAGCAACGAAATGGGCAGCATGGGTGGCAATCGGCAGTGCTTGATGACTTGATACCACCGAGATATGTGTGGCATGTACCTGACGTGAATGACCCACAGTTGCAACGAGAGCTCAGGAACTTCTATGGCCAAGCTCCAGCAGTAGTGGAAATCTGCGTGCAGGGTGGTGCTGCTGTCCCTGAGCAATACAGGCCAACCATGAGGTTGGATGTGGGGATTCCTACGAGTGTAAAAGAATCTGAAATGGCTGTTTGAGGTTCGATTTCCATTTTTTACCCTTTTTCTTTGTTCATATTGAAACTGACATGATTGTTACCCAAAAGAAAAATGCAGAGCAATTCTTTTAAATTTACAGTTTTTCAGCTTCTCGTTATAGTTATTCATCCGTTTCAAAGTCTTGATTTTATATTTGATTACAGCATTTTGATTCACTGGTAATCTCTCTCTGTTTTTATTTGGACAAGTGTGTTATTTGTATCTTCAAGTATCCTGGCTCTTCCGATATCAGGAGAGGCGTGCTAGCAACAGCTGTGATTATTGCATCTCAACCATCCGTCTGGTAGAGCTCACACCAGGACCATTTCTGTTGCATCCCAGACTGGTGGAGCTCACGCTGGGACCAACAGAAATGAACGAGGGAGATGCAATAGTGCGGACTGTTACTAGCACTTCTCTTGTCAAACCCTGAAGGAATGTTTTTTTGAGATATTTCAATTTTTATGAATGATTTTCCCCACCCCTTTCCATTTTTCTGTAACCTTTCTGCAAATTTTTAGTTTTGTTGTTAGAAGCTCTTCATGCTGAGTTGATCTGCTAGAAAGTTTTATCAAGTCTTTCTTGAAATTACTAATGTGCATAAACTATTTACATGCCCTATTAGTTTGAAGCAAGCAGTGTATTGCAGATAGGGGTGGCAATATTAGGTACAATATGGAACACGACACGAATACTGTCAACACGAACATGAAGTTATTAAGAAATATGCCATCCCACCCGTCCCATGGTATATACCGGATTTTATATACAATCCGGCCTATACATATCCTCACCCATTTTTGCCAGTCAAACACATCATATGTGGGGCCCACGGATAACAACTCCAAATCCCATATTATTCCAATCCGAAAACAAACACGCCCTTAAGGTATGCTCAGGTAGAATTAAATAATCAAGGCTAAAAAAGAATGAAGAGGAAAACGAAACTGATAATGGAGTGGTGAACTTTTCATTAATTATGATTTGATAAGCGAAGCGAAATGGGCTCTCAAGGGCATGTTTTGAGTGCAAATGGAATAGTATTAATGTATGGATTGAACCCCTCATCCTGATATTTTAAGAGCGCCCAGTTGTGACTAAGCAAGCCCGTGGAGTGGTTGAGGGTAGCTCTCGCCTATTCAGCCACAATGACCATGGGCAATTCTTGCATCCTAGATGTATTAAGAAAAATATTGTTTTTATTTTCAAGAAAATTTGTGAGATAATATATTATTCTACTGAAAAATTACACAATAATTCACTCTTTAGTAGTGGCATTTTTGTAAATATTTTTGCGGACTCTCTATTTATTATTATTATTATTATTATTATTATTATTGGGTTTCTTAATATAATTATGATTTTTATTTTCACGTTTCTTTAGGATGTTTTTTGTATGAGGTTAAAAATTAATTGGATAAATGTTAAGATGTAGTTGTGAAGTGGCTAAACTTTTAATATTTAATCATGTTTGGTTATTTAATTATTTTGAACGGCATGTTTGCTTATTTAGTAATGGATGTTACCTCTTAACCTCTTGAAAATTAATCATGTTTGGTGTGAGAAAAATAATGTAAAGGAATATTTTCATTCTTTTTGGAAGCCAAGAAAATGGGTCAATGGGTAAAACTACTATTTTTTCTCGAATTTTGATTCAGCGGAAACTTAATATGCTGATAAGAAGTATTTTAGATAATATTTTTTAACTTTTGGGAAGCCTTGATTGCGAATTTAGGCCAAAGATATGCTTAGAGATAAAACGATAATTTTATTTTCCTTGTGCAAATTATGCCAAATTTTATTTAATTAATCAGAAACATTTTTGAGAATTATTTTTCATTCTTTTACCAATCTAGGCTAAAAATGGGCTAAGGTGTAAAATAGTTATTTTTTTATCTGAATTTTTTATTTGATCAAAATTTACTTAGTTGATAAAAATCATGTTGAGGATATTTCTAATCATTTCTAGAAGGCCAAAATGTAAGGTGACATTTGGTTTATTTTTATGTTTTCATTTTATGTTTTAAAAAATAAAAAAACAAAAAATGCTCTATTTTCAATATTTTCAAATTTTTTTTTATTTTGCATTAAAAACGCTCAAAATGACTTTTTGTCATTTTTTATTTTATGTGTAAGCCCATTTTCTGTTTTCTAAAATAAATTTTGAAAACACAAGTGACTAAATGCGTTTTGAGTTTTTTCTTGATTTTTAAAAGTGAAATGAAAAATGAGTTCAAAACAGAAGATAAAAAATAAAAACGAAAAACAAAAAATAGAAAAACAAATCAAATGAGCCCTAAATTTTGGTTGAAAATAAGTTCAATGGTAAAACAATTATTTTTTGCTGAGTTCGGATCATATTGAAATTTGTAGGAATATGTCAATGAGTATTTTTATAAGAGTTTTTTGGATCTTAGAACATGAATCTAAGTCGAAAATGAACTAGAAGTAAAATTGTGTATATATATATTGCTTGAGTTTCAATTACACTGAAATTTGTTTAATTGATTAAAAATATGTTAAAAAATATTTTTTATTCTTTTAGAATATTTAAAATACAAATATTGACCGAAAATAGGACTATGATGAAACTGTTCTTTTTGGCCCTGAGTTAGGATTAAGTTGAAATTTGTTTGATTGATAAAAAAACATGTCAACGAATATATATTATGGCATTAAAAAAGTTTAGAATATGAATTTATACTAAAAATAGATTTGGGAGTAAAATTGTAATTATTGACCTTAATTTGAACAGGTTCGAAATTTGTTTAATTAATAAGAAAATTTTGAATACAAATCTGTGTTGAAAATAATCTAAAGAACAATTAATATTTGAGAATAATCTAAAGAACAATTAGTATTTGAGATAGTGCCATCGCTAGATAGAGCTAGAAGAATGGAATGCCAATTAGGTCATTTCTTTGAAGCCCTTAAAAGTTATTTTAACCATTTAAATTTTAATTAGGTTTTTTCCTTTTTTGATTTTATATATTGATAGTAATTGTTGCTCGGATGTACCACTAATTGAAAAAAAAGTTCTTAGGCTAAAAAAGTGGGATGGCATGGCACGTGGTTCTTGCAAGAAATGGTCAATTTCTCAAAACCATCCAAAAGAGGCCAAGACAACGCTTTTAATTTTCTCAATACTGAATGCCCCAAGTGTCAACCATTCACTCTTTTTCGCCCTCCCTATTTCTTCTAATTAACCACCTCCACAATCACCCCTCTCAAAACTTCTTGTTATAAACCTGAAAACTACCCATGTATGCACGCACGTAGATATACATACATATATATATACACACACAGACACACACACAATATACATCAAGAGTTGTATATAGAAGGAAGAGGAAATTAAAGATTAATTATAGCCCTAATTAACTAGTGGGTGAATTGAAGCAAATTACTTAAGAAAAGAAAAAATGTCAAACTCGGGCGCTAAGCAAGCAGATCTGCCGACGCCAGGGAAGGAAGCGCAGGAGGTGCTCCACCAGCAGAGGAAGCCTCCGTTTTTCCCAGCAAAACTGGCCGTTGGTGGCTTTGTACTTATAGCCACCATTGGTTACTTCACCGTCTATTCCAAGAAGAAGGCCAACGCCACCGCCCTTGAAATCGCTGCAGTTGATGCCAATAAGGCTAATCGCAAGTAGATCGAGGTCCATGCATGCATGCATGTCCGGCGTTTGTAGCTCATTAATTCTCAGTTAATGAATTAATTTCTCTCTCCAAATTTCTTAATTTGGTGTTTTCATTTTCTTGGGATTGTTTCAAGTTTCTCGGGTTGTTCTTGTTGCCTCTTGTATTGTCCATGGATTCGTAACAAATAAAATTAAGTTTACATGCACGCACACAACTGGTGGTGGTGGTGCTTTTCTTTCCTTTTCTTTTCATTTTTCTTTTTTAAAAAAATATTATTAAATTATAAAAAAATATTATAAGCAAAACTAGAATAATATGGCAATAATAGAATTATAATTAAAATAATTTTATATAAATTTATTATTTTTAAAGGACTGCCCGTTATTGTGATTATTTACTATTCTTTCTTTTTTGAACGGTAGATCTCAATGCAACAATTGAGTTCAAGAGGTGTGTGTAAGGAAATTATTTGAACAATATTGCTTTAAGGAAAGTGTCTGAATATTGCTTTATTCGAGTGTCCCTTTGTTTCTTGCTCGAAATATGACCTTTTATTTACTTAAAAAAAAAAACAATTAATGGCAAAATTGAAAATTCCCACCACATTTTGATTTTTACAGATTAAAAAAATTTATAATAAAATGTAAAAAATTAACTATCAGGGTTGTATATCCTGTATAACTTTGTGCACCTAAACTTGATCACAAATTTCAAAAATATGCTTACCAAAAAAAAAAAAAAAAGTTTCAAAAATATGCACCTAAACTCCAGAGAATTGTTAGATTTTTCATTCAAAAAATAACTATTTTGACTAATTTAATATTATAAAATTATCTTTATTGACAATAATTTTATTTATTTGTGCTTCGTATTGAATATGTCATTTTTTATTACATTTTAACAAAATAAAATAAAAACTAGTTTTAACAAAATGAAAATTTTATTTTGTTTAATTTTAATTTTTGTTATATACATAAAGATATAAATTTACGTATTAGTTTACTAATAGAAATCTATACGTGTAGAAGAAAAGAGAGCTATAATATTATGCAAAACACTATATATAGTTTTTGGATAATAAATAATTTATCTAATTTTTATATTATCCTCTAATATTATGTTAACTGGGCACTTTAGATTTGGTACCCATCAAAAAAAAAAAAAAAGGAAAAACAGAAAAAAAAGGACACTTAAGTTTTGGAAGATAAAAGTTTGAGAGTAGTAAAGTAGTTTAATTTTAGATTTAAATTGGATTTGTATCGGGAGCATAATTACCTGTAATATATTATTATGAAATCGTTTAAATAACTGAAAAGTATAAAAAGTTGAAAAAAAAAAAGAACAATTACTTTTTAGCACTTGAAAAACCAACTAAAATTCACTAAAATAATTTGTTGGAATGGTAAAAAGTAAGTTGTTCCAATAATTTTGGTCAGAAACCGTGTTAGAAAACTGATAAATGTTAAAAAAAAAGTGAGAAAAAGTGAATAATGTTTTGTAATTTTTTTTAAAAATTTGTAAAATTTAAATTGTGAAAGTAAAAACACAGGAAATAAAAATGACAAATATTTATAAATTTTTATAATTTTCTATAACGTTTGGAGTAGTTAAAAAAAAAAAGAAAAAATAAAATAAATTGAGATAAAATGTAGTTTGAGGTTAATTTTAGTGTTGGGTGTTTTTTTTTTCCAAACTGCATTTTTTGAAGATGAATAATGGCAAACCATTGGAATAGCTGTCCTAAAACCGTTCCCATAGATTTAAAAAATCAACACTTAATATTCTGCTTTAGAGATACAAATTGTCAAAACCGTGATAACGATTTTTCAAATCCCTTCTCTTAGATTTAAAAAAATTATATAAAATAACGACAATGGTATTTGTTTAAAAGTTTTCAGTTCGAAAAATATGATTGTCAAAAATATTTACGCATTCCGTTAACCTCCTTCTAAATTTTTTATTTTTTTTAACAAAATATTGAGATTTTTTTTTTAAATTAGTAAGATGAGAATGTGTAATTATATAATAAAAAATTTTAATAATTTATAAAGATTATTGAAAATTTTTGTAATTTTATTTTATTTGATAGAATACCAAACGCAGTAAACGAGGCTACGTCTGAAAATCGCGGGCTGTCTGGAAAATAATAATAATAATAACAATAATTATAGACGCAGCTATGTTGTAATTTGAGACTCCATGCATCAACCAAACCAACGCTGGAAATCATGAGTGTTGCAGCCAAACATGCCCTTCCTCACCGCCAATGCGCTCGCCTGCCTCGCCGAAACCGCCGTGTCGTATCACTTCTCCGTCCTCGGCCGAGCCATCCATGCCCATATCATCAAGGCCTTCGACAACCCCTTCCCTTCCTTCCTGTCCAACCACCTCATCAACATGTACTCCAAACTCGACCTTCCCAACTCGGCGCAACTCGTCCTCTCACTCACCCCCAACCGCTCCGTCGTCACCTGGACTGCCCTCATTGCCGGGTCTGCACAAAATGGTCACTTTGCCTCCGCCCTCGACCAGTTCTCTAGCATGCGCAGTGAGGGTGTACAACCCAATGACTTCACGTTCCCTTGCGCCTTCAAGGCCTCTGGCTCGCTTAGGTCGCCAGTCATCGGAAAACAGCTTCATGGGTTAGCCGTTAAGGTCGGACAAATACACGATGTCTTTGTGGGGTGCAGTGCTTTTGATATGTATTGCAAAACGGGTCTTAAAGACGACGCTAGTAAGATGTTTGATGAAATGCCCGTCAGGAACATTGCAACATGGAACGCGTATATTTCTAACTCGGTCCTTGATGGTCGACCACGAAGTGCCATTTCTGCTTTTATTGAGTTTCGGCGCGTTGGTGGAGAGCCGAATTCAATTACATTTTGCTCGTTTCTTAATGCCTGTTCGGATGGTTCATATTTGGAACTTGGGCGGCAGTTGCATGGGTTTGTGATTCAATATGGGTATGAAGCAGATGTCTCAGTTGCAAATGGGATGATTGATTTTTATGGGAAATGTCGACAAATTAGTTCCTCCGAGTCCATTTTTGTTGGGATTCATAATCCTAATGATGTTTCGTGGTGTTCAATGGTGGCCGCTTATGAGCAGAACGATGAGCAAGAGAAGGCTTGTTTGGTATTCTTGCAGGCAAGGAAAGAAGGAATTGAGCCAACGGATTTTATGGTTTCCAGTGCCCTAAGTGCTTGTGCTGGCCTTGCAAGCCTCGAATTGGGTCGGTCGCTTCATGCACTTGCAGCGAAGGCTTGTATTGAGAAGAACATATTTGTTGGGAGTGCACTTGTTGACATGTATGGAAAATGTGGAAGTATAGAGGACTGTGAGACATCATTTTATGAGATGCCTGCTAAGAATTTGGTTACCTGGAATGCCCTGTTGGGTGGGTATGCTCACCAAGGGCATGCTGGCAAGGCTTTGGCATTATTCCAGGAAATGACATCTGGCATTGATGAGGTTGTTCCTAATTATGTGACCCTTGTTTGTGTATTATCGGCATGTAGTAGGTCTGGTGAAGTCGAAATTGGCATGAAGATTTTTGAGTTAATGAGAGGGAGGTATCGGATTGAACCTGGAGTGGAGCATTATGCATGTGTTGTGGACATGCTAGCGCGAGCTGGGAAGGTAGAGCAAGCCTATGAGTTTATAAAGAGAATGCCTGTTCACCCTACTGTTTCAGTCTGGGGAGCTCTTCTAGGGGCTTGTAGGGTTTATGGGAAGCCAGAATTGGGACAAGTTGCAGCTGAAAATTTATTTGAACTTGATCCACAAGACACTGGCAATCATGTGCTGCTTTCAAATATGTTCGCAGCTGCTGGCAGGTATTTTCACTGCCTTATCCTATTAGTCATTTTAAAGCTTACTTAAAACTTACAAGTTCTATGGACCAGTTTCGCTGCTTCTGATTCTATATTTGGCGTACTTATCATTTGCTTGGCCGTCAACAAATTCTGTTGTTTTCGCTATTTTCCATTAAGATAGATGAATTCTTTTACCCTGTATAGATGTTGGGATTTAGATTTTCCTTGATTTCTCGGAAGTCAGAATGGAAGCATTTTCCTGTATAATATATATATATATATTTTTGTGAACTGGCTTAAACCATAAATACAAATATGTAAGGATTTTGTGGAGTATCACCATTTCTTTATGTTACTTTGTAAGTTGCAGTATCTTGCTGCATTTTGTTTTTGTTTTTGGCTTTTTTTCTTTTTTTTTTTTTTGTGTTTTTTTTTTTGGGGGGGGGGGTTGTTTGGGTACCTGCAATTCTAGTGCATGCCTTTGCTAGTGTTTCTATGAAAACTTTTCTGGCTATAGCTCCATTGGGATAATGTCATAAATGACATCCATTGCAAACAAAATGATGGAACTTTTATGTGTTTGTGACTTTCTTCTTATATTTAAAGGTTGGATTAGTTGGAGTTCTATTTATTTATTTGTGGGGACTTTTCTTGTTAAGTAATTGCGTTATAATTAATACAGGTGGGAAGAAGCTAATCTTGTAAGAGAGGAAATGAAAGATGTTGGGATCAAGAAGGGAACTGGATGTAGTTGGATTTCTGTGAAGAATTCAGTTCATGTGTTCCAAGCAAAGGACACCTTCCACGAAAGAAACTCGGAGATTCAGGCAATGCTAGCTAAGCTGAAGAGTGAAATGAAGGCGGCTGGCTACATACCGGACACCAGATTTGCACTCTACGACTTGGAAGAGGAAGAGAAAGAAGCAGAAGTTTGGTACCATAGTGAGAAGATAGCCCTGGCTTTTGGCCTAATTGCCATCCCCCCTGGAGTCCCTATAAGGATAACAAAAAATCTTAGAGTTTGTGTAGATTGCCACAGTGCTATTAAGTTCATTTCAGGCATTTTTTGCAGAGAAATTATAGTGAGAGATAACAACCGGTTTCATCATTTTAGAGATAATCAGTGCTCCTGCAGAGATTATTGGTGATAATCTGAAAATCTTCATTCCTCTTTTTTTTTTTTAATAAATATGAACAGTAAGAAAGCGCAATATATTGAAATTTTTATTTTTTATTTTTTGTAATTTTTTTAATTGAGTTTAACACACCTAAAAACAAAGGTTTTTTAAAAAAAAAAAAGATTTTGGTGAAAAAAAAACCATCTAAGATGGGGGGGGGGGGGAGTTAGAAAAACTAAAAAAGCAGCTTTTGGTACCCAAAGGGAGGGTGTTCATAAGAATATGAAGGAATTGGCTAGCTTATGGTGGGGATATAAGGTAGAGGTTCAAAAAATGAAGACTTGGATGGGTGATCTCTTTCTATTTATCCTTGGGTGAAAGAAGGCGATACTCTCGGCCCCAGAGCTCCCACCCCCGGCTCCAAGGGAATGGTGGAAGAGGTAAATCGTGGTACACGGCGGTCTCTTAGACAGGAGGATCAGTGCCTGGTGCTCACAAGGAGCCACCCTTACAAAAAAGTGAAACTTTTACACTGCGCCTGCCAAGACTCGAACCTGCATTCTTGGGTGCAATCTGCTGCCCGAGTACCAACCGTGTTACGCCCGCGGGGGCCTCTTTCTGTTTATCCTAACTGGTCTGGAAGGAAATGAATTGGAGACCCTTATAGTTGGCTCTCTATGCCCATACTAACCAACTGTACGATTGAGTAAACAGAAAGCTTTTTATTATATGCATTGGGATCCTATTTATTATTATTACTATTATTATTTTTAACAGTGTTTTTTTCACTCTTGTACAAGCATTTGCTAATGTATTTCACACACATTTTTTATTTTATTATTTATTGATAAAAAAAGTGCCAATTAGTTGCCACATAATTATTATTTTTTAACATATTCTCCACTTATGATATATATGATTTCTTCGAGAAAACTTCATAGTTTAAACATACAGAATAAAATTAAAACAAACCTATTTATTTGACAAAATTATAAAGAAATGTTTTTATTTTTAGACTAAAAATTATGTTTTAATAAATTAAAATTTTTAAATTACAGGTACAAGTTCATATAGTTTTAAAATACTCGTTCATAGGAACTAGTTGCACACGAAGTAAAAATTCATATAATTAAAAAAATTATAATTTTTAATTAAAAATTCATTTTTTTTTCTGAATTTTTCTTATGGTTGAATTGAATGTGTTTTCTAATCACGACAGTTTTGATTTAAGTGACGATCAAATTAGCTTTATCCCCTACACACGTGCGGGATAAATTTTGAGCATTTTTATTTTTATTTTTTGAATTAGTTAGCTGTAATTATAGAGGAAATACAAATTTATAATTACAAATTAAAACAATTTATTTATTAAATTAATATTACTATTAAAGTAATAGTTGATTGTTGAAATAATTTATTTTATTAAATTAAAAATTTTTAAGAAGTAATAATTAACTCTTACAATTATTTATTTATTATATCGAATTAATTTTAATAAATAAAATATTAATGTATTATTAAATTATGTTATTTATTAGTATAATATATTAAAATTAATTATTATTAAAAAATAATATATAATGTTAAATTAACTAGTTTAAATATATTTTATTAAATTTAGTTATATTTATAAAAAATTAATAACATTAAATATTTTATTAAAATAAAATTACTTACAATGTACAAAATTAAACTAGGTGACATATTTCTTTTTTTATTTTTGGGGAAAACAGTAATATCTGGAAATAAAAAATTAAAAACCAAAGTAAAGATAAAACGAAAAAATCATAAATGTTACAAATGAGTTTTAAATTTAATACGGGTTTTTTTTTATGATAATATCTCTTAAAATATTCATTTTTTTTCTATTTCATCTTCAAACTATCAAACGAACTTATTATATTTTCGAAATATCCAATTTCATTTTATTTGATGCAAATTTGTTAAAGTTAACGAATAGAGTTAGTGTTCAAAGAACATAATTAGATAATTTAAAGATGTAATAGGTGTGTTTAATAATTTGAGAAGAAAATAGAAAAAAGATGGATAATTTGAAAGATATTTTATAAAAAAAACTTATATATAATATGTATAAAAACTTTTGGTTGAGAAGAAAAGCTTAATAAACAATATTCCAAAAAAAAAGAAATAACTAGATAACAAAAATAATAGACAAAACCATTAGCCAGTTTAGATAGAGGCCCGATGAGGGTACTAAAATCCACAAAAATTCACCCATTTTAACTAATTTTTCATATTTTTTTCAATCAAATTTCTCCACATATTACCTTTTTGTCGTATCTTTCTATTTTTATTGTACTTTTTGATCAATTTTTTGTCAATCAAACACATTTAGAGATAAACGGGAAAAAAGAAAATAAAAAAAGAGATTTTAGAATCCATTCATTATTTGTGAGTTTTTTTTTTTTTTTTTTTTTGGTTAGGAAAGAAAAATAAAAGAATGTAAACAAATAGAAAAAATTGAATGTTAAAATTATGGTCAAAATGAAAAGAAAAAATAAATTAATAAAAATTTTAAAATAACATAAACATATTTTATGATTAAATAAATTAATAATCCTTTAACTTCTCAAAAAATATAAAATAAAATAATAAACACTTTTTTTATCTCATTTTCTTCCCAACTCGCAATATATATATATATATATATGTCATTAATCTTTTTTCTTTTAAACTCCAACACATAAATAAAATTATTATCGATTCTTTTTATTTTTATCTTATTTCCTAACTAATAAATTATTGTTTTGTTTTGTTTTATTTTCTTTCCTCTCTTAAACTCACAAACAAGGCATACAATTTTATCTCTTTTTCTGACTTCAGACCCTGGTAGAGAAGAGAAGCTTTTTAACTTTGACTTGGGTCATTATTTGCGCTCGTTTTCTTCTTGGTTTTGGTCCACCTCTCCTAGCTTCGTAGAACTCTTATCCCAATAGTCGCCAGCCATATCTTTCATTTCCCCCCGTGGACTCCTCCTCTCTGTAAGCTGGCCTCTCCGATCTTCTCTCGCCTCTGCTGCTTAATTCCGTACATATAATATGTACTTGTTTATGTATGTGTGTGTATATGCATGTTTCTAATTTTGGTGGGTATGATGGATTTTTTATTTTTATTTATGTAATTTGAGGCATGAATTTGGTGGGTTCTTCTTGATTCGTATAATGAATTCTGTTTGTAACAGTTCGCTTATTTTTTGTTCAATTCATGGCACACTGGATAGGGGGAGGGATTGGATCGTTTGCTTATTGTTTCTTCTACTGACAGATGGATTTGATTTGGGTTTTGGTAAATTGTGAAAGAGGTTGAATTTTGGGTGAGGGGGAGGTCAATAGATCTGTTTAGGTTTCTTATCCTCATCTCTGAGGGATGTTAAATTGTAATAATCAGTGTGTGGATTGTAATGGTTGTATTAATGAACTGATGTAGAAACAAAATCATCAAATGAAGGGGTAGTAAAATTTACGTGGATCGAATGATAAGGACTAAATGGGCATATATGACTTCAGGCGCATTAAGTAGGATTGAGGTGCCAGTTGCTGCCAATAAATGCTGTAAAGGTCTCTCACAAACTGGACCAGCAGAACCCAATCACCTTCAACTAATACAAAGTGAAAAGCTGGGGGTTACTTTTTGTTTTTTTTTAACCATGTATTTTGGGGTAATTTTTTATCTGTGAATATTTTAGGAAGCTGATTTTGACAAGAGATCCAATTTTCATTGCATGCATAGTTGTAAATTAGCATTCTACAATACATGGAAGTTCAGCTTGTGTAGTTGGTAGGTATGACATGAGGGGCTTTTAGAGGGTGTAGTTGTTGCAAACCTTTGCACAGGAATGAAAGAACTGTTCAAGGTGTGGATTTCCCTTTGCTAATCAAAAGTTCTCTTTTTTCTCAATTGTATACCTGGATATGGACGGTATAGAGCCAGTTTTGGATTCTTATTTGCTTTTTGTAGAGCAGCAGCTATCTACATAGATTTGGAGGGGGTCTTTTGTCTTGTTGGTATTCTCTTATTGCCTGCTATCTTCTCTCTTGTGTAATAAAATTATTTTTTATTGATAAAAAAAAAAATTGTTGCAAACCCTTGTGGGTTAACATTTTGGGTTATGCATGCTGTTATCTGAAGTTAAATATATATGAGCTGTTTTATATCATGTGCGTTTTTCTCTATTGTTGTTAATTTAACTATGAAATATTCATCTGTTTCAAATCTGTACTGTACAATAAAATTATAGAAGCATACCTTTTATCATTAAAGCAACTTGGAGCAATAATCTTTCCTCCATTCCTCCTTTTTTCCCTTGTTTTCTTTTCAGTCTGTAGAAGCAAAATTTAAGAATTAGCATGAATTGTCAAAAAGCTCAATCACTGCAAACATGTGATGATGCTTTAGTTAGATAGATACTCTTTAGAAGCCGCTTTACATTCATCCTGCTCTCTGGTTTGGAATCAGCATGAACTTTAATAAATTAGTTAATCTATTATATTACTATTCATTTTATGTTAGCAGATATATGCTAAGCCATTATTCTGATTTTGAACAACTTCTTGATGGTTAGTCAGTACAAACATGAGCTTGGGTTCCTGGCTAAAAACTATAATAACTGTGCTTTATTGATGCCTAAACCCCATTGCTTTTTTTTCTTTTTTTTGGGGGGGGGGGGGAGACGGCCTATACATTTTGTGTCATAAATTTGACTACATTGATATCTGAGTACCATTTTAGATTATTCTTTAACTTTGCCTCTTTTTGTTGGATGCAGCTGGTATTACATGATTTCCAACAAAAATGTTTGATTGTGGTCCCAAGTCACAATTTATGGGTGGTCAGCGAGAGAAGTTTGTGAGGTATTAGATGTTCACCTCCCTAGATTTTCTATAATATAGGAGTTTATATATTTATTTATTTATTTGTTTGTTTGTTTTATTCATGAATTTTAAAATGCTAAATTAAAGTCCTGCATCTACATGTTCTTGCACCTTTTTTGGGGAAAGTATTTAGGCGAAAATTTTGTGTTTCATGACCGTAGCTCTATTAGCTAGTGAGTAGTTTGACATTCGTGAGGGCTATGAATTGTGAATTTGAACATTTGATATGTATAAGGTTTCCCTTATTAGATTAGACACAAGGAGTTATTTTTGCAAACAAAAACGTGGTGGAAGTCAAGGATCCTTGATTGAAAATCATGTAAAACTTGGTACTTCGCAGTCTATTAGAAACATCGTGGTGTTCTAATGCATGGTTACTCCATAGACCAAACTAGATTTTGACTAAATTCCATTGTCTACTGCATCAATTTAGCAATTTAGGAATTTTTTTAATAGCTTTTGATTGATTTATAATTAAGTTTAAAAAACTGTGTTCCAGCGGTGCTACTTTTGCCTCTTGTTATCTCTATTTTCGAAATTTGGTTTTTGGTTAAGATTACCATTTTGGTATTTATTTTTAATGTTGAAAACTTTTTTATATTCCAAGGGCTGCTGTTTCTGGATGCAACATGTTCTCTCGATTGATTGCACAGGAAATGTTATCTGATATTATGTATGTTGGTTTTAATATTTTTAGGTTGGAAGATTTGGACTCTAGATTATCATCACCTTCTACTTCAGTTGGAATGAACAAATGTGCCTATGGTATTGAGGGGTTAATACGTTCTGATCGTGCAGCTAATACCCCGTCGAAGTCTTTCAAGAGAGGAATGAGAAAAGGATCTGAGGGCCTTAAGTCTATTGGTCGATCACTTGGATTTGGGGTTTCTCCAGCAGTGTTTCCAGAAGATCTTAAAGTTTCAGAGAAGAAGATATTTGATCCTCAAGATAAATTCCTCCAGTTCTGGAACAAACTTTTTGTTGTATCATGTATTCTGGCTGTATTTGTGGATCCTCTGTTTTTCTATCTTCCAGTTTTTAATCCATTAGCAAACTGTCTCGGTATGGATCGAAAATTAGCAATCACAGCTACAACACTACGAACTGTAATTGATGCTTTCTACCTTATTCATATGGCACTACAGTTCAGAACAGCTTACATTGCCCCATCATCTCGGGTTTTTGGACGAGGCGAACTTGTGATAGATCCTGCACAAATAGCCAAGCGATACTTACGGTGCCATTTTATCATCGATTTTCTTGCTATTCTTCCCCTCCCACAGGTATAGAGCTTTAAATTATTCATTTTTTCTTTTATTTGTTATATCCTTCCTGACTATTTTTTCCCCCATGTTTCAATGTTTCGGCTATCAACAAATTAATTGTTAGTTTTCACATTTGGCTATATCTGACATGGGCATATTTCATGTTTACTGTTAGTTTGAATTGTTTGGCTATATCTGTTAGTTTGAATCGTTTGGCTATATGTGTTAGTTTGAATCATTTGGCTATATCTGTTAATTTGAATTGATTGGTATCTTTCATGTTTATTCTATTTTTCCCCATGTTTCAATGTTTTGGCTATCAGATACAAACTGATTGTTAGTTTTCACATTTGGCTATATCTGCCATGGGCATCTTTTATGTTTACTGTTAGAACTCTGAAACTTTCCCTATTATTTGAATCGTTTTCCATACATTGATTGCTTATATAGAAGGCATCAAGGGGATGCCGCAAGATTCCTCCTTCTAAAACCTTTATATTAATAAGGGTCCTCAGCACCCTTGCATTGATTTCTCTCAACAACTCTCTATACATTAGATTCCATAGCTTCTCTCTCTCTTAGCTGCCTCTACTCCCCGATCACTCCTGATGGCAGCCAAACCAGAACCTGTCATTCTCATTTTTCCAGATGGCTGTTGGCGCGATTTCTCCCTTGTGCACAATAATAAACAACCATTAACTCTTGTTCAGGAATATTGGTCTTCCAGATTTCTTATGATGTTGAGGTCTCCATGAGAGTGAATTAACCTAAGTAAGTTGGCTAATTATAATTATATGGGAAACCTTTTGTGGTGCTTTTGTTTTCCTCTATTTTCAGTAGTCTTGGGATTCTTTAAATTGATTGGAAATAATTGAGTAATTTCTGCATGCTTCGGGCTTGACAATATTACAGTAACGCACATCAGTATTTATGGATTTGAAATGTGTAGCATTACAGGCATTTGATTAATACCATTGATATCTTTTACAGATTCACAGCTAACGCCTTCTGGTGAACAATTTAGAAAGGCTGCATTAAATTTAGTTACATTGGCATTGTTGCATGTTAGTAACAAGTTGCAGGATGTCAATGCTGTTCAGAATAGTTTACCATTATTTTTCATTCTTGCAGATTGTGGTGTGGAGGTTTCTTCTAAGATCAGAAGGTTCAGATGTACTGGCTACGAAACAAGCCTTGCTCTTTATTGTCTTGCTTCAATATATTCCTCGCTTTGTCCGAATCCTACCGTTAACTTCCGAATTGAAAAGGACTGCGGGTGTCTTTGCTGAAACTGCATGGGCTGGTGCTGTATACTATTTATTACTATATATGCTTGCTAGTCATGTAAGCAACTCTTCAAATCACGAGGTCTTATTTTGTTGGTATGGTACATTGTCAATTATCTTTTCGACTTATTAATTTAGAGTCTAGAGGCTTTAGAGTAAGTAGGACTAAAGAAAATAGATGCATTACAAATTCAGTAAAATTAAAACTACGAATAAGGACATAGTGAAAATTAAGGATCAAGAAGTGCGCAAAGTAATCATTTTCGATAACTTGGATCAATTATTCATGCAAATGGAGGGATTGAAGAAGATGTTATTAATTAGATTCTGGCTGAATGCTTAAAATAGAGAAGTGCCTCAAGTATTTTATATAACTGGAGAAACCCTATTCGTTATGGTACTGAGTGTCGGACCATTAAAAAGCAACACTATCATAAGATGACTGTAGTGAAAATGAAAATATTAAGATGAATGTGTGTTAATACAAGAAAAGATAGGATAAAAAATTAATGTATTTGAAAGAAAGTTAAGGTGGTATTAATAGAAAAGAAGTTTAAAAAGGGTCGTTTAAGATGGTTTGGTCATATCTAATATAGACCTAAAGATGCACTAATAAAGAAGAGTGAGTGGATCTAAGTAAAAATAGTACAGAGGACAAAAGGTATACATAAGATTACATGGAATGAGATTATGAAGAAAGACTTAGTTTCACATAATCTTACTTGAAACATAACCCATGACAGAAATGAATGAAGGAATGGGATTAATGTAGCCAATTTTAACTAGTTTGGGGTTAAGATTTTGTTGAATTGGGTTATTAATATATACATATATATTTCATATACTTATTAATATATACATCTATATGTCTTTGCCACTTATTCTGTGCTCAACTCATGTGGCCTTATTTATATGCTTGTTTGATGCTCTCAAAGCGCCTCCTCACACAGCCAGGCATACCTTCTTGGGTGAGTGAAACATGTGCAACTATTGACAATTGGGTTGACATTGGAGTTTCAACACACAACTTTAAGACAATGTTACCATCTCATCAAAAAGTCCAAACTGTTGGATGGGCAACTCTATCACTTCTATTATTGAATAATACTCTCAACAAAATTATTGAACTAAACTTTTGTATCACCTTGATGGGAACGCAATTTCTTACCAAGGACCTCTGATAGAGTCTGCAGTAGCTGAAAACTGAATTGGGTTTCATCCAGTTTGATGTAGCAGCAGTTATACATGTTGTCATTTGTGTACTTTATCATGTTTGTAAGCTCCTTTTCTTTTCTGAAGCCACTAAATTGTTTCAGAGAGATCATATTATGAACCTCTCTTAGTTGTAGACATCATACTGCCTTTCAGCTTATTCTGCTACTTCATAAATTGCCTGAGTAAGGACTTTATCTTTTATCATCAACCTCCAAGGTTACACTTTTGGCTTTTTTAGTTTCAAGTAAGGTTGCTAATTGTAATCTGTAGTCCTACTTCAATGCAACCCATGATGATAGTTGGACGTTGTGCATTTCTAAGGCCTCCTCATTTAACGAAGAATGAAATCACAAGTATTTTCAAGATTCTGAATTATCTTCGAACAGGTTGAAGAGTACCTTCTTGTTTATTTTTATTTAGACGGTTATCCAGGTGTTTTCTTTTTTTTTTTTTTTTTTAAATCTGGATTGCATATTTTTTTTTTTTGACTTTTATTTACACATGGAAGCTTATTTGTTGTCTAATTTTGAGGGTCAGCTCTCATTGTATTTGGCTGGAATCATTTCCTTGATGTTTTTTTTCTTCATAAAATTCTTTATGTATGTATATAAAAAAGAATGGAACACTCTGGTGCTATATTCTCTTCTTTGGGCAATAAGAAAGAAGAGAAAGGTGTGGAGTTTGACTATGTGAGGCAAGGGCATAACATTATTAATGACCTTTTGATGGTCAAGTTCCTTTCATTTAACAATGTACTTTTGGGAAGCTGGTGCACCTTACTTGATGTGGGGACTCTTTAAGAATTTTACATCTTGATTAATATTTGGAGTTCTTTTAGATAAGCTTCTTGTAATTTTTATTTACTAGTATTTTTTTTTTAGCTAGGGCAGTCTAGAGAGAGAGAGAGAGAGTGAAAGAGCACATGAGCAGAGGTTATGGTATGGTGAAAGGTTGTAGTGGTGTTGTCTTGTATGGTTGACTTAACAAAGGAGGGTATGTATGGGAGGGGGTGAGACTTATTAAGGCTGGTGGGCAATGATTAGGTTAAGTGAATAACGTCGTTTGCTATGCAACTCGGCACTGCCAGGATTATGATCATTTGATAGGGTGAGAATATCACGGGAGTTTTAAATGTAACAAATCTCTCTAGACATCTCTCTAGACCGAGTGATTCTTGAAGAATCCCTTGACTCTAATCAACAAACCGTTGGTCTCTAGTAATCCTATGTCGTGGTGGGCAGGGAGGAGCACAAGACGCTCGGGTTGCTCTTGGGTGGAAAGTTCCCTTGGAGGGGGAGGTCCTCAAGGCTTGCTCTAAGCCTAAGGCAAGTTCCTGGAGGGTAAATGTGGAGATATCAAACTTTGATGGAGATAACGAGGCTGTGTTCCCCACCTGAGCACTAGGTACAGCGGGTGAGATGCTTCATGTTGGAGAATTAACTTCCCATAGGCAGAAAGAGTCTGAGATTTTTATGAGCATTAGTGTTCTCTTAGGCTATAAATAGGCTCCATCATTGTAAAACAAATTTTGCTCTCTCTCTCTCTCTCTCTCTCTCTCTCTCACACACACACACACACACACACATTCTATACCGCTCTCTCTCTTTATTCTTTCGTTTCTCCTTTTTACTTTCTTTCTGTCTCTCTCGCATTTTGATCTCCATTGTGTCCTTTTCTCCATGGGTTTCTTCACCTGTCTTCTTAATTCTCTCTCCTATCTTCTCTCTATATGCCTTTTCTTTTCTAATTCTCTGTTACCCCTCTCTCTCTTTCTTCTCTCTTTTATAACAAATTAAAAAGAGAAGATCAACAATTTTTGTTTGCCCACAAGAAGCCATGGTATATTGATGAATTCTGTTATATTGGCTAAAATAGAATGAACTGAATAGTTTTACCACAATCAATAAGTGGGTAGTTCTTTAGGCTAGTTGGCCTTGATGGCATATATTCGTAGTTGTTAGTTAGCTGTGACATGGCACAAATAATCAGCAAATTATGGACATTGTGTGCATAGTTAATGATGCATATTATCCCCGGGCCAATTGTAATGCTGTTTCCCAGGTTTGTTGATTACTTTTTGGAGTGCACACAAATTCTATGTTGGTACTGGGATGGCAGCTCTAGTAAGGGGACCTACCTTGTATGTAGCTAAAGTTACAAATGCCATAAATATTGAAATATTTTTGTCTTCGCAAGGAGTCGATGGTTCATATTCCGCATGCTTTAGTGATATTGAGCTTTCAAGTTTGGTTACTCTTATAGGTAGGATTCAGAATGCTGCCTTGAGTTGATAACAAATCTGAGTGCGTTACTCCTCTGGCTTGGCTGTAAAAGTCCAATTCTATGTGGTTATGGACAATGACTTTTTAGCTGCCTCACTTGTTGCTCTTTTATTGTTCGTTCTTTTTTTTTTTTTTTAAATTATCATTGTTAATATCGTCACACTTTCTGCAATGTAAAATGTCATGACAAGCATTTCTTTCTGTTTGATGGCACTTTTGCAGATAGTCGGGGCATTCTGGTACTTATTATCTGTAGAACGTAATGATACATGCTGGCAGAAGGCTTGTAAAAATAGTAGTCATAGTGGTGGAGCATGTGATACAAACTTCTTGTATTGTGGCAACCAGGACATGCAAGGTTATAACGCATGGCAGAATATCAGTGAATTGGTTCTTACTTCTGCTTGCTCTGTAGATGGTGATAATCCACCATTTGATTTTGGAATCTTTGAACAAGCTTTGTCGTCTCGCATTGTCTCATCCAAGAAGTTCCTCTCTAAATACTGTTACTGTCTGTGGTGGGGACTGCAGAACTTGAGGTGATTACTACATAGTTGAATATGTTGCTAGATATAACTTTTTTATGTTTTCAATTACAATATATCTCATATCCTTTTTTTTTTAAATAAAAAAAATTGATTAGAACTCATGATTTCAGTTTGGTTGCTTATTTTGTTATGATGTGGGTGTTCTAAGAGTTGGTGTTACTTCTAGTAACAACTCGTCTCATCTGATCCAAATTCAACAAGCCTGTCCTTGCCACTTGAACTGCCTACGTTGATACATTTTCTCCAATTGGCTATAGCTAAAGGGATATTCTTATTTAAGACCAAGGTCATTGTATACTTTCTCATTGATCCGACCCATGTCTCAATGTTCCTCTTCTCATTTTTGATCCTTCTTACATGGCTCATATCACTTCCTACCAGTAGGTGCATTGTTTTGGTCTACATTGCACATATAGCTAAACCATTTTACTTGTCTCTCATTTTGTCTTTAGTTGTTGCCACATCTGGTTTCGCATAATATATTTATCTTCAATTTTTGTGACACCATTGACTTGACTTAATGCTTTTCATTCTGATAATTTTTTTTTTTCAACATGTTTAATAATTATTACCTACTATTATATGCCATTTAACATAGCTATCCGCTAGGAAGCACGGATAAGAAACTATTATACTATTATACGCCGTATCTGTATCCGATACGTATCGAATATACATACTCTTCGGATACTTCAAGATACGTATTAGATACATCACATGACGTGTCCTATTATTTTCTCATTTTTTTTTTCAAATATGATTAAGATAAATCTGGATTTGAATAGTTGAAACTCCTAAGATTACAAAATCTTATGACTTATATTATGTTATATTTTGTATATTGAATTATATATTAATTTAATTTTGTTGTGAAGGTTATATTCATATATATATATATAACTTATAAAAATATACAAAATTTATATTTTTTGGTCATATCCTCATTTTTTTTTTAAATTACCGCACCCATATTGTATCCGTATTCCGTATCCGTATCTGTGCTTCTTAGGCTATCCGAATATTTTCATTCCCATCAAATTAGGTATACTTTTGTTACTTGCACGCTATCCTTATGCTAGACTTAGCTCCCTCATTCATGTCCATCACATCGATATCTAATCAATTCTGCCTTGTTTTCTAAGGCTCTTCACATCATCTTGTTAAGAATCCTATCACATGCTTCCTTGAAGTCAAAAAAATAGCATGCGAGGATCCTCCTTTTTTTCTTATATTTTTCTATCAATACCCTAAATAGAAAATAGCTTCTATTGTAAAACTTTCAAACTTAAAAAACCAAATCAAAGTTAACACATATTATCTTTTACCTTAATCTTTGCTTGTCATTGCCTCCCGTTGTTTCATATATGGATCATAAGTTTAATGCAATGTAAGTCGTTACAACTAGTTTTACTCACTACAACTATTACCCTCACTTCCATTATTATAAATGAGCACCAATGCGCCTTTCCTCCATTTAACCCATGCTTCTGCTATACAGTCCTACACAATATTCCAATGTACATGCGGGAACCTAAAGTTAGATGATTAAAGCATTGTATGTTCACATTAGAAAAATAACCAAAATATGGTTATGAAGTTTACATACCATTGAATTAGTTACTATCATGCTGGAGTGTGACAATATGAAAGAGAGAGAGATCCTACCAAATGTATCTCCTGTTATCGTTAGAAAAAATGGTGACAAATTTCCTGTTTTTCTACTTAAGTTCTTGATTATTTTTCCTGCCTTTTATTTTTTGGGTGCCCGGTTTGTGGGAGAATATATAGATATTATAGCATATGTTAGTTACAAGTTCTATGTCAGAACTTTGTTTGTTGGAGTCAAGATTCTCTGCTTAAGGCAGTGGATAATATTTCTACCCATGTTTTCAATTTTAGTTTGATAAGACAATTGGCTGTTCCTGAAAGCACAGAAATCGTAGGTACTTACTGTTATTCCTACCTACATTTATGTGTGACAGATTGGTTGACATAGCAGAATGTTTGTTGCTTTCATCTGTATGCTGGGATAATTAACATTTCTTATAGTTAGCATGTATTTAGAACTTGAAGAGTCACCAGCGGCATTTTCTTTTGCACTCTGCAGTACACTTGGCCAAGGACTTGAAACCAGCACCTATCCTGAAGAAACTATATTTTCCATAGTGCTAGCCATAGCTGGGCTCATTCTCTTTGCTTTATTGATTGGGAACATGCAGGTAAAATTAGAACTATCTTGTTCCTTACTAATTACTTTGTACTTATTTTAGCTTTCTAAGTCAAAATTCTCTCTTTCTCTCTCTCTCATTTTTCTTTTAGTGTTGGGTTGGAGGCATGGAGGTTAATTATAGCAGGCTAAATGTTTACACTTTCAGTAAATCATTATAGCAGGTTAAATGTTTATGCTTTCAGTAAATCATTTTAACTCCTTTTTTTTTTTTGGAGATTAATACATAGAGTTTAGTTGATGTGATCCTGTCTACGATAAACACTGGATGCAAGACATTCTTTCATATAACTTCATGTCTATGTCCAACCTCTTCCCTCTCCTTTCCTTCTGATCGAGTGGTAGCCAACATCTTACATAAAAGATTAACTTGTCAGAGAATGGGCAACTTTATCGTTTATATTGAGTTAATTTTCTCTTAATATGCCCCTTCACATGTGGTTGGACTAACTTTTTTGAAGAGGCCAAACACGCGGGACTTTGATTTTTTTGGGTGATAGTGAGGTTTGGATTCAAGGCCTTTGTTTAATCTGATACCATGTTGAAGTATTAGCCGCCATCTCACCTAAAAGTTTAAGCTGCTAGAAAGATGAGAACTTTTATCATTTTTATTGACTTGTTTTTCTCTCAAGACTGTCCTATTTTTTATTAGCTGTGAATACTTCATCATCTTGGTTGGCCTTGCTATTTTTGCTTCCAGCCAAGGGTTATTTTCGGTAGTTTTGATTTCTTCAATTGCTAAACATATTTCATATTGAGACAAAAAAGGAATGTGTGTGGGGAAAGCAAAATTTTGCCTATTGCTCTCAATTGTGGTTGTAGCTAACAATGTAAAAAAGAAATTTTAGTTATCTTAAGTAAAATAGCAGTGTGTTATTCTTGTGGTTATCTGTTGTTACAGACATATCTTCAGTCTATTACTATCCGACTCGAGGAGATGAGAGTCAAGAGACGTGACTCAGAGCAGTGGATGCATCATCGCTTGCTCCCACAAGATCTCAGGGAACGGGTAAGACGCTATGATCAGTACAAGTGGTTGGCAACACGTGGAGTGGACGAAGAGAGCTTGGTTCAGAGTCTACCCAAGGATCTTAGAAGGGACATTAAACGGCATCTTTGTCTGGCCTTGGTGAAGAGGGTAATGGATTCTCTCTCCAGTGTTTTGCATCTGATGCTTATAGCTTTTTGCATCTATAATATCAGTAGTATGACAGATAAGTAATTGGTACGGTCCACCACTCTCTTCTATACTATGTTTTGTGCATTGTAATTTCCATCCTGCAGTGGGCATGTCCACCCAGTTTTCCACATACATGTGGTGTGGGAAATTCTTGCGGTTCTTTTTGGCATCTTCTACCTAAAAAATTCATGGAAATAACTAGAGAAGGTCAATGCAAATCATATGCCTTTCTTCTTGTCCTGTAAATTTTTTAAATTATAGAATAAAGTTGCCTCCACTTCCCGTGAAACCTCTACTTATTTGTCCTTCCTAGCAATGACATACAGACAGATATTGTGATCTGTCAATCACTCTTTCTGGAATTGCAGGTTCCTCTGTTTGAGAATATGGATGAAAGATTGCTCGACGCCATTTGTGAGCGACTAAAGCCATGTTTATACACAGAGAACACCTATATAGTTCGAGAAGGAGATCCAGTCGATGAGATGCTTTTCATCATACGCGGTCGCCTAGAGAGTGTGACCACCGATGGTGGTAGAAGTGGATTTTTCAACCGAAGCCTGCTGAAAGAAGGGGCTTTCTGTGGCGAGGAGCTTCTGACATGGGCGCTCGACCCTAAATCCGGTTCTAACCTACCATCTTCTACTCGAACTGTGAAAGCTTTGACAGAGGTGGAGGCGTTTGCCCTAACAGCCGAAGAGTTGAAGTTCGTGGCGAGTCAGTTCAGGCGACTTCACAGTAGACAGGTTCAACACACCTTCCGATTTTACTCGCAGCAGTGGAGGACCTGGGCCGCTTGCTTCATCCAAGCGGCGTGGCGGCGATATTCGAAGAGGAAAATTATGGAACTCCGCCGCAAAGAGGAGGAGGAGGAGGAGGAAGCGGAAGGGTTGGCCGGAGCCAGCAGCCGCACTGGTGGAGGATATAGCCTCGGCGCCACCTTCCTGGCTTCTAGATTTGCTGCCAATGCTCTTCGTGGGGTCCAACGGAATAGGAATCTTAAGAGCGCGAGGGAGCTGGTGAAGTTGCAGAAGCCTCCGGAGCCCGATTTCAGTGCTGATGCAGATTAATTTACTTTTTTGTCTTGAGGACTTCTCTGAATTCTGAAGACCCAAACTGTTTTTTTGGCTGATTTTCCTTCTGCATGAAGAGCTAAGACAGTTGTACCATATATTATTGTTCAAAGTTGCGAGGCTTTGCTAAAACGAAGTAAAACCATATATATATATATATATATATATAACATCTTGCTGCCGCAATTTTATTTTATTTTTATTTTTTTTTTCATCCTACGTTCTGTATCAAGAATCATTGAACTCTGAAAATTTTAATATGATTATTTTTTAATAATTAATCAAAATTTCATAACAGCATCACCATCCTCCTTTAAGCGTCTTAAATTATCAATGGTCAAAATTTTGCACTGGACATCATACAAAAAAGATCGCTTTGGAAGGAGTTTCACACTAGCAAAAATTTACCCTATGGGAAGTCGTCTCCTTTGCCTGCTACCAAAGTCTTCTTAGCCATTAGTCCCGTTGGAGACCATCATTGGATCCTCGCTACCTCCACATGATTTCTCCCTCTCTTAGATCTGCCTCTTGCAAAACCCTAATAACCCATTCATTATTTACCCCTAGTTATACGATCGTCTCCTACACGTTCGTCCCTCTTCGCTACCGTACGAACGCCATTCTTCTCCAAAGTCCGTCGTTATATCGAGTGTAATCAAATCCCTTCCAAAAATCTCTTTCACTAAGGTAAACCCTCTCTCTCACCGAACTCTGAGAAAGAGGAAAAGAAAAAATCCCAATCATAAAGATTTTAGTTCAAATTTCATCAAATTATTAGTAGAATCATACAACTTCTCCTCAAACCTAAAATTAGAGGCGGTTCAATGATTATAAATTAGAATTGATTGACCTCCCTAAAGGCCAACCGCGTCAACTTCTTTAATTTCTTCTTTTACCCTGAGCTTATGCAAATGCTCTAACAAGCGAAAATAAGCTCTGTTTTCCCTCCCCTTTCAACTTGCGTAAACTAGGTCTGCATTCAAATTTTCTGTCAATGTTCAAAATATCAACATACAAGATCCCAATTTAACCCCTTTTGATTGATTGTTGCTTGATCTAGCTCCCCCCCCCCCCCCCCCACATCTTCCAACTATTATTTGTTGAATCACTGCAAAAACCTAATCCAACAAAGATCAAACAACGCATATACAATACTCATTTCTTAAAACCCCTTGCACTTGTGACCCAACAACATAAATAATGTAATATTTCTAGTAGATACTAACGGCTAAACTTCTGTTCCAAAGACAAAAAAAAATCCATTCAAGTCATTTAAAGACATCAAAAGCTATGATAGGGAACGATAATAGGAGAGACTACCTGAACCAAACAAGAAACAGGTAGCGCGTGCGGGAAACATTGCAAAAACACTACAAACTTTGTTGATAGATATATGTAGAATATATTAACTACCATTTAATGGTACAGGAATTCCTACAATCTTTTCCTAAAAGAGGTGAGGACGGGCATCATTGCTTGAGCATCCTCTTAAAATGTCTCAGTATAGAACAGTGTAAAAAAGAAAACAGAATATAACTAAAATAACAACAAAACTAGGACTCACGATGAAGGATGGTCAAAGGGGGAAAAAAAAAAAAGAAATGATTTTTATGATTCAAGATTCAAACTGAAATTCAAGGGTAAATCGGGGAAAAAAAAAGAATATACTTCCAGTGAGCCAATTTAGGATTCCTCAAGATGATATAAACCATGTGCCTTCAGCCTACAATCATTTAATCAATCTTCACTGATGAGTAGATGATCCTTGTGAACCAGAAACATGCATAGAAACCAATTGTGCCAGTGAGCACAAAGAAGGCATAAGAAGCAATCAGCATGTAACCAAAGTACAAGACCCCAGACACTAGCTTTGTTATCTCGAGCTTAGTAAAGAAGTAGAAAGCAGCATAGAGGAACAGGTATAACGCAGAGGATCCTGCTGTCAGGTATGACCTCCACCACCAAAGGTAGTCCTCACTGCAAAGCTGGAAATAGCATAGCACAATTGTGATCTCGGCACAAGTGACAATTAGGATGGCAAAGACAATGAAGAGGAACCCAAAAATGTAATAGAATTGATGCAACCAGATCGAGGTGAGGATGAAAAAGAGCTCAATAAATACAGCTCCAAAGGGAAGTATGCCCCCGATAAGGATAGAGAAAGCTGGGTTCATGTACCAGGCCTGTTCAGGTATCTGCCTTGGAATTTTGTTAGTTTTCACAGGATCCTCCAATGCTGGTTTCTTGAACCCGACATATGCACCCACAAAGACAAGTGGGACAGAGATGCCAAACCATAGAACTACCAGAGCAAACATGGTTCCAAAAGGCACTGCCCCAGATGATTTCTCTCCCCAAATTAGAACATTCAATACGAAGAAAAGAGCAAAGACAGTTCCAGGGAACATGAAAGCTGTTCTGATGGCAATTTTCTTCCATTCTGTTCCTTTAAACATCTTGTAGAGACGGGCAGAAGCATATCCAGCAAACAGGCCCATGAAGACCCAAAGAAGAAGCATGACAGTCATCAACCCACCTCGATTTGAAGGGGAGAGAAACCCAAGGACAGCAAACATCATAGTGACGAGTGTCATCCCAAAAAACTGAACACCTGTTCCAGCATAGATACACAGGAGATCCGAGTTCATAGGTGGTCTGAAAACATCCCCATGAACCAGTTTCCACCCAGTCTCTTCTTGAGCTTCTTCCTGGGTCTCTAATTGGTTGTACTTGGAGATATCACGGTACAGTGTCCGCAGCATGATCATAGCCACCATGCCCGAGAGGAAAAGAACAATCATCAATGAATTGACGATTGAGAACCAGTGAATTTGATCATCAGCCATCAGAAGATAGGTATCCCATCGATATGCCCACTTCACACCACTTTCCTGCATGTGGAAGACAACACAAGATAACAAAGAATTAGAATACAAACTCAGCACATTAACAGAATAATAATGATAAATTGTTATAAATACAGGATAGAGGAGCTTACTTGAAACTCAACATCATATGTGAAGATAATTTCCTTCTTATCTTCAACCTCTTGTGGAGAGTCTGAGCTGGTAACTGTGCGTTTCGCATGGGGATCACAGGTCGTTAAACGGGTATTGTCACTCCACTTGCCTTCATGCTTATGCTTAATGCTGCTTGCAATAAAACAATTCTTACACAGATAAGCAACAACTAAAAGGGATATCTGTACCAATGGATATAACAACTAGGATGAGGGTATCAATATAAATAACCTGAATGGTTTAACTTCAAACCCTACAATCCTTGAAGATTCTGTTTGTTGGTCCCTGTGAAACTTTACTGTGAACAACAAGTGGTTATGGATAAAGTACTTTTCCTCCTTGCTCTGAAAATAATAATGTTAAAAGAAATCGTCTTAGATATTGCTTGTTCTAAAATTAGCAGAAAAGGGCAAATGTGATTGGTTTGCACTTACTCCAGCATACTGTCCTTTGAGACCAACATAAAAGCCATGTTGATAAACAAAGGATTCCTGATCCAGCCTTCGCACAGGGACAACTAGGGGGAGGTTATCTAAAATCCTGCACAATGCAACATGAATGAGTAAATTTCAAAACTAGCTTAAAGCAGTACGAAATTCCATTCTAAGAATCCCTCAAAAAAGATGCCTCACATGTTCACCCGATATTCATCATCTATCTTTTCCTTGAATTCCTTTGCCGTTTTTGCATTAAGTGTTATGTGACATAAAATGTTGCACATTTGAGGTTCTCGCATTTTAAACTGCAAGAAAAAACTTTGTTAAGAAATTCAATAACACATACTAAAGGAAGAAAAGGGGAATATATATATATATATATATATGTCAGAACTGCAACTGACCACATAAGGAGAGTTTTCAATACGGTCTCCCCGAAGAACTTCACCCAGATTTTCTGCACTGTCAACTATTTTATCTGGCTTGCAATAAGGAAGAGAATAGTAGGAGTAAGGAAGCTGTGTCTTTGTAGAGCTGAGTTTGTTCACTTTTACCTTCAAAGGATCCCCCTGTAACAAAAAAGCATAAAACTTACTATAGCCAGCGATAGGAATTATTAGAATAGGAGTCAGAAGACTCTGGACATCATACATCTCAATGGGCAATTAATAATACATAATAAACCAAAATACAATGCAAAATATTTGTCAGTACTTTGTGTATTCAGAAAGCCACCACTGATGTAAGTGAACAAAAAAATCTACATAAAAAAGTGTGCTAATTCAAACTTTCTAAATTGCAATGCAGTCAATCCCATGCTTCTTTGTCTTTTGATCATAGCATATAAAACTCAAAAGGTGGCCTTGATGCAGTGATAAGGTTGTTCCATTGCGTGTCACTGGTTTGAAGCCTCTGTAAGCATTGAGGAAGGTAAGTTTCCAAAAACCCACAATGCAAGGGTCTCGTGCACTAGGTTGCACTTTTATGGATACACAACTTGAGAAGCAACTTTAATTGAAACAAAATAAAATGACCAGCGACCACAAAACATCAAACATCAAAAACTGTAAATTACTAAGAAATCATCCAAGCCACTAAGATAACTTCAGTACTGACGAATTTAAAATCCATAAACAAAGTTCAGTCCATTCCCTTTCTTCTTTTAAGGTTAAATGAATCAAAATTTCTTTAACATTAGTAATCTCTTTAACTATCAAAAAAAAAAAAAAAAAAATTAGTAATCTCTTCAAATACGTGATTCCAATCAACCAAATCTTCACAACTTAGCACTCCTTGATACATTCTGTTCATGGTTAGGAGACAGAAATTAGCCGCTTAAGCAGCTTACCAGCAAACAAATCCTCACCAAGTACACGATCCATACAAAGAATCAAAGTTATTACATTTGCAGCCATTTCACTGTATGATCCAGCATTTAAATGTCATATTCAAACATTAATAAGCAGGCTCAACTCTTGTACCAACTATCAGAGTATGTGGGTATTAAAGAAGGAAGAAAAATGACTCCGTAAAAATTGAGAATCAACCACCAATATCCAGTTCTTCAAAGATGCAAGACAAGGACTCTTGCAAACAAAGAAAAATAACTTACTGCTCATACTATATCTAGCAATACATCAGGCAACATCGTGATCAAAATACCAAGGATATGTCATGTATCTATTAATATACCATTACACAAAGCACGCAAGCTTAAAGCTAACTAGCCTTAATTTTGAAAATGATAAAGCAAGATAAAACATAATTCAAGAGGAACGAATCCAGCAATTTCAAAGCCACGTCAATCAATGATCGAGTACGGATCTACATGGAGCATGATTTCATAAAATAAGGTCAAAATCGAGACAGATCTGAGACCAAAAATGCCATCAACCAACAAAATCACAAATTAATTATTAGGTCAAGCCACAGAATCAACAAGATCTAACACCAAATCCATCCAAACACAACATGCACATATTCCTACATACATATACAACAATAAATATTCATTATGTATGTGACTTGCCTTCTGGAAATCTTGGGGAGCAACACCAGGGAGGTAGAAGGAGTGACCATGGATAAAGAGAAGAAGAGAAACGCAGATCAACAAATGAAATGCGAGAGGAGGCCGTCGAGCAGCCATCATCGCTTTCACCACAGCCAGAGCAGAGGATCAACACTCTGGCCAAGATCTGGATAGACGTACGCTCACCTTCGCTTTCTCTCTCTAATTTTTTCTCTCTTTACGCATGGGCATATATGATATATGTAGCGCTCTCTCCCCGCCTCTGGTTTCAACTTTCAATAGCACGCAAACGACAATAGCCTGTTCGGACTTCGGAGCAAATGGGGGAGGGATTAATAATAGTGCGAAGTGAGAGAGAGAGAGAGAGAGACAGAGATAGAGAGAGAGAGTTCACATTGGCCGTTGATCTTTTTAGGAAATGGATGTGATTTTACGGTTGAGATTAGTTTAAAAAATTAAAAATAATTAAAGTGGGAAAATGATTTTCCATAATTACATTTTAACCCCTCTTTGTTTTTTGAAGTTGTGCTTTGGCACCCTCTGCCTCCTGCTTGATCCATTTTAGTCCTTTCTAATACACTTACCTGCAACTGGGAATCAACCCGACTCATCAACTTTAAGATGTTTGAACCTTCTAATCACTGGAAGACGCTTCACTAATTTTGAGGTATCCCGTAACCAAGAAACAAATAATACAATACTTGTAAGGATTTGAGGGCACAATCTTTAATAATTTTTTATATTTTTTTGTTAAAAATTATTAATTATAATTTTTTGATGTATTTGGTAAAAGAAGTAACAAGTTTTAGCAATGTTCAGCAACTTTTTGAATTTTTGAGTGTTTGATAAAGTTTTTAAGTAACTTTTGGTAATTTTTAATAACTTTTGATAATTTTTAACAATTTTTGGTAACTTTTAATAACTTTTAAGTTAAAAAATTATTATAACAGAGCAAAAAACTAGCAAAGGTTAATAGTTTACCATACGCTCAAAAATTAAAAGTTGATAGTTTCTTACTAAAAATTACGTTGCCAAACACCCCCTTGGTTGTGCTAGATTAAAAAAATGAAAAAAAATAATATTAATACTTTATTTGAAAACATTCATTTCTTAAAATTGATTTGATTTTAAAATAAAGAATTGATTTTATTTCTTTTGATTTCATTGGTAAATAAAATTTTATATTTGAAATATATTTTGAATGTAAAAATTGAATTGATTTGATTTTGGAGAAATATCAATTTTGACCATGTTAATAGGAAATAAAAAATATGATATATGAGAATCAATTTGTCCACTTATTCGAATGACTTAAGAAAATAATGAATTTTTCATCAAATTTAATTATTTTGGATTGAATTTCAAATAATTTAAATATTTTAAAATTTAAGTTATGAAATAAAATTAAATCTAATTTATAAAATTTTATTTTAATTCCAAACATAAGAATTAGTAAAAATTCTCGTTAAATGAAATCAAATTTTATCAAATCCACAGTTCCAAATATAGTATAAAAGAATTGTTGTTATATCAATTATTCATTCATATTGAGATTTACGTAAATAAATAATTAAAAAAATACATATTTTGTTGCTAATAATAATTGAAAAATTACGGTAGATGTATTGTAATCATTTCAATTTTTGTTGGTTAGGTGAAGGCCCTACTTCACAAGTTACCTCACTAACATTTGAAATATCAACATTTTTACGATACAATATTAATATTCATTCAACTTTATTCAATAAAGTCTAAATTCTAAACTAATTGACATTCATTACATAATTTTTTTTATTTATTTTTATTACAAGCTAAATAAATATTTTTTTACTTTTTTTTATAGAGTAAAATAATCTCCCTTTCGTGTACATATTAAATGAATATTTTTTTTTTTTAAAGAGTGAATCTAACGCTTTCAGAAATAGTCTCTCTTTCGTGATTTTGTGGTCAGCTAATTTCTATACTTAATGATTTTTTTAATTTACAGCTGTTATCTCCTTTTTTTTATATATATTTTGCATTCTTAATCATCTATTATATGAATTAAAAAATTGTTTTTATAGAAAAAAAAAAAAAAAACTTTTCACGCGTCTGCACCGACAACTACTTACTAGCGAGAGAGCAGAGGAATTGAAAAAAAAAGGTAATTTACACTTAGATCCCCTGTAATTTTGATTTTGTGCAAGCAACTCTAAAGATTTAAGAAATAGCCATCTAGACCCCTATAGTTTGTGCTGTACACCCCTGGAAAGGAGCCGAATCGAGTAAATTTTAACTTGTTTGAGCTTGATTCGAACTTTTTATACTGAGAATGAACTTGATTCGAGCTTTAATATAGGCTCGAACTTAATTCGATAAAAATGAATTTAGACTCGAGCTCAATTCGCGAATAGTGCAATTAAAACAAAACGATTTCATTTTAGTTTGAAATATAATTAATAAAATAATATAATAAATATATGATAAAAATATTATTAAAAATATATATATTATTTTGACGGTAAAAAAAAATTTAGGCTCGAACTTTTGAGTAGAGTTTTTCTAGCCTTTAGATCGAGTTTGAATCTAAACGAACCATAACTCAAACTCAATTCTAACTCGTTTTAGTCACGAATCGAGCTCGAGTTGATTTTTTTTGTACCAAACTCGAATAACTTATGAACAGTTCCATCCGTCTCCACCTCAATTGTACACCAACTACCCTGCAATTAGATTTTGCCATAATAAATAACTGCACATTTTCTTACTCAGTCTTACCACTTTCTCCTCATGCGATCGCAGTCAATACTGCTTGAGTACGCAATAGATAATCCATCAAACCCGCAAAATAGCCAACAAATTATGGGGCCACCACTAAATACACAGAAAAACTGTGTAAGCTCACCTCAAGAGAAGTTCTCGGGTTCAAACTCCTGACCCCTCAAAAGAGAGCAAGAGCATTGGTCAACCTCTCTGATTCCAATCTACCATATTTACTCAAAACCCAGAATTAACGATCTCTGAAACTTCAAACACAGAGAGACTGGAGTACAGATGACAGGAGAGAAAGCCATTAAACAGAGAATCTGAGACAAAATAGGGTGCCCCCACTTGAGCAACAATCTTTCCTACTGATCATTTTTTATTTTTTAGCACTAATTAAGTACTTGAAAAGAGAGAGATTATGGCATTATAATTTTCATATTTTTGGTATCTTTAGCAAAATTTTTATGTGATAAATTTAGCAATCATATTCATAGACAAACACATTGCAACACAAGCCCAAAAAAATTCATCAGACTAGAACCAAAAACCCTTCAGTGTAAAGAGAGAACATTTCCTTTTGTTCTTTTCCTTCCATCCAATGTTAAAAGAGAATTCCAAATACTTCAAACAGTTACTAAAACAAGCCATGGACACAACCCGCTCTTATTCTTACATCAAACATGTTCTTTTATTCATGCATCTCAGGAGATTTCACTGCAGACAAACCGATGAGATCTCTCCTCTTACCATGGACACAACCCGCTCAATTCTGACCACGATCAAGTAGAGTTTTTAAGAACCCATTCCACCAGCGTTGAAATACCAAATCCTGTCGCAGCTTCCTTCTTATCATTCCAGACGGGGCCAGCCATGTCAATATGCATCCATTGAACCTTCTCGTCAACAAACTGCCCAAAAAAGATGCAAATGGCTGGAACGATCAATTGTCGTTGGTGATGGATCAGAATTAAATGTTTGGTGGTGGTTGTTTTGGGGGGGGGGGGAGTGTGTGTGTGACCGGTGGGTATTTTTGGCAATTTATTTTTTTTTTGGCCTTCTTTTTGGGGGGGGGGGGTGGTGAGGGTGATGGCACAAGGTTGAAAAATTATAGACAATAAAGGCAATTAGGAATTTTTGGAAAAAAAAAATTTGAGGGATCAAACGTTAAACAAATTTTTTGCTAAAATAACAGTAGTCCTCTAAAGATTTTCCAGGATTTAGGGGAACAACTGCCCCCCTCCATCCCCCCTAGAACTGTCCTTGGATGTCATCACCTGTTTTAAGAAAAGAGCTGCAGTGATGGCACCGCCTTGACGAGGACCATAATTCACCATATCAGCCACTCCTGATTTCATGGACTCCCAATAACTTTCTTCCAAAGGCATCCTCCAAAGTTTTTCCCCAGTGAGTTCTGAAGCTTCAAGTACCTCTTTTGCTAGGTCATCGCTAGGTGTAAACATACCTATTTGTTGAACATAATAAATTCATAATGAAAAATATGTTTAGAGAAGGAAAAAAATTTTAGAATTGATTTCCTTTTTTTTTTTGGGGGGGGGGGGGGGGTTTCCCCTTCAAGGAATGGGATTGTGGTATGTAATAAGGTAATATATTAATGGCTAGCATGTAAAACTACTTCCAAAAGGAATCTAAAAAGCCATTCTAATAAAATTCTGAAATTTTTAAAGGAATCCGGATGCCATGTACAATTAAAATAATTCAAATGATATCACCAGGTTTTCCACCGTTATTACTCTCATCAAAAATTTGCCTTTGGTTTTTCCAAATGTGCTTGCAACAATTCAAAAAAATTCTCAAAACTCAGATGATTACAAGCACGGACATAATCTCCTCCATGTACCAAATCCATCAACAAGATAGTGAAGAGAAACTTAACGCATATACCTGCAATTAAGGGCCCAAGAGCAACTACACAGGCCCCAGTTAATGTTGCTAGATCAACTATCTGCAACATAATTAATCAGTGTCATTACAACTCAAAATCTGAACTTTCAAATATAGGGCAAACTCACCCAAAAAGAGTCATGAAGATGATCCACAAAGTGATATTTCGCTACAATACAAAAATGGAAGGTATGTATTCTATCCATATATATATATTCTGGTGGGTTCCGGTAATAGATTATAGAGGCAATGATGTTAATAATTTTGTTAAATATGGTGCATTTTACATGATGTTTAGACTGTTTTAGTGTTGAGTACTTGCCTGCTGTTGCTTCAAAAGTTCTTGTCCCCTAAATGGGCAAGTTGCTGCAGGGGCGTGGAAAGCTGTCATAGCAAAACCGGGAATAGAGACTAGGGAGTGTGTGTATGTTGCTGTCTTCTGTGAGCATATATTATAGGATCTGTATCCTTTAGGCAAGGATAAAGGACCCACCCTTGTCACCTACGCCCTCTCTATTTAGTTCTTCCATTTTAGGCTTTTAGCATAGGGCTTTTTTTTTTTTGGGGGGGGGGGGGGGGCCTTAGGATGGCCCCCATCTTTTCTTTACAGATGGTTTCCATCCTTAGTTGCTGTAATTACTTCCATTCTTTTGCTTATAATACATATTTCTTACCATCTCCAAAAAGAAAAAGACATGAGGTTTACTATTTGGTAAGTCAGGATGAAATAAACTGATGGAACACAGGTTCTCTTTTAGCACAACTGGGGAGTTTGCATCAAAGAGATGCAGTCCTCTCTACCACATTTTAAATCTTCTTGTACGCATGGGGTTGATTCTGTCTATCTATGTTCAGTTTTATGCATCCACCAAAAAAACTCATACATTGCTAAGAAGAACCATTTTCAGAAAATTGTTTCCTAATCATAAAAAAAAGACCACATGGGGTGGGGATCTTCCCTTAAAAATGGTAGAATTACTGTGTAGTAATGGTACTGTATTGGATAATACCTTTTCTACACCTTGGTTACAAGCATATACCAAAGCATCTGCCAGTGTAAGTCTGCCTTCTGCATCAGTGTTGTTGACCTTCAATACATCGAAGCCAAAAGAACACTTTTAAGTAATATATTATTATTAAAACAGAATTTTAAGAAAGAAAAGGAATTTCTATAGGAATAAGAAAAATATGAGGACAACAAGAACATTCAGAAACTTAATTTGTCCAACAAGACAAGTATATTGTAACCAAATAAGTTGTATGGTAGTCATTTGAACCATTTGCTTAGGTCCTATAGGTAGCCTCGGAAATGTCATTTGCGAATGACTTCTTATCAATTCTTCACACTATCTAATTTATCTTAAACCATTTCTTTTCTTTTAATTCCAGTGCAAATTAAGTTTAAGAAATAAGTATAAACAAACTTACACCCACTTCTTTCTCACTTTCATAGTACCCTACTTTCACTTGCAAGCTAGACATGGGTTTGGTTCATTGGGGCAATGGTTCTCAATTGAAATACCCTCTCCTACTGCTCAACCTCTTTCTTACAAATTATTCGATATGATTCACGCCTCTACAATTTTGTATACATGGAACATGTAGCTTAACAAAAAATAAATACATAAAGATGTAAGGTGAACTTGTGATAAACATATTCATAATCCATTACAAATGCCCCCCAAATTTTCCTTAATTTCTCTTTTCAACAAGGCATTCACAACACTGCAACAACCAAAGAAAAGAAACTTATTACCACAACCAATGAAAAGTGACCAATGAGTAACTAGATCTCAAATAAGACATTATAAAGCAAAATACTAATGTCCTACCCATCATTCTCCTATTGTCTGCAGAAATGAACAAAGGGAATACTGGTATTTCAACAAAACTTCAATGCCAGACATAAACTGATAACCATACAAATCATGAACTGAGTTTTTCCCAAATAAGTCCTCACATCATCTCATTCTCTAACAATTGCATCCTGGAGGATCTAAGAGAAATCATAAGTAGGAATTAGGATAGTATAAACGGTATTCTAAAGCCAGCACTATATGCTGGCATTTGTGCCCATTCTCAATTGGAACCAATAAGCTGTTTTAAATGACTGTCATGAACCACACTGCCAAAAGTGGTGACTAAACAAACAAACAGCATATTTATAAACTTTTATCTAGATCAAACAAACTTGAGTGAATTACCAAAAAAAAAAACTTGAGTGATTTTTATTATTTAAAATGATAAATCTGTAAAAGAAATCTTTAACTCTTTCTATCAGAGAGAAAGATGTAGCTGTTTCCACATTAGAAATCAGAACCTTTCCAGCTTGTGTGGGGAACAGCAACATATAACAGGCAAATCCAGATTGGTCAGTTAACTAGGTACTGTATGAATTTTACCAAGGCTGCTTTTTGTCGTGCCCCAACTCGTTTAAAAGTATAGAAGAGAAAAGGAAAGCAATTAATTAGCGCACACATTTTTTGAAGTTTGATGCATTTGCATTGAGAAGGGCACAAGAAACAAAACCAATGGGAGCATCCAAAAGCACTTAAGGATGGATATATAAGATAAGTAATTTCTTGGAAAGGCTAGTAGGAGTTCAAAAATATTTGAAATATATTCATTAGTGGAAAATTTTAAAACTAGGTTGGATTCCACAATTGGAAATTTTCCTAAAAACAAAATTTAAAACATGCAATTTAATGAAAGCTATGATGTGAGGAAAAGATATACAACACATTCAAGAAAAAGTCATTTTCCTATAAAGGGAGCGCAAAAAAATGAACATGCATGCTTTAAATCCAACAACATACAATAAGTCATTTAGTCTTCTCATAAGCTAAATTAAAGATGTCCGTTTTTCAGCAAACTAAAGAAAATACCTCAATTGTCTTTCCATTTGAGGCTGTGACAATATCACCAGGCCTCATACCTGTTCCACTTATCATATTCTCACAAGCTGCAACAATGAAATGAACCTGGCAGGAAAATTTAATTTACTTAACAAAATGATATGGATCACCCAAAGGTCGTCAATTACAGACATAAATAAGAAGGGAGTACAACCAAGGGAGAATAGAACATTTACAACTGAAAATGTTAAGATAATATGGTTCCTCCCTGCAGCAAATTCAATGCAACAGCAACATCAAGTTCAATATGACTGACCTCCACTCCTGTAGGTTTAATTTGACCAAGAGCTTTTGCTGCACCCAGAACTGCTGCCGAACCTCCCATATCAAATTTCATGAGCTCAATTGAACAACCAGATCCTGTTTTGATATTGTAGCCACCACTACATTTGTGACAGAAGTATCAATAACTTGCATACACATACAGAACAAAAATAGATATTAACAGATTAAAATTATTCCAGCTTTCATTTTTTATCGATATCCCTTCCGTTGTAATTGCAACAGGTAAGGGGAACGAGAAATAGAATAACGGATACTAATGACAAAAAATGTATCACCGGTCAATCCCAGTCATGATTATCATGCAACAAAGACCCTTAACTCAATAAATGCCCCTAATCAATACATAGGATTCATCTACATTCCCAAAATTATGTGGCACCACACCCAACAATACCATCTCATTTATCTCTTTTTGAAAGTGACCAACATACTAAATATGTTATTCGAAAATAAGTAGTCACCTGTCAAAAGTCAACCCTTTTCCAACCAAAGCCAACTTCGTTTTAACAGTTCCACTTGGCGGTTTGTAACATAAATGAATGAAATGTGGAGGATTCACAGAAGCAGCAGCAACACCAAGGTAGGAACCCATTTTCAATTCTTTGCATTGCTTTGCATCTAAAATTGTTGCAGAAAGAACATCACTGTACACGGAGGCAATTTTTGAAGCCTCTTCTGCCAGTACCCCTGGAACATAGCATATCAAATAAAATCAATGAGGAGGACTTATCTACTTTGTGGCAAACACAACCACAGAACCACTACAACATATACAACCTTAAAGATAATAGCATGGTAAATGAAAGCTCAAACAGAAGCAATATGTGCAAAGTTTGAAAGGAAACAAAACAATACAATTAGGAAGTTCAGATAAAAGAATAAGAAGTAGGATCAAGGAGGATCACAAACCAGGAGTGAGGACATTGGCAGGTGCATTTACCAACTCTTTCCCGAAAATTATTGCAGTGCAAACATCTTCTGCATACTTCAGTTTCTTATCTAGCTCAGGTCCAGTTCCGAGGCCAAGAATATCCACAGATTTAAGAGCTGGATTCTTTGACTCCGACTTAAACCTATTATCTTCGTAAATCCCCAGCACGGTTCCTATCAAATCAAGTTGTTCCACCAAGTTCAAACCCACTATACCCAAGCATGCTCTATATATCAATGTTAACACTGAAAAATAAACAGAAGAAGAAAATTACCAGTTGCTATTACTGAAGCAGTACTAAGCTTTGAGTCAGCAGAGAGCCCCTCAGAAGAAGCAAGCGCAATGGCCACATTACTTGCCTGAGCAACCTTTGCAGCCCCAGCAACAGCCTCACCAAGACTGCGATAGGCAGCTGCAGTGGAAGCACACGGTCCAAGCCCAATTAACCCAACTCTCTTTGAGCCAAGACCCGGAAGCCTAAGAACTGTAGACTGTCCAGCTTTCCCGGTGAAATCTTCCTCCAAAGAAGCTTCGGCCAACAGACCACCCAGATGGGAATCAAGTTTTTTCAGTATTGGGTTCTGGAATTTCGAGTTTTCATCCTTGACCATGTCTTTCTCTGTAACACCTACGGCAAGTATATCTCCTTTCCATTCCACCACATCAATCTCTTTAGCAGCAAAGGAGATCTTCCAGGGTTACACATAAAACAAGCATTTAGTATCAATCATTCACACAATCTTATGTCGAACCAACATCAATACAAAAGACACATATACAAAGAACTCATGCCTTTCTATAAATTCAATATATATATATATATATATAGACAAAAGACCCATAAATGAAATGATCACAGCAGTGAAAGTAAATATCATTCACACAGAAATCACAACAGCTTTTATTAATACAGAACGAAACCCATAAACCAATCACGTGTTCATAGCACTGCAACTCAAATCCTCACCCAGATCAATAAAGCATACAAATTCAAAAACGTAATACAGCAAAATAAAAATAAAAATCAATTGGTTTATGGATTGGCACACAGAGAGAGAGAGACAGAGAGAGAGAACCATGAACAGAATCCACCATCTCCAGATTTTAAGCCCAGAACGATCAAACAAAGATGATCAAAAGCTAAAATTCAAGACAGAAGAGAATAGTATATGGTGGGTAGTCAGCGATAGAAAGAAGTGAAGAAGACCTTTGGGGTTTCGATTTGAGCAGGATTAGTAAGGCCAAGAGCGGCCCGAGCGAGGGCGTGAGCCATGCGCTTCCACGTCTGCGAGAACAGGAGGGCGCGAGTGAAAAGGAGAGGCCTAGAACCGGGGTGGAACGCAAGTTGGTGAAGGTAAAGGAGGAAGAAGAAGATGCACTCCTAGCAGTAGCAGCAGTAAGCGATGAGGCTGGAAAGACTACAATGGCGGCCATTTTACGGTAGTATCTATTCTATTTATAATACGTCACATCTATCCCCTGCTTCAATAAGAAAAACACGAGGAGAGAATTTGGACAATAGATGAGTTGCATTCACGTCACCATCAGACGGCCAATTCAAAAAAACTGAAAAATTTTAATTATGGAACTTTAATTCTTATTAATTTTTTATAAGGTCGCATTCATATTTATCATTTTTTAATATGCAATCAAACAAACAATACAACACACGGTTGCGCAAGGTTAAAAAAAATGAAACAAAAGTAATATTAATATTTCATTTCAAAACATTCATCTCTTAAAATTAATTTGATTTTAAAATAAAGAATTGATTTCATTTCTTTTGATTTCATTAGTAAATAAAATTTTGTATTTTGAACATATTTTCAATTTAAGAATTCAATTGATTTGATTTAGAAGAAATATCAATTTTGACTGTGTTAATAAGAAATAAAAAATATGATATATGAAAATAAATTTGTCCACTTATTCGAATAATTTAAGAAAATAATAAATTTTCATCAAATTCTATTATTTTGAATTGAATTTCAAATGATTTAAAAAACTCAAAATTTAAGTTATGAAATAAAATTAAGTTTAACTCATAAAATTTTATTTTAATTCCAAATATGAGAATTCGAGAGAATTCTTATTAAATGAAATCAAATTCTGTCAAATACATAGTTCCAAACATAGAGTAACAGAATTATTGTTATATCAATTATTCATTTATATTGAGATTTACATAAATAAATAATTAAAAAAATACATATTTTGTTGCTAACAAGAATTGAAAAATTGCGGTAGATGTATTCTAATCATTTCAATTTTTGTTGGTTAGGTGAAAGCCCAACTTCCCAAATTATCTCCCTAACATTTGAAATATCAATATTTTTGCGATGCAAGATTAATATTCATTCAACTCAGTTCAATAAAGTTTAAATTCTAAACTAATTAAAATTCATTACATAATTTTTTTTCTCTATTTATCTTTATTACAGGCTAAATTAATATATTTTTTTTAAAGAGTGAATCTAACGCTTCAGAAATAGTCTCTCTTTCGTGATTTTCTGGTCAGCTAATTTCTATACATAATATTTTTTTTTTAATTTACAGTTGTTATCTCTTATATTTTTTTATATTTTGCATTCTTAATCATCTATTATATGAATTAAAAATTGTTTTTATAGAAAAAAAAAAAAAAAACTTTTCACGCGTCTGCAAGACTGCAAAGGCAACTACTTACTGGCGACAGAACAGAGGAATTAAAAAAAGGTAATTTACACTTAGATCCCCTGTAATTTTAATTTTGCGCGCACAACTCCTAAGGATTTAAGAAATAGTCATCTAGACCCTTAGTTTAAGTGTTGTATACTAAAGTTGAAAACAAGTCAAATCAAACCAAATTTTAACTTATTCAAACTCGACTTAAACTTTTTATACCAAACTCAAACTCGATTCGAGTTTTTATGTAATCTCAAGGCCAACTCGATAAAAAAAATTTAGACTCAAGTTCAACTCATAAATAACTCAATTAAATTCAAACGACGTTATTTTAATGTAAAATATAATTAATAAAATATTATAAAAAATATCATTAAATATATATATATATATATATATATATATATATATATTATTTTGACGAGTTTACTCGCGAAATTTCGAGCCGAGATTTTCTACCCTTGAGCTCGAGCTCGAATTTAAACGAACCATAACTCAAGCTCGGTTAAAACTAATTTTAATTACGTACCAAACTCAAGCCAAGCTTTTTTCAAATCGAACTCAAACTCAAATAACTCACAGACTGCTCGATTCGTTTCTATTTTTTGTACACCACGCACCCTGCAATTAGATTTTCCCATAATAAGAAACTGCACATTTTCTTACCCAGTCTTATCATTTTCTCCTCATGCGATCGCCGTCAACACTGCTTGAGTACGCAATAGATAATCCATCAAACCCGCAAAATAGCTAACAAATTATGGGGCCGCCACTAAACACACAGAAAAACTGTGTAAGCTCACCTCAAGAAAAGTTCTTAGGTTCAAACTCCTGACCTCTCAAAAAAGAGCAAGAGCGTTGGTCAACCTCTCCGATTCCAATCTACCATTTTTACTCAAAACCCACAATTAACGATCCCTGAAACTTCACACAGAGAGAGACTGGAGTACAGATGGCAGGAGAGACAACCATTAAACAGAGAATCTGAGACAACATAAGGTGCCCTCACTTCAGCCACAATCTTTCCTACTGTTCATTTTTTATTTTTTAGCACTAATTAAGTACTTGAAAAGAGAGAGATTATGGTATTATAATGGACATATTTTTGGTATCTTTAGCAAAATCTTCATTCGATAAATTTAGCAATCATATTCATAGACAAACACAATGCAACACAAGCCCAAAAAGAAATTTATCAGACTAGAACCATTTCCAAAACCTTTCAGTGTAAAGAGAGAACATTTCCTTTTGTTCTTTTCCTTCCATCCAATGTTTCCAAAAGAGAATTCCAAATACCTCAAACAGTTACTAAAACAAGCCAATTCCTCAGCTTACCCTTTTTCTTACATCAAACGCGTTCTTTTATTCATGCATCTCAGGAGATTTCACTGCAGACAAACCGATGGGATCTCCTCTTACCATGGACACAACCCGCTCAATTCTGACTGCGATCAAGTAGAGTTTTTAAGAACCCATTCCACCAGCGTTGAAATACCAAATCCTGTCGCAGCTTTCTTCTTATCATTCCAGACGGGGCCAGCCATATCAATATGCATCCATTGAACCTTCTCGTCAACAAACTGCCAAAAAAAGATGCAAATGACTCGAACGATCAATTGTCATTGGGGACAGATCAGAATTAAATGTTTGGTGGTGGTTGTTTTTTTTCTGGGGGGGGGGGGGTGTGTGTGTGATGGGTGGGTATTTTTGGCAATTCATTTTTTTTGTTTTTTGGGGGGGGGGGTTGAGGGCGATGGCACAAGGTTGAAAATTTATAGACAATAAAGGCTGTTAGGAATTTTTAAGGGGAAAACAAAATTGAGGCATCAAACGTTAAAAAATTTTTTTGCTAAACTAACAGTAGTCCTCTAAAGATTTTCCAGGGTTTGGGGGAACAACTGGCCCCCTCCATCACCCCTAGATCCATCCTTGGATGTCATTACCTGTTTTAAGAAAAGAGCTGCAGTGATGGCACCGCCTTGACGAGCACCGGTATTCACCATATCAGCCACTCCTGATTTCATGGACTCCCAATAACTTTCTTCCAAAGGCATCCTCCAAAGTTTTTCCCCAGTGAGTTCTGAAGCTTCAAGTACCTCTTTTGCTAGGTCATCGCTAGGTGTAAACATACCTGTTTGTTGAAAATAATAAACTCATGATGAAAAAGATGTTCAGAGAGGGAAACAAATTTTAGAATTGATTTCCCCTTTTTTTTGGGGGGGTGGGGGGGGGGGGTTTCCCACTTTCCCTTCAAGTAATGGGATTGTGGCATGTAATAAGGTAATATATTAATGGCCAGCACGTAAAACTACTTCCAAAAGGAATCTAAAAAGCCATTCTAATAAAATTTTTAAATTTTTAAAGGAACCCGGATGCCATGTACAATTAAAATAATTCAAATGATATCACCAGGTTTTCCACCGTCATTACTCTCAACAAAAAATTTTCCTTTGGTTTTTCCAAATGTGCTTGCAACATATTCAAAAAAATTCTCAAAACTCATATGATTACAAGCACGGACATAATCTCCTCCATATACCAAATCCATCAACAAGATAGTGAAGGGAAACTTAACGCATATACCTGCAATTGAGGGCCCAAGAGCAACTACACAGGCCCCAGTTAATGTTGCTAGATCAACTATCTGCAACATAATTAATCAGTGTCATTACAACTCAAAATCTGAACTTTCAAATATAGGGCAAACTCATCCAAAAAGAGTCATGAAGATGATCCACAAAGTGATATTTCGCTACAATACAAAAATGGAATGTACGTATTTTATCGATATATCTATTCTGGTGGGTTGAGGTAATAGATTATAGAGGCAATGATGTTAATAATTTTGTTAAATATGGTGCATTTTACATGATGTTTAGACTCTTCTGGTGTTGAGTACTTGCCTGCTGTTGCTTCAAAAGTTCCTGTCCCCTAAATGGGCAAGTTGCTGCAGGGGCGTGGAAAGCTGAATCTGTGTCATAGCAAAACCGGGAGTAGAGACTAGGGAGTGCGCATATGTTGCTGTCTTTTGTGAATTATAGGCTCTGTATCCTTTAGGCAAGGATAAAGGACCCGCTCTTGTCGTCTAGGCCCTCTCTGTTTAGTTCTTTCATTTTAGGCTTTTAGCATAGGCCTTTTTTCTGGATGGCCCCCATCTTTTCTTTACAGATGGTTTCCATCCTTAGTTGCTGTAATTACTTCCATTCTTTTGTTTATAATACACATTGCTTACCATCTCCAAAAAGAAAAAGACATGAGGTTTACTATTTGGTAGGTCGGGATGAAATAAACTGATGGAACATGACTTCTCTTTTAGCACAGACTGGGGAGTTTGCATCAAATAGATGCAGTCGTCCCTACCACATTTTAAATCTTCTTGTATGCATCGGGTTGATTCTGTCTATCTATGTTCAGTTTTATGCATCCAGCAAAAAAACTCATACATTGCTAAGAAGAACCATTTTCAGAACATTGTTTCTTAATCATACCAAAAAGACCACAGGGGGTGGGGATCTTCCCCTAAAAATGGTAGAATTACTATGAAGTAATGGTACTGTATTGGATAATACCTTTTCTACACCTTGGTTACAAGCATATACCAAAGCATCTGCCAGTGTAAGTCTGCCTTCTGCATCAGTGTTGTTGACCTTCAATACATCGAAGCCAAAAGAACACTTTTAAGTAATATATTTATTGTTAAAACAGAATTTTAAGAAAGAAAAGGAATTTCTATAGCAATAAGAAAATATGAGGACAACAAGAACATTCAGAAACTTAATTTGTCCAACAAGACAAGTATATTGTAACCAAATAAGTTGTATGGTCGTCATTTGAACTCTCTGCTTAGGTCCTAACGGTAGCCTCGGAAATGTCATTTGTGAATGACTTCTTATCAACTCTTCACGCTATCTAATTTATCTTAAGCCATTTCTTTTCTTTTCATTCCAGTGCAAATTAAGTTTAAGAAATAAGTATAAACAAACTTACACCCACTTCTTTCTCACTTTCATACAACCCTACTTTCACTTGCAAGCCAGAGATGGGTTTGGTTCACTGGGGCAATGGTTCTCAATCGAAATACCCTCTCCTACTGCTCAACCTCTTTCTCACAAATTATTCGATATGATTCATGCCTCTACAATTTTGTATACATGGAACATGTAGCTTAACAAAAAATAAATACATAAAGATGTAAGGTGAACTTGTGAAAAACATATTCATAATCCATTACAAATGCCCCCCAAATTTTCATTAATTTCTCTTTTCAGCAAGGCATTCACACCACCGCAACAACCAAAGAAAAGAAACTCATTGCCACAACCAATGAAAAGTGACCATTGAGTAACTAGACCTCAAATAAGACATTATAAAGCAAAATACTAATGTCCTACCCATCATTCTCCTATTGTCTGCAGAAATGAACAAAGGGAATACTGGTATTTCAACAAAACTTCAATGCCAGACATAAACTGATAGCCATACAAATCATGAACTGAGTTTTTCCCAAATAAGTCCTCACATCATCTCATTCTCTAACAATTGCATCCTGGATGATCTAAGAGAAATCATAAGTAGGAATTAGGATAGTATAAACGGTATTCTAAAGCCAGCACTATATGCTGGCATTTGTGCCCATTCTCGATTGGAACCAATAAGCTGTTTTAATTGACTGTCATGAACCACACTGCCAAAAGTGGTGACTAAACAAACAAACAGCATATTTATAAACTTTTATCTAGATCAAACAAACTTGAGTGATTTTTATTATTTAAAATGATAAATCTGTACAAGAAATTTTTAACTCTTTCTATCAGATAGAAAGATGTAGCTCTTTCCACATTAGAAATCAGAACCTTTCCTGCTTGTGTGGGGAACAGCAACATATAACAGTCAAATCCAGACTGGTGAGTTAACTGGGTACCGTATGAATTCTAACAAGGCTGCTTTTCGTCATGCCCCAACTCGTTTAAAAGTAAACAAGAGAAAAGGAAAGCAATTAACTAGTGCACACAGTTTTTGAAGTTTGATGCATTTGCATTGAGAAGGGCACAAGATAGAAAACCAATGGGATATATAAGATAAGTAATTTCTTGGAAGGGCTAGTAGTGGTTCAAAAATATTTGAAATATATGCATTAGTGCAAATTTTAAAACTAGCTTGAATTCCACAATTGGAAATTTTCCTAAAAACAAAAATTTTAAACATGCAATTTAATGGAAACTATTATGTGAGGAAAAGATACACAACACATTCAAGAAAAAGTCATTTTCCTATAAAGGGAGCGCAATAAATGAACATGCATGCTTTAAATCCAACAATACAATAAGTCATTTAGTCTTCTCATAAGCTAAATTAGAGATGTCCGTTTTTCAGCAAACTAAAGAAAATACCTCAATTGTCTTTCCATTTGAGGCTGTGACAATATCACCAGGCCTCATACCTGTTCCGCTTATCATATTCTCACAAGCTGCAACAATGAAATGAACCTGCAGTAAAACTTAACTTACTTAACAAAATGATATGGATCACCCAAAGGTCGTCAATTACAGACACAAATAAGAAGGGAGTAGAACCAAGGGAGAAGAGAACATCTACAACTGAAAATGTTAAGATAATATGGTTCCTCCCTGCAGCAAATTCAATGCAACAGCAACATCAAGTTCAATATGACCGACCTCCACTCCTGCAGGTTTAATTTGACCAAGAGCTTTTGCTGCACCCAGAACTGCTGCCGAACCTCCCATATCAAATTTCATGAGCTCAATCGAACAACCAGATCCTGTCTTGATATTGTAGCCCCCACTACATTTGTGACAGAAATATCAATAACTTGCATACACATACAGAACAAAAATAGATATTAACATATTAAAATTATTCCAGCTTTCATTTTTTATCGATATCCCTTCCGTTGTAATTGCAACAGGTAAGGGGAAAGAGAAATAGAATAATGGATACTAATGACAAAAAATGTATCACCGGTTAATTCCAGTCATGATTGTCATGCAACAAAGACCCTTAACTCAATAAATGCCCCTAATCAATATATAGGATTCATCTACATTCCCAAAATTATGTGGCACCACACCCAACAATACCATCTCATTTATCTCTTTTTGAAAGTGACCAAAATACTAAATATGTTATTCTGAAAATAAGTAGTCACCTGTCAAAAGTCAACCCTTTCCCAACCAAAGCCAACTTCGTTTTAACAGTTCCACTTGGCGGTTTGTAACATAAATGAATGAAGTGTGGAGGATTCGCAGAAGCAGCAGCAACACCGAGGTAGGAACCCATTTTCAATTCTTTGCATTGCTCTACATCTAAAATTGTTGCAGAAAGAACATCACTGTGCATGGAGGCAATTTTTGAAGCCTCTTCTGCCAGTACCCCTGGAAAATAGCATATCAAATAAAATCAATGAGGAGGACTTATCTACTTTGTGGCTAACACAACCACAGAACCACTGCAACATATACAACCTTAAAGATAATAGCATGGTAAATGAAAGCTCAAACAGAAGCAATATGTGCAAAGTATGAAAGGAAACAAAACAATACAATTAGGAAGTTCAGATAAAAGAATAAGAAGATAGGGTCAAGGAAGATCACAAACCAGGGGTGAGGACATTGGCAGGTGCATTTACCAACTCTTTCCCGAAAATTATTGCAGTGCAAACATCTTCTGCATACTTCAGTTTCTTATCTAGCTCAGGTCCAGTTCCGAGGCCAAGAATATCCACAGATTTAAGAGCTGGATTCTTTGACTCCGACTTAAACCTATTATCTTCATAAATCCCCAGCACGGTTCCTATCAAATCAAGTTGTTCCACCAAGTTCAAACCCACTATACCCAAGCATGCTCTATATATCAATGTTAACACTGAAAAATAAACAGAAGAAGAAAATTACCAGTTGCTATTACTGAAGCAGTACTAAGTTTTGAGTCAGCAGAAAGCCCATCAGAAGAAGCAAGCGCAATGGCCACATTACTTGCCTGAGCAACCTTTGCAGCCCCAGCAACAGCCTCACCAAGACTGCGATAGGCAGCTGCAGTAGAAGCACACGGTCCAAGCCCAATTAACCCAACCCTCTTTGAGCCAAGACCCGGAAGCCTAAGAACTGTAGACTGTCCAGCTTTCCCGGTGAAATCTTCCTCCAAAGAAGCTTCAGCCAACAGACCACCCAAATGGGAATCAAGTTTTTGCAGTATTGGGTTCTGGAATTTCGAGTTTTCATCCTTGACCATGTCTTTCTCTGTAACACCTACGGCAAGTATATCTCCTTTCCATTCCACCACATCAATCTCTTTAGCAGCAAAGGAGATCTTCCAGGGTTACACATAAAACAAGCATTTAGTATCAATCGTTCACACAATCTTACGTCAAACCAACTTCAATACAAAAGACACATATACAAAGAACTCATGCCTTTCTATAAATTCAATATATATATATAGATAAAAAGACCCATAAATGAAATGATCACAACAGTGAAAGTAAATATCATTCACACAGAAATCACAACAGGTTTTATTAATACATAACGAAACCCGTAAACCAATATCACGTGTTCATAGTACTGCAACTCAAATCCTCACCCAGATCAATAAAGCATACAAATCCAAAACGTGATGCAACAAAATAAAAATAAAAATCAATTGATTTATGGATTGGCACAGAGAGATAAAGAGAGAGAGAGAACCATGAACAGAATCCACCATCACTAAATTTTAAGCCCAGAACGATCAAACAAAGATGAACAGAAGCTAAAATTCAATACAGAAGAGAATAGTTTATGGTGGGTAGTGAGCGATGGAGAGACGTGAAGAAGACCTTTGGGGTTTCTATTTGAGCAGGATTAGTGAGGCCAAGAGCGGCCCGAGCGTGGGCGTGAGCCATGCGCTTCCCACGTCTGCGAGAACAGGATGGCGCGAGTGAAAACGAGAGCCCTAGAACCGGGGTCAAACGCAGTCTATTGAAAATAAAGGAGGAAGTAGAAGAAGAACTACTAGCAGTAGTAGCAGTAAGGGATGAGGCTAGAGAGAATACAATGGCGGCCATTTTACGCTACGGGAGTATCTATTCTATTTATAATACGTCACATCTATCCCCTGGTTCCCATAAGAAGATAAAGGCTACCTTTGAAATTCTACTAAATAAAACAAAATTTTATAAAATTCTACGAATACGAATTATGGGACAGTAAAATTTAAATTTTTTACTCATTATACGAATTACGAGATATTTATTTTTATAATTTTATTTTATTTTATACACTTTTATACAATTCCAAACACACCAAAAAAATTAGTAAAGAAATTGGACAATAGCTGAGTTGCATTCGCATCGCCATCAAAGGGAAAATTCAAAAAAAATTTAAAAATTTTTAATTATAAAACTGAAATTTTTATCACATTTTATTAATTTATTTGCAAGGTCATATTCATATTTATTATTTTTTTAATATGTAATCAAGGAATATATAATTTTTATTTTGTTACTGACATTTTAACCATGAAAATTACTATAATATTAAAGAAAGCAAACGACCTCAAAAAAAATGTCCGTCCGAACAAAAGTGCTTCAATTCACAATCACTGCCCTTCTAATCTAAACTTCAAATTTGTTAGAGGGCAAATACTAAATGGCCAAATAATTGAAGACTATCAAGTATGTTTCTAAAATTTTTCATCAAAAATTATTAAGAAAAAACTTAAAAAATAAAATAAAAAACAACTAAAAGCTTCTTTTTTTTTTTGGGGGGGTATCAAGTATTTTTTTTGGTTTCCTTTTTATCTAAACCTTTTGTCCTCAAAATTATTAAAATAAAAATGAAACAGAAAGTGATTAAAATTTTTTATTAAAAGAAAGCCATAAAAAATGAATCGGAGGAAAAAAAATAATTTCAAAAAAAATTTAAAAATGTCATTTCCAAAAAAACACTTAAAAACTATAGATTTTGAAATGAAATAAAGTGAAAAATATAAACATACATTAACGCACCCATAGTATAATTTAGCTAGAGAGCTTTCGTGCAGCCAACTGGAGCAGCTTCCTGAGCTTCAACTTACTTATTTAAAAAATAATAATAATAAATAAATAAATAGGCAAATCATCTCCAATTACACCGCACAATAATAACAAAGTTCAATCAACCCTCTTCTTCTCCTTCAATTGTTGGATTAAATAGTGCCTCCCTCAACAACTAGAAACAGCTCTCTTTGTTTCAACCAACACAACGGCAATGCAACATCAACCAAATTTTTTACAATATTTCACTACAAGCAACATGAACTCAGCTCTAGTTGAGTTTATCTCTACCAAATATACACCACCAGTTCAATTAAAAATACTACAAACAAACCAAGGAATCCCCCCCCCCCCAAAAAAAAAAAAATTAAACTTGTAAATGCAATAAATTTTGTGGATGTACACGCATGTTCAACGATGAAAGCCCGCCACCCCCAAAACCCCAAATCCTCTTCTCTGCCCCATTTCTCACATGGACTATGAGCGTACGTATTATGTTTCGGGCCATCAATTGAGCGTTTCAGCATTGCTTGATTTCGAATCCAATGCTCAATAGAGTTCGAGCTGATTCCATTGCCTTCTCCTCTCCAGGATCCAATGCCTCCCCCGTTAATTCACCACCCGTGTCTACTGACCACTGGGTTGCAGATGTCTGGTCCTGGATTGCTTCGGTTTTCTTGCTTTGCAAATTGTTCATCGAAGCGGGAGCTGCTGCAGCAACAAGGGGTGCACTTGGTGGCCCATGCCGCTTCTTGGGTACTGGCATATCGTGATCGTGTATTCCTTTGTATGTTATAATGAGAGCACTTGTGGCATCTACAGCCCTCTCGATGTGCTTCCGGACAGGACACCCAGCTGAGGTACATCTGTAGTAGTTCCTGCAAAATTTTATACAAGATGGAAAATGTTATTCTCCCTGAAAAATATGCCAAAATAAGTCAATAGCAATTTTGTAATTAAAATGCATCTTAGTGGATGTTTTCATCTAAAATGGTAAGTGCACAAGTCCCCACATCATTCTGGTAAGTATAATTTTCTGAAAGGATAGCGTTGCTCATACAAGATACTTCAGAATCCAGAGAGAAAATGCAGATGTAAATGTATCAAAGTGCATATATCTGGTCAAATATGGATTGAAAATTTTCCAAAAATGGTTCCACTATAATTCTTTGAGCAGCAATCCAAATTACACATTGATGAAAATTGAAATTTCAGCAGGTTACAAGCTGAGCAAGCAGCTGACAAAATTGTTGTTTGAGCAAAGGAAATATACTATTTTTGTTATAAGGTGGTGATTAGGTAACATGAAAGCCAATTCTTTTTCTGGCCTTCCAGCAAAACTTAGATTATCCTTGGCTATCATATGTGGCAGTGTGTTATACCAGTTCCTTTCTTTTTCAAAATAGATCAAGTTGGGATTGAGTAAACAATATATCATCCACCAACACTCCTTACCTGGGGTTTTGCAGAATGATGTAGTAGTAAACAAATGCTCTCACTATCATAGTTAATGTACTAAAAGGATTAATATAGATCGATGTTACCTGAAACATGGACTGTTTCAGTACATAGAACGAAAAGGGGAATGTGGTATACTCTTACTAAATGCAGTACAATGGAGGATAGTCTCCTCTGATTGGTATATATAAATGACTTATTTTAAAAATATGTAAATAATAAATAATCAAGAACAAAAAACAAAGTAGTTTATTTGGTACACTTATTTGAAATGCACAAGGGAATGAAATGGAGTGGTCATTCTGACCCTTTTTAGCATTCATTACTTTATCTGGTACACTTATTTGGAATGAAAATAACCATTATCTTCAAACAGCTATTCCATTTCATTACCAATTCATTCCACTTTTAAAATAGGAATGCCAAAGAGGAGACTAGTATAGACTTTGAAAAATCAGAAAATGAAGTGTAGATTTCTATTCCTATACTGCTATACATGCATAAAGCACACGCATGCTCAGGGGCGGGGGCAGGAAGGGTGGAGATTATTTGCTGACTGAATGAGATCATGTAGCTGTTGAACTTGCATAGGCAGTTCATTCAACTCGATATGGTCCTTCACCCACTTTTATATCCTCCCCTGTCAGCAAGAACTGCTCTCCATACTTCCCAGCCACTGCTCAGCCATCGCCTTCACTCACTGGTTGTGGGCAGGACCATTGAGGTGGGGCAAGGAGGAGGAGGAGGGGGGCAGAAAGAGAGAGATCGCCACCGAAAGCATCAAAACTGGTACCACCACGCTGACAGCCCAATGACAACAACAAAGCCATGCGGGAACTAATCAGTAACTATAGCACAAGATTGAAGCTCAAGGTAATTGATTGGTTTTCCTTTACGACCATGATGGAATACTTTAAACATTTAAAAATATGAAACCAAACAAAGGAACAGAATGAGTTTTCCTCATTCCATTCCATTCCCTTCCCTTGTATCAAACTAAGCCTTGAGTACTGTTCTATTGACAAAAGCCAATTTAAAAAAAAAATGAACAAGAAAAATCTGTTTCCATGGGGCATGAAGCTCTAGGGAACATGGTAATGTTCATCATGAATACAAAGGCACAAGCCAACTATACTCTACAGAAGGCCATATGCATAAATGTGCAGCTAACAATAGAAAAGGCTACTCTCTTATGTCCCTGGGCACACCCAAGCAATCCGCAATCGCCAGTTCGCCATGTTAGGCAACTGCTAGAAGAACTTTAAAAAAAAAAAGGACAGAGATCAGAACACCCCAGAATGATTTAATTTCGGTAAGTAACCGCCTCGAATTCATGCTTGAGGCATACACAAAAAGATGCTATCACAATGATGAATATTTATTTATTTATTATTCCTTTTTTTAATTTTTTTACTCTTTGATAAACTACAATGATGAACATATATGTTCACAAACTTAAATGTGCTAAATATAAGCAGGAAATGTAGGAATGAAGCAAGTAATAGAAGTGATGCTCTGAGCCCCTAACAAAAGACATGAACGATGGTAGAAATTGTTTGCTTTCTTCATGGTAGAACCAACTCAAATATAGAGTAAGACTCAATGTTCACACTATACACCTGTCAATAACTTCATATATAATTTTATTTTTATCAAGACTATCTCCCTCCCATTATTTTGATGCACAACAAAAACTGGGTCAACCTGGGATTCCGAGCTTTCTGATTGCTGTTTCTTCATTGGCTAGAGCACAATTATCACACCATATGTTCAACACAAAAACATAATCAAGAGGAACATGATTTCATGGTCAAACACCAACTTATATTAAAGAGTTCAAAACAAGTTGATATTCAGCATACTCGGAAGAATAGAACTTTAAAAAGTTGTTGAGGGGTGCATAATTATATATATATATATAAAGTTGTCAAGGGGTGCAATCATATTTGCCCGTAAACTACATTTAAGTTGACTGTGACTCTTGTTTCGACAGGAAGTATTTAATATATTCAGTGCAACCAAAGAAAACTTGATTTCAAATCAAGGGATTGCATAACCTGAATGACTGACTATAGCTACCTCATTCCAGCAGTGCGCAACTAAAATAGCACTAACAGGGCTTTCATACTCGTTAACAGAGATAGATATTGAAAAACAGGCATGCACCTGGGATGAGGATTTCCTTTCACCATTTTTTGTCCATACTTGCGCCACCTATAACCATCTCCTGAAATTCCCACATCACCAGCCGCATGCACAACAAATTTAGGTTTCTTGCCAGGTTTAAATAGAGAACCTGAATGGCTTAAGTTGCTTTTCTTCATTCTGTTTACACAGACAGCACAAATTAATGTAGTTCAAAATGCACTTAACAACACTGTATCAGCCAAATAAGAAAAGGAAGAGAGTAATAAGCCCCAAAATCTGAGGACCAAAACTAACACAACTTGCCTTCGTTTTGGTTCTGGTTCTTCACCATGCTCCTCCTTGACATCAATCTCAGCATTACCATCGGAACCACTAGAGTTTTGTAGTTTGGTTTCGTATAGTGCAGGTGTTTCTTGTATGAGCTCTCTAGAAGAAGAAGATGGATCTGAATCATTAGCCCTTCTTGGAGCCACAGTCTTAGGTACAGCAGCTAACGCAAGCCTACTCTCCCTTGTGCTATTTATTCTCCAAGGCGGATCATGATTGTGCTGACCTTTAGAAATAATCTCAATGACATGGTTAGAGTGATCACAGCATTCAATCTTTTTAGCATAGCAGTCAGAATATGTGCATTTATAGTAGCTTCTAGAACCTTGAGGACTTTTCACCTGCTTCTGGCCATACTTCCGCCAATTGAAGCCATCAGTAGAAGGTGTCCTCACAAAAGGTACAACAGATAAAGTTTTTGGTTTGGAAGAATTCTGATGTTCCACTTCTGGCAAGCATGCACTATTAGTGTTTGCTATTGGTGATGGCTTCTGACCTTGGAGTGTAGGGCTTGGGGTGGATGAAATGGACTGCGTGAGAGAAGCTGGTGACAATTCCGATGAAGAACTCGGACACCCAGGTGACTGGAGTTGATTCTGTGACTGAACTTGAGTAGCCTGGGCTGTTACACTTGCCAAAGCTTGCTGGTGTGACACCCCAACTTGATCCTGCAGTAAACAAAATTATCAAGATAAATTCTAACCGTACAATGATGGGAAATCTTTATATAAATAAAGATGTTAGCTTCTAAACGCAATCGAAATTTATATAACGAGCATGGAATTTTGAGTCCCAAATTTATTAAAAAAAAAAATGTCTGAGTGGGGGAAAACTTGGCCTAGCATATCTCTATATATATCCATCTTTATCATCACCATTGTCGTTCCACCTCTTAATATCAGCTATAAAGTCATGTTTTCCAATAAGCAAAGGGACAATAAGAGATGTTTGAAAACAAAAATACACAGAGTCTTTAATTTTGAAGACTTTTACACAATCTCCAACCATAGTCTTAAGTCTCTCTAGGGAGTCATTGAGTTCCCCAAAGAATCCTTAGTTCTAGCAACCAATCCAAAAGCCCCTAATGATCCCACATGAAAGAGAATTACCCATGGGAGCAGAACCACTATTGGAGTCATTAGGGCCTCCACTTAGTTTCTCTTAACAGATTCTTTAAAATACAATAAATGACATTTCTCAATTTTACAAAAAAATTCTATTCAAAAATTCATCAGATTCTTTAAATTGTTCTCTGCATATTCGTCTATAGATTTTTCCTAGGCCTCAAGAAGTAGAATAATTTCCATTTTATCTTTAAACATGATTTAATAGTCTACTGTTTGTTATTATACATGGTACACATATTATTATTTTATTTTCCATTTCTAATCTTTTTTTTAATTAAATATAATAGACATCAGAGAGGCTGAAAACTCGTAAAAAAATAAAAACTAAAAATAATAATAATACAAGAATAACTGCTCGAAGTGGATAAAGTTTTTTTTTTTTGATAAGCGAGAATAGTTTTGGCAACTTTATTATTATTTCAAAATTTAGAGATTTAGTTTTTAATCAAAGTTAAAAGATAAATTCAGATAAGATTAGAGGTGGCAATTATAACCCAAACCTATGAACCTATCCAAATAAACCAGACTTAAATGGTTTTGGGTCATATCAGAAAAACTAGATGGCCATAATCTATCAAGCATGGATATGGATATGGGAGCGGATACGAATATGAATACGGATACGGATACAGGATACCGCAATTTTCAAAAAATGAGGACACGGACATGGCGAAAATACGGCAAAAAAATAAAATAAAATATATAACCAAACCAAACCAAACTAAGCATTTTCCCACTAAGTGGGGTCGGCTATATGGATTTGTCGACGCCAATTAGATCTGTTTAGGGGCATGTCTTCCGATAAATCTAGGTAGGTCAGGTCATGTTTAATGGTTTCTTTCCAGTTTCTCTTGGGTCTTCCTCTACCTCTCCTACTCCTGACAATCTCCATACTTTCACACCTTCTAACAGGTGCCTCTATTGGACGCCTTCTAACATGGCTAAACCATCTCAATCGGTTTTCTCTCATTTTATCTTCAATCGGTGCTATTCCTACTTTACCCCTAATCTCCTCGTTCCTAATCCTATCTTTCCTTGTAATCCCACACATCCACCTTAGCATCCTCATCTCCGCAGCTGCCATCTTCTGATCATGATTATGCTTTACTGCCCAACACTCTGATCCATATAGCAGCGCTGGTCTAACCGCTACCTTATAATACTTTCCTTTCACCTTGAGGGGAATTTTTCGGTCGCACAAAACCCCCGAAGTACTCCTCCATTTGGTCCACCCAACTTGAATCCTGTGACTTACATCAGTATCAATCCCTCAATCTTGTTGCACCATAGATCCAAGGTACCTAAATTTATCTTTCTCTACAATCTTTTGTGTGCCTAAACTTACTTCTATACTACCCGTTATTCTACTTTTACTAAACTTACATTCCATATATTCCGTCTTGCATCGGCTTAGCCTAAACACTTTTGTCTCTAACGTATACCGCCACAATTCTAGCTTAGCATTCACTCCTTCTCTCGTCTCATCTACTAAAACAATATCATCTGCAAATAGCATACACCACGGCACCTCATCCTGAATATGTCTTGTAATCTCATCCAAATAAAATAAAATAAAATATATATTGTATTAAAAATATTTTTGAAGATAGCATCTATATACTACCAAACATTATATAAATAACAATTATATAGCATGAAAAATACCATTCAACCAATAAATCAATATCATTCATACTCGAAACTACCAACACCATTTATACACAAAACACAAATATAAAAAAATATCAAAGGCAAATATAATTTTATACATCCCAAAATGAAAAAATTTTTTTCATTTCCTAAATTTTAGTTGGATTCAACTTCAATCAACTCATTAAAGGTAAGTACAATTGTATTAAGTTATATTTTAATTATTTACAGTTTGACCTCTAATTAAATTTTATCATATCAATTTTACCCCGAACAAGGTTTGAATATTACATTTGGACCCTGCCATATCTCAAAAGTATGTATTTTTCTTGTATCCTAGCCGTATTCTTCTAGTATCCCAACCATATCCTATGCAAAATAAAAAATAAAAAATCAGAACACGCCACGTGGCATGTCTAATACGTATTTCGGCGTATTCGCGTATCTGAGTATCTGATACAAGTACGGCACCCAATTTGAAGTATCCGTGCTTCATAGGTCATAATTGAGTGGGTACAAAATAACCTGTTAAAAAATGGGTTTAGACGATTTAACATCATCAATCTGATAACCACCCGATAAAAAGTGAAAGTAACACTTGAGAACCCCCTAATTATTTTGAGAGACCAGCCACTGAGCGAAGAAAATTACATTCCCAGGTTGAGGTCTGTAAACAAAGAGGAGCCGTTTGTTGATGGAAGTTTTAGAACTACAACGCAGAAGATGAAGAACAAAACAAAGCAATCAAGAATGACTTTGGTTTTCATATTTTGCATTGTTCGCCATGTGTCAACTAAGTAGTGAAGATCGGAGGAGGAGTTGAAGACGAACCATACCCAAACTGAATGGAACCATAAGGGAAATTATATGTGTGAAGACTAAATATACAGTGAGAACTACAAATAAGGGAATAGAGTGGGTGGAGGAAACTGAAGGATTATAACATCTACAATTGAAGCAAAAGCCTGTTTTTTGGGAATTTGAAGCAAAGCTTGTTTTTTCTTTTTTATTTTTATACAGGGAGCTTGCTTTTTCTATTTTATTTTTATACAGGGATCTCTCCACTGTCAAAATTTACCTTCAATTTATTTGATTTTTATACGTCAAAATTTGTTGTGAATATTTTTACTACTCTATCAAAAAAATAATTTTATAAATACAAAACCATAAACATTAGTATGAAAATTTTAAGTGTGCTCATTTAGAAAAAATAATAACAATAAAAGGGTCAAATTTAGGTTTATAGTTTTGATATAACCCGTATTCAACCTATCCAAATTGACTCACTACTGAATGAGTGTAATTGGGTTGAACCCCTTTAAATACCAAGCCATTTTGACATGAGCCAAACTCACCCATTTGCCAATTTTAGATAAGATCATATCCTAAGAGAGGTTAGATATTAAAGTTTGGAAGTGAGTTGAACCTTATCGGTAACTCTTATATATATTAAAGAATTCCTTTTATTAAAGTATTTTAGAGATTGCTATGGTGGCTCTCTACAATTGCAAAGGCACTTTAGCATCACTCTAAAATAGACATGAGGTAAAAGATACTAATATAGGCTCATTTTTCACTCTAAATTCATCCCCTTTCTATTTTAAAGAAGAACTGAGGCCTAAAGAAAATGCTGTTGATACCTTTATGCGCTGCTCAAGATCTAAAATAAAAATCATGGAGACTAAATGTGAAGAGACTAAATTGGTTGACATACAAAGGTGAAGATCTCTAGGTAGCAGCAAAGGTGATTTGATTGGAGGATGCTGCAAGGTTAGGTGTCCCTTAGCGGGGGGTGAGGTGCCATGACTAACCCACCATTCTCCCATTTTAATTCCAAGTTAGCCATGTGATCAAAGGTGTTAGAGAAAAACTATAATATTTTTTAATCACATTTAATTCACTAACTATTAACCAGTGTTACTATCCAAAACCCTCTGGCGGAATTTGAGCATATTCTGCAAACCAAAAATAATAAACTATATCCAATTAGACTAATTTTCCAACAATTTAAAAATATATATACTTTCATAAAATCATTTTTTTTGTTTTGGGGGGGGGGGGGGGATTGGCAAGCAAGAATGAAGACAGACTGAATCCTAAGAATGCAGTATCAACGTTGACTTACCTTACCAGTTGAAATAGTAGTTTTTTCTGTTACTTGTTAGGTTTCAAATCATGGTGAAGCAACTTTTCAATTAAGAAATTTTCTACTAATTAAGTTTACTTTTTTGATAAATATCATTATTATTGTTACTTTGGCATTTCAAGAAGAAAATCACATCTAGGTTTTACTAGGGAATGGTATGGAGAGGTGACTTGAATCTTGAGGCTTGCCAGGGTGGGGATGCCTCTTTACCAACTGGGCTGACCCCTCTTGTCGATAAATATTATTTTTTAAGTTTCTTATAATTCATAATAGATCTATAGTATATCGTGGTATAAATTTAGTATATTTTATATAACTAAAATTCTCATTATTATCAATTAATGATTCATCCCGCTTAACAAAAAAAAACTAGATTTGTAGCCGCAGTAACTACATGGTTCATTGCTCATTTGGTAATTCAGCAACTGCAATGACATCAAGGTTACTTGAAATCACAAGGACAAAGTTACCAAATGGTATACCAAAAAGGTTCCTAATTACAAAATGATGTTCTGATTTCCTACCAAAAACATGTTTCTTATCAAAACTATTTGATTCTAATTTCTATATCTCTCCCCCCTCCCTCCTGCCTATGGATATCCTAGCTTCCACAAGAGTCAATAACCATAGTAAAAACCACATCTAGTTGTGACCTAACGTTGCACATAGATGGTTAGAATGTGAACGTTGCTTGAGTCGTTGAATGAGGTCTGCCAGATACTTTGAGAAAAGACTCATAGAGATACAATTGCAAAATTAAAATTCAGGATAAATAGTTTAGCATTTTATCAGTGAAAACATAAGTATAACGCAAAAACTGGAGAAATTTTTTTTTTTATTCGTGGATTGTAATTACCAATAATAATAACAAAATTAATGACATAAAATATCCCACAGCTAAGCTACTTTCAGTTTGGATATATATATATATATATATATATTTTTTTTCTTTAAATAGCTGAGCAGTTAACAAACTTGCTTCCTCCTTTTTTTCTTTTTTTAGCATTTGACTTCAACTATTGCCACTATGACCAAAAACCTTTAACTTCAGGTTTCTTAAAATAATTGTTTACACACTGTTTAGAAATAAACAAAATGCACTAGGTAAATATAGCATGAGGTCTGCAAATATGACTGCCTCCAGAAGGCGAGATGTAGCAGGAATGCAATAGACAGAATTCTCAATATCAGAGACTGGTACAAATGCACCTGAAAATCAAATGAGCAAATAAGAGTATCTACAAAATATGACTTCCCCAGCCAAAATTGGTGGGAGAACATGGTTGGGGCTTGAGAGAACAAGAAGGGAGGCCTGTATTTTAGCACCATTTTACTTGATAGGCTGATATCAAAGGAATGCCTCTCAGTTACACACTCTCCAATGATTGAACAATTTGGACATGATCAAAAACAAACTTCATGGTCTGTTACATTTTCAAAATTCATCACAAATTCCCAAATCAAGGAACTCATTAATTCAAGTTTTTCAACACTTCAAAATGATAAAACAGAACCGACCATAGCCAGAAAAATACCAGACAAAAAGAAAAACTATAATTTTTAATAGAAACCTTGTATTTCAGCGGACAAATGAGAATCTCACTAGATCCCCACAAGCTCAGGTGACTGTAGTCAAAGGAAAAACATGAAAAAAAACAAAAAGTAATTCATGAAAAACATAAACCCGCGATGACAACTATTGCAAGAAAAACTCAAGAAAACCATTCCCATGAACCAACTCCTTCGCATCAATTGTCCAATTCAAAACTTTAAATTGCAAATGCCTAATTGAAACAAATTCAGATTCACAGAGGTTAACTAAGAGCCTAACTCATGCAAACATATTCCAACCATGTATATACGTCAAAAAAACAGATGCACCAAACAAACAATTTCAGAAATGAACAACTCGAAATTCAGCCGAATACACTCCTAACCTTGAGTTCAGCCGACTCCAGCGGCCGTGGAAGAGCATAATCCACCGGCACCTCTGTCAGATCACTTCCGAAAACTGTTAGCTCCATAAACATCCATACGTACCATACCATATATATACATACACAGAAACAAAGAAGTAATTAGTGATCGCACCTGAGAGTAGGTGGGAGGAACCAGAGAAATCGCGCGGGAGATCATTCTCGGACGAAGCCACGGCTAGGGTTTCCGACTGAGAACCACCGGACTTTGCTTCTGTCGGCTGCAACGAGCCGTCTAACTCACCGAGTTGCCGCCTCTGCTCACCACCAACTTCACCTTCGCCGCCGCCATCATCGCCAACCTCCTCAAATTCTTCATCGTCGTCTTCCACGCCTTCTCCTCTGTCGACCGCTTTCGCCCTCTCTGCTTCTCCAATAGCTTCGAAATTCTGCTTGCTTACATCCATGGCCGATTCGAACTCGTTGAGAGAGAAGGGAAAGAGGCTTTCACTTTCACCTTTCGAGCGGTTTTTGTTCCTGATTTTTTAATTATTAATACAGTATAAATAAGGAAATATACAATAATACCGCCATATTATGCGAAAAAATCACCACCTACCCTAAACTTCCAAAAAAAAAACTATTTTTGTCTCAAATTTGTGTAATGCTATAAAGGAATGTTTTTTTGGCCTGTTATTTGATAAAACAACCTTTCAAAAAAAAATGATAAAACCCTAACTTTTGGTGGTAAAAGTAGAAGTTAAGAAAAGTTACTAAAAAATTTTATTTGTTTTATTAAATATCTAAAAGTTATTAAAAATTTTTATTTATTTTATCACACACACAAAAGTTTCACTACCAACTTTTACCCAAAAAATTATCAAAAGTTACTAAAAACTTCACTTCCAAATGAGCCATTTATCTCTCATCTTCTTCTCTTTCATTTCCATCCTACTCGCGCTCTTTTCCTTCATTTCCTACTCTTATTTTCCTTCTTCTCATTCACAAAATTTATTATTTTTTTATCCCATGTTATTAGATGACCACAACTTCAAATTTTATTTTGCACATAAAATCACTATATAGCTGTCGCATGTAAGTTAATAGATGAAAAGTGAACTCATGAATAGAAACAAGGGATCCACTTGCTTTATAATTTCATTATAATTACAAAATTTATATATTTTAAATGAATTAAGTATTAAATTAAATACATAAATAAAAGATACCTAAATAATAATTGAGAAATGTTTAAAAATTATTTATTTCTTAATAAATGGTTCGATATTAATCAGACTTTGGAGTAATTATTTTCAATTTTAATTTCAAATTTAAATTGATATTTTTAATCATATATTTTTTTATAAAATATAACGTATGATTAATAATAATATTAAAATTATTACTAAACTATACATGACACTCTTGATATTCAATATGTTACTTTTTCTATTTTTGACAAAACTTTAAATAAATTATTCTTGTAAATAATTATTTTTTTAAATTCAAATTGATCATTTGACCACATATATATATACAACACAATATACGGTTAACAATGATATTTTTAATTTACATTATTATTTCATAAACCAATCAAAAAATTATCACTAAATATTATGTACCATTCTTCATATTTATCATTTTATTTTTTCTATCTTTATAAATCTTTGAATAAAATACTATTGTTTTCATTTTTTCAATACCTTTTGGTTTTATTCACAAAACATTTATTTTCTTTCATCCCACATCAATAGATAATCACAACTCCACTTTTTAATTTTGTTTATAAAGTTACTATGGTTATGACGTGATTTTCACTAATATAAAATAAACCCATGCATTCCTTAAATAAAATCTACCTAGTGGTTCACTATAATTTTAAATAATTATGAGAATTTTTTGTAATTTTTAAATATTTAGAAGAAAATTTTGTAATTATTGTTAAATTATTTTGAGGACAGAATTATTTCTTTATGCACTTTTTTTCAAAACTAAGAAAACTGAGCCATCTTTTAACAATATTTAAAAATAAGAGAATTTTTAAATAATAAAGAGAGTCTTTTACAATTATATTAATATCCAAGCAAAGTTTACATAATCATTTTTTTCTTTTTTTTGGTACCAGATACAACTAACTAGTGTCTAAAAAAAATAATACACATGAATTTTCCAGTTTTTACGTCATTAAAATGAAAATTCCAATCCAAAACCTCCCTTTTTTTTTAATTTTCCGATAAAAAGTTCATGAATTTAAAATATTAAATTTTAAATTTCAACATTTTTAGCATTTTATAATTAGGTTAGTAAAAAATAAATATTTTTTTTTTGGTTTAAGAATTTTCTTAATAAATTTACTGAATTCCTTCTGTTAACTTATTAGAGCATTTCTACATTCAACTTGTTGGAACATAGGAGTATGCTGAATGCCATTCAAATAACTAGCAATGGGCAGACTTTGAAGTGGTAAAACATCATCCAATTCTCACAAACGTGAAAGTGAGATTTGGTTTAATTTTTTATTTTTTTTTATCTGTTTAAGATATTAAAATGAGAAAATAAAACATACTTTACTTTCTTTTCCTTATTTTAAAAAATTTACTTTTTTTTTTTGTTAAAAACTTTCAAAACGGCTTTTACTATTTTTTATTTCGTATGTAAAGCTATTTTTTATTTTTGAAAACAAAATTTGAAAATACAAACAATCAAATGAGTTTTTAACTATTTTTGTTGTTTTCAGAAGCACAAAATGAAAAAATGAACTTAAAACAAAAAATAGAAAACAAACATAAAAAATAGAAAACGAGACTTAAAGTTTCCAGTCACCATATTCTCATTTCCTAATAAGAGCTGCGTTTGGTGCACAAAAAATTGATGAAAATCTCTGAAAACCTCTCCAAATCTCTATAAAATTTTACACATTTTCACCTTCTTAAAATTAAAAAAACATTCAATATCTTTCCAAAAAAAAGTCGAAAACTAGAATTCGATTAATCAAATAGTAAAAATTTTTTTACCATTCTCACTATAGACTCCCAAGTTACCAAATGACACCCACTTTAATAATTTTTTGTGACTTTTTTAAAACTATTCTAACATATTGTAGAACCCGTTTTGACATAATCACGCTGATAAGTTTCATTCAAACGGTTTCTACAATCCGTTTGAATGGATTACAATGTAAAAAAATGTAAAAAAATCATGACTACCTAAAATTTTAAATCCGTCCAAACGAAAGTCCGATCCTTCAGAATGAAATTTTACTATTTATCTCCAAAAAACGCGATTTGAACGATGTGCACCAAATACAAAAAATTTTTTAAAATCACATTTTATCTCATTTTTTCTCACTTTTTGGTGCGCCAAACGCAACCAAAATTGGAGGAAAAGAAAATTTAAACTGAGGTAAACACAAAAACAACCTCACGCTCTAGGTGATCCGAGACAAGTTTAAAAACTCCCACTCCTATGAACAGATAGTCCATAATATTATTTGATTTTGTTGGTTGATAAATATAAGAGAAATTTGACCTCCTAACTAGTAATTTACTTTATTTCTCACAAAAAAGAAGTAATTTAATAAATTGACCCAAAAAAAACCGTGTAATTCTAGTGTGTGTAATTTACCGCCAGTTAAATTTTATGACATAAACAAAGGAATTGGTAGGAGGTCTTCCACGATATCAAAGAAACATAATAGGATATATAACATAGGGATACTTTGTATATAAATTACATCCCAGTTGTAAAAGCAGGAGTCCCTCCCCATGGGGGGATCAAGAGGCAGATATCTGCCTTCTATCCTTTTCCCCTTGGAAACCTGAAAACAGAGCTTTAGTTATATGGCAAAAGACCATATTAATATAAGGTTCTCACAAGCCCACAAATATAGTCAAACAAAAATCCCTGTTTGAACACAGAAGTTCTTCCTATAACCATGGCCACTGCTATTAGCCACATTTAATTCTTAGGACCAATGTCCTTAAGGGCACAAATCTGCTCTTCTCCCATTGCGGACATGACGGACACTACAAGATCCTTCCCTTCAGCAAACCCATCTTTAATCTGCGCTCCAAGAAAACAGAAACAAAATGTCATTCAATTTCGTTAATGAAAATAAGAAAGAAGGAATCGAAAGACGAAGAGGACTCCAGGAGTTCAATGCAAAAGCAAGTTGTTTCTATACTAGAAATACCTGGGAGAGCAGATTCTCATCAGTGGGAAGCCTCAAGTCATCCTTGGTATTTCCATTTTCAGTCAAAAGACTCACCTAAAAGAAATGCAGACCCAGTTTGTTAAGCTCGCAAGGCTATGATTACCAAATTCAACTATGCTTTTCTATGGATGCAAGAGACTTGTGAGTCAAAGAGAGAAACTTGTTAAGTATGCAGTGTCCGGAATGTTATAGGCTTCACAAAAATAGTGTAAATTATTTCATCCCAGATAATTCAGAATAAGTCTCTGAAATTTTGTCTTTCTATAAATTACTTCACCGCAGGCAATCCAGCACAAGTCTGGGAAATTTTATTTTTCTCACGCAATAAAATTACAAAGCAGTCTTGTCATATTCTTTCAGGGTAACAGGATGCACAAGAATTGAAGGATGATACGAGTCCTCTGTATCAAAGATTCAAAACTAATCTCCAAAACCCAATAAAAGGAAAAGAAAAGAAAATATATATATATATATATATATATAAATATTCAAATTCTGTTTTCCACAAGGGCCACGATTTATCAAAGGGTCCACGGATTGGCACGCAACATTTTCCATGAAAATTAATTTCATCGTTAGATCAAAAAAGAGAACTTACAAAACCATCTTCAGATATGTCAATCAGCTGATAATCAGTTCGATTAACATGGGGAACCTGAAAAGAGAGAGAGAGAGGAGGACAACACACAAATCTTGTCATCAAAAAAGTTGAATCAATATCAATGAAGCACCCTGTGAACTAGGGGTGAAATCCCTTGTTCATGCAAGAAATAGTGCATACACAAGAAATAGAAATAGAAGCTATGTAAGAAAATAGCAAAGCTAATAACAAAAGCATGAGATTACATCACAGTTGTGGGATGAAGGAACAATATCTTCAAGCTTCTTGCCATTAAATATATCAATTCCCACAAAGTGGCACTTTGCATGTCCATGTTTTCCTGTTTTCGAGGTGGAGACCTCCACAACCTATTCAGAGAATAGAAACACGCAAAGAAGTTAGAAATTGCAAGACAAGAAAGCTTGGTTTATTCTCAAACCTACAGTAGTGGATGTATCAAGATGTAAGGCCTCCCCCCCTCCCCCCCCCCCCCCAAAAAAAAGAAAAAAGGGTTTTTTTTTGGGGGGGGGGGAAGGGGGACTGGAGGTTAACTATATTTTACCGCTGGATCGTAGCCAAATAACAAACAATATAAAATGAGAGAATTAACTTTTTTTGGATAAGTTTTAGTGAAGATTACGGTTACGATCTAATTTGCCTTGCAAATGGTAGGTTATATAAATCTTTTACAAGATCAATATGTCCATGTTTTGAAATATATTTCCAATTAAGTTCACATGCCATTTTTATGAATATTCTTTATTTACCCTTATATTTATGGTTAACCATCAATAGATCTAAAAACATTTTACTAAACACAAGTTCAAATGAAAATCACAAAAAGTATGTATACAAATATAAAATAAACACCCATGCACATCCACCCACCCACCTAAATACAGCCAAATGGCATTACATGGCTATATATTTCTACTCTAACACTACCCCTCTTCCAAAGAAAAAAAAAAAAAAGAGGAGGACAATGGTTGCAAATTATTAAACAAACATAAATGTATAATTTTATCAGTATATTTATTTGAATATTATGATGTTTTTGAGCTTAGACTGAGGTACAGTTAAGCCACATGAGTCACTCAGTTATTTGACGTAAAGTGATATATCTATACACTCTAAACAATGGTCTTGAAATTCCTAGAAATAATAATTTATATATCTAAATGGTTTTTCATGAAAACCAATAATGACAATAGAATATGACATATTCTCCACTGTATAGCAATATGGTACTTAGATATAATATAGTTTAATAAAGGTGAAAATTAGATTAACACTAGTGTTTTCATAAAAGACAACGTCCTTTGGGGGGGGGGGAGGTAAAAAGTCCTATGCTACTATGGTAGTGAAACACTCCACGTAGTTCTCAAGCTCATAAACAGTCACCTGCATATAAACAATTGAATTGAGAAAAATCAGATTTTACACAAACATATATAACTAATTCAATAACTCCCAGCAGAAAAAAAGAGAGAGGGATTGAAAATAAGGTTTAATATTTGTCACTTTTTAATTCTTTCTTTTTAAATGCTTTCACAAATACGAGAGGCTAAAATGCTAGTATACACTCTTATAATATGCAAAGGAACTTAATTGGAAATATTTTTCAAAATAAGAATTCATTTGTCCTTTAAAAATATATAGATGTTATCTCTTATTAATAAAACAAATTAGAACTTATATGTAATTTTCCCCAAGTTATATTTACATGTAAGCATGTAAATAAGGGGTGGACAAGTGGTTGGTTAGGGTTGGCTTGGAATAGTTTTTTTCCATTAAGCTGAGCTGAGCTAAGCCGAGTCGAGCCTAAGTTTAATTCCCGAGGCCCTCCCCTGCAACTATGTAAGCCCAATTATTTTTTTGAAAAAAAAAATTAAACTATATTTTTAAATAAAAATAATTTAACAATTATAGAAGTAATCAGTTTAGTACTAAAATAAATATTTTTTTATAAATTTTGATATATAGACTTAATTTTTATAAGGAAAAATATATAAAATAATATATAAATATTAAATACATAAAAAATAAAAGTAAGTTTTTAAAATTCGGGCTGGGACAGCATGCTCGATCCCAAGCTCGTCCCAGATAATTAAACAGGCTCGACAAATTTTCACAGCGTGAAAAAAATATGACAGGCTTGGGCAGGGCGGGCCTAAAATGTCCACCCAATTTCTTGCAAAGAAGCTATATATAGTTGGCAATATGTGACATCAGTATGTAAATGTAAGTACTCCAGAAGCCTAGCCTGAATTTTAGTACTCCCAGAAGCTTAGCCTGAATTTTCCCCAGCAGACTTAAGTTGAAGTCTAATTAATTGAACTAGGAAAACAAAGCAAACATAAGCAAGAAAGTTGTGAACAAACAAAAATTCTTGTCAACAAGCTACACAATGTTTAAGCTCGGTAGATCATGCCACCTCAGCTCTCCTAGATTTTCTAGGAAGATATTCCACAACATAGGTTGAAAAGGGGTGCATTATGAAGAAATACAACTGGATGAGAAAAGAAAGGGAAATTTAATACCATTAAAAAAATTATCTCTCTGCTATCTTCTCATCTTAGCTAGTTAAGGTGGTGTGATATTGGATTTCGAAATGTAAAACAAGAGATTCGTTTTTCTATCATAATAAATATAGTCAAAATACCCCTTCATATCCACCAGTTTACTTCACCTAGATTATATCCTCCTTCTTCGTGCTGTCCAAGTATCAACTGATTAACACAATCAAAGACGAATTTGACAGCCAGGTAGAAGGAAGCCTACTGTAGTAAGTCTATAAAAAATGAAAAGCAACTCCCAAATAAGTTCTCAAAGCCTACAAATTCACATGCACTCACACACAGAAGGAGAGAGCAAATCATGATACGGGGAACACCTATTACGACAACCATATCATTAATTACGCAAAATAAAGGCACGTCATTCCAAGTTGTAAAGATCTTCTAATAAAAATTAACATATTCGAAGTAGTAAAATACAAACGTTTACAAGTAACTACTTTAAGGGGATGTCAACAGACAGGAATGAAAGGGAGGATCAGAGAACCAGTAAGATGAGACCAGTTGCCATAGCCAATTAAGCACCCATGACTATTTACTGACAAACACATCGGAGCAATTCAGCACCTCTCCTATGACACAAACGTGGAGGGGAAGATGCATTTGATTTGGAAAATAACACATAAATTCTATTATTTTGTTCCTAATTATTCAGAAATTATATGTTTGCCCCCTTTATTTTTTCACTTTTTGCCTCAATTTTACTTAAAAATTTTATTTTTGGCCCCACTGATTACAAATCCTTAGTCTGCTCCTGGATGTGTGCAGATTTTGTTAAGAGAAATTTATGTATTGTAAAAGATTATTCAATAGCACCACAACATTTTGGAAGAGGCTGAAAGGGAAGATGTTTCGGAAAGTTCAAGAGAGTGGTTATGGAATCATGAATGGAGATTGACATGGGCTCTGATAGATGTTGGAGATGGAATAGCTTGAGATTGACTTTGTGGAAACCCTCATATCACTCTGACAGTGAAGCAATGAAGCAATGCGAATAAAAATCTGCGACCCCATGATCCAGCATGAAAGAGAAGTTAGATAAATCAAATAGAATTATTCGAGTCTTCATTTCAGATACATTAAAAAAAAATAAAACTATTCTCTTTATTGGATGCACCCCACATGACCTGCATCTCACATGGATTGCCAGTCCCAAAAGGGGTGAAGTAGTATGCTGGCTTGTACAAACAGTACAATGCATGTATAAAGCGAAAAGGATAATCATACAGTTTGGCATTGGAGACTTATAGTAGGTCCAGAAAGAACAAAATATATATAGTTTAATTGTAAGAAAAGATTCCCACAGTGGTAGCGTGGATTAACAGTATGTTTGTTACAGAAGAAATATGGAAGGAAAAGTAGGAGGAAGGAATAAGTAAGCAAAGGAAAGTAAGAGGATGCATGTTTGGTTAGGTGGAAAAGTAGGAGAAAGGAACAAGGATACGTGTGTGTGTGTGTGTCTGTTAGTGTTATAATTTATTTTTTGAATTAAAAATTAATTTTAAAAAAGTGGAGCCCACTTTTTTAATCATTATCATACGTCACCCTCCTGTCTCTCTCCATCCTCCTTTTCCATTCATCTTCCGCCCAAAATTAAGAGGATAAATATTTGTGGCCCCCACCCCTCTTTTCCTCCCCTTCTTCCCTGCTCTCTTCTTTCCTTTCCATTTATCCCCCCAACCAACCAAACTGTGGGAAAGGGTGATTATCCCCCTTCCACCTTCCACCCACATTGTTTTCCACCGAAACAAACACTGCTAAAATAAAAAGAGTGACAGAACAAGGTCAAATTTGAATTTCATTTTTTGGGTGCTCAGAGCTACAATCTAGACCCATAAAGTGAAAGTGAGAGACATGGAAGGAAGACATAACGCACCAGCTGTTTTCTAGTTTCTCAACCGAAAAGGCAATTCAAGAACATGTAAAACAGTATAAGGCCAATCCTGAATGGCTAACAAGAAACCAATTGACGGGCTTCGAAATCACGGAAAATATTATTCAACATACATAATGGGAAAAACAAAGTAGGTCACCTCATATTGTTCAATTAAGTTTGAGCTTACTCTCAATCTCACCTTCCCCCCACCCCAAAGGTGCCGCCAAAAAAGGGGGGGCAAAGAGAAAAAAATAAATCAACCATAGCCATGAAGTGAACATCAGAGTCTGAAAGGCCACTTTCACGTAAACCCCCCCCCCCAAAGGTCTAACCAAACCATTAATTTTGCACACTAATATTTGTGACTGTATTGTTACTCAAAGTCTCAAAGCATTGAAGAGCTTCTGCGGATAAGCCGAATTATCAGATCTAGTCAAAACTCAACGGCACAAATCAACAACTCGGCCAGGTTATATATATTCCTCAGTGGAGCGAATCACTGAATTTCCAACTCACTCATAAAACACTGATTACTTAGAAGTACCCAATTCCTCATAAGAATATTTAGCATCAATTCTCACAAGGAACATGCCAATAATCATACAGTACCCAAAAAAAAAAAAAAAATCAAGATCTGGAAGAATAAACACAAACCCAGATGAAATTTGAAGAAAACCCCACAAAAATGATAAGAAAAAAGAAGAAAAAAGAGGAATGTGACCTTGCAAGGCCTGTTCTTGATAACTATGTAGCCGTTCTTGCGGATTGTTCCAGCCTGCTGCGGGTAGGTCTTGGAGGCTCCGGCGTCGGCCTTCGACTCGAAGTGGTGCTCCTCGTCCGACATCTGTCTCCTCTCTCTCTCTCTCTCTCTCTAAAAATTCCCAAATTTCTCCTTTCTCTCTCTAAGAGGTTGAAGAAAGACGAGCTTTGGCCTTTGAGGACGACGAGTCCCTGTTCCAAGAAATGATTCAATCGGTCCGACACAATCTCTTATGCAATCCTGGCCGTTGGATCATTGATTCCGTCTTCCCATACCTTTTGAGGGTTGTTATGATCAATTCACAGGCTGTCGCCTTAAGAAACTAAATCTGCAATCGAACGGAGACAAGTGTCCAGAAAAATGCCGAATGATTTTTTCTTGAGCTGATGCGGCACCTATCGATTGGCAGCGACGGAATTCTGCTATCAAAGTGGTTGCATGAAAGCAGTGCGGCCAGAATATTGCCTTCGAAACGAGGAAGTAGATGCCATGGCCATGTAAGAGGCCGTTTGGGCCGTCTGGCTCACCAATAAAAATCAAAAATATTTTAATTTTTATTAATATTTTTTAACTTTTTTTATGATACATAAAATTAATTTTTACAAACTTTCTATATTTTTTATCAAAACTTTCTAACTTTCTCTAATGTTTATCAATTTTCTTTAATTTTTTTAATTTTCTTCAATTTTCACAATTTTTTACCAAGTATTCAACTAATCGTTAAAGTGTCACGTGATCAAATAAATCGGGCGATCAATAAATTGTTTTTGAACAAACTCATTAAAATTTATTTTTTAATAAAAATAAATAAATTTTAACATAATTTTAAAGCTCAATGAATGAGCAAGCCAAGTTTGACAATTTCAATTCGATAAAGCTTTTTAATAAACTCAATTATTTTTTTGTAAATATACCCATTTGTATCTCTTGAACATGCTCATTCAAGTGTCCATAAATGTACTAAAATTACTTAAAATTTATTACAAGATTTTAGTGACTTATCTTTTCTTATTAATAATATATTTAGATTAGTTATAAATTGTTTGCCAATTTACTTAGTTAAAAAATTTTAAGTGGCGTTTGGTTTATTTTTTTATTTTTTATTTATTTTTTATGTATTTTATGTTTTAAAAATTTTAAAATAAAGAAACAGAAAATACTCTATTTCACTTGTTTTGAGATTTTTCTTATTTTAGATTGAAAACACTCAAAATTACTTTTTGTTATTTTTCATTTCATGTATAAACTCATTTTTTATTTTCTAAAATAAAATTTGAAAGCACAAGTGATCAAATGCATTTTGACTATTTTTTTATTTTTAAAAGCGTAAAATGGCAAATATACTCAAAACAGAAAATAAAAAATAAAAATAAAAAATAAAAGAACAAACCAAATAACATCTTATTTATTTATAAAAAAATTTATTTGTTTGTTAAGTGAATTCATTAATAAGTTCGATTAGAGATCCATGTATGTATGTATGTATGTATATATATATATATCTGACTTGAGCTTGCTAATAAAACTAATAAACAAGTTTAGATACAATACATTTCATTAAAAATTCAACTCAAGTTAATCAATAAATTTAATAAATAAATCTAAATTTGTCAATACCTAGTTGGACTCAAAATATTTGTAGCATGTAAGTAATTAAGTGATCGGGGTCTGTTTCGAGGGCCAATAGATTTATTACAAGTACCTTGATTTTTTTTATTTATTTTTATAAAATCGTCACATTCTCGACCAAAAACCTTTGTTAAATTGTAGAATTTCCTCAGTTCAATCATATGAAATTTATAAGCAAGTGGATTTCCTTTCGAAACTAAGAAAGTGAGTTCTTTTTTAGAACTCATAAATTAATTTACATTTAATAAAATCCCACAACTCTAGTTTTTTTATAGAATAAAAAAAATTAAAATTATAGTCTTTTGACGATGTGAGATAAAAAAATAAAAGTTTTTTGTATTATAAAAGAGAAGAGAAGATGAAGAAAGGAAAAAAATTAAAAAATAATTCAAAATTCTATTAAAAAAAAAAGAAAAGTGAAATGGAGATTAAAAATGCATACCACCTATGTTTGGAGTAAAGGAGAAGAAGAGAGAAAAAATACATTATTTTAGTATGATAGTATAGATTTGTGATTGTGTAATTTTTGTAAAATATACAAATAAGTAACAATCGAGTTAAGGTCCCGTTATATATATATATATATAAAATAAATAATATGCACATTATATTTAATATTAACAATTTAGTTCAATTAATCGGTCTCTCAATGCGGTGTTTGATTTATCAATATATATGTAATATATACATATATATATATATTTTTATAAACTTAATTTTTATTAATTTTTTCTAACTTTATCCATCAAACACAAAACCAAAATTTTCAATTTTTGCCAACTTTTATTAATTTTTACCAATTTTTATAAACTTTTACTAAATACTTAATTTTGTGTGACATATATCAACTTTGTGTGTAAAGACGCACCAAACAACCTCTAACTTATAGTCTGAATCAAACTGCTAGGTTTTTTAATTTTTCAAATTCTAACTATAAATCATTGATTCAAAAGAACTGAATTAATTTAATTTAATTGATTGATTTCGCGGATTAAATTATGCATTCCGATAAAGGGTGAGTTAGGTTTGCAAACAAATTCCAAAAAATTTTATAAATTTCTATTAACTTTATATCACATCAATTTTTTTTCTTTTACTGCACGTATTACGAACTCTCAATTTATTTCACTCCAAACTCACCCAAAATGTTTTTACTAAAAATTTGTTAACGCAGAAGAGATGCGTGTCGTCATTACCAACATATTTTTGTGATGGATTGTACAGGCCTTCTCTTTTGCATTTATTTATTTATTTATTTATGAGAAATTTTTTTCCGTATTTGAAAAGTCACAGACATCTAATAGACAACCATATTCAAAAAGCACCCTTTGAAATATTGTCGCCAACCGTGGGCTAACCAGCCACGATGCACCTTGACTAGTGGAGCACCCATTTTTCTGGTCCATAGCACGAAGATCGTCTCAGGTCTCTCCTCACAACACTACAAAATTCATCCTCACTAGCTTATAAATGGTGCCGCGCCGTGACGGTAACGCACTGATTGGTGGATTTGTTCGCCACACAGCTTGGTCATTCGAATTTGATATGAGTATACGGTATAAAAATAAGGCATTGTTTGGGATTCAAAGAACTAATTAACTTATTTGTCAATTTATAAAATGATCAAATTTATCTTTTTACATTTTAATTTTCTTTTAAACTTTTAAGGACAAAAATATTAAATTAACCAAAACTAAAAATTCACCTAAAAAAAATTCACCTTTTTTCGTTTCCCAAACAAAAATGTAGCTAACTAGTTAAAAATAAACCAACTACTTTCCTTTTCAAACTAAGCCTAAATATGATAACCCCGTATTTGCCATAGTTTTAAATTTCAAAAATGCTTATAAATGGTGCCATTCATTTAGTATCCACAACCTAATAGCAACAAATATTTTCAATGCCAAAGCCCAAGACAGAATCTCAGGATTGCTGTACAATTTTTTTTTTTTTTTTCCCCAACACAGAAAGAACTAATCACATAGAAAACAAAGGAGGGAATGGAAAGAAACCAAATTATTAGAATTTCAAATTTCTTTACTTACTAATTCACTCTGTCCTTCATTGATTTGGAACCGGTTCAATATCCTTGAGAAGTCCAACTACCTGTTGCATGCTTGGTCTCTTCAAAGGAAGTTCAGCTGTGCATAGATATCCAATCTTCAACGCTTCTTCCATTTGCATCTCTGGCCCTGTTCCAAGAATTTTTGGATCTATAGCTCTAGCTCCTTGGTTCTTCCTCACCAGTCCTCTCGCCCAAGTGACCAAATTGTTGCCTTCTTTCTCATCCGGGTAGTCATCTTCAACCGGCTTTTTCCCAGTAATGAGCTCGAACAGAACCACTCCAAATCCAAAAACATCAGACTTTGGGGTGGGGCTCTTCGGGGAGCCAGTTTCCAGCTGAAGAAACTCTGGTGGCGCGTAGCCGGTTGACCCTCGAGCAATTTCATCTCCCAGCCCATTCCCAAAGATCTTCGCCAGCCCAAAATCGGACAATCTGGGCTCCAAATTTGAGTCGAGATATACACTACTAGCCTTCAAATCCCTGTGAATTATAGGAGGTGAGCAACCATGGTGGAGAAATGCTAGGGCGCGGGCAGTTCCAAGCGCAACTCGATGCCTAAAGCTCCAAGTATTTAGCAACCCTTCAGAGCCCACGTTTTGAATCCTGTTATTACCTTCTTCTTCTCCAGTATCCGAGCTCCAATCTTCACTTGTTTGAACCCCAAGTGGCAACTCGTGAAGCCAGTTCTGCAAATTACCGTTCTCCATGTAGTCATAAATGGCGATTCTCTGATCACCAGCCAAGCAATATCCAGCTAATGGGACTAGATTAGGGTGCTTGATTCCACCAAGAAGTTCAAGCTCTCTCGCAGCTTCTTGATCTGTCATGGTTGAACCATGGACTAAAACTTTGACAGCAACATGAATTCCACCCGGCAGAAATCCTCTATAAACAGGCCCGAATCTCCCCTCAGCCAACAAGGTGCCCCGGTCAAAATATGAAGTTGCGGATAAGAGGTCTGCAAATGTGAAATTCAGCAATGGCTTCTCGAAGATAACCACGGGGACTGATGTTGCTAGCTTAACATCAGCTACCCACGTGGTTGAATCAGTCTGGAATGAGAAAGGCCCTGAAATGTTCTGTTCTTCTTTGTAAGAGTCCTGCTTCACTGCCCACAATCTGGTTCTTCTTCGACAACCAAAGGCCAAAAATAGCAACCCCAGAAGTAAACAAAACAAGGAGATAGTTAAAGCCAAAGCAAGCTTGAGGCCCCTACTTTGGGGGGATTTTGATTTCCCTCTTCTGAAGAGGTTGGCATTTGCAGCAATGGGGCAGCTATTTAGCGATCCAATAAAGGCCGTTTGGAGGGTTTTGGGTGAGATTTCTGAATTGCAGAGGGTTAAGTTGTTGTAGGAGAAGTTGAATCTCTCCATCCGCCGAAGTTTTTCCAATAGTGATGATGGGATTTCACCGCTCAAATTGTTGAACGAAACATCAAAAATTTTGAGGTTTTCGATGCTCACGAGAGGAATTTGGCTACTAAGATGGTTTTTGGAAAGATCTAGTAATCTCAAACTACTCAATTCTGAAATCTCAGCAGGAATTTGACCAACGAGGTTAGCTTTCGACAAGTTCAGATACTCCAAACCAGAAAGCATACTAATTTCAGGGAATGCTTGTTCAGAGAATCGATTATATGCAAGATTAAGGTGTTTCAGATTCCGGGTTTCATTGAAGTTACTAAAAAACTCCCCACTAAGATGATTCTCAGACAAGTCTAGATAAACCAAACGAGACCAATTTAAGCTAGAATTGAAATGTACCTGAGAAATGTGACCCTGAAACTGATTCCGGCTCAGGTCAATAATCACCAATGGCTGTTGAAAGACACCAATAACAGAACCCTGAAAAAGATTCCTCGAAATGTTCAGATACAAATTCGACATCATCCCTGAAAAATCCGAAGCCCGGCCACGAATTTCATTCCCAGCAAGGTTCAAGGACTTGAGCTTGGGAAATGCAGCTCCAAAACCATCAGGAAGGCTTCCATTTAGTTGATTCATTGAAAGATCAATTGAGACCAAAGAATGGCATCTCAGAATCCCAAATGGGATTCTTGAATTGAATTGGTTTTGATTGAGCTTGAGAACTTGAAGCCTGACGAGGGAGCTTATAGCTTCGGGGATGTTCCCAGAGAAATTGTTGACAGATAGGTCCAAGGTCTCAAGGAGACCAAGATTGCCTATGTTGCTTGGGAGGTTCTCAGAGATTTGGTTAGATGAGAGATTGAGGGTTTTGAGTGAACCCAAGCTCCAAAAATCTGAAGGGAAGCCAGTGATTTTGTTGTTGCTGAGATCCAAAGACTCAATCTTTTTGAGCTTGCCAATGGTGGTTTCAGGGATCAAACCTGATAGACCCAAACCAGAAGCTACTAACTTGATGACATTTTCTTGCTCGCAAAACACACCTGGCCATGTACAGACAGGAGCAGAGAAATTGTAACCTTGAGAAGAGGTTAAACCCATCTTTTGAAAGAAATCAGAGACAAAGTACCAATCAGTGTTAGGTTGTTCACAAACTGAAGGCCGAAAGACCTGTTGTGTTAGAAGGGGAAGAAGAAGAAGAAGAAGAAGAAGAGAAGAACTAAAAAAACCAGAGCCCATTTGGAGACAAGTCCCAAAATACACGGAAAAAAAGTGTGGAACTTTACCAAAACCCTTCAACCACTTCAAACCCCCTCTCTCTCTCTCTCTCTCCAAAACCACCATAAATGTCTCTGAGATTAGCTTAAAACTTAAAAGGCCACATTTCTGACTTCTCTAACTCCATCAAAATCATGACCACCAACTCCACCAAGATGATTTATGGATTGAATTCAATCTCCAATACAAATGGTCTCTAAGAAATTACTGCTGAGGGGGGGAAGAAAAACAGCTTTGAGAGGCCACTAGTGAAGTTTTAGCAGTTTCGAGAGAAGTGATGTGAGGATACCTTGCCTGACCTTGCAGACAGGCATATAAAAGCCAACAGAAAAAACAAACCAACCAGAGATTTTGTCTCTCATGGAGAAAACCCTTCTGTAAGGTTTTTTTATACCCAATTTTCAAATTAACACAATGGGGGGGGGGGGGGGGGGAAAGAGAGAGAGAAGGGAGGGGGGGAGTGTTACGTGGAGAAGAAAAAAAATGACAGCGTAAATGTTGTGAGGTTGGCTTCGTAAATGAGAAGGGCAGCATTTGGTGGATCAATTTTTAATATAAAATAAATTAAATAATTAATTTTTGCTTTTTAGGGGTTTGTTAAAGTATTAAAATTTGCATACTTTTATACTTAGTTAAATTAACTCATTTAATTCAAAAATTATTAAAAAATTATTAAAAATTGTTAAATGTTTAAAAATGCTTAAATATTGTTATTTATTTTATCAAATACATCAAAAATTTTAATTATCAATTTTTGACAAAAAAAATTTAAAATTTATTAAAAATTGAACTTCCAAACAGCTCGATTGGTAAAAAGATAGTCTTTAGGGTTGGTAAATTGGGGAAAGGAAAATATTGTTATGTAAGGAAAATATATCAAAAAATTATGTGTAATGACATAATTATAATAGCAGACAATTTGGAAAGGTTTATATTTTTAAAATGATAGACTTACAGATATATGCCGTATTATTCTAAAAAAAATAAAAAGAATTGCTTTTGGTATAATACCATTACTTTTTGAACAAAGAAATTCTTCCAAAATTATTTATCAAAAATTAGATTAGAATAATATAAAAAGAATATTTATGTAATAAAAAACCTCTTTCGATAAATTATTTTTTTTTTTTAAATAATAGACTCATTAGCATGTGATATCATTTTAATTTTATATTTTTATAAAAATTTCTGGTAGCATGATTATCCATCAAGTGTTTTAATTGATTATCTTTTTTTTTTTTTTCCCTTCCCAATTGATGGTGGTTGCAAGGTGCTTATTCTTTTCTGTGAACTACTAATTATAGAGACAAAAAATTATACCCTTAAAAAAGTCAAACAAGCTATGAAGTTAAATATCAAGGCATGCTCTTAAGGAGAATATAGGAAAAATAAAAGCATGCTTTCCTGTTTAATTCCTTATTTATGAAGCAATATATGTGTTAGTTAAGCTTGCGCAAAAGTTTGCTTTCTCTTTTCCTTATTTTTCCCTTCAAGGATTTCTAGTTTCTTTCTTTTTCGTGTCTTTTATTAGATCCCTCAGAGTCACTTTCTATGACAGAGCTGATTTGGATTTTTTTTTTTTTTTTTTTTTGATTGGTAGAAGGAGGAGAAGGTTGATGTTAATTTGTTAAAAAACCTTAATCAATCTTGCATGGGATGTTTGGATGACAATAAAATTAAAAAAATTTGTGTAAAAATGACACATGGTAAGATTTGATTGAAAAAAAATTAATAATTTTTTTTTGTAATTTTTGATGAAGTTTGATAAACCAAACACAACTGAAATATATGTAAACAGTAAAGAATCATTATCTTACATTCGCTATTCTTGTATAATAATAGCATAAGTTATAGAAACACATTGTTTAAAGTTTAGAAGAATTATTTTTAAAAGGCAAAATTTTAATTTTAATTTGCCTTAGCATTTTTTTTTACTTTATTACTATAAAAGTTTGATAATTTTTAAACAATTTATTCATATTAATTAAAAAATTATAAAGAAATACTTCTAAATAAAAAAATATTTACATATCAGTGAAAAATTAAAAAAAAAAGTCTGGAACTAAATATTTTCAAACCACCCTTTGTAAAAGTTGTTTAGACTACAAAAATATAAGAGTTACAAAAATTTATAAAAAATTATTAACTCTTTTTAACTATTTCTAATCAAATCTTACTACATTTCACTTTTAAATCTCGAGCAAAACAAGCAACCGCTACTTTACGTAATCTATTCATGAATTCGGAACGAATTCAAAAGTGACCTATCCTCTTTTAGGGATATGTTTGGGAGACAGCACAAACACCTTGTAGTTTTATCTATCGATGCTTCTGACAAGTCTTCTTTCTATCTCGCACATGGGAGACACAGTGCACCACACATTTCTGTGCGGTGCCTGCATGAGCCGATTGATTAAAGGTCCGTTTGGATGATAAATTTTTATCAATTTTTGATATTTTTTAATCAGAGGTTGACACAAATTTTTTTTATGCGTTTAGTAAAAATTAAAGAAATTGAAAAAGTTGAAAAGAACTAAAAAAAATTAGTGATTTTCTACGTGGAAAGGAAATTATTTTTTTAGTAAATTTAAATAGAGAAATTGAAAAAAATTAAAGAAAAAATTGAAAGTTAAACAACTTTTGTGTCTTACCAAATGGTTCCTAAGTATTAGTCGTTGTAACATAAATTCTAAATCGAATTTAACAATTTCCATGACAACTTCAAAATTTTCTTTGAATTGGGGACATATTTCTAGCTTATGATTGTGTAACATTGATATAAGTTAGTGGATTAAGTGTTGACTCATTATAACGTGAAACTCACGTTTAATTCAATAATGTCCATAAATACAATAAGATCAGATAGTACAAATGCACCATAGATCTTTTTGATCTATTTATTAATGTTCCACTATAATATGAATTTTGTGCATGATTTAACGACTCACCTAAATACTATAGAGTCCTGTAATAAAAATATATATTAAATTTTTGAATCCGTTTCTTGAATTGAAAGTTTACGGTACATTCTTACTTAAAATTCTATAATGCCCATATAAATTGTTAAATTAAGTGGGAGTCTCATGATAATATTATTCATAAATTCAATCTAATGATTGTTATAAATATTATAATATTATGTGATGTGAATGCACAAAATTTCCCTATCCTCGTTTCTTTGTGACTGTGGCATACTCAACTTTTCACAATATGTTATGAGTATAAAGTAATTCAAGGTGGCGGCCAATTATGATTCACTACCTAAAGTAAAAGTAATCTTATCATTTTGCCTTCTTTCTGCGCTCGGAGGAGTGAACTTTCACCACTATGATTTGAACAGAATGAAATACATTTATTTATTTATTTTTTATGTGGGTGGGGTTTGATGATCATGTGTTTTCATCTACTATGATTCAAACAGAAGCTCCATTTGATAATCTTGGCAATTTAGCAACTTACTTTTTTTATTTTTAAAAAATATCTAAATTTATTTTTTTATATTTTAAATTTATTTTAAATTCTGAAAGACAGAAATATCAAATTAACAGAAAGTTAAAAAACCTAAATACTAAAAAAATTAATTTTTTTTTCATTTTCAAACACTAAAAAAAAAGAAGCTTTTTTTTTTCTTTTTTTTCCAAATTAACCAGAATTTCAGATCAGTACAATTTTTTTTTCTTATTTTCTTTTGTTTTTTTTGTTTTATTTTGTTTTATTTTATTCTATCACGTGGAAAGGCAGTGGCTAGTTGTCCTCTTTGTTGACTCTTCTTCCCAATCATAGTTCTCTCAATCAAGTGGGAGGTGAGTGTGAACGAAGTGAACACACACTTGTTTTTTCTTATCTCTTTCTGGCACAGTTTGTTGAAATTTTGACTGACTATTTTTCTCTAATTTTAGCATAGTCACCATCCACAAAAATCAAATATATGTAGTGATGGTCGAATTAAAAAGATAACAGAGATGGAGACCTTATGAGATATGAGCCAAGCCAATGACTGGGCTACCCCCATGTGATTTATTTGCTCTCTCCTTCTCAATTTTAAGCACCGCAGGCTACCATCCTTTTGTAAGAATCTAATGGAATATTGCCAGTGAGTTGAATCGGGTATTGATGTGTTTAAATTTATTAGTTAAAGCTATTTACAATCTCGACTTAAATTTTTGTTTGAGTTTTCGGTGAACTCGCGCTCAAGTTGAATTTTTATCGAATTTGAAATTAACTCGTTAATTCGTGGGTGCATTTTCTTTGTGCCTTGTTTATTATTGAAAAATATAAATCGAACGTACGATTTTTTTAGTAAATTCAACTTTGTACTTATTGAATTATTTTTTACAAAAAAATTCTTTCATTTGAGAATTCATATAAAGTTTTTACCTGCCACTGAGAAATGGTCACCGATTCAAAGGTGTTGAGAGCAAATAGTAAATTTTCTCTAAATTAGATAAAGTCGTTCTTTGCTTCCGATGTCTAATCAAGAATTGGACATAATTTTTTTTTTCTTTTTAGTTTATTATATATATTTTTATATTTGTGAACATGGCCACTAGCCATACACTTCCTAATTATAGGTATAGTTCACCCAACGTCCCATCGTGTATTAGTTTTTTCGGTGGTGCATATGATTTTGATTTTCACTCGGAATTAATACACATGTTATCGAAATTCCATGAGTTTGAATTGATGTATTGGACTATTTCTCTCTCTGTGTGTGTTTGCGCGTATGTATATAGAGAGAGAGAGAGAAAGAGAGAGAGAGAGAGATGACTTGTGGTAGGTCTTATGATTTCCGCTGATTAAGGGTGGTTGGTGGAATTGAGGAGGAGTAACAAGGAATCAACAGACAACATTAACTAAACTTGCCAGCAACACAAAAACACTTTAAAACTTTTTACTTCCTAATTTTGTACGAATGAATTAATAATACTGGCCTTATAATGCTCATTAATTCCAGCAACACATTTACCAAACTTTCGTCATCAACTATAAAGGCAATGCCCCTATGAACGTACTTGAACCGGCCTTCCCAAGCATATAACGGTCAATTTGATTATTTATTTATTTGTTTTTTTTTTTCCTAATGATATTTGATATGCTTTTACTTATAATACACAAAGTTGGAATATCAGTCGGGGAAATTGTCTATCAAATTAATCTGCTTGATTGAATGCTCATTGTATACGTTGTGACTTTTGACCGGAAACGACACCTATGAGTTAGGAGAGCCCTTAATTTAGGTTCCGTTTGGAGCTAAACAAAATAAAATAATATCTTACAAATCTCTACAAACACAAATTACGAGACAACAAAATTTAAATTATGCACTCATTGTACGAATTACGAGATATTTACTGTTACAATTTTATTTTATTTTGTACACTTTTATACAACTCCAAACACACCCTTAATTATAATATATATATATATATATATATATAAAATTTGTATTATTTATTAACAAACGAAATGCAGATGCCTGGTCTCAATATTAATTTAATTTTGGCATAAATGACAAGGTTTAAGACAAAAACACCTTTTTTCTGTGGTCCAAACATCTCTACTTCCTTCTTCCCATAATATAATTTTTAAAGATTAATTTCTAAATATTGAGAAGATTTAATATTGTGTGGGCCTAAATATAATTAATTATATAAACTTTTGATAGAAACGAGATTAGATTCCATATTTGAATAGGTTTTATAAGTCATGTGCCTTGTGTCCTTATTTCTCTTGGGAGACCCCTTCTAATGATTTTATTGATACCTTTTGTTATTATAATTAAATTATGCTTAGTGGTATTAACCACAAAAAAAAAAAAAACATTTTAGGGTGTGTTTGAATCGATGTTTTGGTGAGTGAAAGAAAGAAAAAAAAAATAAAAGAAAAAACTCAAACACGTATTCTTATTTGATTGGGGTTAAAAATATAAGGAAATAAATATCATTTCTAAATAATTTAGGTGGTATTTGGTTTACGTTTTTATTTTCTGTTTTTTATTTTTGTTCTATGTGTTAAAAATCTTAAAACGGGGAAACAGAAAAATATTCTATTTTCCTTGTTTTGAGATTTTTCTCATTTTTTATTAAAAACTCTTAAAACGACTTTTTATCATTTTTCAATTCATGTGTAAAGTCATTTTTTGTTTTCGAAAACAAATTATGAAAACACAAATAATCAAATGCGTTTTGACATGTTTCCTTTATTTTCAAAAACACAAAATAAAAAATTAGTTCAAAATAAAAAATAAAAAATGAAAAAATAAACCAAATGAACCCTTATTTTCTTTTTTTTTTTTTCTAAAATTACGTATTTTTTTAACATTCAATTGTCTACCACCCTAGACACATTTCGATAGATATTATGTACAAAATAGCACTATAATTATGTAACTATATTACAGCACGTATCATAGTTAATTAATATTACTATATTAAAGTGTGAGGAATTGACGGCAAGGGACACGGTCCTAATTTTTATTTTTATTTCTTGTATTTAGTTTTTTTAATTTTTTTACTATTATTGAGAATAATTTTGAGAAATTATTGTTCAATACGTGTCACTCTTTTTCCGCTTACCTTAGTTGTTGATATTTGTCCATAAAATTGTTCATTTTAGTACTTAAAATTATTCAACTTGGTCCAAAAATTGTTCACAAAAAAATGTAGATTTTTGTTTTCATTTGTCTTTGGTTCCACGAAGGAAATTAAAGAAAACAAGTAAATAAATAAACAAAATTAGTTAAATTTAGCAATTGTGTGAAATCCACATACCATATTTTTCACCCCAAGAATGGTTATTAAGGAGAAATTATTAAGACAAAAAATCTTTTATAAAACTCGCATTAAATGAAAATGATTACATGAAAATTATCATATAATTAAAGCAACGTGCAACGTGGCTGTAGGTTGACAATTTTTTTTTAATATTACTAAGATTACAAATAAAATTTAGTAGTCTTTAGTAATTAAAAAATATATAAATTCAAGGTATAATTCTTTTTTATAAATATGCCCTTTTAATTGTTTCGGCTTCCGTACCAAATGAATAAATGCACAGAATACCAACCACCACTCATAATTTTAAAAAAACACTCGTGTAGGGGTGTTTGGTAACTCAAAAATTAGTAAAAAAATACAAAAAGTTAGTTTTTGTGTATTTGGTAAAATCACAAAATTTTGTCACTTTTTTGATTTGCTACAGTAAAAAGTACCACTCCATCATTACATCTTTTTTGATTTGCTACAGTAAAAAATATACCAAATACCCAAAAGTTACAACTTTTTTGTTTTGCTACGGTAAAAAATTTACCAAACACCCAAAAGTTACTAAAAAAATACTAAAAATTCTATTTGGTTCAACCAAACACACAAAAAAGTATAAAAAAAAAAACACCAAAAAATTATCAAAACTTAAATTTTGTTTTAACTTCCAAACAACCTCGTATTGTTGAAAGACTCAAAATATTACCAACACTCGTAATTTATTTCACCGAAACTAATAGTTTTGTTTAGATTCGAACGCATGGGAAACATACGTCCAATTACGTAGTAATTTTAGTGAGAAAAAATTGATATTAAATACAAAAGTATAAAATATAAATTTTTGTTTATTAATTCCTTACTCCTTAAAACTTTCAATCGTAGAAATTATAAGATCAAATATTTTAATTTCTTTATAAAATAATTTTGCAGTGATTATTTTTATGTTAAAGGGTCAAAACTATGTCATTTTGTCTAGAGTGTAATTAAAGGTATATACTAAGGGAGTAAGCGCAGGATTTCTAGCAAAAAAAGAAAGAAGAAAGGGTGATGTGAGAGAAAGTTAAATTTTTTAAACAATATATTCCACTTCATCTAAAAAATTATTTTTCATATAAATTTTAAATTTAATATTCATATGCATACCTGCATGTATATACGTATTTTTTATCCATTTCTTTTCTTCTAACCAAATAACACAAATAAAGGAAAGTTTTCTATTTTAGAAGGAAGAAAAATTCATTCCCTCTTGTTATTTTTCCTTCCAATTTTTTATCCTTCCTACCAAATGGAGCATTAGTTTTAAATAATTTAAATTAAAAATAAGAAATAAATAGTAAAGGAAATTAGTAAAAAAAAAAATGATAACTATGAATTAATTTATTACCTTGAGTTAAAATTTTTACAATATTTGATAAATAACGAACTTGCATCATCGTAGGCACATTCCAACTAGGATAGCACGAGTCTATATATCATTTGCATAGTTTTACCTAAAAATTTACAAAATATTGCGAGATATAAAATTTATGAAATAAAAATAAAAATAGTCATTTTATTGTAATATTTGTTATGTCCCTCCTCTGACGACTTTTAAGTCAGCTTGAATTATTTGGGCCTCTTGGACGAGTCTTCAAGTTGGGCTCTAGGCCACTTCCCCACCCAAGAGTTTGAGGGCTACAGTTGGGCTTGTGCTGATTTCGGGCCTCTGGCCGATTTTACGTGCATTTTTCTATGTAGAATATATTTTGAAAAATTATTTTTTTATTTTTTATTTTAAGAAAAAATAATAAACAGACTAACAAAATCTTGTTAATTTGTAGTGAATATTAAATATAAACCAATTTTTTTTCAATTATTACGGCTATTAGTTGTTGACTCTTTGAATGCTCATTAAGGCTACGTTTGACGCACCCAAAAGTGAGAAGAGATAAAATGTAGTTTGGAAAAATTTTTTGTATTTGATGTACACCGTTCAAACCGCGTTTTTTTTTTTAAATCAATAGTAAAATTTCGTTCCGACGGATTGAATTTCCGTTTGGACGGATTTAAAATTTTAGGCAGTCGTGATTTCTTTATACTATGATCCGTCCAAACGGATTACAGAAAACGGATTGTAGAAATCATTTGGACGAAAATTGGCTACGCGATTCCGTCGAAACGATTTCTACAATCCGTTGGAACGGTTTTAAAAACGCCACAAAAATAATCAAAATTGGTGTCATCTGTTAGCTTGGGAGTCCACGGTGAGAATGGCAAAAAAATTTTTACTATTTGATTAACCGAATTCTAATTATCGACTTTTTTTTTTAAAGATATTGAACGTTTTTTAAATTTTAAGAAGGCGGGAATGTGTAAACTTTTATAGAGATTTTCAGATATTTTTAGAGGTTTTATCAAATTTTGGTGCACCAAACGTACCCTAAATTCAGATATTTTTTGTTTAGTATAGAATAACTTCTTAAAATAAGCTGTTGATTCATTAATTATTGATAGTTCTTCATTAATAATCACCTTTTTTTTTTGGTGGGGGGTGGGGTTAGGTTTGGCATGGAGCTCTCAATGTTCAATTATAGAGTCGTCTTCAAGAACTGCTAACATTTCAATGTAGTGCATTGAGTTCACAAGCCTCCATAATTTAGCATTAGGATAAGAATGGCATGACTTTTACATGTGTTAATTGGAAGTCATTTTACAAATGTTGTCATCTATCTTAGTCACTATTCTATTTATCACAGGGGAATTCTGTTTGTAATCACAATATAATTGCAGTCGGTTGTTTTGTATGTTCAGCAGTGGATTTTATTGAAATGAATAATTGTAACTAAGCGACTTAGCGTAAAAGTGCTTATTTTTTATTGCAAAAATTTATACAATTAATTTGTCTAACAAAACTCAGTCAAAAAATTCTATCAATCATTGATTTAAATAAAAGATTGAATATTCACAAAGTAAAGAAACATCAACTCCAGTGAAGCAATAAAAAAGAAAACACAACTCTTTGAGGCTTCCTTCATTTTCCACAAATCATATAATGAAAAGCCATTTGACCAATCCTAACTGCTCATATATGCATGGAATCTATGTAAAATTATACAAATAAACAGTCAAGACTGATAAGTTGTGATCGAACAACTAACAGAAATAGTAACATTCCTCATCATATAAAAATAAGTTAGACCTTTGCTTGAGGACAACTTCCTTAGCCAAATTCTTCTAAAACAATTTCATGAGAACATTTTTTTTTTTTTTTTTGGATAACTTCAAAAGCTTTCCATAAAGATACGCAATCAAATTTTACAAACTATGGCTAATAAACTATAATAGATGCATGTGTATTGTCATAAAGTCAAACACAACAGGCCATTTTAATGACCTTTAGTGATAGAAATAATAGAACAAACAGTCTGCGTTACATCAAGCAAAAGCAGTATGATAGCAACAAAAACAGAAATGAATGCCCAGGGACTGTTGAAATAATTCTGCCTTAGGTTTGCCATCTGCCGATTCCATTTTTTAGCACAGTGCTTGTTCAATTGAGCATAAATATCTGAGTAAAGAGAGTTGGTAGGTATCAAGACTTCAAGGCAAAGCTCGTTAAACATCGTTGAAACCACCTCATCCAAACCTACGACATTCAAAATTATTTCTTTGTGGCGAAGTGTTTCCACATCTTTTGATGAATTGACAAGGTCATCCATGATAAATACATAATCAGTGAAATATTGTGGATGAAGACTATCAATGGGAAAACATTGCTCAAATGCAATTAGATTCCTGAGAATCGACTCTGTAACATCTTGAACCAGTAAAGGTGGGATTCGAATTGTTCCATTCTCAAATCTTATGTCGAACAAATTTTTTGAATCAGATCTTTCAAATTCAATTCCAAATTTTTGGAGCTCTGTCACAGCTTTTATATTCTTACCTTCCTTCACTAAGTAGTGCTCTTCGTCTCCATCAAACCTATGGCGAGAAGATGTTCCTGCAACTGGAAAACAACAATAAGGAGGCACATGTCCATTTGGGAGCTTTACAGTAGAATCCATACACCTATTATGGTTGATTGTTCCATCAATATTGGCATCTTGAACTTTTCTTTCTGACAACATCGGGAAACACCAACAATAATGCATCAGACCTAGAAGATGTTTAATTTCAACATTTTCGATTTCATGAATTGGAACACTTGAGAGTTTAATTGATGGTAGCAAATCTTCAAAAGCAAATATGGCCATTCTGATGCTATCCCCCAAATTGATGTTGATCATCTTGAAAACCTTATCAAGGACAAAGAATGGAAGTTGATTCTCCAATAAGAGTAAATCCCTGATTATGCCCATCATAATGGGAACTATCCGAAAAATGGTGTCATTCTCATCTCTCAGAGACTTCGTTTTATATTTTTGAAGAAACACAACAATAAAACAACTATCAAGAAGCATCATCTCCACAAACTCATTCGAATTGAGGTCATTAATGGGCTCAGCATAACAATTGCGAGCTCTTTCTTCTAAATCTTGTATAGCCCTAACACATGTCAGGACACTTATATTTGTTCTTCGAACAAAGTTTTCTAAGTAGCGCAATTTGTACTCTTCCATTAATTTCATGGTTGTGTTTTGGTAACGTTCATGGTACTGGTGCGGCCCAATACAAACTGTTTTTGGTTTGTAAGCCTCCTCATTCACCCTTTTTAAGCTATCAAGCACTTTAAAGGTAAAACACTCAGGTCGTAAAGAAGATAACTGACCAAGCTTTTGAGTAATACGGTAGGCAATATGATTAACTCTTTGTTCCTTATCTTCCGACATCTTTTGTCCCTGTCAAAAATATTTTTAAAACCTTAATTTCCAAAAAACACTAGTAGATTGCTTTTACTTACACTAGTTTGTACTAGCCATCATTTGTTATTTTTATACCTATTTAGTTGATTTGTTTTTTATTGGTGCATCTTTAAATACACACACAGAGAAACTATTTATTCTCTTTGGACTAGGCTGTAGTGCATGAGAGGCCTTTTCAAAGCGATGAGTTTAATCAAATTAGTGGTGCAAAATTCTTGTGCCTCTTTAAATTTTAAGAACCTTGGACAAATGAATGGTGCAAAATTGTATGATAAAGATCGCCCCAATCATAAAGACCCTTATGTGACGTAAAGACAATAAGGGTTAGTTTGGATTCAAAGAAGATAAAAAAAAAACTGTTTTAGTAGTTTTTTCTCATCTTATATGGCTTTTTTTACTAAATTTTAATTTTATTTTTAGAAATTGTAACTTTTAGGTATATTAATCGAATTCGTAAAAAATGAAAAAAAAAATTTGATTGTGTTTACTTCTCTTCCCTTCTTTTTATATTTATTACTAATACTAGCACTCACTCACTCTTCATCTACAAATATTAACTTTTTTTAATTGTTTATATTACTAAGAGTATTCCATATTTGATTATCCTTTTTATTTTGACTTTTTTTTTAAAGGATGAAATTTTTATTTGCAAAAACTTTTTCGAGCAACTTTATTCATCCCCTCTAGTATTGTTACTTGGAACAACATGAATTTAAAAATATAATTTACATTCATATAGAATTTTATAACATTAAATATATATATTTTTAATCCAAAACTTTTTAAATTTTATTATAAGTTTTTATCCGGTTCTACGATTTATTCTAATTATAATTTACCATAATGTTTATCACAAATTATTTTTTAATATTTTCCATGATTTGTGTAACATATCAATAGTTATTTCATTATTTTTTGAAATATTTATATAATAAAATAAAAAATAAATTTTTATTTGATAGCATATACTTTTAAAGTTATAAATAATTTTACAAATTTTATATTTTTATTTTAATAATAACTAAATTTTATTTTATTATATAATTTAGAATTGCAGTTCAATTCAAATATTATCATCATATTCTCATTCTACTTTGATAATTGAGATCAAATAAAATTAAAATTAATAAATTTTATAAATAAAAGGGAAAATAAAAAATAACATAATAAATTAATTTTTAAAATTTTATTATTTTACATATCTAATTTAACATAATATTTGAAGTCATTCATGAATTTTTACCTAACTTTGATTCTCAATGAATATAATTAAATGATAATAATAATTTATTTATCAAGTGATATTTTAATTAGTAAAACAAATTTAATTATACATGTTATTTATTAATATAATTATTTGTTAGTTATTTTTTATATAATTTAATAAAAATTATGTTTTTAAATAATTATTAACATAAAGTCTAATTAAAAATTAAAATAAATATATAACATAACAAGTCCGTGCATCACACGGGTTTAATCACAAATCCATATATAAGAAAACAAATCCATCCCCATATATACGTTTTCAACATATATCTTAGGAAGGAATTTTTCCGGTAAGTACTTATTTAAACGTAAGTTTTTTTTTTTCTTTTCTTTTTTTTTTAAACTTTACTAAGTTTTATTTTATGCATTTTTAAGAATAAAAAATTCAATCAAATTAGCAAAATTTTATTTTAATAAAAAAATTACAAATTAAATGAACTATTTATTTTTATCTATTACGCAAATGAAAATTTTTTTTTTTAATTCTAATAATTCAAATTTTAGGGATCCAAGCCGTTTGGCCACCTTAAGCTTGTTCCCTAATAAAACATAATAAAATGATTCGGTATCTCTAAAACAAATCAATAGTGGTAACGGTAAAACTCTTGAATCTGTTATCAATCTCAATAGTTACATAATTTACATATATATATATATATATATATATATATATATATATTTATTGTTAACATTAATAGTTGTTTCTTTCATGAAGTTTATTAATCAGAATAACTTTTTTTTGGCACATTCAGTTCTCATTTTTATCCTTCTTTATTAGTATGTGAATATCAACTGATGAACACCATCTAACCCAACTTGCACATTTTTGTAGTTGGAGAAAGAGAGAGTACAAAAAAATAAAATAAAAGAAAAGAAAGAAGAAGAAGAAGAAGATATGCACAAGAAGTAGAGATTATAGAGATCTAACCTGATATAAAGGAAACTGTTTCTTCCTTGGTCTCTCTACGCTAATTGTCTGCAAGTGAAAGATTGAAATGGTTGAGCTACAAAAACAAGAGCACAATCTTCAGCATATATTTACCACGCCATGACCAAGGACAGAAGGTGGGGTGAGGACAAATAAACAAGTTGGGGTAAAATAAAATTTATTATCTTTTGCATTTGCATAGAATATAATTCAGATATATATAAATTAGTATTGTACTTTTTTTTTTCTTAAATTAAAATCCTTCTCAATAGGAGCGGGATTAAACGTGGATCCTTACCCATTTATTAATGTTAAAAAATGATACAAGAAGTAGGACACCTAAATTTACTATTTTTTCTACGTTCGACTCCTAAACAAATTGACTTTTTTATTTTTTTACATTGAAATTAATTCTTTTAACAAATATATTATAGATATTCTTGCATATTATGTATTAAGTTAATTTTTATAACTATTGGAGATTAAGATAAATATTTAAATTAAGAAAATAATAAATTTAAAATAACTAAATATATATATATATATATATGTGTATATGTATTCTTTCTTTTAATTTCCTCCTTATTGGATAGGATCTTAGGCGATTGTGAAAATTGCTTAAGCCAAAAAAAATTGATCGAAAAAAAATTTGACTCAGATTTGGTTCACAACTAAAAGAGACCCAAATAAATATATATATTTCATAATAATTTTATAATATTTTATTTATTATATTTTAAATTAAAGTGACATCGTTTTGATATAATAGAATTATTTACGAGTCGATTTTAACGTTAAATTCTTTTTTATTAAATCTGATTCAAACTTGTATAAAAGTTCAAATCATGTTCAAGTTTAGTATAAATAACTTGACCCGAACTCAAATAAATTAAAACTTGACTTAATTCAATTACATTTCACCACTACTCTCTTTCTATTTTTTATTTTTATACGTATATTTATTTACTCTTTCATCATGAGCCCCACAACTCCCACATACTTTCATTCTTTTATTTCCACTCTTTTCTCTTTCTTTAATAGCCATGGAATCTAATCATACTTTGGCAATTTGTCCACTTGGGTGAAATTTTTCCATTAAACTTTAACATTGTCATGCTTTAAATCTACGTATTTATGCTTCTATTGGATCTAAATGGCCCCATAATGGATAATTTTTAAGACCCGCCAAAGTAGTTCGGGTTATCTATTCTGTGTACTATCTTTTATATGTCCAGTAGTCAAAATATGATGGCGGATTAAATTTTTTTATACATGAGCAAGCCAACAATAATGATGGGTTAATGGCATTTTATTAAAAATAAACAAACAAATAATAGAAAAATTACTTTACATAAGTCAAATAAGGGGGACCAAGGGACAGCAAGAAAGGAAGGTAATATTTTAATTTGAGATTTGACTTACAAGAGTTAATGCGGCAGCTTTATATTTATTTTCTCCGTGATTAACACCCTAAAATGATTTACACCATGATTTTCTCGTGTATGGGGTGGTTGCTCTTACAAGGTTGTATTCTAAAGAGTGGGTGGGAAAATTGACATGTAGTTAATTTTTTTTTTTTTTTTTGGTAATCAAACTAAGTCAAGCCTTTTTTTTACTAAGTGGGGTCGGGTATATGGATTTATCGACGCCAATTAGTCTGTTTAGGGCCATATCCTCTGATAGTTCTAGGTAAGCCAGATCATGTTTAATAGTTTTTTTCCAACTTCTCTTGAATCTTCCTCTAACTCTCCTACTCCTGGCAATCTCCATACTTTTACACCTTCTAACCGGTGCCTCCGCTGGACACCTTCTAACATGGTCAAACCATCTTAATTGATTTTCTCTCATTTTATCTTCAATCGGTGCTATTCTTACTTTGCCCCTAATCTTCTTGTTCCTAATCCTATCTTTCCTTATAATTCCGCACATCTACCTTAACATCCTTATCTCTGCAACTGACTAATTTTTGGTAATTAAAAAAAAATAATTGTTGAAAAAAAAAATCAGTACTGGACCATTTACCACACTTTTTTTAAGTAGACCATCACACAAATAGTGAGTTTACTGCCCATGTTTTGCCCGTTTCGATAATTAATAGTTATTCTTCGGAATTTATCTGGTGGCACAATTTAATTAAATTGAGAAAAAGCAATATTTTCGCCACCAATTGTTCGGAAAAATTTTTATTTTTATCAATCAATTGATCGAGAAGATAATAAATATTTAATTATTTTTATTTAAATCATTGACAATCAACTAATAAAAAAATCATTGACTGACAAAATTTATCTTTGATAAAAAAAAATAAATAGTCACCAAAAATCCTATTTGTTTGTAGTAATAAATTATCCCAACTCAACAACAAAATTTCAAATCCAACATATACGCATGAAGCAATCCATCATGAATGACAAGCCTAAATTAATCCATCACTTATAATTAAGTAGAGGTGTAAAAAAAAAAGGTTAAAAATTGAATTAATTTAATCACTTTGTTTTGGGTTAGTTTAGATTTGTTTAAAATCAGTTTGGTTCTTGGTTAAAAAATTAACCTCATATTTTAGGTTCAATTTGTGGGTTAATAAACAAATACAGTTTGTGGGTTAATAGACAAATAATCAAAACAAACAGAAAATAACTCAACCCAAATCGACCCAAAAAATATAATATATAATTTATAACTCAACCCAAAAAAATATAATATATAATATAATTTATAATCTTATAGAGCAAAAGTAGTGTATTTCAGGTTCAAACTTATTTTAATTTTTAATATTATTTATTTGAATATCTAGCAACCAAAAATAAATAAATCGACCTGACACAAAAATTAAACAGACCCAACTTGATATTTTTATTTTGATTCAATTTCAGGTCCAAATTTTAAGAACTTAAAAAATTTATATCGGTTCTATCTTACATATAAACTCAAACAAAACCAACTCATATGCACCCTACTTCTTACTTGCAAGTATAAATCTCAACAAAACCCAATTTATACGCACGGATATTCATTATTGTATGTAAACCCAAATCAATGCACCACTAAATCATGTAGTTAGGAATCAAATACAAACATCAAAAAATATAGAACTATCAACAATAAATAATTAAATCAACAATAATATAAGACTGACAACAACTTCTGCGAAGTATAAAAGGCCCAATAATAAAGGAGCGATACATAACAGTAAGAGTTGATATCTGATAAAAAAATCTTTAATTAAATTTAACACTCTAAATATATATACCTGATTGTGCAAGTAAATAATCACCAATATATTGCATCAAGAACAACAATCAGAAACATAAAAACGATTATGTATATTTAGAAATTCACTGGGGACTTACTACCACTTTTCTCTGATGTCTCCACTCTAGCTTAGCTACATTGTCCTTTGGTATAATGTGCTAAATTATTTTGGAGGTGAACCCTAGTCCTTGGATGAATGCATAGGAGAGCCCTCGTCCTTTTATAGGGGAACATGCATATATTTTTATTTTATTATTATTATTTTTTGGTGGGGTGGGGGGGGGGGTGGGAACACACGTGTTTGCTTTTTCTTTGCGCGTATGTACACTTATTTCCAATTACCAAGTTGCATCAAATGTGGATGGCACCTGGCATCCAACTCTCTACTTATATTTTATTTTATTTTATTTTATTCGTATACATATTAAGTATTCCATCATGGGTCCCACAGCTCTCACTTACCGTCATTCTCTTATTTCTACACGTCTTTTTTCTTTACAGCTGTGGAATCTAAACGTAGATTATTCTGGCAATTTGTCCACTTATATGAAATTTACCATTTAACTTTAACATTGTCGTGCTTTAAATTTAGATATTTATGCCTCTATTGGATCTAAATGTTCCCATAATAGAAAATTTTATGACGCGCCAAAGTAGCTTGGCTCACCTATTCTCTGCACTATCTTTTATACATACAGAAGTCTATGATGAGCTAATTAAAATTTTTTGGGTTAAGTATAACTAGACGTTCTAAATATTAAACTAATATAATAAATTCTCTAAATATTTAAATCTTATATTTAGATCCTTTATTTTTAAATATTTGTAACACTTAGATTCATCTGTTAATTTTCTCTGTTAACTACGTTATAAAATGACAAAAATACCCCTTACCCATCTAACACTCATTCAATCTCTCTCTCTCTCTCCACACAGCTCTCTCTCTCTCTCATAATTTTCCTTATTATTACAATGTTTTATTTTATTTAAATATTTTATTAAATTGTATTAATTTTATTAAATCTAATAATAATTTCTTATTAAGTTACAATGATATATTTTACTGAAACTAATTATTATTAAAAATACAATTTTACACTTAATAAAAATATTTTTTAATAAGTCTAACTAACCAAATAATCAAAGTGTAAACAATCAATATACAAGGCCGAGATGGGCATTGATAGTACCAAAAATAAAAAATGTTAAATCAAATATGTTTTTCTTTTTTCTTTTTTTTTTAAAATTTTTAAAATATAAAACACATAAAATAAAAAATAAAAATGTAAAATCAAATGCCACCTAAAACTCTCTTTGTTTTAGGTCAAAAAGGATCAAAACAACTTACTTGTTTTACATTTCGTTTGTAAACGTATTTTCTATTTTTTTTAAAACAATTTTGAAAACACGAATGACCAAAAATATTTTTAGTTATTTTTCTCACATTCAAAAACGTAAAATTGAAAATATGCCCAAAACAGATACACCAAATGCCACCTTGGTTACTTTCAAATTAACCAACAAAGAAAACAAAACTACTATTTCGTAAATATCATAACTACTTAAATAAACTTCAGAAGTTAGAACAGTTTCTGGGTATCAACAAAATTTAGGATCAAGTACCAGCTTAAAGCTTGATACTTTCCATAAACACTCACAGATCCAACAATTTTCGAAGGAACTAAACTGCTACTACAGGCAATTATGGATACAAAACCTGGGTTTATTGCCCTTCGGGTGAATAAACAACACCCCCCCCCCCCCCGGGGGGCCAAAAAAAAAAAAAAACAACCCAAAATTATTCTTCAGCCATTCCGCGTTACATGAACGAAAGAAGACATACAAGTACCTTCATATCCTGAAAGGTTGGTTTCCGGAACTAGACTGATCCTTTCTCGCCTTCTTTAACTTCCTGGTTGCAATTTCTTGGAACGGATTGGGTCTTCTGCCAGACTCATTCTTCAAGTTTCTAACCTTTTTCCTCTTTCCCCTGTCATATTCTTCATCCCTGTTGAGAGTTTGTAAACTATGTATGACTCTTATTAGCAAAAAGAAATAGATGCTTAGTTCGTCTGCAGCCCACAAAAGATTATTTGGGCAGTCAGAAGATTGAAATCAAGCTGAGAATAGCTCTGTAAAATTCAATGAAATTTAATTTATTGAATTTTAGAAGAGCCAAGATGCTACTTTGCAACCTAGAGGTTTTTACTTATCAGTAATTGAGAATACGAGCATCTGCATCAATTTCTCTTACGAGATTCTCTAAAATAAAGTAAAAATTGATTTTAGAAGTCCTCTATTTTAATAATGTTCTGCATCATCATCTCTATATCCTCTCTACAATAGAGAATGCTATCGTGCTTCTCTACATCTGGAGAGCTACTACAGTCTCTCTAAGATAAGACAGTATATATATTGATGCTAATGTATGTATAATTTTCAATCCTCTCAATTTTTGAGAGAATAAAGGGTGTAGAGGAAGTGAGCAGATGCCCTACGATTTGAGTGCATTGCCTTTTCCCCGACCCTACACAAGCAGCAGCCTCAGGCATTGGGCCACCCTTTAAAATTTTCAATCATGATGGTTTTGATTAAACCTGGAAGATATGGATTAATCTAGACAAATTCACCAACCCAAACAGGATGGAATATGCAGTTGGGGCACATGCAAGGAATGCCAAAATTTCGACTTACTCCAACTGATCCCATCACCACCCATACTGCAATAATGAAATGATGCATCAAATTTTGGCCATTTTCAGCAATCAAACTCTATTAGCATTCTAATCTACTTCACAAAATAGGAAAAATTTTAATATATATATATATATATATATATGGAACATATCAACTTACCATTCATCTGCTACATAACCAATGGTAAGACTCTCCATACCAGTTGATTCTGTAATCTGAGATGACAGTCCAATCCCATCCCAACGAGCAACTGCAATTAAAAGTGATTTAAATAGGAAAATATCAATAACTATTAGCACAAATTACCACACGAACGGCCCAGATGTCATGCAGGCTGCAGCAGATGTTAGGTTCGAAGTGTAAAATCTGGATGTAACATGAATAACCCAATGAGAGATTGATTGATTATTTCCCCATCATTACTCACCAGTTGTCTCCTCCAATCCTCTGGTAAGCATGCTCATTAAATCATTCTGCACCGGATCTCTTCTACACACCTTTGAATCGTTAGCTCCTGTAGTATCACAGCGGTTTCCTGCCAAAGGAGGACTATAGCTCCTTTCTGGTTGCTTATCAGTTGCAAGCGCAGCACCATGTTGACGAAGTCTGTCTCCATATCCATCATGAATAACCCTACCGTCTTTCTTAATTGAAGTGCACTTCAACCCCTTCATTCGAGAGTGAACTGTACCAGCAATGGACAAAGCCCTGGTTCTCTCGGACGTAGATGGCCCTAAATCTGTTGGGCTATACTCCTCCTCCAACAAGTGTTCTTGCATGGGATCCCTGATCTTGACAGCATGTTTAATCCTTTTGTGTTTCTTCTTCCACAGGCCTAACGACGTCCTGAAAAGCATGCTTGAACCAAGATGGATCCTAGTATCCTGACATTTTGTCAGCCTCCTATTCAATTTTTGTTTGGGATTGTGATCAAGAGTTCCCTGGTGCAATGAGATACTAGCGGTTTCCGGGCCCGACAATTTTGATTCAATAACTCCCTCCATCCGATCACTATCACCCAGAGCATTTTCACTCGACAAACCTCCAGTCTGACATAGAAAGAACAAAAGAAGGGAAGAAGAGGAGAGTTTAAAAGACTTGAACAAGCAATCAAACATGAGGTTCAAGGTCTCAAAAAGTATGAAGATTTAAGATCTTAAAAAATAGTGCAGATACTCACCAAACTATTTTCACGGTTCAGCTGATCTAAAGGACTTGGATCAATTTTATCAGATACTTTATCAACATATTCCTGCAATAGAACTTCACTATAAATCTATATAACAGAAGGACCCTTTTTTATAAGAATCAAGGGGCGCATTCCAAAAAGGAGAGGGAAGGATGCTAAAGCCTATCAGTAAACAGAAAATCCAAATCATTACCATTTGAGAGATCTGGTCTGTGATGCACAGATCAGCACCAGAACTATGGTGGCCATTGCAGTTGAGTGCCATGGCAAATGAAAACCTCAGATCTTTCCTGGTATTTCTGTCCTGATTGTCTTCAGGTGTCTTGGCAACCACAACAGTTGGATCTTTCTTGGTAACTGAATTAAAGGGGCTATCATCCTTGGCACTTCTCTCCTTGTTGCATTCATTAATCTCAGGACCAATTATTGCAAATGCGTCTTTATTAAGAGCTTCCCCAGAGCTCTCAATAGGACTTGGTTGCGTCGATTGTTCACCCCCACTGGGATGCAGAACAGAAAGCCCACTTACTGAACCCATGAGATTGGGCACTTTACATGAAGGATCCAACAGAGCGTCCTTTTCAAGTGGGGAGCCTCCTGCAACATTCAGCGTACTACTTTTCTGAACAGACGCTTCCTTCATTAGGAATCCATGAAATGGGGCAGCAACAATTGCATCTCTTCGAATTTTAGCAGCAGAAGAGTACACACCATTTACTCTTTCACTGATTGGACTATTTTGACCTGTTTCCTTTGAACCTTGATACAAATTGCAATGTGCTTTATTTCCCATGCCATTTATGGCCAGTCTTTCGTTCTGAACAACATCAATACGCTTCATTTGAGGGAATTTTCTTCTATCACGAGCATAAAACAACATGTAGGCCTTCTGATCCAAAACTGTCTTCTCAGCAACAGGGCGAACCTGATTTCATTACATTAACCCTATGCTTGGTTTGTGAAGAAGAGAAATCGAGAAGAATGGAAAATTTAATTTTCCACTCACCTTGTTTGGTTTGATAAATTAGTAGGGAAGAGAAAGGAAATGGAAAAGAAAATGCGGGGAAAATTATCTTTCTTCCTATTTTCTTCTCATTTTGTCCTCTCTTTCCTTTCCTTTCTAGTTTTACATATTTTTCTTCCCTCTATCCTCCCACAATCAAACACAAGAAAATTATTTTATTCTCATTTTCTCTTCTCTTTCTTTACAAAAACAAATAGGAGAAAATATTAATTTTCTCCAGCCTTTTCTCATTACCACACTTTGCTTTTCCACTTCTCTTCTCACCAAACCAAACAATTCCTCATAAACAATAAAACAAGGGCCTGCATGTACAAAGGAATTGGATATACTATGAACTAGAATCAGAAGCAGCAAGCAATTCTCCAACATCTCAGGTGCAATTTACATATTAAGATATATGATTTGATCAAAACATACTGCATTTATTTTTTTATATAGCGGAAGCAACCCTGTTATGTAGTTTCAAAAACTGGACCAAAAATGAGTAATTTTACGAAGGCCCGGATTGAGTGAATGGATTCGGTTCAAATGACAAGAAAAACAAGCAACAAATGAAAAAGTCTCTTAAGCAATGAAAACTTTTTGTTAAGCAAGTCCAAACAACCATAAAAGAACATAAATAAATGAAGAAGACTTAATACCTGATGGTCATCAAGGGAGTACCACATGCCACCTGATGTGCGAACAAAGCAGTAATAATGTCCAGAATGTGTGCTCCAACCCCTGTGAACAATTACCCCATAAAGAGTGTATTTCAATTCTCCAACCTGAAAATTATGAGAAGATAGGGAAAACAAAATACTCAGCAACACATGGGAAAAATAACTCCTTGTAGACAATTCAGAATGGTTGTCAAACAAATAAATGCGGCAAGTAACACATGGGGACATGGCAATGGTGGCTGGGGTGTGATTTGAGAATCTCTCATTAAATAGGTACCAATACCCACCTTGCTATTTTTAAAAAATCTGATTAACAAATTTTACTTGTGTTTTAGCAAATTATCATTCATCATTTGGTGACTCTAGTGGCGCATGTTAGGACTAATATCGAGCATAATAAATCTACCACCACACCGAATCCCTTTTGACCCGGCCTTACAACAACGCAACAGACACGCATAGGCAGGGATTTGCATTTTCTCTCTTTGGTTGCAGCAATATAAAAATTAAAATCTGACAGGAAAGGTGCTTCAGAAACATTGTGAACCAATGTGGAGTTATTCAAACAGGGAGGAAATGCAAGAGAAAAATGCCTGGGAGATGCATAACCAGGTACAAGTTTTAACCCATTTCCCATGGTTTTCATTAATTCCTGTTTCCACATTGGCAGAGCTCTCTTGAAAAGCTAATTCAAGTTGCATAACTATAATGTATCTCAAGCACATCTTTCATTTGTACCAAGTAAAGTAGTCTTCGAACCATTCTAGTCATTAGTTAATGTCAAAAATAAAATTGTTCTAAATGTTTATGGCAATATCAAAATTTTGGACAAGAGCATATTCTAATCAATTTGTCAAACTTAACAGAGAAATGAGACAAAATGAAAATGTCATACTTTTTTGTAACTTTACCTATAAAGGCTGAGTATCATTGCTGGCACTAATAAAAAGTTCACTTACACAGGGACTGCTGACAAAAGATTTCAGGTCCAATGAGGAACCAAACTGGACTTTTTTGTCAATCTTTTGTCCCAGTTGATGTGTACCAAACCGCTTTAGGTGGATGGTAAGAACATAAGGTGCCTTGTGGATTGTGAGCTGCTTGAGAGCCTTTACTTTTTGCTTGCACTGTTGGCATTGGTACTGCCTTTCTCCTCCATCTAAATATTCTTTGGTAGTGAAGTGCATAAATGCCTTATGCAAGGATTCAGCCTTGAAAATTTCAAGGCTCAAATCTAAAAATGGATCAAACTTGTTGGAGCAGAAGGAGCACTGCATGCATTTCACCTGAAAGGAAAATGATATTGTCAATGGAGTAAACAGAAAGAGTCTAATATTCTATAAATTGCTCTACTGTCATGAGCAACTTAATCCAGAACCCCACCCAGATAAATATCAGTATTCATATTATTGAATTCTTAGCGATTCTCAAAGGCAGTATATGTTTCCCAGCAAGCAAGAAAAAATTACTTGACTACGGAGGCGACCACCGAAGATCTTGTGAACCAAACTTTTCTCATAAGCACTTGGTGATTCACATGGTACTCCTGCAGGTAAGCAGCATTTGTGCATTGACTCAAGCAAATTTACCATGTACTCATGAGCATCCTCCTGTCTAGAGTTCCGAAAGTTGTGAGATATGCCTAATATGTGGTCAAGAATTCAAAATTCTATAAAAACCACAAGGAAAAAGAACATAATCCATGCCGTGGAAGGCTTTTCTTTCAGTTTGGTTTTAAAATAAGCCTAATAGAAACTAGGCAGGAAATGCCTTCTCGCCCTGCCCATTACTGCCCAAACTTGGGAAAAAGTTTTTAATCCTCAGTTTGGATACAGAAAGTCGTATTTGCCCTATAGTGTTCTACAAAGTAAACCTGCTTCAGCTCCTACAGAAATAATTAGAAAGTTACAGAAAAAACATATTACAAAAAGACAAAAGGAGAAATTGCTTCCATGATATCCAAACTTAAAATTCAACACCATGGTGCCTAATAATTAACTATAAAGCTGGCTGCTAATTTCTTCCAAGACATAAAGCTAGCAACAGAAAGATAAAAAAAAAAAAAAAACACTGGCTACCTTTAACAGAAATTCAACAAAGTGATCCACCATAAAATATAAGGATACACCGCAGGTTTGAGACAAGATCCTTGGGTGCTATACTTCTCCCAGTTAATTGTAGGGCCCGGCTAACGTGTTTCTGGAAGGCGCACAAAGCACAAAATCCAGCTTTACGACCTTCATGAACCAATTGAAAAAATAAAATTAAGGTACAAAGATTAAAAACAATGTTTTCAACACAAACTGCTGTGCTATTATGGAAACAGTATAAAGGGATGGAAGAACACATATACAATGAACAGATAAAAAATAAAATAAAAGTAGACATTCTCCGTTTTCATGGTAATACCAAACTCCACTTCAAAGTCATCAAACATTTCACGGTTTTGATGATTACTCAACGACTGATCATTGTCCTACTTAAGAAAATATTTTGGAAATATATAATGAATATATAACATTAGCAAGATTCAGTGCCTAAATGGCTATATCGCAACCAAAATAAAGGGAGCAGACTGAGAGAAACTCACAAGAATTTTGATGCTTCCCACTTTGCAAATATGCTGCTAAAGGTCCTGTGTACGTGAGACATTGTAGTACTGAATTAAGAAAACAAGTATTTCCCAAATTTTCCAGTCCAGCACCCTGAAAATTGTTCAGACCATTCTCGTCATTAAATTACATGATAATCTCAAAACATGTTGAAATTCACCAAAGATTGAACCCAAGAAAAATAATTGTAGATACAAATAAACAAACACTAACAAATTAATTAGAGCAATACTACGTAACTTGCCAAATCTCACCGCATTGTCTTCTTGTTTGATGTAGTAAGATTATGTGGTACTTATTTTTAAGGAACGTTTGGTATAAGGTGAAAATTTTGGGGGTGAAATATTATAGGAGTAATTATTAACCCAGTAATAGTTAGGGCATAACAAGCTCATGATGCTTGTGTTTGGATTGAGAAAGTAAATATTACCTGATAATAATTATATTATAGTTGGAATGCTGGGAGAGAACGTTGCTTGAGAGAAGGGTGTAACGGAATGTTTTATAGGAAAATGAAAAAAGTGTATAATTTTTCCATAACTCCCCAAGGGTGTAACAGAATGTTTTATAGGAAAATTAGAGAAGGGTATAATTTTTCCATAACTCCCCATTACCCACCCCTGCTGGTAACAATTTATCCCCAATGTAATTGTTACCCCCTTGTCCAAACTAATGTAATAGAGGGCTAAAATTATCCCAATAAAATTTATCCTCTATTACCCCCAAAACAAACATATCCATAGGGAAAAGGAATCGTGAAAATTATGGAACTAGAAATAAAATTCAATACAAATAGAAATACTTAAACTAACTATATCTAAGGAGAAATTTGCGAGAGTATGAGATCGACAATATCCTAGTCCTTTATGCAAGCATTTATTCTGTTAGTGGGGTGGGGACAAGGACCAAGCTCGATTGACCCTTATATAAAGTCAGAAAATTTTGAGGTGAGATCCTTTTGCAAAGCCTTGGAAGGAGCTGAAGAGGTAGTTTCTTTCCAGTGGGGGAAGGTTTGAAACTGCAAAGCCCCTCCAAATGTGACATTTTTTCGCATGATCCATGTTTCACAACAAGACTCTTACAATTGACGAACTTATTAAAAGAAATTTAATTTGGTGAATAGGTGTTGCTCATGCAAAAGATCTTTTCATGCATTTCCTTAGGCTCCGTTTAAAGCACTGAAAATCGCTAAAAATCTCTAAAAGTTATTTACTTTTTATTTCATTGCACGAATTACGAACTCACATCTTATATCAAATTTTATCACTATTTGTCACTCCAAACGTCTAATAAACAAAGGGCCTCCACACACACAAGTACTTGAGAGAACATTACCAAGGAGTTGAATTCATATGGAAAACCCATTAATCAAAATAAAAGTTCTAATCAAACAAAACCCTGCGAACTAGAGATAAAATCACCAGCATGGGAAACTAAAAAAGAAATGGAATTGTAAACAAAATCCAAGACCTTATAAGATGTCCAAGAGAGAGAGATAGAGATCTAAGTGCACAGAAATTAAACATCATCCTATTGACTGAAAAAGAGAGTATAAGCTAACTTGCAAGTGAATGACCAAGCCAAATTCAATCAGAACGGCAAAACACCTGCTAAATCACGGAAGGGATACACAGAGCAATATAAAAATTCCATAATCCAAAATACCAATTACAGTGTAAGTATATGTACATATATATATATATATATACACAGCAAGTGAATGACCAAGCCAAATTCAATCAGAACGGCAAAACACCTACTAAATCACGGAAGGGATACACAGAGCAATATAAAAACTTCCATAATCCAAAATACCAATTACACTGTAAGTATATGTACATATATATATATATATATATATATAAATCCATAAGCATGTATGAATCGAAGATCATCCGCTAAAAAACTCACAATTCTCCTGAAAGTAATCCCAAAACTGAGCTCGGGATCCAACCCAGCATCCAAAAACTCGGACCCGTCGGGTTTCTTTCCATTCAGAGACGAGACACCGCTTCCCTTGTCCGACCCACCTAGTCTCAGGCGATCCAAGCTTGTTGGGTTCAGAGTCTCCAACCGAAAACCCCCATCCCCATTACTGAACCCAGTGAATGGCTTCTTCGCTACATGGAACTCGATCCTCCCGTGGAACAGAGATCCGCCCGACGGCGGAGCCGGAGGCTCGGATAACCCATTTGGATTTGTGTTAGATTCTGTGGAAACGATCAAAGTTTCAGCCATGAGAAGCCCACTGTCGCTGGGTCCCAAATAGGTCTTCAGAGTTCGTACCCAAAACCCCCTCCCCGCAAATGTACATATATAATAAATGTGCGTGTATAATTCTCCGTTACTCTCTCAACACGCCTCAGCTTCTAGCTCTAGCTTTCTCTCTCTACAATCGGAGATATATCATTTCGGCCTTTGGTGGAAGAGAGAGAGAGAGAGAGAGAGAGAGAGAGAGTTGGGGCGTCGAAACTGAAAACAAAACGGCAGTAAACCCTATAATCCTCTATATATAGCTAATAAAAGGTACATGAACTCACTATACGCGCGTAATATTGGATTATCTCTAACTCGGTAGTATATACGGTGGAAGCGAGATCAAACCAATAGCAAATTTACACGTCACTAGGCTTGGTGAATTTTGCTTGACTTTAAAATTTCTGAATTGACCAAAAAGTCCCTACCATAGGACACGTGGCGAGTGTGTAGCTCACAACGAGCTGCGCATTTATTTACGCTTTCTTTAATTACTTGTGACTTTTTATATTCTACATTAATTATGTCCTAATCTAATTTTTTTAACTTTTATTTTTATTTTAAAAATAATTTTAACTAAATTAAGTTACAATCATTAAATTAAATACAATTAAATCAAAACTCTCCATTTTTTTACTATTTTCTACAGGACTACAGTGAAAAAAATTCACTAGGGGGACGGTAGAAAAATGGAAGGTCTAGATTTATTTGTACTTTAATGATATATGACTTTTTACATTTTACATTAATTGTGTTCTAATCAAATTTTTTAAATTTTTATTTTTATTTTAAAAATAATTTTAATTAAATTAAATTGAAACCATTTGATTAAATACAATCAAATCTAGACCTTTCATTTTTCACTGCAGCTTCTTCAGTGAAAAAATGGAGGGCTTACTTGTACTTTAATCACATGTGAATTTTTACATTTTACATTAATTATGTTCCAATCAAATTTTTTGAACTTTTATTTTTATTTTGAAAATAATTTTAATAAATTAAATTGAACCCATTAAATTAAATATAATCAAATCTAGACCTCTATTTTTCCACGGCAGGGTAGCAGTGAAAAATGGAGGGTCTAGATTTATTTGCACTTTAATGACATGTGATTTTTTACATTCTATATTAATTGTGTTCTAATCAAAATTTTTGAACTTTTATGTTTATTTTGAAAATAAGTTTAATTAAATTAAATTGAAACTATTTGATTAAATACAATCAAATCTAGACCTTCATTTTTCATTACAGCCCCTATAGTGAATATTTTTACTATAGCCTCTAACCCAACTATAAGAGTTGAAGTATATGAATGAACTTGATTTTTTTTTATAATCATCTAAAAATTCTAATTAATTAAGTTAAAATTAAGGGTGTAGTAGATTTTGTTAATGCTAAAGTTTCATTAATGATCTTTTTAATTATTGATCGAATTACCCTTATTTATTATTTAACACAACCTATATTTTCTCTCTCATTAATTTCTCTCTCTAAATATCTCTTATTAATTTTTATCTCTAAATTATTAATGACAGAGCTCAATTAATAATTTGTTTAATTATTTATAAAATTACCCTCTTCTATTCAATGTAACCTAAATTACTTATTTCTTATTAATTTATTTCTCTCATCCTATCTCTTCATCTATATCTTTTTATTAAAAAAATATATATCATTCTCTCTTTTTCTCTCTTTAAAAAACAAACCCATTGAAAATATAGTTAAATAATAAAATTTTCATTTTAAACTTAAAAATTATTAACATGCCATTGAATTATAAAAAAACTTTAATGGAAAAACATGTCCGACGAAAATATAGTTAAATAATAATTTCTCGTTTTAGAAAAAGATTTATATTTTTTATTCTTTGTTAGTATAAAATTTTTTAATACATTTTTCCCTTAAAAAAAAATAGGATTTGATTTCTAATATTTTTATAACAAACAGAACCCCAAAGTTCCAATAGTTATATATATTATCATAAAAAATAATATTCTTTAATAAGATTACAAAAAATTTAACACAGATAATTTAATAGTAGTAATAATTTTTTGATAAAAAATGTTTTAATGATTTTTATTTAAAATTAATAAAATCACACTTCAACATAAGTTCAAATTTTTAGTAGTATATATATATTTTTTTAAACAATTGCATTGAAATTTCATTAATCTAAAAATGAAAGATAATACCAATAAGAAATCTTAAAATATATTAGATAAAATATTACTAACAAGTAGACATATTTTTATTATTTAATCAAGCGTTAATATTTTTTATGCTTAAAATGACAAATTTATTATTAACTATATTCGGAAGAGAGATATTTTTCGAATGGAGTATGTTTATAATTTAAGGCACATTAATAATTTTTAAGTTTACAATTAAATTTTATTATTTAATTATATTTTGAAGAGATATATTTTCAAAAAGAAGAAAAGAGAGAGAGAGAGAATAATATATTAAAAAAAAAAGAAAAGAAAGAGATATAAATGAATAGATAAGATAATAGAGAGAAATTGACAAGGAAGAGAGAATTAAGATGGGATACAATAATAGAGGAGAGTAATTTTGTAAATAATCACACAAGCTCTGGCATTAATAATTCAAACAGAAAAATTAACGAGGGAGATTTATGGAGAAATTAATGAGGGGAACAGAAGGTAGATTGTGTTAAATAATACAGAAGGGTAATTCTGTCAATAATTAAAATATCATTAATGGAGCTCTGACATTAACAAAATCTGTTTTACCATTATCGTCACCCTAAAATTAATTTTAAAATAAAAATAAAAGTTAAAAGAAATTTGATTAGAACACCATTAATACAGAATATTAAAAAGTTATATTTTATTAAAATACAATTAAATCATGACGGTTCATTATATACTTCATCCCTGTAGTATATTTTTGCACCATAGTCCTGTAAAACTCCTAAAAGGGACAAAAAAAGACAAGAATATATGTTATTGACCATGCAATATGATTCTAGAGTTTTTGAGAGTTTTATTATTATATTATTCTTATTATTATTTGTTTTTTTTAATGAGTATGAGAATCTAAACATTTCGACTAAAATTTTAAAATTTACTCCGTTCAATTTTCATTGGCGGATTCACAACTTGAGTATCATATAACTAACATTAATCACCCTAGTCCCCCAACAGTATACAGACACACGATTAAGAAAAAACTGGCACGGGTCACTTACCAAAAACCCCCACCACCCCCCCCCCCCCCAAAAAAAAAAAAAAAAAAAAAAACTGGTATGGGTCTCATCGACCCACCAATTCTTCAGCCCAACATACACTTAAGTGGCCCACCAATTAGTTTCTGATAAATATGTTGAAATGCCTTCCACCTATGTTAGAATAATATGGATATCTCAACATAAATGTGGGATATAGACTGATCCACCCAACCAAGAAAACAAAACAGAAGAAGAATAAGCAGGGGACCCGAATACCTTACTTAGGCCCGTTTTGGTAACTATTATTTTTTTTGTTTTTTTTTTAATTCTAAAAATTAAAAAGAAAATATGTTTGAAAATACAATATTTTCAAAACAATTTTTAGAAGTACAAAAATAAAAAAAAATATTTTTATTTGTTTTCAATAATCGATCACTAATTACGTTTCACACTAAAATTTAATGAAATTTCATTTTTATTTTTTGTTTTTCAGGATCTCGTTATTTATTTGCTTATTTAAATACTTTTTGTACCCTTTTTTTTTTCCGAGGCTCTCTTTGTAACCCTTTTACTCGTTCCTTCATTAATTTCCAGTTCCAAAAAATGATAAAATAAAAAGAAACAAAATATCTAGGAAAATTCTGAATTTTAATAAAAAATATATAAAATTTCAGGCACGACCACAAGCGAAATCAAATAAATTAATTTTTGGGGGATGTAACACTTAAATATTTTAGTGACGTATCCATCAATTTTGTAAATAAAAAACTTATATAATTGTGTTTCCTTTTTTTTTTGAGAAAAAATAAATTAGAAGTCTTGGCTAACGAAATATAATATATTTGATTTGGATGTATATATGATTGTTGGACACTTTTTGGTCAACTTAAGGTGACAAATGCCTATCTACCTATCTATAAATTGAGGGTCTGGTTTGTTGAACTAACTTGATTTGGCCTCTCAACTCTTTTAACTTTTCAAAAGAGTTGGTGAGAATTAATGTCATTAATATCCTTATTTGGACATAACTCTTTTGAAAGGCTTTGCTTACAAGAAAAGGACTTTGGTTTGTGCTTCTAAGGGCCGTTTCATAATGTTTTCATTTTCCTTTTATATTTACTTTTAAAATTTTAAAAATTAAAAGCAGTCGTATTTTTTAAAAATAGTGTCAAAAAGTTGTGAAAATAAAAAAATATATATATATATTTTCACTTATTTTCAAAACTTTATCTTCATTTTTGTAATCGACCACAATAATATTATAATCAATTAATGTATAATACCATAAATACTCACTAAATCACAATCACTTCAATTACAATTCTCCCCATTCCCTTATGATCATTGTTGCTGTCATTGTTGTCGTCGCTGCCATTATCGCTCCCACTCTCTATCACTGTCGCCATCTACCATCATTTCCAATACTACTGTTATTATTTTATATTATTTTATCATATTTTTTTAATTTTTTTACAATATTTGTCAATATTAAACACACTTTTCTTTTGTTTTCTTCTAGAAAAACAAAATACAAATTAAAAAATACAAAATAAAATGAAAATTATTATCAAATGGCACCTAAATAAAGGTTGCCAATAGATCTTTCCAGGCACCATATTTAGATAAAAAAAAGTTTTGTAAAAATTAGAGAGGAAGAAACTAAAAAGTTATTATTATTATATATATATTTGTATGTATGATTACATTAGAAAAAGTAATTGAATATATTTTTGTAGAAAGAAAGACATTTTTCTCAACCTACTCACAAAAATAAATATGCATTCAAGAATGCAAAGGTGAGTGTGGTTTATTTACAAGATAAATCTACTTCATATTCGCTATTTGTTATAGTCATGCTTGTTAAATTTAAGTAAGCCATGCTTCATTTTTGCATGTAATATTTCTTAAATAATGAGTAAGAAAATGTATAATTTAAAAAAAAAAACTATGAGTAAAATTTGCCTATTACTTCTTAAATAGGAAATGAAAAATAAATTTACTTTACTATTTTGACCCACGTGGTATGGTGCATTAATTAAGAGTGGGTTGGCATAATTTTAAGGTCAATTTGATAACTTTAAAGTTGAGCGTCATTAAATTAATATCTAATGATATATTTATATTTTTTTAATTTTAAACTATATGAATAAATTTAAATCATTAAATTTTAATAGAATAATTTCCGACCATCTCTGTACCTGTACGTAAGCTTCCACCGGTAGAGAGTTGAGGTAATTTTTGTCGCCATCCAAACACAACCTTGCCTGTTAATAGCCCCGCTTCACGTGCTCCAGGAAAAAGTAAAGAGGTGTGGCCATTACAAAAGCTTTGCGTGACCATGGGACCTAAGTTCGGGAGCTGCTGTGCTTTTCGCACTTGAACACAGCTACATTCTCTTAATTTAATTAATTATTTATTTAAATAACTTAACGACAAATAAAATAAAAATTATTTTTTAATACTCCATTTTTCCGCGTCCTTCTCACTTAATGATAAATTTTAGTGTGTTAGGTAGAATTATAATTTTTTTTCACTTTTTTGATCTAGTACAGTAAAAAAATAAAATAAAAAGTTATTATTTTTTTGATTTACTACAGTAAAAAAATATTCTAAACATACAAAAAGTTATCACTTTTTTAATTTACTACAGTAAAAATTTTACCAAATACTTAAAAGTTATAAAAAAATACTAAAAAATGCACTTTATTCCACCAAACACACACAAAACTGCCAAAAATTTCACTTTTTTTTCTTATTTTTGAACCTCCAAATGGCCTATCTCTCTCTCTCTCTATCTCTCCCTCAATGATATCAAAATTTTAATTTTTAAATTTTCTTTTAAAAGAAAAATAAAAAGACTATTTCAACCATGAAAATTAATAAATAATTTTATAAGTAAAGAATAAACACTCAACTAAGGGAGAAAAAAAAACCCACAAAACTGGTGTCCCATTTATAATATAATACAAATAACAATCATAACATCATAATATATATGTATATACATTCATGTATACATATAAGGCCTAAGATTAATCTATAAAAATCATATGGTATTATGCCTATCTCATCGTATTGGCCAGCATGATCAGACGATCGAGGCCAGAACAAAATTGGTATTTGGTGCTTCATGGTTCCCAATTCCCACGATTCACTTGATTAAAATTTGAATAATAAAAACCATATAATATACGAAGTCAAAATCTTGGTCAGGGATCAAATTTTATTTTATTTTATTTTTTCTTGGATTGAATTTAAGGTTAGAAAACTTTACAACTGATATTATAAATTATATTCATTAATAAAAAATAAATTAATATACGTATAGATTATGCATTTATTTAGATTTCTAAATTTTGAATATATATATAACAATTAAAAAAATAATTAAAATATAAGAAAGTTAGTTTATAGCTTTTTTTTTTAACTCAAGAATTTACCATGTATTAAGATTTTAGGGAGTCGAATCATAATAGTAAAAAATTTACATGTATAGACATGGATAGACGGAGGAAAGGCCCAATGAATTCAATTGCCTTCATTGATTTAGAAAATTACACAAATACTTTTCTAATTTTGTTTTTTTTTTTATTTATAAAATTTATTTTTGTTTCATTATTATTAAACTTTTATTCCTATTGTCTTCATATTTTTGTTTTGATTCTCAGTCTATCCCTGTGTATAGACAGTGATGGAGATAGAAAAAATAGTGCGTGGGAGTAAGGTCAGATTTAAAAATTTTGAGAATATTTGATAAGGCCTATTTAAAAAAATAAAATTGATAAATGATAAATGATAAAAAAAAAAACCTACCTAAAAAATGATAAAGCCTATCCAAAAAAACTGAAATTGCAAAAATGAGAAAAAAATGATAAAAAAAGCTAAAGTTGTATTAAAAAAATTAATGATAAAAAAAACTATAAAAAAGAGATGGATAAATGATAAATAAAACAGGTATAAAAAAAAGATTTAAAGTTGAATAAATAGAGAATATTAAAAATTTTTCAAATTTTAATGATAAATGTCTATTGAAATTCTTAAACAAATGTGTTGAAATGGTTACAGGTGTGGGCAAGTAAGGGTCAATTGGTAAAGTGAGTATAAATATGTATGACTAATTTTTTTTTTTTTTTAAACAAGTGAAGCTAATTATCTCCAAATTGTCATTCCTTTGCGTATAGATTGTATTTTTTCGAAATTTAAAAGGTCTAAAAAGCTTCGTCCCCTGTGTGTGCATGCATGTGAGAATGCATGTATGTACGGTTTACACCCATGCTCGACAGCTTGGATTGCATCATACTTTTTCGAGTTCTGCCCTCCTGATTCCCCTCTTTTACCCATTAGGTTAATTCTTTGTTTAGACATGGATAATCCTTACTTTTTGGAACATGGCACAAAGTTGAGATGCTTACCATGATTAGACCAAACAAAGTTATGGTTTTAAGTTGGATTAAAGTGATACTACTTGCACTTTAGCTAGCCGCTTGCTAGCGTTTTAACACACTTTTGCTTTGCTTGTATTCCAAGGATAGGCTATAGGTCCTTTTTGAATATCATAATCTTAATCTCCAAATCAGCGGTGGAGACAGAATTTTTTTTTTTAGGTGTAGCATAAAATTTTTCTTAATATTCAAAATAATTTTTTTTTAAGTGTAGAATTTTTTTTAAAGTGTGGTGTAAAATTTTTCTTAATATTCTAAATAAAATTTTTTCTAAATGTGAAACTTTTTATAAGTATACGTACATAAGTAAAATAAATTTTTTTTTTCTAAAATTTTAAGTGTGGCGGCCACCCACCCTCAGCTGAGTGTGACTCCAAGCGTAGCAAAACAATCAATTATCAAATTTTAATTCTATTTTTAGCCATAGATCAACCTCGATATAAATCTAAAAATTATATCTAAAAAGCACCCTTTGAAAAGATAAAAAAAATGAAAAAGTGTTAAATGTAAAAATTAAAAGTTAAGTGTAATTACTCTGACTCTATATTCGTAAGTAAGTTATGAGAAATTAAAAGTATAGTGTATTTAATATTTTCTTGAATTTATATACATAAGCAAATTTATTTTTATAATAAAATTAAAATCCAGGCGTAAAAATAAATGTGTAATTACCAATGCTTAAATTACACCTAAAAATTATGAACCGTGAGTGTCAAGGATACATGTTCCAACCAAACACGGCGTTAACATTTTAAAAAAGGAATATAAACCAAATCATAATTTATAATTCTGTGTGTGCGGGTGTGTGGAATTAAGTTGCTAAAGCGCGAAGACGTCCTTCGAATCGAATAACTGATCAATTGCATAGATGGTAAACCATATCCCACAAAGCCAACTCACTTTCATTAACATGTTCCATCGTCAAAGCCAATTAGGCCCCACTTCAAATAATTGATTATAATTAAGGTTTGGAGCCTTTAACCCTCCCTCTCTCTCTCTCTCTCTCTCATTAGTGGGAGAAAGCATTATTAATAGAGTGATCATTTGTTTGAGAATGGCCTAATATCAATAATTAGGGTGCCCGTTATTTTTTACTTTTTTTTTTTATTTTAAATTAAAACTGGTTAAACATATGTGCAGTTCAGAGATGGCTTTGTTTTCCTCAAAAAAAAAAAAAAAAAAAAAAAAAAAAAAAAACTTGGCAGAAAAAATCACAAAAAACTGAAAACGAAAGATATTCTCTAAACCAAACGCACCCTTAATTTTGGATGCCCTCAACTCGACCAAAAATACTGAATTATGGCTCTTTTTGGGTACTTTATTTTTCTTCAAATTTCTACAAAAAAAAAAAGTAAATAAATTTTTTTTTAAATTTAAATTTTTTACTCACTACATAAATTATAAAAAAATTTTCTACTCACTGCACAAATTACAAAACTACAACTTTAATAAATTGAAAGAGATTTAAAAACTCCATAACATCCCATATATATATATTCTCATTTTTCAAATAAAGTATATTCACTTTTTTAATTGTAAAAAAAAAAAAAGAAAAAAAATTATTATCATTCATAGAATGATCTAATTGGACCCTCCATAGAAGCAAGCTATACCCCCCAACTCATCATTCTTGGAGACTTGATACTATTTCCCTGATCATTCCTTAAACAAAGAAAATTTCCAGCTAACCCTGCTAAAATATATGGAGTATTATGTGAGGCTCAGTCACATTGGATTAACTGTTAATATCAAAATTTAGTGAACCAAAAAAAAAATAATAATAAAACAAGAATATATCTTTGTGGGATAGGTTGCTTTTATGAAACTTCCCCCATAGTTAAAGGTGTAACATACTAACAATCTTTTTGGCAGGAAAGAAAACAAAAATAGGAAGGAAGTTACCTTTACTTGTTCGGTTCGAGGAAATTGAAAAAAAAAAAACCGTTAAAATTATCAATTTAAGGGAGCGTTTGGAGACAAGATTTTTAGCAACTTTTAGTATTTTTTTTGTCAAAATTTACTAGTTGTAATTTTTGGTGTGTTTGGTGAACCAAATAGTAATTTTTAATAATTTTTATCAACTTTTTTCAACTTCTAGGGTACCGTTTGGCAACTCAAAAAAATATCAAAAGTTACATTTTGCAACTTTTGGTGTGTTTGGCAAAATCATAAATTTTCTCACTTTTTTGATTTGCTACAGTAAAAAGTACACTCTATAATTACAACTTTTTTGATTTACTACAATAAAAAAATATACCAAACACACAAAAGTTACCACTTTTTTACTTTGTTACAGTAAAAAATTTACCAAACACCCAAACGTTACTAAAAAATACTAAAAATTCCACTTGGTTCAACCAAACACACAAAAAAGTGCAAAAAAAAACCCAAAAAACTATCAAAACTTGAGTTTTTTTGAACTTCCAAACACCCCTTGGTGTTTGATAAAAATTTTGACAATTTTTGATTTTTTTAGTAACTTTTGACAACTTTTAGTAATTTTAGAAACTTTTGATAATTTTTGAACTCAAATTATCAAAAGTTACTAAAAGTGATAAAATTTAGGCCTCGTTTGGAGTAAGAAAAAATAAGATAAATTGAGATAAAATGTGGTTTTGGGTTAATTTTGACACCGTTTTTTTCTAAAAAGTCGCAAACCGTGGGAACGATTTTTCAAATCCGTTCTCACGGATTCAAAAAAATTCACAAAAAATAACGACAATGGTACTTGTTTAAGAGCTCTCGACACGAAGAATGTGATTGTATAAAAAATTTACATATTCGGTTAACCTATTTCCAGATTTTTTTATTTTTTTAGTGAAATATTGAAATTTTTTGAAATTAGTGATGACGGAAAAATTAGATGTAAAAGGGTTGTTGGAGGTTTATAGAGATTTTTAGAGGTTTATTTTGATGTCAAACGGGACCTTAGTGTTTTGTCAAACACCTAAATAACAAATTTTAATATTTTTTTATTAAAAATTATGATGCCAAATGCGAGCTTATTGTACTTTTGACATTATTTACTGTACCTCTACTTGGGTGCAAAAAGGCAATACCCTCGCCCCCAAGGCCCCCACCCCCGGCCCCAAGAGAATGGTGGATGAGGTAAATCATGGTACACAGCGGCCTCCTAGACAGGAAGATCAGTGCTTGGTGCCCACAAGGAGCCACCCTCGCAAGAGGGTGAAACTCCCACACTACGACTACCAGAATTCGAACTTGCATTCTTAAGTGCAATCTGCTGTCCGAGTACCAATCGTGTTACGCCCGCGGGATACTATACCTCTACTTATAAGAGGGGAGAAAATGTTAAAAGATTTTCACCTTCCTCTCTCTCTCTCATATAAATTTTGCCAAGAAAAAAATATAAATGAAAAATAAAAACAATTCTCTTCCTCGAATTCTCTCTCCTTCCAATCATAGGACTCTCCACACTGGGTGACATGGGGCATGCATGTCCCCATGTGAGGCTAATTGAAGTTTGGATGCCTTGAGGGGAGAGGTGAGAGAATAAACAGATTTTAATAAGCAAAAGATCACTGCTCCTACAAAGTTGCAAACCAAATCATTCATCCCCACATTACCCCCACCAGATTTTCCTACACCATTTCTTACATTGCATGCATACCCATGTGTATATATAAAATATTCGTACATGTAAGAAATAAATAAATCAAAGATAAAATGAAAAAAGAAAAAGTGAGCCAAATCCAGAGCCCTTGCAATGGTCTAATTCTCTCTCTTTCTCTCTATAGGAAGCCCAATGTTTATCACACCGACCGCCATTTCTTCATCACAAAGCCTCTAAATTGATAACAACCACCGTGTCCCCATTTTACTGATTACAGTTAGATAGAGAGAGAGAGAGAGAGAGAGAGAGAGAGAGAGAGAGAGTTATAAAGGGGATGGAGGTGGGTAGGAGAACGACGACAAGAAATTGTGCTGTGGCAGGTTCTGTCTGGGAGAGCAGAATGAAGAGTAATGAAGTGAAAGGAGGAATCAAAGTCATCAATGGCGGAGAAGAGAGCCCTGAAGAGAATGGGGACAAAAGGTTGAGACCAAAACAGAGTCCTTTCCGGGTTAGTGGGAAAAGGAAGGCATGGAAATCTGAGAATTCTGAAGGGTTTGAGAGAAAAAACCCAATTCCGATTGCAAGGCAAAGATCTGAACAAAACAAGAATTTGGATGAGCAATGCAAAGCTTTGAGTGTGTCTGCTGATGGAATCAAGAGAAGCCCGATTCAGTCAAAGAAGACGAGATCTGAAGAAGCTAAGGAGCTCAGTGTGTCTGTTGACAGAATTGAGAGAAACCCAATTCAGATTAGGAAAGTAAAGTCTGAATCCCAGAAGTTCACTGAGAAGAACCCAATTCAGTTGAGGAAGGTGAAGTCAGAGTCCAACAAGGCTGCGGATGGAAATGAGAAGAACCCAATTCAGTTGAGAAAAGCAAAATCAGTGGCAAATAAAGCTTTGGATGATTCGGGAAAAAATTCAGATGGGTTGGGTGCAATTGAACTGAAGAAGGTGAAACCAGAGTCACCAAACGTGGCTGTTGATGAGTCTGCTAAGGGTCTTGATGGGGCTGTCGAGACAATTGAGAAGAACCCAGTTGGAACTGAGGAGAGTGAATCTGAAGAAACTTGCAAGGAGTTTGGTGTGTGCGAAGAAAAGGTCATTTCTAGTAGTTTGAGCAATGCGGGTCAGGCCAAATCTGCTCCAGAATTGGTAGCACCTGATGACGATGGTGATGAAGAAGAAGATTGGGATGAAGAATTGGATGAAGAGGTGGATGAAGAAATTGAGGTTGAGATAGAGAAGTGCTTTGATGTTAAGGAAATCAACATACCAGAACAACAAAAGCCCGAGCAGGTTGTGATTGAAGAGAAAATGTTGCACCAAATCCAAGAAAAACCACTACCCATCGCTCCAATTATGAAGAAACAAGCTCCGCCTTCAGTGAGCCATTCAAGAACTCCTCCAACTCCCACAAAAACTAAACCAAGTAAGTTAATTTGTGAATTTCTTTAGTAAAATCTCATTTTATTTTTCACTTGTAGTGGAACATTTTTTTTTTTTTTTTTTGTCTTCAAAAAAATTATGTGTTGATATTTGAAAAATTTCCCAATTTTTGCTTCTTTGTAGCTCCAATTTCAGATGGATTCCAGAAGAGTGCTGAAACCCATACTAAATTCCAGAGGAATCCTCAAACCCAAAGCAAATTGCAGAGTTTAGGTAAGTTTTCATTTGGTCTTTGGTACTCTTCATTACAGTTTTCTCCATCTTAAAGCATTCATTGATGGGTGGATTTCAACTTTCTTAGTTGATTTGGTTATGTGGAAAGATGTCTCAAGATCAGCATTTGTGTTTGGTGTTGGAACATTTATCATAATGTCATCCTCTTACGCCAAGGATCTCAATATCAGGTCAGCATTTTTTTTTCTTTTCAGTTGATTTTACTCATCCCCTGTTTGAAAACAGAGCAGAGAGGTGAAACTTCTCTTTCATGACTTTTACAGCTTGATCACTGTGGTTTCCTATCTGGGGCTTATCTATCTTGGTGCAATCTTCTTGTTCAGATCCATTATTAACAGGTAATTAATTAAAATTTTTATTCTTTTCTAATATAAATATATATATATATATAGAAAAGTCCATCTTTTAATTTATTTTTTTATTTATTTTTGCTGTACTTTATGGGGAACATTGAGCAGAGGAACCATAGAAATAGATGAAACAAGGCAAGACTCCGTTGTTGGGGAAGAAGAAGCCGTTTGGTTACTGAAAATGGTTCTTCCTTACTTGAATGAATTTCTTCTGAAACTGAGAGCTCTTTTTTCTGGCGATCCTGGCACCACAATGAAGGTGATTTTGTCCCCAACTCCTTTTGTTTTCTACTTTTTACTTATTACTTTATTTTTTTACTTCAACTTATTATTATTATTATTATTATACCACGAGGAAATTACTAGAAATTGACATGCAAGATCAAGATGTGATATTTTCAGTTGGCAGTGTTGCTGTTTGTTTTAGCAAGATGTGGCAGCTCAATCACTGTTTGGAAGTTGGCCAAATTCGGTGAGTTTCTTCATTTCTTCTTAACTTGAAGGAAAAAAAATAGAATTATCCGGCTAAATTTAATTGATTCAATCATTTTTGCCGACAGTTAGTAGAGAGGGGTGATAGAATAAGAGTCACTAAAGTAAATTCCCCATCAAGCATAAGAAAAAGTCTGCTTTACATTCCCCCCACCCATCAAAAGAGAAAAAGGAAATGCCTGTTCTGAAAAGAAATGACCAACTTTGATAGACAAATTCACTCTTGACAGTTAAAAATAACTGTCTCATTATCCATCGTCGTTGAACCAGAATGGTGTAATATTTCTATGCCTAGTTGATTCAATCTGCGCAAAACTTTATTGGATAGCTTATTGTTTAAAAAAAATTAGGGAAAGAAAAAAGTCCGGACTAGTTTTAATTTCTTAAAATCATATAAAAATTCTTATTTCTCAACACTTTCTTGGGAATCAAACAGAATCTAAAAACCGGTAATTTTTTTTTATTTACAATTGTTTTCTTTTTTTTCTTTTTGGCCCTTATGATATTTGTTTGTGATGATTTAGGATTTTTCGGAGTATTTACAGTGCCAAAAATCTGCTCCTCGTATTCCTCCCAGATTACTGCTTATGGTAGGAATCACTCAACTCTAAATTTTATTCACATTTGTTAATATAACTTATGATTTGGCTTTAGTCGTTGATTTATTTGTAAAATTTACATATATCACTAACTACAATTAGGAATGATAACCGTGTGTATGTCTTTGAAAGTATTAGTTTAAATTTAAATAAACGGGTATAAAAGAAAGTGTGTGTGAAAAAAAAAATAATAATATTACAATTACAAAAAAATTATGATTTTACTAGGAAAAGTACTTGGACTCCACGGCTTATATTTAAAATTAATTATTTACCCTCTACATAAGTATACTTTAAACTTACTTTAAGCAACTTAACCTAAGTGAAAAACTACATTAACAGAAAGGTAGACTTTCGGAAAGGTAGACAATTCTTTTTTATTTCTTCAAGGTATGTGACAGTATACCGTTAGGGCAGATGGAACGTGGTACAAGAATTAATCACCGGCACAAGCTGTTCTGCGAGAGCAGCGTTTGTGGGTCCATCCGCTTACCTAATTTTTGGACTTCGGTTGTCAAAACTCCAGCACATGCTTCTAGTTGAATCACATAACGGCTCTTTTATTTATTTATTTTATAATTTTTTTTTACTCTCTCCTAATTTTTGACCATATTTATTATTTTAGCATTTGTGATTTTGTGTTTCAGTGAACATTTTCTCTAGCTAACATCCCCCCCCCCCCCACCCTTTTTTTTTAACACTGAAACGCAAATGGAAAACTATACCAAAACCCAAAGTAAATGAGAAAAAATCATGAAAAAAAGGGTAACAAAACGAGGCTTTAAGAGATAGAAAATTGAATTCTCATCTTAACAAATAGGTGACAGAGTTTCCGGGACAACTTGGACTTTGGCCATGTTATTTTTATGGATCTTGTTTATTTCAGGATCTCAGGATTTAGTCGAGAGACGCGTATATTGGCTCAGATACCTAGAAATATTATAAAATAATAATAATAATACAAGACAGCACATAAAATTTAAAAGATAGAGATATTTACACTCTCAATTAGTTTCACCCACCCTACAATAACCTTAATAGAATAATCTAAAATGGAAAAAATTAATGAAGTAATGTATTTATCATTTCTCAATTTAATAATATACAAAACATCAGCAATTAAAATTTATTTTTTTATAAATTAAAAATCAAGATTTGTCCGCGTACTTTTAAGTACGAGCAAATTGTAATATATTAAAAGTTCATTTGGCGCGATATAAAATACTAAAAAATTTTTAAAAATTATTTACTTTTTATCTAACTATACGAATTATGAACCTATAAATTATTTTAAATTAATATTGGGAAAAACACCTCTTAGCATAACCTTCGGGTGCCCTTTGCATGAAGGTAAATTTTGGGTTCGACGCTTCCAAGATGCTTGGGAATCATGCTCTCACAAGAAAGCCTTGGCTTTTGGCATCTTTACCCTTGCATGGAACCTCTGCTCAGTCGAAGCTCGCGTTTGGGCAGGTAAGGGCATTCTTGTCATTTTTCCTTTTTGATTTTTGGAAATGAACATTTCGCCTATCCCTTCAAAAATTAATATTGGGAAACACTATCACTATAAGGGAAATAAAAAAAGTCTTTTTCTTTTTCACTTCTCTTAAAAGTCCAATTTTTAATTATTAAATAAAAACAGACTGAGTTCGAAAATAGAACAATTCAGAAAATTGTCCATTGCATTTGGAATTTTTTTTTTTTTACGGATTTTAACAAATTTTCAATTTATTAAATTATTTTGATCAAAATTTGATTTTCTCCTCTAAAAGTGTTTGGATTGGGAGCAAAAAAATTAGTCTAAAGTATTTTATGGATAAATTTTGCACTATCAACCCTTATGGAAGTATATTATTATTTTTAATAGTAAATAATTATTTATTTTAATTAAAATTTATTATTCATTTTAAAAATAGACAATTAATTTAAACTCATTAATTTAATTATAATAGAGTATTTTATTATATATTATGTTGATAATAAATTATTATTATTTAATAATAAATTAATGTTTTTATAAAAAAAATTTATTAATTGTTGAAATTAACAATAAATTATTAATTTAAGAGTATAATTTAATTTTAGTATAATTTCATAGTAAATTATTCATATTAATATTAAATTAGAATTTATTTTAATAAATTATATTAATAAAATATAAAATTTAACAATAAATTATAATTGGTAAAAATATCATTTGATAAAATTATTTCAACTAAAAAAATTTATTAAAATAACTTTAATTGTCATTTATTAAAAATTAGTTTAATAAATAAATCATTTTAATCATAACAACTTGTTATTTTTATTTTTATAAAAATAAATCATTTTAATAATAAGCCATTCTTTATTAAAAGGATTTTAATTTGATAAATTATTTTAATAAAATAAATAATTTTAATAATAACTCATTATTTATTAAAAACTATTTTAATATCATAAAATAAATAATAATAATCATAATACTACTAAATTTTTTAATAGTAATTAATTTTTACTTGTAAATTCAACTTACTTCTACCAAATTGAGTGATTTTTTAAGGTTTTGCAATCGCGCATAATTGATCTACTTTCCACATGCAGTGTTCATGCTATTTGTGGCCTTCAGATATTATCATCAGTCGGTAACGAGAGATGATTGTGTGGAGCAGGAAGCCGAATGTGAGACTTCGTGGCAAGAACAGATTGGAGGACAGAAGGGACGTCGTGGGCCCACTAGGGTGGAAACTGAGAAAGAGAAAAAAGGATTTTAAGGGTGCATATAAATTAAAGAGTTAATAAAATAAACTATAAAAGTGCCACTTATGTGATATATGGTATTAATTGATAGAATAATAATTTTAGTCGGTTCTAATTTTTACTTTTTTTTCAATTCTAACTATTTACTTTCTTACTGTGTATATTTTTGTATTTTGACAATTAAAATTATGAAAAAAAAAAGTGTTTTAGACCTTAGCTTGGCCATATGGCCAATAAAATTTTCACATTTACCATTGTACGATACTTTGGGCAAAAACATTGTACAATGGTGATGATATCATAATCTATATCACTATAGTACTTTACTGTTTACTATGAACTCGATTAACGTTTCGTTTAGAGTTCTCTAACAAAAAAATCTTATAAATCTCTATAATATGAATTATGAGACAGTAAAATTTAAATTCTTCACTCATTTTACAAATTATCAGATATTTACTTTTACAATTTTATACTATTTTATATAAATTTATACAACTCTAAATACATCCTAAATATGCAAGAACTTTTCAAGAAGGTGCTAGTTTTGCCTAAAAATACTTAATCAAATGTTTTAATGAAATTCAATACTCACACGACATTAAAGTATGATATATATATATATATATATATATATATATGTATATGTTGAACATAATATATATATGGTCCTGTTTGGTCTACCAAAGTTTACCAAAACTCACCAATTTTTAACTATTTTTTATATTTTCTTCCAATTAAATTTTAACATCTATCACCTTTATGTCATGTCTTTCAATTTTTATTGTACTTTTTAACTAAAATTTAACCAACCAAATAGGTCCACTGTGATTCATCTAATTTTATCTAGATAATAATAGATAAGAGTGTTTTATTGCGTTTCAATAGTAAATTACTACTATTTTTAAATGCACACCTCACGTCCCAAGGGATGTCGATAAAGACTATTTCAATGTAGTTTAGTAATAGTTTGCTCAGTGTATCTACGTGCTTTTTTTTTCTCTTCCTTTCAGGCACACGTTCTTGCATGGTCCCATAATTTTAAAAAAATTTGACTTTAATACTATTTTATCATCATCAACATTTTTATAATGCAATATTATTGACTTGACTTTAGTGTCCGCTTGCAATACAAAAGGTAAGTATAAATTTGTAAAAATTACAATCTTATAATTCGTGTAGTGTGTAAAAAGTAATTTTATAGATATTTATGATAAAAAAAATATATATTGAGCTTCAAATGGACCCTTAACTAGAGGTTTGGTTAAGCTTTTAACAGGCTTTTGAATAATATATATACTGCTTACCTTTAGTTAGCTTGTATTGCCTCAGATTAGTAATTAATAAACTAATTTGATACATTCCTAATAAATAAGAGGCAAAACGTAAGAAAAAATAAGAAAAAGATTAGAAGCAGCAATTATATTGCATTTAGGTTTATAGTATGTGTTTATTTTTAAATATTTAAAAATTTAATAAATGTATCAAATAATTAATTCATTTCAACACCAGATAAAAATAATTTCAATTTTAAGTTAACTTATTCATATTGTGCTGGATTTGAGGGTTTTTCTCAGTGCCCATTAAAAATAAAAATTAATAAGTAATTATTAATTAATCGAGTCAATTATGAACACATAATGCAATTATGTATTCTATAGGTGCATTCGGTTCATTAAAAATCGCTATTGTACGAAGTACGAACTCAAAAATTATTTTACTTTATCTTATTTTATCTCACCTTTTATCATCTCAAACACACATATAATTATTAAGAATAAGTACTATAGCAACGGGAATTTGACTTTTTTGAGAGGTAGAATTGTGTTCGTGTCGTATTTCAATTGTATTTTTGTATTGCATTTAATATTATTATCTCTAAAAAAATTATAAAATTATTATTATTATTTTTTTTTTTTTTTAAGTTGCACGAACGGTGCATAAGCCAATGATAACCCGGCGAATAAAACAAACCAGGAATAGAAGGGAAAAAAAAGTAAGTTTTTTTCTTTTGTGTTTCATTTTTCCTTTTAGAAATAAACTTTGACTACAATTATTAGGGTAAAATAAAAAATATTTCTCTCTCTCTCTCTCTCTCTCTAAAAAGTAACATTAAATAATTTTAACTCTCACTGATTAAAAGTTATAGCTCCGCTTCACCAAAAAATTGCAATATTTTCCCCCCGGCCCGGTGTGTGACAAACTGATATATGAATTGGAATTTAAAAGCTGCCACCTCGGGGAGCTTTGAGCATGTAAACTGAAATATTGAAAATTTAAAAGCCCAAACCTGCATTGGGCTTTGTTTGGATTCGGTTTTCTGAAATATGATTTTGCCTACACAAATATTCGTTTGAACTTAAATTAAATTATCGGTACAAGCACAATGAACGTAAGGCGTAGCAGTATAAATGTATTTTTTAATGTTTAAAGAACCAAAATTATTGTTTTTATTGAATAATATAAAAGGTATAAAAATAAAATTTTTAATTTTAGAGTTATTAATAATTTTTATAGTTAGTATAGATATATAAAAATTAATAACTCAAAAATAAAATGCCCGTGTAAAAATTCAAGAGCTGAAGGGGCCTTGCTCGGAGAAAGGCCTTCATGTGGAGCAGGGGGCGGAAATAAGATTGGTTGAGTGAATTATCTTTATTTATTTTTTCAAAAAAAATTATATATATATATATTTGTTAATATTATCCCCATTAATTTTTTTACTATATTATCTCAAGTTTTCTCTAGAAAATTAAAAGTTAAATCATTTTTTTGACAAAATTTTTCATATTTTCCCATTATCTCTCTCTTCCATCTCAACAAAAACTCTTTTTATTTTTATTTGCAAAAATTCTTGTATTGTTTTGATGTAGGCATGTAAGTGTGTATATATATATATATATATATGAATCCAAAGGTAAATTTCTTAACATTTTTGCGTCCTTTTTAAAATTTAAGTCTTTTTTTTTTTTGCACTTGTTATATATATATATATATATATATTTGTCTTTCAAGTATTGTTACATTTTTTTTTTATGTTTATTTCATTTTTTATCTTTTATCCTTTTATGTTTACTTCATTTTTTTTGCACTCAATTCTTGCTCCAAAAACACTTTTTTTTTTCTTTTAGGGCTTTAATTTTTTAAGAAGTTCAAATATTTTTTATTAATTATTTTTTTCCTCTTTTTTATCATGTTATTTCATATTATTCATTTTTTTATCTCTCACCTATATCTCTCTCTATAAAAGAAAAAAAAATGCATACGAATTTAAAATTTATTCTCTTGTTTGAGTTATGTTGAAAAATAAAAGGAAAAATAAATGAAAGTTAGGAAATTTAAAAACTAATTTTTTGATGGATACTTTTTATTTATCAAAGTTTTCAATCATCAAGATAATTAAGGATAAAATATTTTTTTATAATTATTTTTTCTATACCCTTTGATTATTTTATTTAATATTTATCGATTTTTCTACTCTCGCATCTACTTAAACTGCATTTGACTCAATAATTTATCACAAAAAATAAGGGATATAAATTAAAATTCCTCTCTTATTTAGACTGTAACAAAAATTCAAGTAATTAATTAATTAAATTAAAAAATAAATATGTTGATGAATATTTTTAAATCGATTCAAATAAGAATATATGTTTAGAATTTTGTATTTTCTTTTATTTTCTTGCATCTCCTTATTTATTTTCCCTTTCATATCTTTCTCACTAATTTTTTCTCCCAATATAATTTTAATAAATTTATATTTTTTTCTTAATATATATCAGCGGCCAACCTTTGCCAGTGCACATACATTGTATGACGACAATGTAAATTTGTTTCAACGGTACAATGATTTCTTAAATTTGTTCCATGAGAGATGTACCCCCTCGTCTTTATCCATCCACGTGAGAATAAGGTGGAATCAATATAAATAATAAAACGTGTGATAATGCCCAAAATTGCACGTCTCGATCTCTAATTTCATACCATTTGATTAACTGATGAATCGACAAGTTGTGATCAACACGCAATGTATATACTTGAACCATGCATGCAAGTTCACCGAGGAAATTAATTAAGGTCTTGAATTGATTTGAGAATTAGTATCTTGTATTAGCCGTGCACGACTTGTAATTTAGTCGTATTAGCATCTGATTTGTTAATCTGTATCTTAATTCTCAGCCTAACACAGAATTTTGCACATTAATTATGTGCACAATTATTTTGTTGTGGGGGTTTTTATCGTGACTTTCTTATTTGATCTGTTAAGGGTTCATTTGACAAAGCTATTAGTATTTAATTTTGTATTTAATTTTTTATTTTTAATTTTTAATTTTATAGTAGAAAAAAAAACATAAAAACTTAACAATGCATTTGACAATAATCTTTGGATGATAGTCATATTGTTGAGAGGATGATTGGCAGTGATAGTGGGCGGCAGTCGACGGTGACCAACAATATAAGCGGTGATAGCAAATAGTGGTTGTAAGTGTTAGTGGTGGTGTAGAGAAATAAAATCTAAAAATGAAAGTTAGAAAAATACATCTTCAATGTTTCCACAATTTTCAAAAGTTTTGAAAAGAATTCTTATTTTTTAAAAAATTAAAAACTAAATATAAATTTACTAAACAAGTATTTGTGTTAAGCTTGTAAAAAAATGGAAACCAAAACTAAATATTTGTGGATCTAAAACTTAATTGAACTCCAACTGAGTTAAGCTTGAGTATCTCGATTATTTTACATAAATTTAAATTTATCGGACTCAATCTATAAATTGTGTTCATGTTTAGCTTCTGGGGTCGGGAAGAAGTCCGTCTCGTGGCCTTAATCGGCAAAGAACTACAAGGTGGTAAATTAGCTTATACAAGTTCTGACTGACTGACTCAATTGAGAAATCTGTTAGATGGCTCTCCACAATTAGAGGAAGGACTGTCTCAAAGGAGTTAAATCCGAAATCTATTGGTCCCAGACCCTTCAATCCACCACCCGAACTAACTCGGCTTCCCTTGCGAGGCGTGTTCATGTTTAGCTTGATTTTATAATGAATGGGTCTTGAACGAATTTAATTAAGTGGAACACACACCAAGCTCTAGTCCTTTGGTTCGTCGAACAGTCCAACAGTCACTAGTATTTTTTATTTCTTTTTTAAAAGGGCGGACATATATAGAACAAAGATTATGAGATTTGTCTTCAGTACCTGAAGGAGAGGCTGGTAGCTAGGGACCACCCTCAATTTGACATGAAATTTTGTTCATTCAACTAACAATCCCACGGTGAAACAGATGGAAAGCCAATGGTTATTAGAAGGAGCTGACGAAGAACGGTAGTTTAGAGAAAGACTCAGGAGCAGGGATATGATTGCATGGAAACAAACAGTACTCTGAGTATTGTCAATTAGAAGGTGTGTCCCACACACACGTGTACATGAATCAGACTGAATAGGAATTTTTTTATCCTTTATTTAGTGTTATTTCTAATTTTTTATACATTTAATAATATTTTTTATCAGCGACCGCATATAACAGTGACAACTAACTTTCTAATTTTTTTAAAAAAAACTTTTTTATTATGTTTTTAATTATTTTATTAATTTTTAAAATTCATTCATTATTTATATTATTTATTTTTAAATATTTATTTCTAAATTAATTTTTTGATTATAATTTAAATTACAAATGTAATAAAAATTTTTTTGAATAAAATAAAACAAAAATGTTCATTTATTTATACAAAAACAGTACGAAATTTAGTTACAAAATTTGTTATATATACAAATGTACACAAAAGGAAAAAATAAACAACTAATTTATAAAATACGAAAAAGAAAATACAAAAACACAAAATATGTCAGTTAGAATTACCCTAACCACTATCATTCGGGTCCTATAATAAAATAATAAACAAATGAGAATGTGATAGCAAAATACAAATAAATAAATTTACAAATTTTTAATTAATTAAAAATATGAAAATTAATATTTCTAACCTAAAGAAAGGGAGGATAGCTTTGACTCTGAGATAAGTGCCTCTCCATGTCGGCCATCGTCTCAACCTGAAGCGATGTATCTCGTGTGTCCATCTTCGCACAGAACATTTGGAGTTGATTTTGGTCGGGAGTGTTTGGCTTGGGAGGATGACTCTGCTCGTGCAATGGACCAATATAGAATGCCTGCACCCCGTGTGAACGTGTATCTGTGACTGTCATGTCTGATGATAAAGAAGAATATCTCATCTCATCTCTCTTTGCCTCAAACTCTCTCTTATTTGTCGGTAGTTCAGCTAGACGTGCCTACTAGAGAGACAAGTAATTTCATTGGGATTATTTGAGCGACTACTTTTGGCGGTCACTATATAACTGGTCGCAAATAATATGCAGATTGATTATTCACGATGATAAAATTCGTGCGACCTCTTTAGCAATCGCTAAAGGTATTGCTAGCAATCACTAATAATCTCTATAAATTCTAACAAAACATCTTTTTCTTTTCTCTCTCTCTCTCATTCTCCTCTCATTCTCTTTTTCCCTCCCTTGCGGGCCCTCTGTTCTCGTACTGCCTGCCTACCTCCCTTCCCCTCCCCTTGCCACCGCCACTGCCACTGCCACTGCCACTGCCACTGCCGGCCATCACCGGTAAAATTTCTCTTCTCTTTTCCTTCTTCACCCCTCCCCCTCTCTCTCTCTTTTTTTGTATATATACACTAACCTCTTTTTTATTTGTTTTTTTCCAATTATTTCTTGAGATTGATGGAGAAAACTCTCGATCTTCTCTTCTTTTCCTCCCCATGTATATATATATATATATATATATATATATATATTACGTTTTGTTTTTTTTTCTTTTATGAATATAGTGTTGGTGTTGGGAAGTTTGACGATACATATTCATTTATAAGTTGTTTGTTGTAATTTTTTTTTATGTATACTTTTTTTTTTTTTTTGTTAATGTAATGTTAGGAAAGTTGATGTTATTGATTTATAATTTGTTATAATTTTACCTTAAAAAAATTTGTTATAATTTGTTATATTTTTTGTACATTGTTCAATCTTTTTTTTCCCCTTTTGCTTACTGTTGTATGAATGCATTTAATGTTTTGGTGGTGAGATTGGGTGAAGAGACTGCAAAATGTACTTGAGGTTTGTTTTTCAGTTTCTGGCAGTAGTAGTGACTTAGAAAAATAATTTTAAAATACAAAAAGTAAAATTTGACAAAGTGTTCATTAAAATAATTATGAAAAAAATTTTAAATAAAAAAATTAATTTTAATATGGAAATTTTTTTTTTATTTTGTTGAACTAAAAATTTGAAATTATAAAGGAGTGAATTTTTAATTTTTTGTAAATTTAAAAATAATTTTTAATTCAAAAATTTTAATTCAAATTAACCTCTAAAAAAATATAATTTTTTTGATAATTTATATATATATTATTACCATTCATTAAAGTAACTATCAAAACAATTCTAAATAGAAAAAATTAATTTTTGACAAAATATTCATTAAAACAATTATAAAAATAATTTTAAGTAGAGAAAAGTAATTTTGGATAAAATATTTTATTTTATTGAACTAAAGTATTTAAAATTATAAAGGAGTAAATGTTTAATTCTTTTTAAATTTAAAAATATAAATTAAAATTAACTCTAATTAAAAAATATAATTTTTTTAAATAATTTATATATATTATTATCATTCATTAAAGCAATTGCAAACGGCATTTAATTTTTCTGAGGAATCTGTACTATAATCATCAATGTTCCAACTTCTCCAGGGACCAGTGTCTCCCAACGTACATATTATGATTCACCATTCTCACTTTGGACATATTGGACCATAACAAAGGTCAGAAGTTTGAAGTTATTTTGGCATTTTCTGGTGCTACAATACATCTTCTGCGGGGCCTTAATTAATATCTCACGAGGCCCAAGTGGCCGAGTAGGCCCTGAACCCAGCAAATAATTTTTCACCTTAATTAATTTTGATAGTGCTAAAATGGGAAGGGGATAAATTTTAGAGGAAGTATAAAATAAGAATGTGTATTATTTTTAAAGGGTTAATCTATATTGATGTGATATTTATGGAGAGGGATAACTTTCGACTTGATTTGGATGTTTTATAAATAAGAGGGGGTGAAGCATAGAAAAGTTAATCAAATGACTCTTTTGCCTTTTTAGTGTCCCAAACTTGGTTACCTATTAAATTAAATATTAAATTACAAAGCTAACTCTATTTAATTATTTTTGGACAATTTGAAGTTATATTATTTATTTCATTGAAAATTTAATTTTTTATAAATTTATTTAAAAAACTTTTTTTTAAATATGTACTTTTGAATGGTTGGTTATTATTCATTTTTTTAATTATATTTATTTTGACTTATTGGCCTATCTATAATTTTTTTATTAGCATTATATTTATTTTAATCAAGTTAACAATACCATTAATAAAGGTTAAAAACGTCAAAAATTCATCCACTTGAAGGGGGATAATTTTTGCCCAGCCCCAACCCAGTCCAAAAATTATCCCCGTGGGAGCTAAATTAAAGACGCAATAAAACGAAGACTGGAGAAGAGGGGAGAAGTATTCGGCTGCCAAACCAAAGAAAAAAAGTGAGGCCCACGGATAAAAATTTTGAGGGGTTGCTTTACCCTCGTCCAAGCGGACCCTAAAATAAGCTCAATTCAGCTTGTTACATATTTATATAATAAATCAGTTCAATGATTTGATCTCTCAATGTTTGCCTCTTGAGATTCGATCCTATAATACAGTTTGGTACCATTTGGCCTTTTCTGTTTTCATGTTACCGGTTCAGAGCCAGCTTGGCAAAGACAGCACGCAGGCAACAACTACAAAAGTTTGAAGAGGCTATGCGTATATATTTTGGCAGCGTCATATATATATATATATATATATATATGTATGTATGTATGTATTGTCCGTCTACCTGATGATAGATATTGGATGGTTATTTCGATCTCTCTTCGTCATCTTCTCAATCACTATTGTGTGGCTAATGGGTTCCCATATTGATTTCTTTGTGGTCCAAATTTATCCATACCAAGAGTAATGGATATTGGCTACGCTAGCTCATGATGTTTGGCTGTGTTTGTTGTTTGTTGTTTGTTTCTTCTTCTTGTAGCTTAATTTTCATGCTTGGTCTCACTTTTCCTGCCAAATGTAAATTGGGAACATTGTTAGATCTCTGACTATAATTAGTTTTGACTTTATTAATTGTAATAAGGTTTTTATTTGCATTGATGTATTTCAAATTATGAGATTTAGTCTTAATTATTTAAGAAGAATTGTTGCACTAAGTGTTTGATTTATCAAACTCTACCAAAAGTTACAAAAAATTATTAATTTTTTTCAATCAAATCTCTCTATATCTTACTTTTACATCATTTTTTTTATACTTTTATTTTACTTTTTTACTATCCAAACACCCCTTAAATAATTCTAATATAATTATGTTAGTTTAAATAGAAACTTATCATGAATTTGAGTAGTGTAATATTATATATGATACTACTAAATATTTAAAAAAATCTTTTATAATATTAGTTTCACCATTTTAGAAAATAGTGCTGCCACTATTTTGATAATAATTACTGGAAAACTTTTCATGCATTAATTATTACATAAATTAATTGTATCTCTAATATTTTAATATAATTTAATCTCAAATTCAATTTGATTTAAAATTCCCAATTATTCAAATGGTTTCTAATCAATATCAATGATATTGCTTATGGAAAACCTTTCTCACGGCCAACCAATTTAGGGTTTTCATAAACAACATAACACCATGAATTAGTTCTTATTTGCTTTTCATCATTTTCTTGTATCTTGATTTTCTGACGAAACCTTGAGAGTAGGGGTGGAAACAAATCGAGATGTTCGCGAGCTATTTGAACTGGACTCGAAAAAAACTCGGTTCAAACTTGGTTCATATGCCTAAAACGATTTCGAACCGAATTTGATTTATGGCTTCTTTTAATTCGAACTTAAGTTTATGTCTACAAAAGTTCGACTCAAAAGTTCGCGAGTAATCTCATTAAAATAATGTATATATTTTTAATAGTTTTTTTATATTCTTAATAATATTTTTATTATATTTTTATAATATTTTATTTATTATATTTTAAACTAAAACAACGTTATTTTGATTTAATCGAGTTAATCGCGAGCCAACTTGAGATAAAATTCTTCTTTATCGAGCTAAGATCGAACCTATATAAAAACCTAAATCAAGCTCGAGCTCGAACAAGTTAAAACTTGTTCGATTATGCTCACCTCGACTTGAGAGAGAGCTCAACTTGTTAAATTTTGAATTTATTTTCTAATAGTCATTAGTTCGAGTCTTTTTAGGATCACTGGAAGTTTACTTGATAGTTAATTTCAGAATTCACAGGAATTAGTTGAAGTGTGCATAAGTTAACCTGAAACATCCAAAAAAATTTTTTTTTCTTTGACAATTTTTAGGACGTCATAGTTTTATAGCTTTATCTATATATATATATATATATATATATATATTTCCGCTGGGGATATTAATTGATTAATTATAAGCAGGAGAGGAATTTCTGTAGTTTGTTATGTGTAATTAAAGAGAAAATATCTGAGAAAAACCACTAGAATCAGACAGGAAATATATCATTAATTATAACAACTTAGATTAGACCTTCTTGTTTTTTTTTTTTTTTTTTTTCTTGAATATCATATATAATATTAAGTAAAAGCATTTAATTAGGAACAATGTGCATTAATCCAAACTATATAACCAAATTTAGCAGTACAACAGACTTAACAATTGTTTGAAATAATCTACCATTTAGGGCTTGCTTGTTAATTATATGAAAATGAATTAAATAGAAAACAATTAATTAATTACTTAAAAAATCATTAAAAAATTCTTTTATGGGTACGCTAATTTTGTCATTTCAGGCCAGTTTAGAGTACTGGATGCTAGAAAATTAATATGCTAAGCGACCTTTTGGTGCCTCAAATTTTTTCAAAAAATTTAAAAAATTTTTAAATTCCTTTAATCAAAAATCACCATGTGTCATTTTTATATGAAATTAACACTAACTTTTAAATTTTTTTTGTTTTTTTGCCGCTCCAAACAACTTATATATATTTAAATTTGAAACTTTATCTCATTCGTAGAGTGGGGATTTAATTCTCTCAATAATTATGAAAAGAGTTATATAAATGCTTTTGGTGCCTTCGCATGATTGTTTTTGGGGCATGGCTGGCAGCATCATACCTGCCAGTCGATGGAAAAACAATCACAAAACATTCCCCAACCCCACCATTATATAATTGCTTCAATACTTAAAAAATATAATAATAATAATAATAATAAGTACTTTTTTATTGTATCTTTTTATACATATAATTGATGAGTGACATCAAATGATCCGATATTATCCTACAAAAAGGGCAGACATAATTGCCTTTATTTTATCCAATACCTGGGGCAATATCTGTGGATGATCCCACGGAATGGCCTTAATTTGTACACAATTGATATATATATATATATATATATGTTTTAATTTAATATATATATATATATTTTACCTTTAATATTTTTGTGTTGATAATAGCAAAAATCAAGCCAGTTGATGGCAACAGAGGCAACTCTCCGTTAGTCCTAGGGGGGTCGCACGAAGCCACGGGATTATTTTTTATTTTTTATTTTTTTATAGTAGTTATAGATATTTAGAAAGAGAGAAAGTAAATCCATTGAAATTAATAAGTGAACCCATTATTTTAACTTACAAAATATTTTTTTAACAAAAAGCCAAGTAAAAATAACAATAATATTGAGTTATACTCTTATTTTTTTAACAGTCTTAATAATTTAATAGTAAAAAAACAGCAATATTGAATTACGCTTTTCCTTTTCGCTAACCTTAATAACTTAACAGTAAAAGTAACAACAATATTAAGTTATACTCTTACTTTTTGGCAATCTTAATAATTTAACAGTAAAAGTGACAGTAATGGTGAGTTGTGTTATTACTTTATGGCAGCCTTAACCGCTTAACAATAAAAATAACATTAATAATAAGTTATGCTCTTACTTTCCGGTAACAATAAAAGTAACAGTAATAGTGAGTTATGCTCTTATTTCCTGACAGTCTTAATAACTTATAGTAAATATAATAGTGATAGTGAGTTGTACTTGTACTTTCCGACAACCGACAACCCTAATAGTTAATAGTAAATATAATAGTAATTGCGAGTTATACTCTTACTTTCTGAAGCTCACTTAAAGATTTTTTTGGAGTCGCCACTGAATAACAAGAATGTTAAGCTTGAACCCAAATTAAAACATGATATCAATTATATATCTACTAGAACAAAAAGTGATAACTTAGTAAACTCGCATCCTCCTAGAAGTTCACTCCAAACCCGAAAAATTGTCTAGTACACAGATATGGTGTCTACCAAATAATCTTCGATATTTAAACTAGTAAGAGAGTTGAGAAAATATTTTGACAGAGTTTCAGTAAGGTAAGAGTGTCGTACCTATATACTTGAGAGGATGGTATATATAGAAGTGCATGGCCTGTTTGGTTAAGATGCAAATGAATCTCACATAATCATGGTTTCTCCAATCAGATTATGACACCTATATTATAGATTGCAAAGTCGATTCTCCCAATTGGTTATCAAAATTGTTAATAGGCAGGCATCACTTTTATAGACGTATATCATGGAATATGTTAGAAGACGGTTGCATAAGTGGTTGTGATATTAGCTATCTTATCTTTACTAAAAAGGTTGCTTGGGTCCGATTAGGGTCCATATTGCTCAATCTGCTTAGGTCATCAAAATGATCGTTCGAATAATCCAGCTCAATCAAGTGCATCCTATCAAATGTTTAGATTCCCCCCATTACATAAGCAGACCGAAAGGAATCTAATAGTTGCCTCGATCGAAAGTCTCCCTATCAAAAAGTATCATTATCTTTATATACTCGTTCAATAATATCTTATATCTAATTGTTTGATTTGGATACGAACCGTTGAGATCAAAAGTTTGTATTTTTTATAAAATAATACGCATTTGTTTTTTAGATAAAAAGAAAAAAAAGAATTTCATCTTGTACAGTACTATATACCTTGTGGTCGCCTTTTTCCCTTTTATTTTATTTTTTTTAAGTCTTCAACTTCCCACCTAGATAATATGCCACACATGACGCAACTAATTAATAAATTTACATGTATAGAAAACATGAAAATAATTAGATTTTAATAAGAAAATTATTAGGTTACATCATGTCCCCCCACACACATATTAGAAAATTGCGCAAATATACATATTTAAAAGGGTATATATGCAAGAGCAAAGCTACATTTTGGGGTGGAAATAAATCGAACTATTCGAGTTCCATTCATGACTAAAACGAGCTCGAATCGAGCTTGATTTATGACTTGTTTAAATTCGAACTCGAGCTCAAGTTTAGAAAATTTTGGCTCGAAAATTCGCGGACAGACTCGTTAAAACAATATATATATATATTTAATAATATTTTTATTATATATTTTAAATATTTTATTTATTATATTTTAAACTAAAACGACGTTATTTTAGTTTAATCGAGCTATTCGCGAGCCGAGTTCGAACCTAAATTCTTCTTTATCGAGCTCGAACTTAGCTTGAACAAGTTAAAGTTCAACTCAGCTTGACTCGATTTCACCCTTAGGGCCCGATTGGATGGTACTAAAATTTCAGAAGAATAAGTTTTAGAGAGGGTATAAGATAAGAGGATGTATAATTTTTAGAGGGTTGACCTACATTGATGTGATGTTTATGGAGGGGATAACTTTTGACTTGGTTTGAATGTTTTATAAATAGGAAGGGGTGAATGATAAAAAAAAGTAATCAAATGACTTTTTTACCCTTGTGGTTTTTTAAACTTGGTTACCCATTAAATTAAATATTAAATTACAAAACCCACTCTATTTAATTATTTTTGGATAAATTTGAAGTTATATTATTTATTTCATTGGAAATTTAATTTTTTATAAATTTATTTAAAGAACATTTTTTAAATATGTACTTTTGAATGGTTAGTTATTATCCAAAATTTTTTAATTATATTTATTCTGACTTGTTGGTCTATTTATTGTTCTTTCACTAGCATTATATTTATTTTGATCAAGTTAACAATACTGTTAACGAGAGCTAAAAATTTCAAAAATAAGGGATTTAGAGGAGGATAATTTTTAGCTAGTCCCAAGGGTGCCTAAAAATTATCCCCCAAGGGGGGGAAAATGGAGGGGGCAAAGCTAAGAGAGGGGATAAATTTGCCATCCAAACAATAGCAAAAGTGTGGGACCCACACTTATGAGGGGTAAAAGTTTTGGAGGGGGCCTTTTCCTTCATCCAATTGGCCCCTAGCTACATTAAGATAAGCGGACAAATGACCCCTTTGATTTTGGATGTAAAATTATCAAAATACCCTTGACTTTTTAGCTTATTAAAAAAATTAAATTAATTTAAAATTAGAGTATATTAGTCTTATTAAAAAATTAAGGTAAAGTCAAAATTTTTCAACATAAAAGAAGTTTATAAGAATCAAATCTAGGTATTTTTTGTGAAATAAAGTACATTCTCCCTCTTTACTATTGAATATTTTTGCGCATAATATCAAAAAATATAATATATAATATAATAAATTTTATAAATAATAAAACTTAATAATAATTCTATTTTTTTAATAACAAGAGATCCGTATTAAATCAAAGATGCCTCTAAAAAGACAAATTAAATTATTATATTATAAAAAATATATTTACTGATTTAATATTTACAAATAATTCTAACTCTTCCTAAAAGTAATATTATTTCTCGTTTACTTCTAACCCTAAGGTTATTTATTGTCCTTTTGTTAAGTGTGCAGTGCTCAATGTGCAGTGCTCTCCTCTACCAAAAATTCTAGATCCGGCCTGTATATAAGTGTTTGGAATATATATATATATATATATATTTGAGGTGCAGAACATGGCCTTTTCCCACTCAATGCCGGCAGGCCTACGTGTAGTGCAGTTAAGCAGCACATGCAAGACTTGTGGTCTCAGACTCAACGAGTTAAAGGGCAAAATAAGGCTATTTATTTGTCAGACCCATCTGCGCAACCCCTCTGTAACGTCTCTCTCTTATTCTTCTTCTTCAATAGCCAATTTTGGTGGGGATCGCTGCCCCTGGGACACATGTTCAGTTGGATGATCTCCTGTGCGAAGAATCTTTTGCACCCGTGTGAAATTAGTCAATTCATCCATAATACATACTTGTACATATATATATATATATATACATATCAACTTGAGCCAATTAAACTGGCAGCTAGACTTAGCTACATGGTATGTATATATATATATATATTTTTTTTATGTAGAAATAAGAATGCCAAATAGGTTTAAATCATGAGATGGTACATGTTAGTTAAACCAAAACTCAAGAACAGAAATGGATTGCAAAGAAATCAACAAAATCAAAGTGTAGGCTCACATATTTGTGATAGTCGGAATTAACTTTTAGCGTTGTGACCTTCAAATTCTTATAATTCTTTTTTATTTTAGCGGACGTCAATTTTTGAAGATAAATTTACCACACACGTAAAGAAGCCATCGTGTGTGTCTTCAAATCAAACCATGCAATAGGAGTAATTAAGGGCGAGTGTAGACCCAGTTTTTGTTGAGGAGCGCAATGCACATGAAATTACACAAAATACAATTTGTATTAAAACACGAAAGATACTAACATAAAGGTTAAACATCTTTCTTTATTAACTTTTACGATTTTTTGTATTTTGTAAATAATTTATCACGAGAATTTCATTTAAAAAATTACTGAATGTCTTTGTCAATATACACGACCGAATAATTATTAAAAGTAAAAGAATAAGGTCAAACAGAAAATTCAAAAGATTAAACAAAAAATTAGGGTTAATAACAATTTTGTAATAAGATTAAAATACCCTCTTCTCACATCTCTATGTGAATCCGCCATGTAAGTAAAAAGTGATTCTTCATCTTCTAAGGCCCCACTTGGATATAGGGAAATTCAGCGCCTAAAGTCTTTACCCAACCTTATCGGTGGGTCTCACCCTTTGCCATGATTTGACAACCACATTTCTCCCTCCCGAGTCTTCACTTTCCCTCACGAGCAGTCATCTCTCAGATAAATTTTGGGCGGCCTCGACCCTAGCCAAAATTTATTCGGGGGAAATGGTTATCGTATAAGTATTTTTAGTCCTTATTAATTTGATCAAAATAAATATAATGCTAGTAAAAAAATAATAGATAGGCCAACAAGTCAAAATAAACATAATTAAAAAATAAAATTAGATAATAACCAACCGTTCAAAAGTACATATTAAAAAAAATTGTTTAAATAAATTTATAAAAAATTAAATTTTCAATGAAATAAATAATATAACTTCAAATTGTCTAAAAATAATTAAATAGAGTGGGTTTTACATTTTAATATTTAATTTAATGGGTAACCAAGTTTGGGACACCACAAGGGCAAAATAGTCATTTGATTATTTTTTCATCATTCACCCCTCTTATTTATAAAACATTCAAATTAAGTCAAAAGTTATCCCCCTCTATAAACATAACATCAATGTAGGCCAACTTTCTAAAAATAATACCCCCTTTAAAACTTACCCCCTTTAAAACTTATCTCCTCAAATTTTAGTATCATTTAATCGGGCCCTAAAGGATGAAATGAATCCCTTTGCACATCCAACGATTGAATGATCATCGACGGAACTCAGTGGATAAGCTGCTTTATCCACGTCAAATTGGTTTGACGAATGAGGATTCCATCTGACAAATGTTCAAATTGTTGGGCTCCAGCTCTTTTAGAATCCCAATCAAATTTAAATTATCAACGAACAATTGCTAATTTCGAGCTTGATTTTTTTTTTTTTTGATAAAAATGCATGGGTTAATTGGATCATTCAAATATTTAACTTTTAATACATAGTCTTTAAGAGGATTATACCATAAATATTCAAATTGTTTTAGTGCGCAATATAGGTTTTGATCTCTTGCTTCGGATAATTTGAATTCTTTTGTCTGCAACTCTCAACTCAATTAAAAATTAAAATACCTAACTTTTTCTAAATTTTGAAGTTTGAAGAGGCGAGAGGCGTGTTAGTTAAAGTCTCCTACTAATAACATATTATAAATTTAAGACCAATATACAAAAATATTGTAAGATCTTATCTCCTTTCTGTCTATATATATTTATATTTATATCCTCCAACCATCTTTTATTTATAAGACTGAAATAAATATGCAAAAGGTCCACTCTTTTAACATTTAGTTTGGAAAGAAAAAAAAATTAATTTTTTTTTACATATTTGGGAAAAAGAAAAAGTTAACTTTTTTTACTTTCTTTTTTTTTTAGTTAATTTGACGTGTTTACTCTTTATGATTTGAAATAATCGAAAAATTGTAATAAGGTAGTTATGGTTATTTAAAAAAATCTCAATAAATTAGAGTTACAAAAATTAACTTTTGTTTAAGTCTAAATGAGACTAATAATTATTCATTTGATATATATATATATATATATATTTTTGACAAGAGGGAAAGATAGGCCACAAACCCTTATATTCACAACAAAGGAACGATTTGGGGCCTTCATTTTCATTTAATTTCCACACTGGCACTCTCTTATTTGAGTCTGTAGATATGATTAGTCCACAAAATGTTTATATGTAAAGTAGGAAAGACTATTTAGGTAGGAATTGCACTTGCCGATATTTTTTGAAATTCCAGAATATAGGATTGCCAAAATAATTAATTTTAACTATCAAATGTGTTTGGACATAAAGCCCATAAAATGAAAAAGTACTGATGAGGGTATTTGTTAGTTATAATTAATTAAAATTTATTAATTTTTATATGTTTTCAATCAAATTTCGTTACATATTATTTTTATGTCAAATTCTTATACTTTTACCATATTTTTTTAGCCAACAAAACACTTCCAAACCCAAGTTTAAAGTAATTGATTTGGTGTAATCCCTTTAAAAGAAGACGATTCTAACAATTTTTTTAGTTCTTTTGTTCTATATTTCTATTTGAAATAACCATAAAGAAAAGGACTTAGTATAATAACTAACTCAAAACATAATAATAGGCAATGATACTATAGTCCCGTTTGGCGTAAGAAAAAATAAGATAAATTGAGATAAAATGTAATTTAGAATTAAATTTGGTACCATTTTTTTCTAAAAGGTAGCAAACTGTGAGAACAGTTTTCCAAATCTATTCTCGCGGATTCAAAAAAATTCACAAAAAATAGCAACAATGGTACTCGTTTGAAAGCTTTCGACACGAAGAATATGATTGTATAAAAAATTTACACATTCGGTTAACCTACTTTTAGATTTTTTTTATTTTTTTAGCGAAATATTAAAATTTTTGAAATTAGTAATGGCAGAAAAATTAGAGATAAAAGGATTGTTAGAGATTTATAGAGATTTATCTTACACCAAACGGGGTTATAATTTGAATTATGCGTGCTGGATTATAAACTCGATTCACCAACATGCATCTATATATTTACTTTACGACTTTATTTGATGCATCTATATATTTACTTTACGACTTTATTTGATTGAGTACTGAATGATAAGAGTAAATAATGTATATTTGATTGAGTACTGAATGATAAGAGTAAATAATGTATGAGATAGTACGGTCCCGTTTGTCTACTAACAATCTCTATAAAATTTTATAAATCTTTAACAATTCATCTACCTTTAATTTCCCACTATCACTAATTTCAAAAAATTTTAATATTTCACTGAAAAAACAAAAAAATCTGAAAGTAGGTTAATTGAATATGTAAATTTTTTATACAATTATATTCTTCATGTCAAAAGTTTTTAAATGAGTACTATTGTCACTATTTTTTATGAATTTTTTTAAATCCGTGGGAACGGTTTTTCAAATCCGTTCCCACGGTTTGCTACTTTTCAAAAAAAAAAAAAAAAGAGTACCAAAATTAACTCTAAACCATATTTTATCTCAATTTATCTTATTTTTTCTTATATGGAATTACTTAATTGGTGTTTGATAGGTAAAATATAAAGTGAGAGAAGAGAAATAATTTGACAAAAGATGTGGATTTTGGTGAGAATCAAATATGGGAATAGAAAATATGCCATCCCAACTCAACGGTATTTTTAGGCTTAGTTTGGGAAGGAAGCTAGCTAAAAAAAGATTATCTTTTTTTTTTTTTTTGTATTTGGGAAGGGAAAAAATGTGACTTTTTTAGGTAGCTTTTTAGTTTTGATTAATTTGACATTTTTATCCTTGAAAGTTTAAAAGAAAATCAAAATGTAAGAAGATAAATTTAGTCATTTTACAAATAACAAATAAACAAATAAGTCAATTAGCAGGAACTTTCCAAACAATACCTTAATCTCACATTTCGAGGGATTGCTAATCCCCCCCTCTCTCTCTCTCTCTCTCTCTCTCTTTGTTGTTATAAAAATATAAAATTGGCAGAACAGGCAGAAAACAAATCTAATTTTGAGTACTCTCACATTCCCGAAATAAACACATCTAAATTTTTATGTTTATGGTTATAATTATAGGCAAATAATTTGTAAAAATATATTATTCTCTAAGTAGTGGGATACATGATGCCAGTAGTAAATATAGTTTATGGGTGTGTTTAGAGTTGTATAAAAGTGTATAAAATAAAATAAAATTATAAAAGTAAATATTTCGTAATTCGTACAGTAAGTGAGAAATTTAAAATTTGTTGTCTCATAATTTTTGTTTATAGAGATTTGTAGTATTTTATTTTATTTTGTTATGCTCTAAACGGAGCCTATATTGGTAAACACGGGTTGTGTTGTTAGCTCTCCAACCAAAAATTGAAACCAAATTTTTTATGGGAATTGAACCAAAACTACACCCAATTAATCAGGTCTGGTTCAATTAGAAGAGTGGTAATTAGTAAGAGTGTACAAATTAACTTGAACTGGAATGATTTGATCAGATCCTCCAAGTTAAATGGAGATTGTGTATATTAGTTCAGGACTGATGTTAGAAAAAAAAAAAAAAAAATGGAATACATTTAGGTGTTAGGCGCTTCTCAAACGAGTGACTCATTTCACCTTTTAAAATTAGAATAATATATATAAAGCATAAAAAATATCTTTTAATGAAATTTTCAAATATATCTTTAATGCAGTTTGGGAAGCATTAAATGTAAAATGAAAGACATTTAAGAGAAAATAAAACACTAGATACTTTATGATATACATATGAGGCACCAAATCATTACAATTCAATTGTTTATATATTAATTTATTTATATTATCGTACTATAAATATAAGATTTAATCTTAAAAATCAGGTACGCTCATTATTATCAATCAATTACATTACGTTTTTCCTTTACAATTCACTCAAGTTATATTTTAACCTTACTATCGAAGAGTTTTCTGGTCGAAGATCTTTTCTGACAATAACATCTGATTTCTTATACTCAGTTTGATTTTGCTAGTTGACATGACAAGCAGTTATGACAGTATTTTTTATTACCAAACAAATATTATATTTATTTTTTAATATTAAATTAAAAAGAAAAATATTTATTAAATTGAATATCTCTTCGTTATGGTCTCCTAATTTAAAAAAAAAAGAAAGGTTCTTCATTAAACGCGAATCTTGTCATAGGGATACAAAAAATTGTATATAAACAGTTAAAAACGTGAATTGAGTTTGAGAGGCAACAACCAGTAATTGAAAAATTGGTTGTACCGTGGCCCCGCCGGCCGCCATTGTGGGCCGTCAATTCACCCCTCGCAAAGGCACAGTCAGCGATGACTACTACCACTTCCGAGCAATTTCCAGCCATTGTTAAGGTTTTACTAAAAATGAGAAAATAAATTTGGCACCCTTTTCCACAAGTGACCGATCCCAATTTCTGCTACAGGGAATCGTGGACTATTACAAGTCCCAGTGCAAAAAGCGCGGACTGCTAAGAGGACAGATTTCCATTGATTGGTTAAAACAATTTTTAAATCTCTGAAATTTAGATCCAGTCACACCAACAGGCAAGTAAAATATTAACAACTAATATTTTAATATTGAAATAATTTCAGCTAATTTTTCCAATACTTAAAATTATACACTTGACATCTTTCAAAATAATATATATATATATATATAGCCTCGTTTAGCATCCTAACAAATTCTAAAAACACTATAAATCTCCAACAATCCTTATACCTCTAATTTTTTTATCATTACTAATTTCAAAAATTTTTAATATTTTATTAAAAAATAAAAAATTTAGAAGTAGGCTAATCGAATGCGTAAAATTTTTTTTTTACAATCATATTTTTCGTGTCGAAAACTTTCAAACGAGTACCATTGTCGCTATTTTATGTGAATTTTTTTGAATCCGTGAGAACGAATTTGTAAAACTGCTCCCACGGTTTGCTACTATTCAGGAAAAAAATGCCAAAATTAACTCCAAATCACATTTTATTTCAATTTATTTTATTTTTTCTTACTCCAAACAGGAGCCTATAATAGGAGAAAAAATGATTCTGCAATACATTTATTTTATTTTTCTATTGATTCTGAATTAAATTATAATAATTTTTTATTTTATCTGAAGATTTTTAATAGTGTTTTGTACCTTTTATATACAGTTTAAAAAGATAAAATAAATAGTTCATATAATCTTATATATAACTTTTAAATTTTAAGAATAATTACTTATAATTAATAAAAGATCTTGGAAAAGCAAAGATAATTTACCCTAAAAAAATAATATTTTGACAAAAAAAAAAAAGGATTGACCCTCTAGAATAATAATAATAATTTTAAAGTTCTAGATGTCAACCTTAATTATAATAATAAATAATTTATATGCACGCTTTAAATATTACTTTTACTGCGATAGACCAACCTGGGGGGGTTGTGGTCAACGCATCCGATAAGGTCCGGAAGTTTTCATACCACTTTGCTTCTTCTCCTTCTTATCACTTACCACCCAACCCAACCTGCTAAAAATCAACGATTCCCCCTGTGAACGTTTTATCTCGCATACTAGTTGCCTTCCGGCTTAAGTCTATCTTAGATCCAAAATTAATTTGAATTTTTATTATTTTAAAATTTTAAATTTAAATTTTATTTAGTCCCCTGTTAAATAATTTTTTTTTGATTAACAAAAATTCAATTATCTTTAAATTTAACCCTATAATTTTTAAAGATAATATTAAATTATTTTTGAATAGAGTTCCAGATATAAATAAATCTCCTAAAGTAAATTTAGGGTACGTAATAAAAAATAAGATAAATTACAAGTTTGTAATTTGTATAGTAAGATATGAGATAAAAAGTAAATATTTTTAAAAATTTTTAAAAATTTTAAAATTATTCATCGTTTTATATCGCGTTGGATGGAGGTGATTAGCTTGTTTTTAAATTTATCTTTTTTTTTTAAAAAAAATATACAAATCACAGTACCAGGAATACCCATCCTCTGTAACGTTTATTACAATGCTACCCTTTTCAAAAAAGAACTGCAATGATTGACTCTCCTGATGATTCCCGTAATTGCCTCGAAGCACAGCGGGCCCCCCACAGAATTATTAGGTGAATATAACCGGTGCGGAGCATCGGTGAGGAGGTTAAAATAGTAATTCCACCATCACACATTGGCGGTTCCACGAATGCGCAGTTTCTTTAATCAAGGCATACCTCGACCCCACAGGGGTGTAGGGCCAGCCAAGAAGAAACGACACGCGTCCAAACAGAATAACACCGACCGTCCGATTGAAACCACATCCCCTAGGGTAAAATCGTAAATTGCGCTTCAAATCGCCTATATAAACTGAAGCGAGGGCACTGAACCGGAAGTAGAGAAGAAAGCCAAATAGCTGCCGGTTGAGAGTCCCAAGGAGACGACTCCATTTTTTTTCATTTTTGTGTTGCAGAGAGCGAGTGGCCGCACTGCGAATGCAGAGAGATGAAAAGAGCTTCGTTCTGTAGGCCCGAGTCCGGAGGAAGGACCAGGAAAACCTCCGGCGGCAGGACTTGCCACCGGAAACACGTCGAAGACGGGTGACTCGGCGGCCCCCACCAACGCCGCTGCCTACCTCTGTCAGTAATTTTATCATTCATTTGTAAGCTTTAGTTTCCGTGAAGAACTTAAGATCTGATATAAAATGGCGGATAAGAACGTGCTTCACGGGAAGTACGAGTTGGGTAGGATGTTGGGCCATGGGACCTTCGCGAAGGTCTACCATGCCCGGAACATGCAGACGGGGAAGAACGTCGCCATAAAAGTCGTCGGGAAAGAGAAGGTGATAAAGGTTGGGATGATGGAGCAAGTGAAGCGCGAGATATCGGTGATGAAGATGGTGAAACACCCAAATATAGTGGAGCTTCACGAAGTGATGGCTAGCAAGTCCAAGATCTACTTCGCCATGGAGTTCGTCCGCGGCGGAGAGCTTTTCTCCAAGATCGCCAAGGGCCGGCTTAGGGAGGACGTGGCCAGTCACTACTTCCAGCAGCTGATCTCCGCCGTCGATTTCTGTCACAGCCGCGGCGTCTACCACCGCGACCTTAAGCCGGAGAATCTGCTGCTCGACGACGACGGGAAGCTGAAAGTGACGGATTTCGGGCTGAGCGCGTTCTCAGACCACCTCAGGCAAGACGGATTGCTCCACACCACTTGCGGCACGCCGGCATACGTCGCGCCGGAGGTCATCGGGAAGAAGGGCTACGACGGGGCTAAGGCGGATATATGGTCTTGCGGCGTCATTCTCTATGTGCTGTTAGCTGGGTTCTTGCCTTTTCAGGACGACGACATCATTGCCATGTACCGGAAAATTTATAGGGGGGACTTCAAGTGTCCGCCGTGGTTTTCGCCGGAAGCCCGGAGGTTGATAACGAAATTGTTGGATCCGAATCCGAGCACTCGAATCACCATCGCGAAGATCATGGATTCGTCGTGGTTCAAGAAGACGATCCCGAGACCTGTGAGAGGGATGAACGACGAGGCAGCGAATTTCGAAGATTCCGGCAAGGGGAAGGAAATGGAGACTCTGAACGCGTTTCACATAATTTCGTTATCGGAAGGGTTCGATCTGTCGCCCTTGTTCGAGGAGAAGAAAAGGGAGGAGAAAGAGGAGCTGAGATTCGCGACGACAAGGCCGGCGAGCAGCGTGATATCTTGGCTGGAGGAGGTGGCGGCCAAGGCGGCGAGGAAGTTCAGCGTGAAGAAGAGCGGGGACAGCAGCTTGAGGCTGCAGGGGGAGGAGAACGGACGGAAAGGGAAGCTGGCGATTGCGGCGGACATATTCGCGGTGACGCCGTCGTTCCTGGTGGTGGAGGTGAAGAAATCGAGCGGGGACACGCTGGAGTACAACCAGTTCTGTAGCAAGGAGCTCCGGCCGGCTCTGAAAGACATAGTGTGGACCTCCCCTGTTTCGGAGAACACAACCCTCGCGTGATTTTCTGATCGATCTGAAACAGAATCCGAGGTGGGAAATGCAATCGTTGTGTGTATTTTGATCAATTGTTATGTGGGATTAAATTCGTTATCGGAATTGGTTTAGAATTATCAAAATTTCAATCCAGGTCTTTGTGTTCCTTTGTGTTGTCCTTTCATGTTCTGTTTATGATAGATGTAGAGTATGTGTGGTCTGATCTCATCTGATTTGATCGTGACGTTGTAAATTGTATGTCAATCGGGAGAAAGAAGTTTATTATTGTTGAATAATGGTAATTTTGAGTGTTTTGCTTTTTGTCAAGTTGGAGGAAATTAAGAAGAAGAAGATGCACTGAACTTGTAACATTCTCCTGTTGTTGACGCATGTTGTAGATGGATTGGACTTGGTCTCCACATAAATGAGTGGTGATGGTTGATTTCATTTTGGCTAGTGGGAAATTTAATTTATTTTTTTTTAAAGCTATTATAAATATCAAATAAAATTATGTTGTAGACTTACAAGTTTATTATTTTTTATATTTAATTACATAATTATAACTGGTGCTTAAAAAAATTACAAAATTATAATTATTGTTGTCATTTGATGATTTTTTTGGGATATACTTTTATGGAGAGAGAGATATATATATATTTTATTATTATGTTAGTAACGTTTGGAGTTATAAAAAAAATTATAAAACTCTACAAATTTTTATAAATACGAATTATGAGACTGTAAAATTTAAATTCTTTATTCAGAGACACTAATTTTTACAATTTTATACAATTCTAAACATATTTGTTATTGCCCCAACTGGTACACAAATATACCATGGATTCCCCCCCCCCCCCCCCAATTGGTACACAAATATACCATGGATGCATGTTGAATCTTTGATTCTTATTTTAGCAAGCACATTGGCAACATGGCATTTTCCTATTTTAACGTAATACAAAAGGTAATTTTTGGCATCGTGTCAAACTAAAATTTGATCGCAATATTGTTTTATGGATTACGAGTGGTTTACAGGGTTGAATTTACCCTATGTTTTATTTTGAAGTGTTGAGAGGTGGAAAAAGGGAAAAAAATGAAAAAGAAAAGAAATGAAAAGAGAAAAAAATTAATTTTTTTAGCTAACTATTTAATAATTAATTTTCTTTTTTTTTTTTGTTTAAGAAGGTGAAGAAGTTAATTTTTATTTTTTTATTAATTTAATATTCTTACCTTTCATGATTTAATAGGTTTAAAATAAATAGGATAAATTTTGCCGTCTAAAAAAGAAAAAATCAAGAAATTAAGTAGTGGTAAGTTGGTTAAATTTTTTAAACAGAGACTAAAAATTTTCTTTCTTTTTATCTGATTGTTGGGTTTTTTTGGGGGGGGGGGGGGGAAGAGAAATAAAAAATAATAAAAAAAAGTAATACATTTTTTTTTTATATTCTCTCTTCCTTTTCACTTTTTATTTTTATTTTTTTTTCTTCTCCTTCCAATTGTCTCAAACAAAGTCTTAGTTCTTAAGTTAGTTCTTGATTTTTTTTTTTTTTTTACGTAAGCATGTAATTATATATTGTAATAATGACATTTTAAGGTTGCAACTTATTGAAGAAAAAAAAAAAACGAATGATTGCATAATTTAATCAAGCTTGACAAGAAATAAATCATGCACACTACAAAATGCCAAGTGGCAGCAATAATAGCACCGGTGTGCCAAAAAAAAAAAAATTAAAACTCTAACAATGCCTAGAAATCATTAAAATTCTCTATTACATTTTTACACATTTTTACTTTTATTAATTTCAAAAAATTCAATGTTTCGCTAAAAAAACAAAATCGTTAACCTGGAAGGAGATTAAACAAATGCGAATTTTTTTTTTTTTTTGACAATCATGCTCCTTGAGTCCAAAACTTTTGAACGAGTACTATTGTGGTCTAAGCTTACAAAACCGTTTGAACGGTTTGGTTCATTCCATTTTTACGGTTTAATATTTTTAACCATTTAAACAACCCAACAAACGAGGTTTTGATTGGTAATTTTTACGTATTTAGAAAAACCGTTAAAATCGTTTATCTTAAAAAAATATATAATTTAAAAAAAATATCAAACACCAAAATTTACTTAAAATTACGTTTTATTTTATTTTTCTTATTTTCAACCACTTCAGACGGTACTGATGGTTTCTTAATTTTGTTTATTGTATATATATATTTGTAAACATTTATTTATAGACAAACTCGTGGGCCCGCTTGCTTTCCTTCCACCGCATCTACTATGGGAAAGGTATTTAGAACAATTTTGTCATTTTTTTTTTATTTTTACATATTATTATTATTATTATTATTATTATTTTACGACCAAATCCTCAATAATTGAAATATTTTACTGGTTATTGATAATTATTATTATTTTATGACCTAATCCTCAATAATTGAAATATTTTACGGTTGTTGATAAACCCTTTTCAACTAACGCGTGCTATGTATTAATATTATTGACATCATCATAATTTGTAATCACCGTTTATAAATAATCCAAGATTACCTGATGGATCATTTCAAAATATTGTGGCTTGTGGGGTCATTATCATTAATGATTAGAGTTAAAAATGATGTGATGTCGCGGCATATTAACTAAAATTAATTGGTCCGTAATCGACAAAATCACATGATGAACTCCAAATGTGGGGATTAGTGTTGAACCTACAACTTGATCTAGATATAGTTAAATAATAAGAAAAATGCTATTGTATCATAGACAGACAATTAGGGCATGTTTGGTAGATAAAAAAAAATACAATAAAAATAGACAGATGTGACATAAAGGTGTTATGTGAAAAATTTTGATTAAAAAAAATACAAAAATTAGTTAAAGTTGGTGAATTTTAGTGTAGTCAAACAGGTCCTTAATTTCAAATGTGGGGATTAAAGTTGAATCTAGAACTTGGTCTAGTTAAATAAAAAAGAAAATGCTATTGTATCATAAAAAGACCAATAATTCTAAATATGAGGATTAGAGTTGAATTTAGAACTTGGTCTAATTAAATAAAAAAAATGCAATTGTAACATATAAAGATCATTAATTCTAAATATGGGAATTGGAGTTGAATCTTGAACTTGGTCCAGTTGGGGGCAAAAAAAAAAAAAGTCATTGTCTCATAAAAAGACACTAGTACACAAAATAGCACTTTAATGGATTGTTTTTTTTTTTTTTTTTAAGATTGTGTATTTGGAGTTGTATAAAAGTGTATAAAATTGTAAAAGTTAATGTCTCGTGTTTTATGCAGTGAGTAGAGAATTTAAATTTTATATTTTCGTAATTCGCGTTTGTAGAGTTTTGTATTTATTTTTACCAACTCCAAACAAGGCCTCTTGCCACACCATTTGTAATGTAATTAATGTCGAATTATTTGCTTTGGGTCGTAACCTGCACGGTTTTAAAAAGGTTCAACGCTAAATAGGTAAGTATTATATATATATATTATATATTATTCCATCTTCCCCATGGTAATGTTGGACAAGAACGCTTCACCATACCTCGATGATAGTTTGCCCACCATATTAACAATGATTCATCGTAGCTCTCCCTTTGTTAGTAGAGTGTTCCCGCGAGACACTATACTTTCAGCTGTGCATCATTCTAAAATGCTTCATACTAGAGAAATAAGTACCATTTGTTAAGCATATTAACTTACCCTTTTCAGTTAATATGGAATAAATGTTATAATAACCCACTTTTCAACAAATTGGTACAACGCTAAGAGCTTTCTATGAATTCGATAACTTATTATACTAGAGACAACTTTAAATATTACATAAATATCACTTAATTTAATTTCACTCGAACAATATTGCATAAGAATATTTTACCCGATTCAGTGATAAGTTCATCCAATGATTCTCATGTAATTACTTACGTCATTGCTAATTCATCACAAAAGCAATATTGCATAAGAATATTTTACTCGATTCAGGGATAAGTTCATCCAATAACCCTCATGTAACCGTTTACATCATTGTTAATTCATTGCAAAAGCACTTCATTGAGAAAAGAAATTATTTAACAAATTTATGTACCATATAAAAATATCAAATTTAAAGGAAAATTTAAGAAATCAACTAAAGCATTGTTTACATTGTCTTAAAAAAATCATTTACGGTAACACTATTTGAATCAAATAATTATCAAAAGAAAAAAATAAAATTATTTACATATTTGTATTTGATATGATTTGTCAGAAGAAATTAATTTTTTTGGCAAGTAACAACTCATATCTTCTCATTTTCTTAATCTAACAAAAAAAAAAAAAAAAGAATAATGCATAAGTCCCGAAAGTAATAATTAATGTATAAATATAATCCTATAATGCAATTTGTAATAATTTTATTCCTGAACCAAATAATAATCAATAAATAAACTTCCAAACCTATATTAAATGTACAAATACACTCCTGTAATTAAATATGTAACAATTTTATCTCATTTAAAAACTTAGATGATACATGAGCTAAATTTTACTCCTTTAAGTTCCTTCCTAATTGTTCTTAATTTCTCTTTTTAATATTCATAAATAAATAAAAGAAAATTTACAGAAATAGAAAAGGAATCAGGGAGGAGGGAGAGAGGGGGAAGAAGAACAAATTCACAATGCATTTGCCTAGTTACGTTTAAAATTCTAAGAACCTGACATGGGATTTGATCAAAAAATAAAATAAAATGTGTAAATTGAAAGTTATCTTATTTTTGGGATGATCTAGCTTTTCGAACCCAACTTGAGATAACCCAATATCAAGAATCTGGGGCCTACATTGGGCTTACTTAGATCAAACCTGATTTTTGTCTGCTGCTGTTTCCTTCCAATTCTCAACTTGCTCTTCAAGAAAGAGATCCTGAACTGAAGAAAAGCTCGTTCGCTCGCGCTCTCTCTCTCCCTCTCATGGCAGCGGAATTTGAAGCATACGCATCACGATACCCAGATAAAGTCCGCACTGACGTCCTCTCAGAAGCAAGACAAGCTTGCTATAAGGTATTCAATTTCATTCCTCGTTCTTCATCATTAGTGACTCTGAGTCTCTGAACATACATACACATACATGTGCATGTGTTTATTTGTGTGTGTGTGTGTGTATATACAAAAGGAAGAAAAAAAAAAACGTCAAACGCTTAACATTTGTCGAATGTTCCAAACCCACAAGGCCCGCGACGCATTTTACGCTTGTTTGGAGAGGGAATCGACCATGAAACCGACGGAAATCGCGTCCGTGGGACTGCTGTACCCGGTTCAATGCAAGAAATCTAGAGACCAATATGTGAATCAATGTCGACCCACTTGGGCATGTTCTACAATTTTTTTTTTTTTTCCATTTCTATTTCATTGTTATCATTTAGGTCATTGGGTGTTGATTTTTCAGAGTATGGTGTTTGTACGCGTGTGAATTTATGCAGGTGAAGCATTTTGATAGGCAGTATGCTTCGAGGAAGAGGCTTCAGAGGCTCTTGGATGACAATGAATCAAGGAGAGGTCCGTTGTCACTCCCACAGCCTTACACTTTCAAACCCAATAATTGATTTCCATATATATATATATATATATATATGACTCATCTTGAACTTTTGTTTGCTTTTCAATTGGGCATTTTGTAACATCCCTTACTGGTAGTTATGAGTAGTAGAAGTCAAGGAATTTTTGGGATTTATTGTACCTGAACTCATAATTATGTGACCATAGAATTAAAAAAAAAAAAAAAAGAAACTGTGATATTTGAATTTTGTGTATTCTGATGATTTCTTGTTTTGTATTTTGACTGCTCTTGCCATTTCAATTTTAACTGAATGTTTGGAGTTGCATTTTCTTGTCAAAATTTGCTTACTCTGTTCTGGGGGGCAAACATTGATTTTGGGAGCTGGAGTAATTTGCTTCCTCATTGAGCTAGGTTGGTCTATTTTGGAAGAGGTGAAACCTAGCCCCCTGTTGGAGAGAGATGTGTAACCAAGTGGGTGGCTCTTATGTTGAGTCTTGTATATTATTTGGGCGAGAGTTAGGATTTCTTATATGATTAAACGGTAACATGCTTCCATGCAGGAGCAGTTCAGAGGTAAGACCTCTATCAATTGAAGTAGAGGTCACCAATTCGAACCCTCCTGACATTATCTGGTTCTTGATTTTGGTAAGGTGGGCCAAAAACTCTAACGGATTAGTTCCACCGAAAGGTCTAGACTGCAACATCACAATTTTTTTTTTTTATTTCAAGAAGTCTGTTTGGCATTTCTGGTTCGAATGTATATTTGGTCTTTGGTGATTTTTTTTTTTTTTTTCAAAATGAACATAATAAGTTTAACCTAACTATGTTGTGCATAATTGATTGATCAAGCAGTACTTTTACTAGGCATGGCTCTCAATGTCTTCTTTAATTTCACTTCCCAAGCTTACAGGGTCAACCTTTTAGTTGATTTGTGTGTCTACGTGTGCTCTGTGCGCAACCCCCCTCCCCCCAAAGAAAAGAGTACACTACTTGGGTGCATCCATTTCAGTAAATAAACACTAATCTATGAGAAATAATAATAATAATGATGATGATGATGATGATTACTAATATATTATTATTATTACTATTATTATTATAAAATCCTTTTTTAATCCAAAAACTCAAGCCAAGTGTTCATTTGTTGGATCAAATTTTATGATGATATTTCTATTGTGCTCAAATCTCATTCACTAAAACCATTACTTCTGTAAACTCTTTAGCTCTATAACTTATATCCCGTGGAAATTGTTAGGTAACCAAATCTGGTCCTGTGTATTGAAGGTGAGGGAAAAAAAAGAAACAAAAACAAAACAAATTTGAACATTTCCAGCTAGCTTCGTACTCGTTTTCATTTGAGTAACTAAATGCGTAATTAGCTTCCAATTCCTAGATGAATTTTGAGCACGGGTGAAAGGATATATACTATCAACTTTTTTCAAATATTGCATTGGTGATGCTTTATTGCCTTAACCAGATCTTTTTTTCTTTTTTTTTTTTTTTTTTTTATGAAGATCAAAGTCGACAAACCAACTCAAAGTTGATCTGCCGATTGAGGTTATATGGAACACACACATACACCCAACTCCCGATGTGGGAGCAAGCCCCCAAAGAGCCTACCAGACACCTCCTTAACCAGATCTTAATATTGGAAAGTAGTGGACTTCATGTGTCTTAATAGTGCCATGTGATGGATACTATGGTAAGATTTTGTAGGGTATGGTAGAAAATTTTAAATTCCTATTCATTTTGTTGGGTGTGAGCATTGCACTTCTCTCCCTATCTCTTCTCTCTCTCTCTCTCTGTGTTCATGTATAAACAACATATAAAAGGCTTTGAGCTCAGGAAGTGCTGTGTCAACATTAACATAGATGTGTTAGGTGGAGTTGGAGTCTTAAACTTCTTACCTTACCAGCTGTTGACTTAAAACTATTCTTGGAATGTTTTTGGATGCTTCCATCTGTTCAATACTGGCCGTGATATTCCTTTAATTTTGAATTAACTTTAGTTTGGCTTGCTAGCTTCTTCCTTGTCTATTAAAAAAGTAGATGGCTGAAAATGCTTCTCTCTTGAAATGTCTTGATTAGATTGTCAACTGTGTGCTTATCCTTCTTACCCTTGCTTGTTTTGCTAAAGATAATCACCACTTGTTGGGTATACACATAAGAATCGTCTCATACTGTAAAGTTAAGAGATAAATGTGTGGTTAATATGATATGGTATGCGCCCAAGTTTCATGGGCTTAAGTTTGTTAGTTGAAAGGTGTCCCGTACATGCTATATTGCCACCCACTGAGGCGGCTTCCTAAGGTTATTAATATCTCAACACCACATTCTTTGCGGCTACAGTATTCATATGGTTCTGTAGTCAGCTAGTTGCCCTCTATGGTTCTGTAGTTTTACGTACCCTTTCTGTTGGCTTCGGAGCACTAGGAAATTGCTGCTTTCTGCTGTTACAAGTTTGCTAAGACTTAAGAAAGGTTAATAATGTGCTAATCTTTCTTGATTTGGAGTTGTTTGCCTCCATTTTGTTTTTCATTTTTCTGGTACAAGATTTCATAATTGTGATGTATGATATACAAGGAAAGGCAACCCATACAGTCATGGGCAGATCCATATTGAGGCAAGGAGGGCAAGTGACTATCGGATTTTAAGCGGATTTTAAGGGTAAAATTACTAAAATATCCTTGATAATAATAGTTTTATTATAAAATTAACATTAATTCAAAATTTTTAAACACAAAAAACCTAAGAGTTAAATTTAGACATTTATTTTGGGAAAGAAAGTGCGTTATCCTACTAAACCATTAAATACTTTTGTAAATAATATTAGTAAACATGATACATAACATAATAAATTTTATAAATATAAAATATTATAGTAATTATATTTTTTTTATGGGAAACATTTCAGTAAAATTTCATATGTTTTTAACAGACTCTAATTGAACCGCTAAATTATAAAAATATATATTTACTAGTTTTATATTTGATAATTTTCTCTTTTTTATGAAGACGTCATCATTTCTCTCTTAGTCCTAAACTTGACTCGATTCCTAACCCTCTTCTTGTTGCTTATGCCCTTAGGAAAAATTCTGAAACAACCCCGGGGAAGTATTTACCCTTCTATTCAAAACACAAGTAGATTTCTTTGCTTTCTTTTAGCATAATTTGTAATTAGCATATCCCTCGTTTGGGTGAAAACAAGGCACAGTTGTGTTAGGAATGAAGATGATCTCATCTGACTGAATGTGAGATAACTGTTAGCCCAACCCCTCCTCTTTCTCCTTAGTTATTATTTGTTAACCACTCTGGCCCACTAATCATTCACAACCCTCTCCTCCAAAACCTTCCCATTTCTAGTGTGTTATATATATATATATATATATATATGCACCTTCTCCTAACATTAGGATTAAAATATTGATATAAAACGGTGGTAATGAACTGGTAGTTTATTTAAAATAAATTAGTAAAAAAAAATCTAAATACACTCCGAAAAGAAGTGTGCCATATGAATATTACACTAAAGCGGTAAGTAACGAGTTTTCACGCAACCATAATATAATACGTAACGGGGTGTATTTAGAGTAATAAAAAGTGAGATAAAGTAAGATAACTTGTAAATTTATAATTTGTGTATTGAGATAAAAAGTGAATAATTTTTAAAAATTTTTAAAATTTTTTAAAATTTTCAACAATTTTTACAAAATCAAACATACCCAATGTAACTTTAACTCTGTATGCATAAATATTTATTTTATTTTAATGTAAATGTATTTTAATATTTGGGGTTGCTGAAAACAAGGGAGAGGTGGATTGGTCAAAATCTTCAGCTGAATATTTATCGTAGGGGAAGACCTTAAGTTGATTTCAATCCCCAACAAATTGACTAATAATGAGAAAATTCCAATTAGAACCACAAGCAACATTTCACTTATTGTCAAATATGACCAAACCTGAGTTTGTCCTCTCGTGATTGGTGCCCGATTTAGACCTTTTGACCTTTTCTCTTTTTTCTCAAATCCAAAAATAGTAGTTGTTAGAGGTGCGTTTAGACCTCCACAAAATTCTAAAAACATCTGCAATATATATATATATAATTTAAATTTTTTATATATAACATAAATTATGAGACTATAATTTTTATAAATTTATAGTAAATTTTTTAGCTCAAAATATCCTATAATCCCTTTTCAACAAGTACTAAAATTATTGTAAATATTTTATATTTTAAGGTTAAAATTTTTTAAATGCAGATATTTGTGTTTCCAACTTTTGTACATCAAAAATTCATTACTGTTATTGTTAATATAAATAATTTGTTTAAAAGTTATCAAAAGTGAAAGGAAAATAAAATTTTGCTAAAAAAAGTCATAAAAGAAGGAAAAAAATAAAAAAAAGGCTCGTTTACCAAACAACTGAATTTGTAAAGCCATGCTAGCTTTTTAAATTTCAAAATTATCACCTTTACATCAAGATTTTACTATTAAAAAAAGTGATTATTTATTTAACTTAAGGATATATATGTAAAAAAAAACACTAAATCATTTAATCGTTAAAAAAAAGATTAAATTTTGTTTAAATTCATTCATTATTGCCCCACATTTACTCTATTAATTCAAGATATATCCTTAAAAATAAAATTAGAAATCTACAACCAAATATGATCAAGTTTTCGGATAGTAAAAAAGTATAACAAAAATATAAAAAATTAATATAAAAGTAATATGTGACAAAATTTAATTAAAAAAATTATAATTTTTCGTAATTTTTGATATTTTTCGGTGTAACAGTTTATGAATTGTTACATATATGATTATAAAATGATAATGATACATATTATTTTATTTTATTTTCCCTACTATTCGAAAGGACCAACCAGTAAAAGACAACTAATTAACAAACAATAATATTGGTAAAACGTATAAATAATAATAATTAATAAAAAGAAATCAAATTTCGCATCTTAGAGTGAAAAGAAAGTCTTGAGGAATTTATGTGTTTGGTTGTGGAGTTAGCTGTAGCTAAGCCAAGTCAACATATATTATTAATAAGCCTTGTCCTTTCCATTTCCTAGTCAGACGTTTGTCTCTCAAGTTTCTTCTATTTTTCTTTTTTTTTTTCTTTTTTTTTTTCCGAGCAACCGAAGTTAACAAACAGAGTCAAGGCTTAGAGACGGAGACCGCGTCCTTGCCGGAAATGTCGGCTCCGCCGTTGCCCACCGCGCCCGACTGGACTGTCAACACGGACAAGCTAGGGGAGGAGGGGCGGCCGCCGCCGCCCTCGGCTCCGTTGGCAGCGAGGAGTGGGTTGGGGTTGGCGGCAATGGGGACGTTCCTGGAGTGAGACGTGGCGGTGGAGATGGCGGTTGCGAGAGAAATGGGCATGAGGCAGAGGCCCTTCCCTTGGAGGTACTGCATGGCGGTCCCCATGTCCTCCTCCATCAGCTTCGCCACCTGGTGCTCCGTCACCGTCAAGTTGTCGCCGTTGTTCGATGTTGACGCCGCCGTCCCGTTACCACCCCTTGCTCCTCCGACATTCGCCTGAATACAGTCACGGCCACCCTACAAGACAAACATAACAATACAGGCACGGAGTTTATTTATATTTATACCTATATCTCTGTGTGTGTGAATAGAGAGAGAGAGAGATTAGAATCTGAAAGTGGGCACGCGTGGTACTTTGCGGATTGTCATTCTGGTGCTGATTGGGAATTTGAAAACTTTGATGAGACAGCCACGAGGCAGTGGACTAGAATAGAATATGCTCATATAAACTTTGACAAAAGAATTCATATAGTTTTACCGTCAATGTTATTTAGTAAAAACATAATAATACTTAAATGTAGGATTATCCTCATAAAATAAATTACTTACAAGACTTTTTCGTTCTAATAGTATTTTTTTTTTTTACCAACATTATTATGTCAAGGGTATATTATTTTTTTACAATTTTTTTATATTAATTTGCCAAAAAAAGATATAATTGAAATTAAATGGAATAAATAAATCTATACTATTAAGATTTATAATATTAATAAACTTTATTTTCTAAATTATATATCAAATTAGCAAAATAGAATACAAAGATAACACCCAACTTAACGGGAGTAAGCACACTTTCTGCTTAATTAACTATGCGGGACTCTCCAATGGTACAAAACTTAATTTATTTTTTTAATTTATGTAAACAAATTAATTAAGTTCCCCCAATTAATTTCAGTAATAAATTATTATTATTGGTGCAAATATATATATATATATATATAGGGGGAAAAAAAAAAAGACAAATGGGTATGGGGATGGGACATTATCATTAATTAATGCTAATTACCTCAGAGGACATATCAGCAACAAGAGGAGCAACAGCCGCAGCGCCTCCCAATCTACTCATGCTCAGAACCTAATCCCAAACCACAAACACACCAAGAACGGAATTTCACAACGGGTTTTGCCCATAAAAAATTATCCACCAAAATGGAATCCCAATTGCATTCATTTTTTTTTATAACCGAATAGAATACTTATGGCCTGTGCGTATACAAATACATATATATATATATATATAGAGAGAGAGAGAGAGAGAAAGGTGGGGGATACTTTGACTTGGAGCTGGAGGAATTTGACATAGTCGATGATCTCATCAAGCATTGAAGCCTTGTCTGTCTGTTATCACCCAAAACCGACCCCAACATCATATAAAATTAACATAATTTAAAAACAAAATCGTTATTATGTCATATTAAAACAATACACCATTTAAAAAAAACAAAAAGACTAAATTAGCCCTCTAATTAACTAACATCCTGGTCCCATTTATCTCCGTCTCTCCGGAAATTGTTATTAGATGGTGAGGTATGTAAACGGATATTTTATGTACTTACTCAAGGGTGGGTTTACATAGCTTAAAGGTATAAAATGACATTTTTGTCCATCATCCATTAAAAAGGAGTCAATGACTTAGGGCACGTTCGGTAGCGTAAATTTTAGCATTTTCGGCAATTTTTAGTCAAAAGTTGTTAGTTGTAATTTTTGGTGTGTTTGATGAAATAAGTTACAATTTTTAGTAAAATTTTTTGTAAATTTAATAACTTTTTGTGTGTTTGGCGAAACTTTGAGTAGTACAAATTATTGTGGCAGAGCAAAAAAGTGACAAAAGTTGAGGTTTACCAAACACTCAACTTAAAACTTTTGGTAGATTTTTGCACTTTTGTGTGCTGCCAAATGAGAACTATTTTAAAATATCAGCTTGTATAATGTTTCACATATTTATCTTAATAATTTTTATTTTTATTTTTAAAAAAAGATGTATAGAAATATTCAAATCGTAATTTTCCTCAATTAATTACCTTTTTCATATATCTAATATTAATCTAGTAGTGAGACGACAAACATTGGAATTATATCAGATTGATTATCCCCTCTTATCACTTTTTCCATAATTATACTATGCAAAACATTAACAATGAAATTTTTTACGGAAAAAAAAATTGGAGAAAAGTGAAATTAGTATTATATTACCTTATTGGCATTGGGAACGAGCTCCTGAAGAGCCTTCATTCTCTCTGCAATTCGCTCTCTGCGCAACTGCCAAAAAAAAAGAAAACAAAGAATTAAATGCAACACAGATACAACTCCATTTTTGGAATCAAAAGCATCCGAAAAAACAGACAATGGTGATGAGAAGAGAGAGAGAGAGAGAGAAGGAAGTGTTGGCATACTTACTCTTTCTGCGATGCTGTGTGGGTCTGTGGCCTGCCCTCTCCGAGCCCTCACTCTCTGCTGTTTCGGCTGCGCCGTCACTCCCCCTCCTGCCGACCCGCTCGCCGCCGGTGCCTGGTTCATCGCCCCCGTCGCCGCTGCTCCGAAGCTGTGCGCCTATAAACGACGATTTAGCCCCTCATCATTCGTTTGTCAGCGGTATGATGTATATGTATTGTGTATTTATATAACTGACCTGAGGATGGTGGAAATGCTGGCCTTGGTTCGGTGTCTGATCGTTGCCGTGGAGAGATCCGGCGAATCCATTGTAGAGCGCTTGAACCGAACCATCAATTCCCTGTGAATATCGAAAAAATTAATCGCTGTTGCATTAGTATGAAGGACTGCTAATTCCGAATTTGACACTATTTTTACAAAAATTAACTCACCGAATTGGGAGATTTGAAGGAGGAAGCATCGAAGACGTCGTCCCCACTACCATGAAACATGCCGGACTCTCCGGCACCGGAATCTCCGGTAGGCGACCGTAATCCGCCTCCGCCAATCCCGGTCGACTGGAACTGCAACTGCTGCTGAAGCAACAAAGCCTTCACCGCCGCCGCCGAATTCGCTCCACCGCTGATCTGATATTGCCGGAGCTTGGATGCCAGCACCGCCGGCTGATCATGTTCGAAATGGAACTGATGCTGCGAAACATTCTCCGGGTTTGACGGGCCCTGGTCGTCCGACGCCACCATGTCCGGGGACATGTTTGCGCCGAGCCCGGCCTCTGCCGCCTCGGGGTTGGAAGAGAGGTGCCAGGGGGACGTCGGGTTGGCATCGGCAAGGTCCGGCCAGGAAGACGAGGGGAGAGAGGAGAGCATCTGGTCGAGGAAGTCGTCGTGGGACGACGCGGTATCGAAGTGATGAATCTGTGGGGGTGGGATCTGGTAGTGGTGATGTTGACCGTTTTGGAGGTCTGGAAGAGACATTTGAGACTGGTTCATCATCGAGTTCATTGCTTGCATTTCTCCACCGCAGGGCTGCATAGCTTCAAAAACAAACCCAACAATTTCATCATACAAACAAACACACAGTGTCATTCTAGAGAAAGAAAACGAGGGAATGATGATTCCATTTCTTACCTGAGACTGACAAATACTCAATTTCTAGAGAGAGAAACTCAGTCTAAACTTAATATGGAGAGTCTTTTCTCTCACTTTTACTACTTCTGCAAACGACTTTGGTTCAATTACAATGGCTCGTATAGAGAGAGAGAGAGAGAGAGAGAGAGAGAAACGCCGAAACCTCAGCGATACATCATGGTTCCTGCGGTTCGAATGTTTATAAACACAAACACTCTCTCTCATGAAACGTGGGGCTATGTTATTGGACAGACTGAGCTTCACATCTGCACTGCAACATGCCACTTCCTTCCCCGGCGCGTGTATTATAAGGCATAAGTTTTTTTTTTTTTTTTTGCGATAATTATAATTCACTTCCTTACGATTTGGATTAGAAACCAATAGTCAATCCTTTTTACTTTTACTTTAGTCAACATATAACCTCTCAGTGATTTAAATCAAAATTACTTTAAAAAAAATGTTAAATTTAACATGCTATCCAAGTTTACATGGAATTGTCTAAAAAAATATTGTTTAAAAAATTACAAATAAAGTCTTTTTAAAAATAAAATAATATTTTATTTAAACATAAAGAGAGTAAAAATGTACTTTTATTGATTTATTTTTGTAATTTTTTATCATCTAATTTTAACTCATGAAATAAAAATTATAAGAAAACAATTAGATACTTACTAAAAAAAATTAATTTTTTACTTGATTAACCAATTTTTCAGTCTAGATATTTAATTTATCAAAAAATTTAATCTATGAAAATATATTTTATTTAAACTTACTGGATTAATGAACAAATAAAAATTATGTAATTTTATTCTTCCTTCATTTTTTTTTTTTTTTTGGTAACATATCCTAAATGAAAATTTAAGTTTGGTGGTCTTATTTATAAAAAAAAAAAAAAATTATTTTTAAGTATTATTTTGGTGGATAGAACTTGGAAATCTTATAAGGTTATAATTCTGGATTAAATATTTCTTTTTTTGTGGGATACGTTATTTTGGTTGGTAAAGTTCTTCACGCGCCCGCCCTGCGGGTGGGACGAGTTGATGTTCGTAATATAGGTCCCTTGGTCGGCCAGTCTCGTTTGGTTTCGCGATCAGACTCTGACTAATCATCGGAACTGCCCTGCAAAATTCTCGTCACGCGGTTTTTCCTTTTTATTTAAAAATAAAATAAATATTGGAGATTTCAGTGGATGTATCTTTATTTTAAATTTCAAAAATGGATTGAAGGATAAGAGCCAATAAACCCAACTGTTTCTTTTCTAATTTTTTTTTTCTTTTCTTTTCTTTTTTTTTTTTTTGGTTTTATTCCATTTGTTTTGGTGAAATGAAAAGCAAGAAATGGTAGTAAAATTGATTTTTTTGACGTTCTAAAATAAATTTTTTAGCATCATATTTTTAAAATATCAAAAAAAATTCACCATTAACATTTTGAAAATAAATTTTTGGGTGAATTTAACTTTATCTGTTTGAGTTTTACCCCCAAATGGGAATTAGAGTTTTAATTTTTTTTTTAACAATTAAGGTCTAAATTTTTAATTATTTGCAATCTCCTTCTCAGTGACTATTTTGTCTTTACATTCTTACCATAAATAAATTTTTTTATGATTTGATTATATTTAATGATTTTTTTGTGTTTACATTGATTTTTATGCTGTACTTTGTTGAACTTAGTTTGTAGAGTTGAAACTATTTTGTCTTTACATTCTTACCATTAATAATTTTTTTTATGATTTGATTATATTTAATGATTTTTTTGTGTTTAGATTGATTTTATGTTGTACTTTGTTGAACTTAGTTTGTAGAGTTCAAACTGAGTCAAACTTTATTATATTTAAGCTCGTTTATTTATTAATAAACGAACTTAAATTTTGACTTTGAAATCGACTTATTTATTAAATGAATCAACCTTACTAAGCCAAGTATTTTGGCCAGTCTAACCTTAATTGTTCATGAATGAGAAGATGTATTTGTATTGGTTTTGTCATATAGTTTTCATATCTATAATCTAATGTGGGAAATTTTGATATATGTTGTTTATTAGTGCATTATTCATAATATTTCAATAAATCAATGTGGTATTATCAATAAAATAAAATTTATATTCATTGAATTGGGTGGTGTAATAGTTCAAATTTAGATTTTGTACCGTGAAAAATGATAGTTCAAAAAAGTAATTACCAAAATAGAAATAATTCGCCTAAATATAAATAAAAATTGTAGTGCACTTTTTGAAATGAAAAATACATTATAATGTAAATACAAAATATTTAGTATATTATTATATTTTAAATGTATATTGTTTAATTATACTTGAACGAGTCCGAATTATCAATAAGCTGAGCCAGGCAATACTCAACTAAATTTTACTAAAGAAGCCTCATTTAATTTTTTTTTGGCTTCAAACTCGAGTCAACCCAGATCCTTAACAAGCCGTTCACGAGAGGCTGGGATCATTTCAGTCCTCTCCTTTAGCATTCTTATAAAGTGTATGCAGACGTAGAAAGAAAAAAGAGATTCCCGAAGGCATTGGGTGACATTTTCGGGTGTGTTTGCAATGACATATAAAAAGTCAGGTAAAGTGAGATTAATTATGAATTCATAAATTGTGTAAACTGTGTAGTGAGATAAAAAAAAATAATTTTTATAAATTTTTAGAAATTTTTAAAAATTTTTAACGTTTTCCTCGCGCCAAATACCCCCTTCATGTTTGCTCTATGTTTGCTAAAATCCGACCAGCCTTGATAAATAACAAATGTTGTTTATTAATCGTTCATCCTCTCGATGGAGATGATTTTGATGTTTTATTCTTGTCGTCCATGTTCATTGAATCAAACAAGATCAACAAGATTTAGATCATATAAAACAAAGGGGGAAAACATCGACGTATTTTTATATATAAAGATTTTGAGTCGTGATATTGAGGGATTTTATTTATTTTTTATTTTGTAAATTAAGTAATAATCATATATATATATATATATATATATAAGGAAATTAGTGATCAAATGTTATATGCAAGCTAGCTATTAGCCTAATCACTTTTAATTTGTTTAATGACAAAAATTGATGTGTATAGAATTACGTACTAACACTTGATTGGTATATGCTTTTGATTTACATTTCTTGATTAGTATTTGACTAATGATTTACTAATTGTATGAGCAAATAATTTTAATTTTATTCAAGAACACACATGCCTCATCTTAAAGGAATAGTCCATGTCCATTATTAGAATTTATTTTGAACAATTAACCATTCTCAATTTTTTGCTTAATTTATATATATGTGTGTGTATATATATTGCATGTGAAAGAATAGTTTGGTTTTTTTTTTTTTTTTTAATTCTCAAATAAAAATGTTTAGTTGTTAGAAGAAAGGTAAAGTTGAAATCTCAAAATTGTGAATTGTTTAATTTTGAATTTGATTGGTTTATCAGTAACTAATTCATTTTTTTATTTTTTTAAAAGTTTTTATTGGCCTATTTCTTTTTTTTTTTGTTGTTTTTTAATTTAAGATAGTAAGACCCTCTCCAAACATAAACAAAAGTATATTAAAAAGGCTCAAAATCATTTAGGCTATAAGTTTTAAAATGAAGCTCAATTCAAACTTAAAAGAGGCTCAAAATGCTATTGTATTTTCGTATCAATAATATCTATGTTTAATTCTTTAATATAATTAATACTTTTGCATCCAAATAAATAAAAATAATAAATTTTAAATAAATGGTTTTTAAATAAAACTAAAACTACAAAAACAAAAAAAAAAATTCATTTTAATTTTTTTTGCTTTTAAGCCTCAAAATAACTTGAACCAGCCCTAATTATACATACATGTGTATATATATTATGATAAATTCTTGTTAAAAGGTTTGACATCAAGGTGCTCCCTTCAAGATTATGGGCCCATCTTATTGGCTTAATTAAGAAGGTAGTTCAACTAAAAATAATAGGTGGCCATTTCAATCCCCTTTTGGTTCAAGCTTTAATTTCTTGCTCTGTTGAAGAATTTTTTGCCATGCATTAAATGAGAAGGTGATTTTTGAAGTAAAGTATTTTGTCAATTTATTACAAAGATTTGTAACTTTATTTGGTGCAAACTTTTAAAATAGCATTTAAGAGTGAGTTAGCTTTAAATTTATATGTATGTGTGTGTGTGTAAGTAAACTTCCTGGATCATTGCGTAATCTGTAAAAAGAGAAAAAAAAAAATTAACTTTTAGTTGATAGAAGTTGTTTGGTGTGAACTGAAATAAAACTGATTATTTTTGTATATAAATGATTAGGATCCCTTTTAATGAGTTGAGATTATGTTATATTTAGATAAATAACTAATAATGCTAATATTAAAAATTTTCAACGGTAATTTTTTTAATTTGGCAATAAGTAATTTATTAATAATTTTATAATTTCTTAAAAATATATTTGTTTGATTTGATGTATGTGAAAAAGGCCTTGTTTGAAATGATAAAAAAAAATACAAAACTCTACAAACACGAATTACGAGATTATAAAATTTAAATTCTCTACTCTTCACAAAACACGAGACATTAACTTTTATAATTTTATAAACTTTTATACAACTCCAAATACACTTAAAATATTCTATTTGGAGTGACAAAAAATTCTGAAAATGGTAAAAATACTAAAAATTCTAAAAATTATTTACTTTTTATCTCACTGCACAAATTATGAACCCACAACTTATTTCGCTTTATCTTATTTTATCTTATTTTCTATCACTCTAAACACGTGCACCCTGTACATAAATGGCCATAACCTCATACACAGAGAGAGAAAGAGAGAGAGAGAGAGAGTTTTCAACATTAATGATTTAATACTTTTTAGTTTTTAGTCAACTCTTCAAATCATGAGAGATAAGTTATTTATTGAAGAGGAATATGATATTATTGTAACAGCAGAATTTTCTATGTATCTATGGAGTACAAGTGCTGCAGCACCATATTATTCTCCAAAAATTCTTTTCGTTATCAAAAGGGGGAAAAAAAACACTAATGTAATCAATTGGAATCTCATAGAAATGTAACAAACCATATAAAAAGAGAGCTAAGATTCCATCTCACGGCTACAAAATCAAACAATGAAATATCATATTGGTTTAATGCCAACTCTTCCACAATTTTCTTTTAGGTTTGTAATTGTTTGCATAGCAATACTATGTCAGTTTAGTGGTTTATAATCAGGACCGTTAGATTAAAATTTAATATTCTAAAATTATTTATATTTTTTTAATTAAAATAATATAAATACATCTGAACCATTATATTTTAATTTAATAGTCCCTACATTATTATGGAGCCGACAGAGCATTACGTGTCAACCAAATTTTACAACTAAGCCCATGTCAGAAAAATTTTGGTTTGTCCATGTAAACAGCATGTCCATTCTTCTACGTAGGGCTGCCCAATGGTCGGCAGAACCCAGCTAAGAGTAAAATATATTATCTATGCTGAGCCCACAAAAAACTCAATTTTTTTAATAAAATACAAATAAAATAATATATTAATATATAGATTACAAACTATATATATTTTATTTTAATTTTTTTGGCTGGGCCGAACTCAAATAACTAATCAGGCTAGATAACAACCCCCCCTCCCAAAAAACAGTCGGGCCGGACCAAGCGGACCTCTACATGTGTATGGGAATTAAGATGTCCAAGCTGCAAAAAGACTTCAGATTCTAGCAACAGCAAGAGGGTATATAGCTGACCATTCCACCCAAAAAAAAAATGTATACATTACTAACGCAATCCTTTATTTAACATCACAAATGTAGCTCTTGGGAAGAGATATGTCTGCCATTATTTTTCATTTCCTCCTTACTAGTGGCCAAAAAGTACAAAAAAAAAAAGAAAGAACATTGATTTTTTTTTTCTTTTTTGGATTAGAGTACAAGTACCGATCATAGTTTATTCCCCCAAGTGGGTGTTATTAGCCCATGGTATATGTAGGAGTTGGCAAGTTGATCACTGTGCTTTTCACCTTGGTCATCAGACTAATGCTGTTGGTGATGCCCTGTGATCCAATTCCACTGTCCTTCAAACCCTGCCCAAAAAATAAATAAATAAAATTAGTGGAATAGCCTTAAAGTGGACATTATTTGGCAGGTGTCTGGGGAGTTCTACTACTTCACCTGGAATGGAAAATGATCTGGTCCCCGAGCCGGTGCTGAGTTGATCTGAACTGTTCCCGTCTCCATGGCATCACTGATCAAAATTGCTTTGTTGATGTCTTTTGTGAAGACACAGCCCTGTGGTTCAGTCAAATTCATCATGTCAGTGTCTAATCTCCATCATTTGGGGTGTTAATATTTATTCTCTCTTAAACGACATTAGCCATTTTGACTAACCATGCCGCCAATCATGCATTACACATTACTGGTGAAACAAACTATACATGTATAAGAGCAACCTAATGCACAAAACTCTTGTGTTGCGAAATTTGAAGAGGGTCAAATATACGCAATCTTATCCTTGTCTGTAAGGAGACTGTTTCTATAAACCTTGAAAATGAAGGAAATTGACCGCCTCTATTTAAAAGGCATCCATTTTCAAGTTTTAGCCTGCGAATATGTACAATTAACTCAACAAGTTAGGTATCATTGTGGTTGCATGGAAAGGCTCAGTGAGCAGCAGTTGTTTTTCTACTCACATTATCGGTGCTCCAAGGAAAATTAAAAGGTCTTTTTAAGCGAGCAAGGGAGAGAGTTTTCATGCCTGAAGGCCAAAATTGCTTGCATTGCAATGGTGGATTCCTTCTTCAACGGAGTTGATCCTAATAACAGGCAAAACTGGCCCAAATGGCTCCTCCCATGCTATCCTCATGTCTGGGCGAACATTATCCAGCAACAATGGCCAAATGAGGTTGCCCTCCCTCTTATACGCTTGGCAAAATGTCGCCCCTTTCTCTTTAGCATCCACCACCAACCCTTCAATAAAGTTTGCAGATGACTCTGTAACGACTGGAGTAATATCGCAGTTATCCTCGGGAGGTCCAACTGTTAACTTTGCTACTTTGGCCTTCACTTTTTCAACAAGGGCATCAGCAACAGATTCCATCACCAAGACAACCTTCACAGCAGTGCATCTTTGACCACTGTTAGAAAGTTCAAAAGAAGCAATTAAGAAGTGTTGCCAAGAGATTGTATCAGCAGTACAGAAACAAGCTGAATTTCATGCAAAAAGGAAAATGGACAGACCTCCTATTTGAATCAAGAGAAACTTGATATTATTTCCCAAAAAATGACCTTTTGGGGGGGGGGAATGACTGATTTCTTGGATTATTTAGGAAATTATTCTCTCTCTCTCTCTCTCTCTCTCTCTCTCTGTGGCTGGCCAAGTCTATACAGGGTCATAATCATCTCATGTCATGTCTCTCTTCAATCCTGACATTATGCCATCATGATGGCTCCGTCTACTAATTTTAATTTCCGTTAAAGAAAATAGGGAGCTGGATGAGGAGTGTGCAAAATGCAGTTTGATGAGAAATTTATCTTGCAAGTGCTAATGCTACAGAAGAAAAGCAAAAATTAAACTATGACACACAATACATAATTCTCTAAAACTATTTCGACATAAATGACCAGTTTTTTAACTTCATTTTGAAACATATACATTGTCTAGACCCCCCCCCCCCTTTTTTTTGCTAGGTAGATTGTCAAGGAAATTTATCAAATATAGCCATATTTCTCTGCTGAAATTTACTATGCCCCTTCCCTAGTAGCATATGCAATCATATTGATATGCACAAAAGCTTTCATTCACCTGTAGGAGAAACCTCCCTTAACAACGCTTGCTGCTGCCAAATCTAGATCAGCATCCTCAAGCACAATACAGGCATCTTTTCCTCCGAGCTCCATCTGTAGAGGAATCATGCCTGCTTTCTTAGAAATTGCTATACCAGTATCTCCACCAGTGAAACTGAGCAAGGAAGGCCAATTTTGGTCAGTTTATATATCAGACCAAGGAAGTAAACGCTGACATATCATTAAGAAGAAATGAACTTTGATTACCTTATACAATTCACCCCCGGATGCATTGTGAGGAAATCACCAATCTCGGAGCCTTTCCCTGTAATACAGCTGATAAGGCCCTTAGGAAAGCCAGCTAAGTGGAAGCAATGCACCATATGAAGGGCAGCCACAGCACCCTGGAGAGAAGTTCAGATAAGATTGAGGGAATAAATTATTCCATAATTCACAACACAGTATATACTTATTCCAAAGAACATGCATTTTTGCCAATACAGGCGTTTGGAATTCATGTTTTACACAACATTTTGAAATAAGCCTATATCACTCGTCATGCAATTTAAAACAACAGGTTGTGCTTGTATTTATGGATATGAAATTAAGGGATTTGACACTATTATTGATGGAAAATAACCCAAATATAGATTTGATATGAAGGCAACTTGAAACTGAAAGAGTGGACATGATGTATAATGAATGATTTGACTGGATTTTAAAAAATCATATAAAAGTGGTTATTAGAAATCCTTAGTGTTAATGGTTCAAGTTTGAAGATCATATATAGTAGTATTTTTTGAAAAGATTAGTCTCAAACTGATTCATTTGAAATCCAAATTTATCCAGCTGGAGCATAACATTAGTATAGACATATATGGGGCAGATCATTTTCTATTGCAGCCAGAAAATAGATAAATGTGAGAACACACATGCTTAGTGTATATATTAAAGACAAAGCATGCCATGAAATAAATTATAGAACAATACCTGAGTTGGAGGTTTGAGCACAAGAGAGTTTCCAGCAATCAGAGCCGGAGCAATCTTCGAGACAGCGAGGTTAACAGGATAGTTGAAGGGTGGAATGGCCAGAACAACCCCAAGGGGAATCTGCAGTTTCATATCATTTGAAATCCATATTATGGAAAATATCCTAACAAAAAATTAATGAAAAGAAGTTACTGATTTGTTAAATGGTGGAGCATCTGGATCAACCCCAAGCAGAATCTACAGTCCAAAAAGTTGCAAGCATAGAATTCATACATTCTTAAAGTTTGAGAACAATCAACTTTTAAAATTCTATAGTATAGTGTCACTTGTTTAGAACTCACTTGAGTCCTCCATAAAGGTCCAGTTGTTTTTCACTAAATAGAGTAAACAACTACATACTACCAAATATTTGAACGTTTTCTCCATCACATTATTCACATATGTAGACCAATGGTGTTCATGTTTAAGCTCATTGATCTACCTATTGATCAATCACACAAAAATTTCTAATAGCTCAATCAAGTCAAACCATCCAAAACAAGAAATGAAATATCTAAATTGACTTCGAACTTATGCTGATTGATAGTCATTCACAATGAAATGCCATGAGAGATTTCTAGGAATAATCAAAACCAATCTGAGTCTTCTCTTTGTTGTACCACAACAAGTTTAATTCGTTTATAGTTAAGAGTACAGTCAACTACATCTACGGTGGTGTTGCAGTAAATGATTAGCCAATGATAATCTTTCACTTATCCCCTCATGTTGAAGCTTTGCCCATCAATTATTGGCATTTTACTAGTCAATCCAATGACCACTCTCCTCACTCCCAACTCTATAGCATCCAATATTGTTCAAGGTTCTTTCAGTCACCATCTTAGAATCCATACCTGCTACGGAAGGGGATAAAAAGGATCACAGTGACAGACTACGAAGCACGGATACGGATACGGATACGGGAGTGGGTATGGGTATGGATACGGATACGGGATACGGCAATTTTCAAAAAATAAGGATGCGGGTACGGCGAAGATACAGCAAAAAAATAAAATAAAATATATATTTTATTTAAAATATTTTGAAGATAGCATCTATATACTGCTAAACATTATATAAATAACAATTATATAGCTTGAAAAATACCATTCAATTCATAAATTAATATCGTTCATACTCAAAACTACCATCATTATTCACACACAAAGCACAAATATAACAAAAAGTATTAAATACAATTTCATACATCCCAAAATAAAAAAAGTTTTTTCATTTCCTAAATTTTAGTTAGATCCAACTTCAATCATATCAATATATTTTAGTTAATTACAGTTTGGCCCCTTCTAAAATTTTATCATATCAATTTACCCCCAAAAAAGGTTTAAAATATTATATTTGGACCCCGCTGTATCCTAAAAATATCCTTCCCATATCCTACCCATATCCCAGCCATATCCTATGCAAAATTTAAAATAAAAAATTAAGATACATCACGTGGCGTATCTGATACGTATTCATCCGTATCCTAACCGTATCCGTATTCCTGGAGTATTCGATACGAGTGCGGCGCCTAATTTGAAGTATCCATGCTTCATGGGTGACAGATTAACCATAAGAAGGATCGGTATCCAAATTGGTGACATTGTTTGGGAGATAAAATGATTGCAATGGTACTAAGAGCGACTAATATATACATATATATAACAGAAGCAAGCCAAAATATAAAGGTGTAATCAAAGAGAGAGAGAGAGAGGGTATCAGTAATAAACACGTCAAGCTGTGCTACCTAGTTGAACTATTTCAACTAGTTGGATTTTTCAGTTGCAGATATCCCATCTTTGATGAATTACTATCTACCCCTATGACAAGATAAATTAAATAAACAATTTATGACCAGTGATGACAGACTCCTTGTATATGCTTGCAAGTTGCTGACAAAGAAAAAGGATAGGTTTGAAACAGACTTCAATGCAGACAAACTGGCACCTGATATCATCCTTAAACAAACTGCTGAACTCACCCCGCTGGACTAAGCACAACAGGACATTCAAACCAATAAATTGAAAAGGTCCAGTGACCTCTTCATGCAAAAAGTACCATTAACCAATTATGTTGTCATGTCAGCATAATGAAAGACCATCCTAATTAGTTGGATGAAATTTATGCATTCAATTTGCAAAATGCAGAAAAAAATTCTCAAATTTCTCCACCTGAAAAGGCCTTTAATAGACACCCTTGATGAAATGACATTACATTATATCTATGGCAATGAAATATGAATTTGTCAAAGATTAGATCATAAGAAAATAAGCAACAGGCTGAATAATTACCACCCTCAGCCATCTACAGTAACAATTCACACCAAAAGCAGCTAATCAATTCTTACAACAATTAATGGGACAGGAAAACAACACCAATAATACGGTAGAAGAGTAAAAGCTTTACCTTAGAAGTAAGGCAGTACTTGGTCCGCTCATTTCCTGGAAAACTATCCGATACTAAGAACTTCCCCTCTCCCAGAATTCGAACCCCTTCTTCAGCACAATAAGAAACAAGATCCCCAGACCTTACAACCTTCACCAAACCCAAAATTTAGATCATTGAATCAACTTCAAATTATGGTATTGATCGAATTTTTAACTAGATTTGCCTCAAGTGAAGAATTGAAAACAGTTCATATACCTCAGTGACCGCATCTTTGGCTGGCTTAGCAATTTCCTTTACAAGACATTCCCCAATGGGGGATTTGTGCTCCTTGAGAATAGCTGCTGCCTTGTGTAGGAGCTCCGCTCGCTTCCAAAGCGGGGTTTTTGCCCATGATTTTTGGACCGTTTTGGCTATTTCCATGACCTTGTTGACCTCTTCCTGTGTACAAGCTGAATTAAGGCCACAGAAAGCATATCAGAGCAAACTTCAAATGTAAATGTAGCTACAGATTAAGGCAATTTAAAGACCAAGGATGCAGTTCCTTTTTATCTTCTTTTCTCACTCTGGCTCAGGATCAGAGTTGATGATGGGCTAGAAAAATTGGATAGTTTTTGCCATCCAATCAGTTCAATATTTGCAACAGAGCTTGTGTAAGTGTAACTTAAAGTTTTTTTTTTTTTTTTTGGGGGGGGGGGGGGGGAGGCCATGTCTTTAATCTCAAGGAAATCTCTTTTTCTATTTACTTTCTCTATGTTTGTTTGTTGATAAAAATGTTCGAGAATCAAGAAGAAAACAAGGAAGAAAGTAGGTAAAGAGGTCCTAGATGCCTTTCTTTCTTCTTCTTCTTCTTCTTTTCTCTCTCTTTGGAAGTGCAACACGAAGCATAAGAACTTTTCCCCCTTGTGTTTTCCTCCATTTTCACAGCTAGGCTTAATTACTTGAAACCCACAAAATTTCATGTACCCGCTTCTCTAAAAACTGGAAACTACAAGCAAATTTTCCTGGAAAATCAGAATTTTCTAGGATTCCCCCCCCCCCAAAAAAATCTGCAATAATTTGCCACAAATCCCATCAATGCTCAGAACCCATAACTCATCTCTCCTAAGAACCACCGCATAGCATTTACTGTTTTACGTAGACACAAATCTACATCTATATCAACAAATATAACACAGAATTGTATATATATGTATGTGTATTAATGGTGATTATTACCTTGAACCTTGTATTGGGTCTTTCTACTAGTTGGGTTGATGATGGCAACAGACTTGCCAGAAGACGATTTCTTCCACTCCCCATCGGCATAGTACTTGAACACATCTCCGTCGATGATCTCTGCAAACACTCCACTACCCGCCATTGCAAATGACCCAAAACCTCTTTCTCCCCTACGCAGCTTCCTGGAGAGAGAAGCAAAGAAATGGCTACTGGCCTTTTGCAAAGAGCTTGTGACACTGGTTTCTTGCTAAGATTTGTGGGTGATATATATATACACAAATACACACATGATTGTATGTATATGTATATGTAGGAGGAATGTGAGCCACGCCTACTCCCGCGATTCATCGCATGGTAGGTGTGGTTCAGAGCGTGCCAAGCGAGAAGGTAAGAACTACCATTTGACACTGAATTTTAGAGATTTTACGGGATTGCCACTGAGAGTGCAATGGTCCGCCGTTTGGTCTTTAACGGTTGCAAATTAAAAGTTAGTTGACCGCTTTTGTCTCCCCGTGGTACACGTGGACACCTTCTTAATTTGTTTGATTTATATAAATTGTCATTTCGACACAACCTCTCCTACTATAATTATAACTATTACTGCAACTATGTATGTGTTTAAAGTGGTAAAAAATGAGATAAATTGAAAGTTCGTAATACGTGTAGTGAAAGAAAAAAATTGATGTGATATAAAATTAACAGAAATTTATAGAGTTTTTTATTTTTTTTTTACAAATCAAACAGAATTTATATAAATAAAAGTATAAATAAAAAATATTTTTTAAACAAAAATATCATCGTAAAAAATTATAAATACCCATAGGAATTTCATAATTTAATACATATATTATTTTTATCAAAAATATCCTCTTGTAGTATAAAAATCATAAATATCAAAAAAAATCATGATTTAATATTTTTTTTGACTAAGAATATTCTTATTATATAATGATATACTATATTATATATATGCATGCATACTAACTACTATATAAAAGTATAAACATTTAAAAAATATTTTTTTAGACAAAAATATTTTCATAAAAAAACATAAATAGTAAAAATATGTCATGATTTAATACATAATTTTTTGATTTAATATATATTTTTTGACTAAGAATATTCTTATTATTATATATTATATAATGATATAGTATATTATATATATACATGTATACTTACTACTATATAAAAAAATATGAATATTTAAAAAAAAGTTTTTTAGACAAAAATGATTTCATAAAAATTATAAATAGTAAAAATATCTCATAATTTAGTACATAATTTTTTGCTTTAATATATATTTTTGACTAAGAATATTCTTATTATTATATATTATATAATAATATACTATATTAAATGTATATATATATACATTTATACTTATTACTATATAAAAGTTTGAACATTTAAAAAATATTTTTTAGACAAAAATGTTTTCATAAAAATCATAAATAGTAAAAATATCTAATAATTTAATACATAATTTTTTGACGAAAAATATTTTCACAGAAATCATAAATACTTAATAATTTCAATAATTTAATGTACTAAAAATTATTTTATGAACAAAAATATCCTCATAAAAATTATAAATACCTAAAAAATTTTTATGATTTAATACATAATTTTTTGACAAAAAAATCCTCATAAAGATTATAAATATCTAAGAATTCAACTAATTTAATACATTGACAACTTTTTGTTGACTAAGACGTTCTCATAAAATCATAAAAAACCTACAAATTCTACAATTTAATACATATTTTCTTGATAAGAAAATTCATATAAGAATCATAAATATCTAAAAATTCTATGATTTAATACATGATGATGCTAATATTTAATGTGACTTGTATTAAAACCTATTAACTTGTCTACATTTTTTTCGTATTAATATCTACACTTTTTTATTAACGAGCTAGGTCAAACCCGATTAACTAATTTTTCACCATAATCTAACCTATTAATGGATTCGAGTCACCGGACGATTTGGGTAATTGATCGGGTTGCGCATCCTTAGTGGTGAAGAGGTCCCCCTTTTCCTACCATCAATTACTTACCATTTAAAATTTTGTGCAAAATAACTTCAAAAATTTATATATTTTTTTACGCGCACCTCGACTAATCTTTCAGCTTCTAAAATTAACGATCGGATGAATTTCCAGTGATACTAAAAAGACTCGAAATAGTGACTACTGGATATTAAATTCAAGATTTTACCAATTGGTTAAATAATAATTTTGCTACAATTATAGACATATATTAATAATTTTGCTACAATTACCATCTAGTTTTTTTCCCCCCTATGTTGATCTAATCTTACACCCAAAACCAATTATCTAATTAATTATTTTACCATCTAAATTTATAATTACTATTTAATTCTATTTTAATATCTGTCAGAGTGATTAAATTTTACAAATAATATAATACACGCATGCATCATGTGCGCACGTATATCTAGTTAGTATGCATAACTTATGTTTAGTTGATGGACTAAATTTTACAAATAGTATAATGTCCACGTGCATCGCTGCGCACATGCCACATACATCGAGTTAATATTTTTCATTCTACATTATAATAGTAAATTTTTTATTAATTAATAGTCAAGTTAATTATAAAATTAAATCATTAAATCAAATTCAAATTTCCCTTGATCTCCTTATCTGTAAATTAGGGGACGTTTGGCTCAACCAAAAAAAAAAGTTAACTTTTAGCTATTTTTTTAAATTTTTTTTCAACTTTCTTTACCAAACATAAAATTAATTTTTACCACATTTATTTGATTTGTATTAACTTTCTCTAATTTTTATAAATTTTTATTAAACACTTAACTAACCACGCAACAACTCCTGGTGCTACCAAACCATATTAATATACATTTTACATCGACTCTAATAATTTCTTTGTTGACATTTTTTCATTTAAATTATTTAATAATTTAGTTAGGGCAAGGGGCTTTATGCCCTACCAACCTGCATGCAAAAAAGTTAGGTAGCTGTCACATAATTTGAACTCAGGTATCGTTTGGGCTTTGGTTGGATTTGAGTGAGTTAAAGTGATCTACACTAGTTTTTTTAAATAATTTTTTTAAAAAAATTAAAAGAATATTAAATCCATTTCTTTTTTATTTTTCGCACTCATTTCTCTACTGGAATGAATAGTATTTTTTAGAGTGTAAAAAATTAAAAGTGGATACAATTATTATTACCCAAAAAATATTTTTTTATTTTACAAATTCTCTACTTGACGTTAATTCACTCTAGAGCTGTCCACAAATCAAGTTTTTGTTGAATAAACTTAGCTCAAGATCAATTTATGACTTTAACAAGTTTGATATATAACTCGTTTAGGAATGAGTTTAAACTAAAGTTTAAAAGTGTTCAGCTGAAAATTTTATAATTGGTTTGATAAAAATTTGAATTTAATATAAATAATTTAAATCTAACTTGAGTGAGTTAAAATTAAACTCAACTCGGAAAATCTATACATAACACATGTAGGGATTAGCTTAAATAGATGTCCGCTTATTAAAATTTTAATTAAGTTTGGGAAGAAAAAAAAATTAACTTTTTTTGTAATTAATTATTAGCTAAATTTTTGTATATTTAGGAAGAAAAAAATATTAATTTTTTAATTTTATGTTAATTTAATATGTTTATCCTTTAATATTTAAAAAAAATTTAAAATATAAAAGAATAAATCTGATTATTTAAAAAAAAAAAAAACTACTTTTCCCAAACGCTTTCTTAAATTTGGAAAAGTGACCAAATGCTAAAATATTTATCTCAAGCAAATAATCACTTATAAGGTGTTTAGTTTGTAAAAATTTGACCAAAAATATAATAAAAATATAAAAATTTAATATTAAAGTGATATGTATTAAAATTTAATTAAAAATATAAAAAATTAATAAATTTTAATTAATTTTAACTTACCGCTTAACAAATGGAAGCATAAGTTTGACTAGGAACATTGAAAGAGTTGCCTGGGGAGAAGCTTTGTAAGTACGCAAATAGCTCAACTAATGCGCCGCACGCGCGCGAGCTGATCCACGATTTCAGCATGCCTCAGCTCGCGCTTTATTCGAGGAATTGATTTTTCTAGGTCACGAAAATACGGCATAAATTGCTATTTTTTAAATTCTTAGCAAGCATAACGACAAAAAAAAAAATAAAAAAAATAAAACTCCCACGTGCCAATGAATCAAATAAAATATTAGCAGACTTCAATAGTGCTTTTCATTAATAATATTTTTATAAATAGTTAAAAAAAATTAGTATTTACTTTTTTACATATATTAAAGTCAATGATAATAGAACAGTATAATAAATTCAGACTAATATATTATTCTCCCGGCAAGATCTTCAAAAAAAAAAAAAAAATTGCCTCATGTAAATTTTCGGTAGAGCATGAGATTAAAAGATCGTAAAATTGGGCTTAGCACGGCTAATAGACTTGAATTTTTAAATAAAATTAATATATATTTTTGGAGTATTTAGTTAGCAAAAGTTTAGTTAAAAAGTACAATAAAAGTATAAAATTTTGATATAAAAATAATACGTGATAAAATTTAATTGGAAGAAAGTATAAAAAGTGGGTAAAAGTTAGCGGATTTTTGTTAGTTTTGGCCAACCAACACCAAACACCCCCTTTATATGTTAGTTGGCCAAAATTAACCAAAACTCATAAATTTTTACGAATTTTTTGTATTTTTTTCTAACCAAATTTTATAACATATCATTTTTACATCAAATTTGTATACTTTTATTATATTTTTTAGTTAAATTTTTACTAACTGAACACTCTCATGAACTCATCTGTGGCCATCGATTAGCGTTCAACCGGGCAGATTCTATCATCAGTATGGGCTACTTGTCTACGAGTAATCTACAGTCCAAGGATGCTCATCCAATCCCTCCTGCCTTTCACAGCTGCTACGACAATTAGGTTTTGTTTGGCACGGTTAAAAATTATTAAAATTCATAAATTTTTATTATTTTTTATTTTTTTAATTAAAATATTTTACATTTTACTTTTATGTCACATTTTTTTATTTTTATTATACTTTTTATCTTTTTTTTTTTTCAACCAAACGCCCCTTAATTGAAAAGCCATGCCTTTGTTCCACAGAAGTCGGAAGCATCTCCTTCCTTCCCTGGTCGCATATCCCGCCGTATATGCTGTTTGGATGATGCATTGAGATTAGCAACCATTTTTTCGGACATGGTCCAAAATATATTATCTTTTTTAAAGTAAAAAACAAAATGAGCAAGACAAGGAAATTGAATAGCCACGTCAATTGATAACGACTCCCTTTGGGAATTTTTCTTTTTTTAAATCATTATAAACATCCTTAAAATTTATATTTTTTATTTATAACATAAATTACGAGATTATTATTTTTATAAATTTAAACAAATTTAAATAACTCTAAATACCCTAAATTGTATTATTAATTTAATCACATTTAACACTTTATATTATTTCAATTATCGCCATGTTCATATATATATATATATATATATATTTTTTTAAGGATCAATCCCACTGTAAAAATCCTATTGAGCACGTCAAACGCATGTGCACTTGGAAAAAGTCCCACTCCCACGTTCACAGCGGATGCACGTGGAGGTAACTCGGTCCAATTAAGCGCCCTTTTTTTTCCTTTTAATTTTGAAGGTAAAAAGACTATAATGGTCTTGTTAATTTAATCTTATTTTAAAATTACTTCAGAATTTTCAAATATATTGAAAAATTAGTTTACAAGAATTAAATCAAGACATTTTTTTTTTGGAAATAAAACACATTCTTCTACAACACCACTAAGTACTTTTATAAAATATATAACATAAAAAACTTTATAAATAATAAAATATACTAGTAATTTTTTTACAATGTTTTAGAGAAACTTTTAAATAGTGTCAAGAGATTTCACTTAAATTAAGAAACTGTGAAAAGTATGTTAATCAGTTTAATATTTAGTTCAATTATGATAATTATAGGTGCATTTAGAGGGTGTTTGGAAGTTTAAAAAAACTCAAGTTTTGGTAGTTTTTTAGATTTTTTTTTTTTTTACACTTTTTTGTGTATTTGGTTGAACCAAGTGAAATTTTTAGTATTTTTTAGTAACTTTTGGGTGTTTGGTAAATTTTTTACTGTAGCAAAGTAAAAAAGTGGTAACTTTTGGGTGTTTGGTATGTTTTTTTTACTATAGTAAATAAAAAAAATTGTAATTATGGAGTGTACTTTTTACTGTAGCAAATCAAAAAAGTGAGAAAATTTGTGGTTTTGCCAAACACACCAAAAGTAACTTCTGGTATTTTTTTACTAATTTTTGAGTTGCCAAACGGGCTCTTAGTGTGAGATAAAGCGCTAAGAATTTTTAAAAAATTTTAAAAATATCTAAAGATTATTTACTTTTTATTTCACTGTCTAATTTACGAACCGATAACTTATCTCACTTGTTATCACTCCAAACACACCCTATTATTTTCATACTTCGATAATCTTATAACTATTTTGTTTCACACCATCTGTCAATCTTAGTCTTTTTGTTTCACACCCTCTCACTCTCTCATCGCCGATATATTTCATCTAGAAAGAAGGATTCTTTGAGGAGGGGAGTGAAAGCATCCCATAGATCGGGAGTGTTTGGTTGATAAAAAATGGAGTAAAAAGTACAATAAAAATATAAAGATGTGACATAAAGGTAAAATGTGAAAAATTTTGATTAGAAAAAAATACAAAAAATATTTAAAATTGGTGAATTTTGATACTTTTGATGATGTCAAACAGGGCTAAACTGCCTTTTTTTATATAGGTGGTGAAAGATAAATGTTCATTTACTCTAACGATATTCACTGTTAGTTGTGTGCCCCTGATCCTTATTTTACAGCGTGAATTTTAAGATGTCCTCTTACGATGAAGTGGAGAAGGTGTCCTCTTATAATGAAGTGGAGAAGCATGCCAAGGAGGAATAATATGGTAGAGTGATTAAGATGAAGCCTTTGTGCATATTTTACCCCGGCAGCCCGAAAGCATAAGTTGTAAACGAACGCAAAATACGACTTTGAGCATATCATAGGTGTATGAATGTTAATAACATGTATGTATATATCATAAAGATATACAAATTAAATACCATTTGAAGTAGGTTGGTGTAAATGGTATATATTTGGTTGATAAAAATTTGGTCAAAAAATACAGTATAATTATAAAAATTTAATGTAAAAGTGATATATAATAAAATTTAATTGAAAAAAAAGTATATAAAGTTGGTAAAAATAGGTAATTTTTTGTTAATTTTGGTTAATCAAACACCCCATTATAAACATATGTGAAATGCGACCAATAGGAAATAAGACAACTCATTTTTTATTAGTGTTAAAATAGTTAATTAAGGAAAGATTGTAAGCATTTTAATAGGCAATAAGACAACTCATTTTTTTATTGAGAGAAATATTATACAATTGGAAAATTTTACTAAAATAAATCACCAAAATAAAGTGAAAAAACTTGTTGGCCTATCATTTTAAAATAATAAATTCACAAAATTTTATTTTAATTGTAATTAACACAATTGTAATTACATCTTCCTTTCATTTATATTATGGAATTATTAAGCTCCAATGATGGAACCAATCAAAATCAAGCCAATTGAAGTACTTTTAAAAAACTTTTTGGAATAATAAAGTCCTATGGTACCTAATAAATTATTAGATTATAAATTATTGCAAAGACGTACAAATAACAGTTCATTTTCTTTTTCTAGTTAGTAGATTAAAATAGAAAAATTATTACGTAAATTCATTGATTTCAATTAATGTCAAATATATTTGCGATGCTTAGGCCCCATTTGGCGTAAGAAAATATAAAATAAATTGAGATAAAATATGATTTTGGGTTAATTTTGGCACCACTTTTTTCTGAAAATTTGCAAACCGTGGGAACGGTTTGTCAAATCCGTTCCCACGGATTTAAAAAAATTCATAAAAAATAACGACAATAGTACTCGTTTGAAAGCTCTCGACACGAAAAATATGATTGTATAAAAAATTTATACATTTGGAAAACCTACTTCTAGATTTTTTATTTTTTTAACGAAATATTGGAATTTTTTGAAATTAGTGATGGCGGGAAAATTAAAGATAAAAGAGTTGTTAAAGATTTATAAAAATTTTCAGTGTTTTTTTTTATGCCAAACGCAGGCTAAATAAAAAAAAATAAAGTGGAGGGGAATAAGTTAATAATGGAATGTGAATATCACTTGCCATTGAAAGATACAACAAAAATTTTACATGACAGTTTAGTGTGTGATCACACAGCGTGATCAACCCAAAACATAGGTCCATTTTACTGGACCTAGTAGGCCCAGCTTGTAAATCCATCTAGTTCGCTTGCAATTAGTCTTTAATATTACTTCTGACCCAAATAAATAAATATGTTGAACTTTGTAAGCTAAAAATTATTTTTATAATTCTTCCTCATGTGAATATAGCTACTATAATTTTTATATATTTATCATTTTTTAAGATTTTCATTTTATTTTAATTGCACTTTTTTCATATTTTTTAAAATAAATTGCAGAAGAATAATTAAAATATACATAAATTAATTAATAACCCCATACGGTTAAAAAAAACAAAAGTAAAAAGAAAATCCAATTTTACTGAAAAATTCACTTGAGAGAAAAACAAATCAATTTTTTTGGCCTATGCATGAACTTTTTTTTTTTTTTTATTTAAACGTTTTTCTATAATTTTTTAAAATGTTAATAGCAAGCCCAAAAACTATCCCCCAAAAAAAAAAAAAAAAATTGGGTTTTAAATGCATCTTAAATATAAGAAAATCAAAATGATAATTTGACAAGGATGGTCACATGCAGCATGGAATATTGGAATGCAAAAAGGGGAAGAGTAGATGCAACCCAAGAAGGAATTGGGTAGTTGTTTGGTAAGTTTGGTGGTTGATGGACGGGGTGGCTGTAATGATGAGGCCCTTTGTTGTGGTGTTGGATGAGCTAAGAGTCTCAATCTTCCTAGAGAGCCACGAGTCTTTGACAGGAGCGGTAGGTTGCCGGATGAGCCCCGAGCGAACACCTTTTGTGAAGCAAATATATATTAGCGGGCAAAGAGTTATGATGGGTATGTTTGGTAGATAAAAAATTAGAGGAAAAAGTATAATAAAAATGAAAGATGTGACATAAAGGTGATATGTAAAAAATTTTGATTGAAGAAAATTACAAAAATTAGTTAAAGTTTGTGACTTTTGATAAATTTTGATATGACCAAACAGGTCCGATATGTGGTATAATAAATCAATTAAAGTAAAAATAATTATAAGATAATTTATCTTGTGTTTTAAGTAAAACCTAATGTTCTAACTATTTAAATTTAAATACGCACGTATTTTAAATTCATTAATTTGCTATATCACATCATATTAATAACGTATTATAACTATTTCATTTAATTATATTTTCTCCCTTTTAAATGGCTTTCCATTGGATTGATATTCGGACTCAACCCAATGGCAAACGAAAAATTTTGAATTAGTGGAGGTCTAGATAAAAAAAAAAAAATTATATTTTGAAAAGGTTAGATAACATTTTTAAAATTTTTGGGGCTAATATACTATATACTTAAATAAATACTTAAAAAATTAAAGAAGTATCATGAAATTTTAAAAGCTTTTTTTTTTTTTTTTTTTTTTTTGAGGAGGAGGAGGCGGTAGGGGGTTCTGGGCCCACCTGTCTCCCATTCAGTCCGCCACTGATTTAATTGTTCTTAACTTCTCGTGGCTCTAATACCACTAATTGTGTTTGGCATGTCAATTTATTTTAAATAAGTTGATCTTGTTTAAATAATTATTATAAATTTTTAATATCTGATAACTTGTTAATATGTTATTCACATTTAAAAATAAAAATATTTGAAATAAAAAAAAAGACATATAAGTTTGGTAATATCAAATCCCGTAAAAAGAAAACCCTCCTAATATTGGATTAGTAGATGTGTTTAGAACAAAAATTTATTGGGTAAAAAGAAAACAAGAGAACAAGTAAATTACTAGCGGGTGTTTATTTTTATTCTCAATTTTTTTAATCCAACAACAAAATTGAAATAAATTTGACTTATTTGTGTTGTTTTACTTTCCTATTTTTGTTGTTACTAAGTTAATTTTGCCTACAACAAATCTATGCTTCAAACATAACTTATAAGGGAAACATTTGACTAAAAAATTATTTTTTATTATATTGGATTTTTGCATCATAAAAATTTCTAAGAAAAAACAAATTGCATCGGTAATTGATCTTTTAATAAAAATAAATGTTTACGATGAAGAAAATGAGACCGGTTCTGTACAAAGGAGAGAAAAAGTAAAAAAAAAAAGAATTTAACATGCTTTCATTGAGAGTCGAACTCAAGACCTCCCGCTTACTAAACGGGTGCTCTAACCAACTGAGCTATGAAAGCTTACTGCTCCAATTAATGAAAACTTTACCTCTACAGAGAAAAGTGAACCCAGTATTGCTAGAACGTGTTATTATACTTTTTATCACCATTATTGTTATAATTATAATTATTATATTAATATCATTTCATCATTACTAAAAGGTTTACCCAATGAGACGAGACGATGTTATGAAAGTCGGGCTTTTATAAGAATATTACAGCTCTTTAAACTATTTAAATTAATTTCATAACCTTCTTAAATTCTCAATCCCAATCTTAAAATGTATTTTACAGTTCAATATTTTGATAAAAATAACATAGAATAAAAAAAATATAATGAAAATAAATCTTCAACTTCGTAACTAAAAGTAAACTTAATATATAAAAACAAAATATATTATTGCATATAAAAATTTAAATCTATATAATAAATCAGGATAATTTTTTAAAATATTCCTCATACAAACTAAGATTCAATAGTTGAGATTGAGTTTTATTCTTTAACGAATAATTGAGATCTTTTACATTCATAAAACTTTTGTTTCTTTGTCTCATATTGCTAAAATATAATAACTTCACTTTTTATTTTGTCTATAAAAGTACTATAATTATGGCATATGATTCTAATAAATAAGTGTAGAAAACTGATGACTTCTAAAAATGGACTCACTTTTTTGGATTCTGAAAAGAAATTTTCTTGCTCGTGGATTCCAAAAGGGGACTAACTTGCTTAAAAATTTTATATGATTGTTAAATTTATATATTTTAATTACATTAATAATTAAATTAAAATGCAGATAAAAATGGAGTTGATCTGAAAAATACTTATAAAAGAAGTTTAAATAATTAGAGAAGAAAAAAAATCACATATCATCTCTGGTACAGGCCCCTTCCCTCTATCTCTTGCATCAAACCTGTAGAGAACATCACAGAAGAACACAACATTAGGTGTCCAACCGACGACAACCAGCCGAAAGCCCTCTAACGCCCACGTTAATGTTGAATTCCAATAGAATAAGAGAAAAAATATCAAGATCCAGAGAAAGAGCAATATATCTATATATAGAGCAATAGATAAATAGAGATATATAGAGAGAGAGCAATAGATAAAGATATAGAGAGAGAGAGAGAGAGAGAATCACCCTCGAGGCCCCCACCCCAGATATATATTTATACATCTCTTTACTCCAAAACGTATCTCTTTCTCTTTTTTGGGGTAGGAGATCATGTTCTTTCTGTCAGGTAGTGGGAAGATGATTAGGTGGAAAAGTAGAAAAGTGAAGGTTTTTTTCTCCCTAATCTTTGTGAACCAAAAACTAATGAGATGCCACGTGTTGGTGTGGCTCTTATATATATTTCTCCACCTTCCAATAATAATTAGGTTATTTTTCTTATAATAACAACTCTTATGATTTTTAAAATTTAAAAGTACCAAAAAATATTGAATATTAATTAAACTCGGGGGTAATTTTTTTCTAAATTATAATTTTAAATTTAAATTAGTCACGTTAACTATATTTGTTTTATTTTATAAAACACATATGATTAATAATAGTAATATTTTTTATTTGAGTTATCTTTATGAAACCAGTCAAAAATTTATTATCAAATTCAATGTGGAACTCTCTATTTCATCATTCTACTTTTTTTTTATACAGATACTTGAATAAAATTAGCCTCCGGGTTGTGATTTTTTTTTCCTAAATTCTAATTTTAAATTTAAATTAGTAAGGTCTCTAGATAATAAATATATTTTAAAAATATTCCCTCACAAATTAAGATATAAAGATTAAGATTGAATTTTATTTTTCAACAAATGGTTGAAAACTTTTACAAACCAAAACTCATTTCAAATTCCCACTCAATTTTTTGGGTCACTTCATATTCTTATAGTCTATTAAGTTGACCTTAATGATAATATTTAAAAAGTTGCGTTAAGAAAAAAAGTTGCATTGAGGAAAATAAAAATTTTGTCTTCCAGTATTACAAATACATGTATATTTAATTTTTGTTTAGAAGTGTTATAGGCATAGACTATTCACTAATATTATATATCCATGATGAATATATTTATAAAAATTTAAGTCTAACCCAAATAAATTAGCCGTATCACTTTTATCAAATTTCGTCCTCTAAAGAGATACATATGTGTGTAAGTTTACTTCAAAAATAGATCCAAAATGTGCCCCTTGACCCATGTTCAAATGTTTTGGCCCATCCCTGCGCATCGTAGAAGTTATGAACCGAATTTGCACGTTAAGAAGGAAGAGTACAAACACTACAACTATCACACTCTCAAACATACCAAAATATATATATATATATATATTTATACATAAAAACACACACATATTTATGTACATATAGCATTTTCATAAACATAAATAAACATATATTTTATGTATAAATCACAAAAATAATACTTTAAAACTCTAAATTATATACAATAAGACAATTTTTTTATTTGAATGACAAGTTTCGATGCAGGAATAAAATTTATTTTTATGAAATTTTGAAAATCATAAATGCGTCAACCCTCAAAGCATGCAACAATTTTGGGAGTTATTTATTAACATACTTATTTATTTGTAATGCAAATATATTAGTATAAAATGACATACTTGTCAGATTAAGAGGGCTTGAAGTTACTTTCAAATTTCAGGGATTTTAAGTTAAATCTCAATCATTCAATCAATATAAATCTAACCTTTTAATTTAAAATATAATTTTCAGGGGTAAACCAGTCAATATAGAAAATATTAAATGATTAAAAGAAATGAGGAAAGAGAAAGTTTTAAATAATGAAAGAGAAAGAAGGAAAGAGAAAAATTAAAGATAAATAAATATATAGCAAGTAAAAATAAATAAAGATAATAATTAAATAAAAATAAAGATATAGTAAATTTTTAATTATTTTTATTCTTTAAAAATATTTAAATTTATATTAAAGATAACTAAAGATATAGTAAATTTTTAATTATTTTTAAAGATATTTAAATTTATATTAATTTAAAATTTTGATTATTTTTTTATCTTTAGTTGTTATCTTTATTTGTATTTAGTTGTTATTATTTTTATTTAGTTGTTAATCTTAATCTAAAAAAAATTAATATATCTTTATTTATATTTTATATAAATTTAAATAATTAAAAGTTTATTATTTTTTATTTATTTTAGTTGCTATATTTATTTGCCTCTATTTGCTATATCTTTATTGATTTTGAGTTTGTAACAATAGCCTCCACAATGGAATGAGGGAATCCACTAAAGATGTAGTAAATTTTTAATTATTTTCATTTTTAAAAATATTTAAATCTATTAATTTAAAATTTTGATTATTTATTTATCTTTAATTGTTATCTTTATTTAAGTTTATATTAATTTAAAATTTTGATTATTTTAAAATTTATCTTTTAGTTATTATCTTTATTTATCTTTAATTACAATCTTTTTATTTATCTTTAGTTTTTATCTTTATTTATTTTGGATTTGTAATAGGAACAATTGGATTTCATTTAGGAAGATCTAACACTCCATATTTTGTACTAGACAATAAACAGTATATAGTGCATTGGAACTCCCCTTGATCCCCTCAATCTTTATTTTAATGTTTCTATTTCCTCTTTTCTTTTTCGTCAGTTATATCTTTTTCTTTCCTCTTTTTTCTCTTTCATCATTAAATATTTTATATTTATTAATTATTGACTAATTTATCCTAAAATGTAAAAAATTATATTTTTAAATTGAAGAGTCAGATTAAATTAAAATTAATTGAATGATTGAGACATAAGTTTAAATACAACTTTAGGCCCCTCAATCCATACCTGCCCATGTTGACAAATAAAACTTCTATCTTTGATATGGGCACACTTATTCATATTTGATTATTAAATATATTCAAAATGAAATTACTATAAATAGTAATTAATTTTAAGCACAATTTGGAACTAGTTGAATTTATAAATTCAAACCTCATTACTTTTATAAAATAATCAAATTATCAGAGCTATCTGGACTAATTTAAAATAAGATATAACTTAAGAAAATTTTAAAAAATACATTTTTAGATTGAATTTTTTATTTTAATAAACTAAAAACTTAAAATATCATTTTCATAAAAGTTTGCACATTTGGAATTTAAAAAGTTGGTTCTTTAAATTGAAATTTTTTGGTTTAAAAATATTTTATTTTGGATTTTTTCCCATAATTTAATAAAAAAGCAAACAAGATTTGAAAATAATTTTAAAATGATTAAGCTCTTCGAAACAATTTTAAACCCAAGGTTTCAAGCCTTAGCTCCAAAACACTTCAAACGGTAAACTTTGTGGCCGTTTATGACTTTTGTCAAATTACTCGTCGAACACCCAAACCAACAACAGTTAGCCCAACCCATCAACTGTTTACGCGTGTCATTACGAAAGACGAGTTGCACACAATATCGATGAACCCGGAGATTCAGACACTTCTACATATAACCCACCCCACTGGCCGCCTTCACCTCTCTCCCCCTCTCTCATTCTCTCTGGCTACTGGTATAATGCGAGCAGTTACAGGCTCAAACAGCTTTCTTCGAAAACCCCATTTCACTTCTTTTCCCTCTCCGTCCCCGTTGTACGTGTGTAGTGTATAGCTGTTTGAAACTCTAGTTCTCATTGTCGACGAAAGCCACATTTATCACATCCGTCTTTCCAAGAATTCTCAAGAAAACCCCAGAAAGTTCTCCCAATTTGCTTCACATTCCACTGCCCTGAAGTTTTTCCAATTTTCCGTTTCAAGGTTCGATCTCGAAACTGTTTCGTACTCATTTCTTGCTTCGTTTCTTAAATTCTTGGGTCCTCGTGGGTTTCCAAGCGCCGGGCGTTTACCGTAGCTTTGTATTGATTTTGTTTCATTGTTTCTTTTCAGGTTTAGGGTTTTGGATTGCTTGTGCGGATTGTTGTTAAATTGGGTTTTTAGGGTTTTGTCGTATGCTTTCATTTTTATTCAAGAAATGGCGGCTTCGTCGAATGCCGACTCGGAAGGTGACTTGGATGGTGACTCGGTTTGCATAAGGGAAGTTTGGAATGATAATCTTGAGTCCGAGTTTGCGATGATTAGAGAGGTTGTAGATGATTACCCTTACATTGCTATGGACACTGAGTTCCCCGGAATAGTTGTTGCTCCGGTAAACCCTGTTGACTCCTCTTACGATCGCCTCAGGTACAATGTTAACGTCTTGAAGTTGATTCAGTTGGGTCTGACATTTTCCGATGAGAATGGGAATCTTCCCACCTGTGTGACCGATAAGTTCTGTGTTTGGCAATTCAATTTCCGCGAATTCAATGTCAATGAGGATCTCTGTGACAAAGATTCAATTGCGCTTTTACGCGGGAGTGGCATTGATTTTGAGAAGAGCTATGAGGAGGGTATCGAGGCTCGCCGGTTCAGTGAACTCTTGATGCCTTCAGGAATGGTGCTGAATAGTGATGTGCGTTGGGTTACCTTCCACGGTACTTACGATTTTGGGTACTTGCTCAAGCTACTTACTGGCAAGAATCTGCCGATTACACGGGCAGATTTCTTGGCTTTGCTCAGAATTTATTTCCCAGTCATCTACGATGTCAAGCATTTGATCAACTTCACCAACAGTCTGCATGGGGGATTGAACAAGGTTGCTGCGCAGTTGAATGTCCGGAGGATTGGTATTAGTCATCAAGCTGGTTCGGATAGTTTGCTCACCTGTCGTACGTTCGTGGAGCTGAAAAAACATTTCTTCGATGGTTCAGTGCCTGAGAGATATGCTGGTGCTTTGCATGGTCTTTGAGGTTGAGAGATAGACAGAATTCTCGTTAAAGGGAAAAAAAAAACGAAAAAAAAAAAAAAGAAAATAGAAATAGTTACAAAAACTAATAATAACCTGTTTTTTTTGGGATTAAATGTTCAAACACCATTCATTTTGTTAGTAGGCTCTTTAACATTTTTTTTTTTTTTTCTCATGCTTGCTTTTTCTTTAGTGGAATTGCTGTTATATAATCCGATTTCATTTTGGATGTATTTGGAAGTTTAATTTTTAGTAATTTTTTTATATTTTTTAACTGGAAGTGGTAGGTAAAAATTTTTATGTGTTTAATAAAATAAATAGTAATTTTTTAACAAATTTTAACATATTTTAGCAGTTTTTGTGTATTTGGTAAATTTTTTAATAAATTTTAGTAATTTTTGGTGTGTTTAGTAAAAATTTTGATAGCTATAGAGTTGAGCAAGTTACTGTCGTTGAGTATAAATGTGATAAAATTTGGTATTTTGTCAAACACTAATTTGCCAAAAACCAGTCCATTTATGCTAATTTCTGATCCGTCAAACGTCAACATTCATTTTGTTTGTATACTCGTAATTTTTTTTTTTCTCATCCTTGCTTTTTCTTCAGTGGAATTGCTGTTATTTCCAATTTCAGTTAATGAACAGGAAGTGTAGCCTATCTCGATTGTGAGCCATGACCAAATTTTTAATCCGATTCCTGCCCCCATTACTGTGAAAGATTTCAGCTGAGTTGCTCCCCTTGCCTGTTATCGGGCTTCATTGAATTGCTAAGAAAAAGTTTATAGTAAATGAATTATTAATATTTAAAAAAAATGGTAAATTAGTACATACGTCTCTCTCATTGTGAAGTCTGAGAAGAATTAGATAGATATACATGGGCAGTCTTGCCTGACTCCCTGGGTAACCATCTTAAATTTCTGTTTTAAATTATTAAACTTGATAAAAATTTTCACTGACTAAGACGTCTTTTACCTTTCAGGTTGAAATTATCTTTCGGTAATAATGGTCAATAGTATCCATTTGATAAGGGCACTGAACTTTTTCCTTGGAGGTGTGCATCACCCGTTGGTAATAGAAGATCTGGCTTCTGGATATTTTGGTGATAATAATTATCTATAAATTAATGAAGTATAATTTAATGGGTGCCTAAGTCTGTCATACCATTATGTTACCTTCTTGACTTTACTTGATTCTTCGTTTTTTTTTTTTTTTTTTTCCAAATAACCTAACCTAACCTAACAAACAAAATCAAAACTTGGAAATTATACACTACACACACACTCTAACATTTTAACATTCCGATGTAGGATGCTTGCCTATTGTAACTTCTTAGATCGAGACCCAGATTGAACAAAACAACCCACTGAGTGACTTTACTTGATTCTGTCATATCAATTTGTTATTTTCTTGCCTCTATTTAATAAGAAGAAAAGAAAGAGGAGGAAAAAAAATCATAACTCTTCAGAGGAGAATGTTAAATTGTCCTGTGTTTAGCGTTGTTTTTCTTTGACAAATTACAAGCCTTTCTTAGTAGAAAGAAATTAAGGCACCGTTTGGAGCTCCAAAAAACTCTATAAACCTCTATAAACTTTTTGTCACATCAACTTTTTAATAATGGTCAAAGCATTGATATAACAAGCAAGCAGCCCAGCATTAATCATACATCCAAACAAAGCGGGAGAAATTGAGATTTCCACCCCTTGGACATTATGCTCTCTTTCAATTAAAATTCCAAAAATCAATCTATCACTTCTTACAGAATAAAATTCCAAAAATCAATCTATCACTTCTTACAGAACCGCACCCTGAGTTTCATCTACATGCAATTGCTTGAGCAATTCTTAATCGGATGCCCATGCAAATGATGCATTGTATATTATACACGATTCAAAATATGTAAGTAATAGTAGCAGCATCACGATCAGAGGACAATAACTTTTGGAAGGAATCTGAATGCAAAATTGACAGTACGTGCAACCAAACATCCTGAATGGTTCCAAAACCAGCGAATGACAAAGTTAATCGAACCAATTTCACACAAACATTGGAGGACCGTCTAAATGTCCTGGGAGCAATTGCCTTCACTAATTTAAAAAATTACATCAAGATTTCATTAAGTTTGTGCTAATTTTCTTATAGATTTTACTTTTGTCACATTGTTATTAAGTTTTTGCCCCCACTATATTTTTACCTTATTTACTTTACAAGTGCCGTTTTGCCCTTACTAATTATAAACAATGAGCCTGCCCCTACACACAAACATCAACCTAATCTTGCTTCTCTTCGTAGTATCTGAAATGGGCAAAACAAGGGCTCAGGCACATCATCATCAAGCAAATTCTAGATTGTACTCGGTGTCAATGTAATTTTACAAGAGCTCAGGCATGGCATCCCTTGCCCAACCTTTTTTATCCCTTTTTTTTTTTTTTTCTGTATTTCAGTTCCGACTAATTACTGGCAAGTATACTGTTCACCTAAAAGGGGCGAAAAAGCCTTCTATATATAAATGGAGATATAAATTCTCCGAAAACTCTACAAAAGAATATTAAGGAAAAAGAATAGTCTCTGTAAGTCAAAAAAGAGACTTAACACCGTACTAACAGCAAGGACCATTGGCAAGGTGGTAGAACATAGAGGTGGGGGAGAGAATTGATTGAATGCAGATTAGTTATTACCGCTTCAACGAATTTTATTAAAATAGTTGTCCGAGGTCGTTGCTGACCCTCAACAGGTACAAAATGTGATGCACTATCCAGAATGCTCTTTAAGGGGAAAAAAAGGCAAATATATCAGGAATTTAAACAACTAATAAAAACAAAGGTAATGCAGTACACACCCTCACTATTCCTACAACAAATGCATCGCAATTAAATGTGCCCATGTCTTTTGGTATTGATATAAGTCTACAATGCAAACATACATATAAGATAGGCATAACAGCAGTATAGCTCTAATTATTTGCCAGTCACAATAGAAATGGCAAAATGAAGAGACAGTGACCTATTGACAAGGAGCTCCTCCTTGCTGATCATGTATTCATCTTCATGTTCAGTACCCTTTCTCAAGTGAGTCAGCTACCTGCAAAAAATCACGCGAAAAAGCGGAGAAAGTTGAATGTGTTTGAGAGACATACCAAATCATAGGTTAGAAACTAAGATACTCCCCAGATTTAACTGAAATTTTTAGCAAATGTGGAAGCAACACCACCATAGACAACAGCCAATGCATTATTTATTTATTTGTAGGGGTGGGGGGGGGGGGAAGGGATCTATAAGCATCATAATGCATTTGATGCTTTTCCTTATCATGATATCAAATGCTGCATACTGAAACACTGATCCAATGTTTAAGCATTTCTAATATCCTAAATTTCTTTATCCCATAGATCATGGATTTGTTGGGAGAAACAAAAAAGCAAAAAGAAAAGTTAGAAAGAAAAATGAAGTGAAAAAACCTACAATTTTTTTTTTATTTTTTTAGTTGAATTAGAAAAACTAAAAAAACAAAAAACCCAAAAAGAAGAAGAAGAAGAAGAAGAAGAATAGATAATTGTCAACAATTTATTCATTATTTGGCTAATCATTTAAAAAAAAAAAAAAGTAGTGATAATAGGAGGAGGAGATGAAATCACTACCTTTCCAAACAACACCTTCCATACTGTACTGTGTACAAAAGACAAAATACCCAATAATCGTGTCTCCCTTCTGTTTCCATAAGACTAAGTCCCTGTTTGGTTGGACAAAAAACCACCGAAAGTTATAAAAAAGTAATCAATATTTACATACTTTTACCACCTTTTGTCATTTTTGTTTTTCATTAGTTTATTTTCAAAATTTAAATTTTACGAACTTTTACAAAAAGTTACAAAATAACTGCAAAAAGTTACTTACTTTTTCCCACTTTTTTCAACATTGTCATCTTTTCATACTAATTTTTGATCAAAACCGTTGGAACAGCTTGCTTTGCATCGTTCCAATGGATTATTTTGGTCACTTTTGATTGGTCTTCCAAATACCAAAAAGTGACTGACATTTCTCACTTTTTTCAACTTTTGGTCACTTTTGACCGTCCAAACTGCCCTAAATTACGACTATATTGTGTTCACATCATGACAGAACACGCACATGCATCCACATGCATCAAAACACACACAAGGGCACCTGCTCGAAAAAACACAAGAATGAGTTGCTGGGACAACCCCTCGCCTCAATGTGCCCAATGTGCTAGGCACATCTGACTCACTGAACATTTTTTCAAGAAGCCCAAATGAAATGCACAAAATGCGTATATAGAAATTCTGAACAACGTCAAATTGTTCCATCACATGTTGAGCCATAATGATTAAAAAAAAATAAACTAATGCCATAATGCTAAAATACAATAGTAGCAAGAGTCACCACCATCAATTGCATGAGATAACCCAATAGGAGGAGCTAATATTCCCATAAGCTGAACAATAAGTGAATGACGATATAGCTTTAGGGCATCTATAACAGTTTCCTTAAACCTTTTATTTTCTCTAAAATAGATAGAGAAGAGGCATTTAGAGTAAAAATAGGCATCCTTACAATCTCTCTATTCTATTTTGGAGAAGGATTGTATAGTGCCGCTCTGAATGTAAAGAGTCACCATAGCATTCTCTATTGTAGAGAAGAGTTTGAAAATTTTGATGTAAAATGCTATTGAATAAAGAATTATAAAATAGAAAAAAAAAATTTCTTTTTATTGTATTTTGGAAAATCTATTTAGAGGTTTTAATGCGATTGCCCTTAATTATCTATTGTCTTCTTGACACCGTGCTGTCATTTGAAGCTCCTACAAAAGTTGTAATCCTAGAACTCCAGTCAAAATAACACATGGAAAAAAATTCATTATGCAACATCTTATACCAAACTAGCCAAAATATTAGGAACACCCCAGCCCGGCGTGGGGAGAATTTGAAATTCCACGTGGAATTACAACAAATAGAGTGTCCGTTATGAATGTAAAAATAGCACAGACACTCCATATATTATTCCAATTTCCAGGTTTTACATTTGTCCTGTTTATAAACAAAATAAAGAGGCTAACAAGTTTCTATACTGACTATTTTACTTTGAGTGATGACAAAGAGAGTCCATTGACCAATTAGGATAATACCCAATTCAATTTGGAAATCGAAATACCAAATAGATGTAGTCAAAGAATACTGATTACCTACTTGAGTCCTAAGTTGAAGTTCTAAAATATTCTGGAATTGGACGTGCAGGAACTGAGTCAATGTCGTCAAGTAATATGTTTACCGAGTCCTAAACTAAAGTTCTGAAAATTTGTTAGAACAGCTAACAATGAAGTTAACATACCTTGTCCCGGTGGCAAAGAAGTTCCAACACCCTTGCACCAGCACAGCAGCATGCCCTGCATCCTCCAACCTCCACCACATCCAATAACATCATAAAATACCACACCAGAATGCACGATTTGACATGGATAAATTTCAAATTGACTCGAGTAAAAGGTGATTGTTAGCATAAGAATTTCACCATAGAGTTCAAAGCAGTTGATCCGCCCTACAACTTTCTGATCAGCCAGTTACAATCACATAAATGATAAATCTCATGTTTGTTCAGATGCCCAATTTATTATATTGGGTTTTGACATGCAAAACGTGATTGCCAATCATGTTACAAACAAGTTTTCCTTCCATCTCCAAAATTCAAAATTTCTAGCTTCGTGATGCTGCTCTCTTAAATATCTTCTCATTTTTCACCCTCCTAATTTCAGTTTTTCTATCATGCCATTATTGACACTGCGAAAATTGGATTTTTTTCACCTTCCTTCTAACTAAGAAATATTGTCGACTTGGGTTTGATTGTACTGCACAAGCTCCGAAAACAAGAACGCAAATGCACTCAAACTCACCTGTAAGAAGCATCAATCAATTCCAATTATCATACATTATGTGTGGACCAGATTGGCTGCCTGTACATCCCTCGGATTTCCCTCCAAGAAAACAAATACCAAGCGCAGCATTAAGTTTAAATCACAACACCCCCTTTACTTTGCCTAAAAGTCAAGTGAAATTACAGTATTCTGAACCTTAAACTTCTCATTCTTTGTCAATGAGCATAGTCCTAAAATGAGTTCAAATCTTATTTTAGCACAAGATTTGAACTCATTTTATTTTTTCATTTCTTTTCACTTTTCTCTCATATTTCTAAACTAAAAAGTAAATAAATAAATCTATTTTTCCTTAATCATCGGCAAAACCCGGGATTAGATCATCAAAGCAACTGGGTCTAGTGACATATAGATAAATTGAGAAACATTTACTGGATCAGAGAAGTAGATGGAAATCAATCGTGACGGAAACATCCCAAATGCTCGTAATTGTAGGAATAGAATAATAAAAGCGCAAATATATAGAAACACACATGCAGAATGCGCGCGCCCGTGTGAGAGAGAGAGAGAGAGAGAGAGAGAGAGAGTATGAGAGAACCTCCTCTTTGCCTTTGGCACCTCGCTGATAGGTTTGTCGAGAACGTTTGTGTACTGCTTTATTTTCCCCACGCCGATCATCCTCAGCTTCCCTCTCCTCCCCTTCCCTTGTTAGACTCCCCCTGTACACATATATAAATAAATCTACGACATTTTGTGCAAGCATTAACGAGCCTACGTTGATAACTTGATAGATAAATACAGAAGAGAATCAACGAAACTTTGATCTAACAACAGTTATCCTCGTTTAACAATAAAATTTGTGGGAATATATATAAAAATAAAAAACTCTTTTATTTTTATACTTTCATGAAAAAAACTTTTTTTTCTGGGGTGTAAAAACAAATTTTTAAAAATTGATAAATTTAAAAAGTATGGAAAACGTATGTGCATTTTCGATATAGGGATTGCAGCTATCGAGCTGGACTCGCGTACTGTGTTGACCTGTGTGATACATAAAATTGAATAATATTTTTATAAATAAAATATAATTTTTATATATATAACAAAATATTTCAATAAAATTACATAATTTCATCACTTTTTCACTTATCAAATAACAAAATTTTTGAAGAATTAAAAAGAGATGATTTTGGATTGAGTTTTAAGTTTAAAATTATTAAAAAAATCTTAACTTTTTTTAATTAAAAAAATAATTTTATCTCACTCAAATTCTCAATATCCAGACCATAAGTTATGCATATAAGTTTATATATATTAGACCATATGCCATGCATACCCAAAGTGGTAGGCATTGTCGAGTTTGATAATTCACTTGCGCTTCGTCATTATTGGTACTTATCCGCTGCCTTACTTTTTTAACTAATTGAAGAACAATATCTTAAAAGAGCTAGAGAGAGAAGATTATGATGGCGCGGAATCAATCAATTTGTGCGATAAAGGAAGGGAAATTAAAAAAAAAAAAAGTGACTTTTCAGTTTCCTTATTATTTTTGTACTCTTTTTTAATGCAAAATTTTACTGATCGACGAGAGTATTGTGCAAAAAAAGAATATGACTATATTTTAATAAGTTTTTATTATTATACATTTCAGATGGAGGCAAAGAATGCGTGACTATTCAGTTTCTTTATATATTTTATTTTTTTTAACTCTTTTTTTATGCAAACTTTTTTAATGAACTTTTATTATTATACCTTCTAGGTGAAGAGAGAGAGTAGCTTTTTAGTTTTTTTATTTTTTTAACTTTTTTGTTTTTTTATTTTTTTCCTTTTTTCTTAATGCAAACTTCATTTAATAACTTTTATTATTATACATTTCAGGTATAGAGAGAGAAATAGCAACTTTTTATTTTATAATTTTTTACTCTTTTTTTATGTAAATTTTTACTGAATTGAGCGAGTTAACCATGCAGAAAAAAGAGTGTGACTTTCTTTTAATGAGCTCTTATTATTATTCATTCCAAGCGGAAAGAAGAAGAAAGTTGTTCTAAAAATAAAATCAAAATTTTGTAAAGAAAGAAATGGAGAGTAAAAAGTTATGCCACTTAGGATCAGAGTGAAAGAAAATAATAGAGAGAAATACATAGTTTTAGTATTATGGTATAGATAGGGAAAATTTTAAAAAATTAAAATATATATATATATATATATATTTTTGGACAAACCACAACAAAAGTTAACTGAAATTAAAAACTTCTAAATACATAGATTTTTACTCTACGTCCAACTAACTGGAGCACAATAAAAATAAATAGGGTAAATTACACCTAGACCCCCTAAACATTAGGGTAATTACACCTAGACCCCCTCAACATTTGAAATTAGCAAATAACTCCTTATTTTGAAATGTTACTCACAAACGATCCCCCTCCGTTAGGAAACCGTAATTTTTCCCGTTAAAATGCTGACGTTAGCAAAAAGAAAAATTAATATACCAATTTTACCCTTTTAAGGCTAAATACTAAAGCAACCTCCCTCGTTTGGATTATTTGGATGCTTGGACGAAGGCTTCTGTAACGTGAGAGGAAGGCTTCTGGAACCCTACGAAGGTCAGCTGGACAACAAAGAAAGCATAAGGCAGACGACCAAAAACGAAGAAGGTCATCCATCTTTCTATCTGGTTTTTCTCGTCGGAGGACCCTCGACCCCTACGTTTCATTAGGGTTTCGCCATTTGTGGGGAACGAAGCTTCCAGGTGCAGTAATAATTCTTCCTTCATTTGAGATTTTTGTTTATTATTTATTTATTTGCATTTAATTTTCTCTTACAATGATAAGAATTAACATGCAAAACAGAGAAAAAAATCGAAGCCCTAATTAAACCCGAAAACCAGAAAACGGTAGTTGTAAAATGGATTTTTATGAGAAATTATGGAAAAGAATAGGAAATTAAATTAACTACTGCTCATCTTCAGTTTGAAAGTTTAAATTTTTTCCCTTTCCATTATATCTTTGCTCGTCATTTGGATTGAAATTGAAATAAAGACGAAAAACTGGGGTTGTTACTAAAGGAAGTGCTGATCACAGAATTTGTGGATTATGAACAGATAAGAGCTGGTAGTTCACTTACATTTTAACAAATTAATTTTTTTCAAAAGAAATTGAACTATGAACATGTATGTGCATTACATATATTTGATAAAATGTCTAACATAATAACTTTTTATTTTATACATTATGATGAAAATTGGCTTCTCTGTTAGTAATTGTTAATAGTTCAATTTATTGAGTTTTTATTCTTGTCTAATACATTTATACTGTGATAGTAATATGTCGACAAATAGCACTGGAGATAGTAATTCCGGACTGAGGTATCGTAACAGACACTGTAGATGTGGGAAAAAGGCAGCCGTTGCCATATCGGAGTCGGCGGAGAATCCTGGGAAGCTTTATTTTCGATGTGCTAAAAGAGAATGTAATTTTTTTGCGTGGTATATAGCTCCACCAGTGATGAATGAGTTCAGAGAAGGCAAGCAAGTAATTGAAGGGAATGAATCCATGCCTCATGATGTAATCCATGAATTTAGAAGGATTGTTCCAAGATTGCAGACTTTGGAAGCTAACCAAGCAGTTTTAAAGTTGATGTTAGTTTCAATTGTGATCATCACGTGGATGATGTTTATTGTACTTATTGTAATTTTAGCAAAAGTGATTTAATATTGAATTGTAGTACCCTTTGATTTTGTGACAAATGAATTGAATTGTAGTACCATTTGATTATTGTACTTATTGTAGTTTTTGTGGTAAATGAATATAATTATTTTTTGTGGTAAATGAATGTAATTTTATGCTTTGTAATATATATGCGTTCTCAGTGTTTTGAACATTATTCATTGTTACTTTAGGATTTAATAGTTCAATTTTGTATTTTTGTTATCTTTAATGAAATGTACAAATTGGCCAGAATCTGTTGTGTATTTTCTTTTTCTTCTTCTACCCACATGTGAGCCATATTCTCAGATTAAATTTCCATTGGAACGAATTTGAATTCCAGCTCCGCCCTGCCGATTTCGTTTACAGACAGTTCTTTCATACCATTTTTTATCTTGAAAAGCAGTTTAGTTGATAAACATATGTTGGTGTGGGGAATGTAGCTGAAATGTGAGGAATTGGTGGGGTAGGAGGTAGGAGGTCCCTCTAGTTCACTAACATTATTCATTGTTAAACAACTCAAAAAATACACAACCTTAATTCATTTTGAGACTATGAAGTTTAATTGCACAGTTAATTAATAAACAACTCCACAATCCAACAACTTAATTGAATTTAAAAAAAAAAAACAGAAGCAGAAACACAAAACAGCTTAATGAAATGTTCTCATTGAATATATCAAAAATATGGCTGCTGCTTACAAATATTCAAAATAAACAGTACTCAATTCCATCATTTTTCCTACTACTCAAAAACTTCCATTCCATCATTTTTCCCACTACTCAAAAAACTTCAATGGGTTCTTATACCCTGTTTCAACTATACCAAATTGTTCCTTGTTCTTTCAATACCAAAACCCAAGTAAAAAACTATACTAATGTACCACTGTACCAAAACAAAAAACCTGTGTACTAGCTATTACATATATACTTCCAAAAGTTACAGTTCCAACTCCATAGTTACAAAACCATAAATTCAACTGATTTAACGATAATAAAGAAGTCAGATTCTTGAAGATTGAGATGGCTGTGGTGGGGATGTTGTTTCCAGTGGATGTGTCTGGGTAGTCGTTGCTTCTGCAGATGCTACTTGTGGCCTGATTGCTGGTGGAACTGTTGCTGCTTCTCTCCTGACAGGCTGCAATTTACTTGGCATGATGTTGCTGTTGCTGCTACCCGCTGCTGCTTTACGCTTCTGTTAAAAGTATAAAATATGGATATCATTAAACAAAATTTACAAAATTTGGTGCAAAAAACTGCAATTAAACATGTAATATCTTACCTTAACCGGAGCTCGTTGGCATGTCCTCTTGTTGTGGCCCAGACGCCCACAAGTCTTGCATTTTATACTGTGCCATTTTCTCTGCTCACTGGTGGCAGCAGCAGGCTCATCCTCCTTCCTCCTCCTGTTTTTCCTTGGCCTGCCTGGGAGTCTTCGCAGTCTTGGAGGTTCAATTGGATCCCCAACCACTTCCCAATCCCACATAGACTCATCAAGCATGGGGTGAATAATACGCTCATATGTCTCCATGTACTTCGTCTTGCTGAAATAATGATCAACAAGATCCTCAACTGCCATTCTCCTAGAGAGTGCACAAGCTATCCCATGTTTACATGGGATACCCGATAGTTCCCAGGCCCCACAAGAACAAGTCTTCCTACCAAAAAACACAACATATCTTCTCTGACACTCTACCACCTCGTATTCATCCCCACCTGCAAAGAGCACACTGCAATTCCTACTTTCACGACTGATCTTCTCCAACTTCACCTTTGCAGTTTTAGTGACCCTACAATCCCATGCTGCTGCCTCATCAAACCTACTACGAATTCTAGCCATCATCTTACTCCGTAAGCCATCAAGTAATGTAAAAATTGGTTTACTACGTAGGTCACCTATCCAGCTATTAAATGACTCAGTGAAGTTGTTTGTTACGTGGTCTACCTTAACAGCAGGATTAAATTTGTACAGTGCCCACAACTCTAACGGATTTTTCATCATCCAATCATGGGCTGCAGGACGTACTGTTTTTACCTCGTCCATTGCCTGCTTAAATTCAGCGGCATTAGCTGCCCTGGAAGCTGCCCAAAAAAGAGTCCTCAACTGAATTCTCGAGTGAAGTTGTTTGAAGTTGTTGTACAGGTGTCTGACACATCGCCTTTGACTGGCATTTGGGAAGAACTCTCGAATTGAGAGCTCAATTCCCTTCAAACATAGCAAAATAAAACATCAACTGATTGTAAAACATGTAAAAATAAAGCATAATAATTCGTAGTTGTCCCTATTTTTAGTCTCAACAAATCCCCAAGCAAACAAGCATAAAAAGCTACAACAAATAATAACAACCATAAAAGGCTATAACAAACAGCAACACAAGATCTTCAACTATTTATTATAAAAATGCATACCTTCTGACCATCGGACATGAAAGTCCATGCCTTCTCGTTGCCAATGTAGGTTTGCAGATTGTCAAGGAAGAATCCCCAACTGTCCCTATTTTCAGTCTCAGCAATTCCCTAAGCAACTGGGAAAATCCCTTCATCCCCGTCAAGAGCAATAGCAGCCAATAGCACTCCACCGTATGGCCCTTTCAGATGGCAGCCATCCAAACCAATAAATGGTCTACACCCTTTCAAGACACCAGCCATAAGTGCTTCATAGCTCAAAAAAATCCTTAGGAAGTGTGGATTTGGATTCTCAGGCACTCTCTCATATTGTATTTTTACGACACTGCCAGGGTTGGTCTTCTGTATCTCAACAGCATATTGGGGAAGCTTTTTGTAACTGTCCTTGTAACTGCCCTCAATTTCATCCATGGCTTTCTTCCTCGCTCTATACAATTGCATCCAAGTTGCTTCTACACCATACTCCATTCGTAATTCTGCCTTCATACCGTCCACTGGCATTTGTGGGTTCTCTCTTAATCGATCTTTTAGTTTCTTTGTAATCCAAACAGATGTGGCCTCTGCATTTTTTTGAGATGAAATACAATTGTGTTCAGGGATTATGGTCTTGATTTGAAATGTAATCCCATCCCTCATTGGTGAAGCATGGACACGCCATGGACATCCATCACTACCACAGTGGGCAGTCACTCTCGTCCTCTCATTCTTATCCCTCACCAATTTGAAACCCTCCTGTATGACATAGTCTTTCAAAACATCTCGAAAGTGGTTGATATTATGGAACATCAAACCTTTCTCTAATTTTATTTTCTGTCCTTTTTTTTGAACAAAAATTTCCCCTACTCTTTTCTTACGGCTACCCAAATCATCACAATCCGACCCAACATTGCAGCTATCGTTAGATTGATATCCATCCATTCCATCCATGTGTTCAACCTCTATGTTGTCTTCACCATTGACATTGGAATCATCACCCTCCCCATCAGTTTCATCCTCAGTTTCAAGAGTAAACAGCTCACTGTCAATGTCATCACCACTCCCAGCACTGTCATCTTCAATTTGAAAACTAGAAGAAGGCTCACTGCCTGTGTGTTCAACCTCCAGATTGTCATCAAGACTAAATGCCTCACCCTCAATGTCTTTACTACCCCTTTCCTGTTCACTACCCAAGTCTACCTCAGCTTGGGAAACATTACCTACATCAGTAGAGTCCGCCTTTGCCTCAGGATAAGTAACAGGCTCTGGATCTGCCATTGACTCAACAGTAGGCCCTGGCAAAGCAAGAATCGGCTGTACTTCAACCACCTTAGGCACATCAACAGAGCAGTTTGCTTTTGGCACATCAACAGAGCAGTCTGCACCTTCACTGCCATCTACTTTACCAAGTTCAGCATTAGAACTTTCAACAATATCAAAGAATATGTCAACCTCTCTTTTTGCTGATATCTCAAACATGTCTAACAAGTCAAAATCACTGTCTAAGGTAAACTCAACATTACTTAACTTGTAGTACACTTTCAAAGTACTCCCAAGATGTCCACTGGCTCCACCCAATGCATATTGCCGTATATCGTCTACTAAGTCTAACATAGAATATCTATCAGGATCCAGGTTGCTAATTGTGAACTCTACGTCACCATGGTGCACTGTGATAGTATAATGTGAGTATTTTGGTGCCATTCCTAACCTATTAAAAAAATAGAATTTAGAGAAATACACATTTAAATCCACGATTTAAAAAATAAACTTAACAAAGCAATGTAGTATTCCTACTCTAGAAATCAGAAAAAAAAAATGTGCCACCCCATCCCAGGGTACTGGAATTGTTACACCTGCAGTTGAGATGAAAGCTCGGTTACAGGTTTCCACCAGAAAACGGCACAAAAAAAAAACAGATAAAATAACAAACAATAAAAAAACAGATAACAAAACAAATAACAAAAACAACCTAATTAACAGAATGATATATAACCAATGTTAAATAAAATCAAAAAATCAGAATGATATATAACCAACGCAACATTCCTAGTCTAAAAATCAGAAAAAATGTGCCACCCCATCACAATAGGCATTTGACTCCTCAATTTAACCAAACCAAAAAAAAAAAGAAAAAATAACAGATAATAAAATGACCATATGTGCTGTACTCTCGTGTGTTTAATTTTAATTTTTGATTTAATTAATTTTATGTTTTGTTCGGTTCTAATTACTTTTTTAAGCTCAAATTACCTTTTGATTCAGTTTCAATTCTTGTATTTGTTGAAGCACAACATTTGAAAACTGAATTAGATATATACATAATAAATTGATCAAAAGGGAAATTAGATATATATATATACATATATGTATATATGATTTTAGTTATTATAAATATTTAATTTAATTTTTTAATTTTGATTAATGTCATTATAATCAGAACAGAATCGAATTATTTAATTAAAAATTGAAATAATACAGACAATATGAATAAAATCAAAAGACTACTCTTACTTCTTTTACTATTTCTACGTATCAACATTTGTTTTGGTTTATTCACACCGTCACATTACCCCCACTTTATGATTTTTTTTTTCTCCTTAAAGTTCCAAATACACCAACATAACCCCTTTTAGATTAACACATATTCCTTCTTGGCTCTTTCGTGCTCAAAATAAAATATTTTCAATCCGAGCACCAGCTCAATAATCAAATGCTGTAAACAAAAGCGAAAAGTAATTTAAATTTTTTTTTAAACTTATCAATACACCCAGAATAAACTTGCAATACACACAGACACAGACACAGACACAGACACACACACATATATATCAATTGTTGTGAGAAAGCTTTGTACGAGGAGTCGAGGACCAATCAAAAAGATACACACTCAACATTAATTCACAACCACAACCATACAAACAAAAAAGCACAGTCAACACAACCACATGCACAAACCAGAGAATAAATAAATAGAAACAGAAAGGGGGGACCACAAAATAAAAACCAATAAAATAATCAATATAAACACACGGGGGTACAGAACAAAGAGACAAAGAGAACAAGTAACAGAACAAAGAGAAACAAGGGGGTACAGAACAAAGAGACAACGGGGGACCACAAAATCAAAAGTAACAAAATAAAGAATATGACAACAAAAGTGAGTCAACGTGGAAGAAAATATATAAACACACACAGACAGAGCGAGAGAAAGATAGAGAGAAAAACCAGTCGGTCGGACGTCCAGACGACGATCTATCAACTTGTTGGGTCTTCGGTTAGGGTTTCATCTAAATTAGTTTCGTCTAGGTTAGGGTTTTCGTTTCAGAGATCGAAAAAGGTGCTCAGCAGGGAGTTAGGGTTTTCGATTCGCAGAGGGAGAGGAGGGGAGATGAGGGGTTTCGTCTCAGAAAAAATGGAGAGACTCGAGAGAGTGATTCAAAAACCAAAAAATTTAAAAAGAAAAAACAAAAACAAATAAAAAAGAAATAAGAAAGAATAGGAACCTTACTGCTACATGGAAGGGGCAAATTTGTCTTTACACTAATAAATTAACGGACGTTGGAGTATATCTAACGGAGGGGGGTCGTTTGTGAGCAACATTTCAAAATAAGGGGTTATTTGCTAATTTCAAATGTTGAAGGGGTCTAGGTGTAATTACCCTAATGTTTAGGGGGTCTAGGTGTAATTTACCCAAATAAATAATATTGACATAGTTATAAACACGATAAAATAAATATTAAATCTTAATTATTTTTGAATCCATAAGTTCGACTAAATACAATTTAACTAATAATTTGGGATAAGGTAATCTTAGAACAATTTAGGCAACTAATACGAATCCTTTTAATTATTATCTGCAACAGAAGTAGAAGTGGACTTTTAAATTTTAGTAGTGTAAACCCCTTTTGTGTCCATATGCAATTAAGCATAAACAGAACATAATTGCATATTAGGTAAGAAATATCACAATACAAATTATAATTAATAAAATAAGTTACCGCCATAAGTAAACCTAATAAGAATTATAAACGTTGATTGTGATTTAATGAAATTCTATGCAATGCCATGAAATGACTCAGACATGTTAGAACGTTTATAGTTTACTTCTGATTTTGGGAATTAGCATTTTTACGGATTGAGGGAATGTTTGGTTGACAAAAGTTTAATAAAAAAGTACAGTAAAAGTACAAAAATTTAGTGTAAAAGTGATATATAATAAATTTTAATTAAAAAATACAAAAAATTGATAAAAATTTATAAATTTTTATTAGTTTTAACTAATCAAATATTCCTTGAAATCGACGATGTATTGCACTCATAGAGACTTTATAGTTGTCACCAATGGTCTGCAATATCCAAGCACCTTCAATAGCTCTCACAAACGATCCGCCACACCCACGCGTGAGCTACTAAACAAGTTAACTGGCCTAATAAAAAAATTGGGCATTTCACCCTGTTTGCTTCATTGCCATCACCATGCATGTTTTTCATAATTTATGTGCCCGTTGCCAAAATACTAGTAGTGTTATGAGATACTGTTGTAAGAGAGCTCAAGAGACCTGCCAAGGGCTACTATTTTAGGAGTTGGGTAGAGGTGATTATTTGTTTTTTTTTTTTTTAACCTGAATTGTTAAAATTATCTTGATTCTTTAATAGAAGAAACCAAATTATTTGAATACAACACGATGAGGAACCAAACTGAAATAATTTACTACGAGTTCGACTAGAACTTAATTAATCAAAATTACGTATAAAAATATCTAATATCTAATTTTATTTTCTACAAAATTATATATACCGAAAGCTTATATATATGTATTTTTTTACAATTTTATTATATATTTTTATTTGTATATAAATATCTATTTAAATTTTGAACCGACTTAAAATATAATTTGAATTTAAAAAATAAATAAAACTATGCCAAAAATTAATTTTAACTTAATCGAATGATCAAAAACTAAAACTTGTGTTCAATTGTTGACTTTTAGGTTGCGTTTGGTGCACAAAAAGTTGATGAAAACCTCTGAAAACCTCTAAAAATCTCTATAAAATTTTATACATTTTCCGCCTTCTTAAAATTTTAAAAACGTTCAACATCTTTCCAAAAAAAAAAGTCGATAACTAGAATTTGGTTAATCAAATAGCAAAAATTTTTTCGTCATTCTCACTATGGACTCCCAAGTTACCAAATGATACAAACTTTGATTATTTTTTGTGGCGTTTTTTAAATTGTTCCAGCGGATTATAGAAACCGTTCCGACGGAATCGCGCAGACAACTTTCATTTAAACAGTTTCTACAATCCATTTGGACGGATTGTAGTGTAAAAAATCATGACTGCCTAAAATTTTGATTCCATCTAAACAGAAATCCGATTTGTCGGAACGAAATTTTACTATTCATCTCCAAAAAATACGGTTTGAGCGGTGTGCACCAAACACAAAAAATTTCTCTAAATTATATTTTATCTTATTTTTTTTTCACTTTTTGATGTGCTAAATGCAGCCTTAGCTTGGTTTTGTATGCCTATAAGCTTGGGTTTGTTTCTAGACTAAATGGGTGGGCTATAGAAAAGCCTTCAGGCAAATATGTTTCTCTTTAGATGCATTAAAACATAGTTTTGTTATTTGAATATTATTTACAAAATTTTAAAGTATACATATAACATACAAATCTCAAATAATAAATATTTTATGATTTATTAAATTATTAATTGAATATTGCTATTTTGTTTAGTTAATTTGATTTGTAAAATGTGGAATAAAAGATGGAAACAAATGGTAAAAATTAATCTATAAACTAAATGAGCTTTATTGGGCTAGACTTGCGAAACGGGTAATTTATTCTCTGCAATTATTTTAGTTTTGGGGCTTGGTTGAATTTGGTTGAGTCTATTTGGGTATGATTATTATTTGTTATAATGTATTGGTCTGAAAGCAATTAGATATTTTTTATTTGGGCTGACCGAAGCTCTAATTTATTTCTTTAACTCAAGTCCCATAGTCTTAACCCAAATTTAATATTACGTTACTTAATTAAATTACGCTTTTATTGATACCGTGTACTTATAACTCGTTTATAGGGGTTAAGAGGGGCTGCAGTGAAAAATAAAAGGTGGAGATTTACTTGCATTTAATCAAATAGTTCTTATTTATTTTAATTAAAATTATTTTCAAAATAAAAATAAAAATTTAAAAATCTGATTGGAATATAATTAATGTGAAATATCAAAAGTCATATGTTATTAAAGTGTAAATAAATCTCCACCTTTTATTTTTTCACTGTAGCCCCTTGAACCCCCTCGTTCATATTTTGTTTCATCGCTGGTAACATATGGGCTCTAAAACCCATAATTGCATATTTTATATCGATATTTTCAAAATAAGTATTTTTTCTTTTCAAATATTAGTCTATTTCAGCTTCTTTTTTGATCAAAAATATTTTTTTTCCAAAACTTAAGGATTCATTTGGTTTGTTTTTTTATTTTTTATTTTCCGTTTTTGTTTTCTATTTTCTATTTTGAACTCATTTTTCATTTTAAGCTTTTAAAACAAGAAAAAAGCTCAAAACGCATTTGATCGCTTGTGTTTTCAAAATTTATTTTAGAAATTAAAAAATGAGCTTGCACATAAAATGAAAAAAAAAGCCATTTTGAGCATTTTTAATCTAAAATAAAGAAAATTTGAAAATAATGAAAACAAAGTATTTTTTGGTTCTTCATTTTGAGATTTTTAAAACATAAAACAAAAACAGAAAATAGAAAACAAAAAATAAACCAAATGCCACCTAAGTTTTTCTTTTCGGTTGCTAAAGTGTTTTTATTTTGAAACATGAATATTTTATTTTATCTTTCAAAATTTAAGCTTTTGTCTTTTGACAATTTATATTACCTTTCAAAATGCAATATTCTTATGATGGACCAGCTACGGTGTAGACAAGTAGACGATATTAGGTCAACTACCACTGAAATGTGATGAAACACTTCTATTTCATATCGTTTAAGTAAGTTGAGATGAAATGTCATATGTGTTCAACCTTTTATAAGTACAATATATTTTAAAATCATACGAAGATATAGTGATAATGCTGGAGTAAACTCAAAATTTGTAACCGAATGTATTAATTTCTTAAAATACGTTAATTTGTAATGCTGGAGTAAACTGAAGGATCAGAACATGTTTAAGTCGAAATAAATTGCAAAAAAAGAAAAGAGCAAGATATAAAATAAATTTATTTTCTTTAAACTTTAAATGGAGAAATACAAGAAAAAAGTTGGACAAGGGAATCACGAGGGATAAGTAAAAATAAAGGAAAAAAAAAAAGAATAATTTCATATTTTCTTTCATATACCAAAATAAAAGATGAGAAATTCACTTATTCGCTTCCAAATCAAGCATAATATTTGTTTTATTAAAAAAAAAAAATATTACATAGAGTTATGAACAATGATAATTTCATACTGAAATATTAATCTATGTCATACTCTTAGTAAAATGATTTTTACCACAATTGTAAATTTTTTTCATTCATATTCTAATACTGAAATTATAAAAATCCTCACACCATACAATGACGACGTTGTATGTGTGGTTTATTATATATAATAAAATATGACAGTTTTTTTAAATGCCATTTTCACAAACTAAGATCTAACAATTAATAATCATTTTTTCTTTCATTCAATGATTGAGATAATTTTTATATTTTAACTTTCCACTCGATTCTTATTTTAGTGGACCCTACTATTATCTAGTTGTTTTACAAAACGACTTGAACATTTTAAATTTTATCATATTTTAAAGGTGAAAATCATATACAATTAAAACTATTAACTTAAATTTCATCCAATTATAATTTATAAGAAGTTAAACTTTTTATATTAAAGTACCATAATTTGTGTTTTCTTTTATAACATTTATCAAAAATTAATTAAAGAGAGAGACTAAAACACTTGTAGTACTTACTAGAGTCTAAAATTTTAGAAAAAAATTAAAAACTATGAATTATCATAATTTTTTCTATTGAACTTCTTATCTAAAGTTTCAACTATATAAGAAATTTAATACTAATTTTGTTTAGAGTACCGTAAGCACGAATTATTACATGTATCATTTATTATATATATATATATATATATATATATATATATATTAGAATATATATATTAATCGCTATAGATTTGTCCCATATTGCTTCAATAAATTTAGTTGGAGTGTCATGTGGGTAATATTCAAAATCTCATAAGTATACTATATTTTAAAACCATACGAAAATATAGACTTTTGCTTTTAGGTGTGCTGGACCTAAGATTTGTAACCAAGTGCATTAATTCCTTAAAAAACATTAATTCCTAATGTGCATTAATTCCTTAAAATGCATTAATTCCTAATGCTGGAGTAAATTAGAGGATTAGAACATGTTTGAGTTGAAATAAATTGTGTTAAAAAAAAAAGATCAAGAGATAAAATAAATTTGTCTTCTTTAAACTTTAAATGAAGAAATAAAAAATGTTGGACATTAAAATTATGAGGGATAAGTAAAAATAAAAGAAAAAAAAATGAATTTTCATATTTTCTTTCATTTACCAAAATAAAAGATGAGATATTGACTTATTCATTTCCAAATCAAGCATAATATTTGTTTTATTAAAAAAAAATATTACACAAAGTTATGAACAATGACAATTTCATACTGAAGTATTAATCTATGTTATACTCTTAGTACATTGATTTTTACCATAATTGTAAATTTCTTTCATCTTTATGCTAATACTAAAATTATAAAAATCCTCACACCATGCAACGATGACGTTGCATGTATAGTTTATTATTATTATTATTATATATATATATATACTAGTGATATGTTCCGTAAAATGGACGAATTTGTCATATTATATGATTAAGTTGAACGTACTATCATATGTTAAAATAATTAAATTGTAAAAATATATTTAAAAGTAATATATACTATTGTTTATACAAATTTAATCAAATAATAAATATAAACAAATTAAAACATTTACACCATCAATAACGTCGATTTGATTAAATTCAATTTCTAATAAATAGAAATAAAAGAGAAAATTAAAAAGGTTGAAGAATAATACTTACTCATATAATTAAACAATTTTTTAAAGTTATTGTCTATACTCTTCCAACCACAATGTATATATATATATATATATCAATTACATATCAAAACTTACAACATATATATTAATTACATATAAGAACTTTAAAAAATTAAAATTTAAGTACATACATAACAAATCACAAAGTTGAAAAAAAAATTGTTGTAATAAAAAGTTTTCAAGAAATTTGAAAGAAAAAAATCATATCTATTTATAGATTTTGCATGTAGGAGAGTCATATTTTATTTAAATTAGAATATCATTTTGAAATCCTATCTTATTCTGATTATAATATTATTTTGGTGGAATTAATTAAAAATCCAAATCCAAGAAAAGTTTGAGTGGCACTTCAATTAGATTGATTTATCCATTATTAATTTTATTTTTTAATTTGTAATATTGTTTGGTATTTTTTAATAAATAATATTACAATATATATATATATATATATATATATATATAATTTTAATAAACAATGTTACAATTTAATTTAAGATATCATTTATTTTATCTAATGATATTTTGCATTATTTTATTTTATTTAATAATAATGATTATTATTAAATAATAATTTATTAAATTACAAAAAAAATAAAAATAAGAAGTTATATGATAATTAAATAGAAGTATCGATTCAATAAAAATATCAAGTAATATCTACGAACATTATAGTTTTAATAAAATTGTGAATAAGTCGTAATTATGTACAATACTAATTCCATTTAATTTAGATTATTATAATTATAAATTTATGTTAATAAATTAAAATCTTTATTTAATAGGCTAATTATTTTTTATATTATTTCGTTTAATTTTAATAATAATATTCATTATTAAAACTTTTATTTAATAGGGTAAATATTTATTACAGTATCATGTTTAATAAATATTAAAATAATAATTTATTAAAATATAGAAAAAATAAAAATAAGAATGTGTTTTAAATAAAAATAAAAATAAATAATAAGAAGTTATATAATAAATAGAAATATAGATTAAATAAAAATATCAAGTGATACCTATGAACATTCTAGTTTGAATAAAATTAAAAATTGTGAATAAGTAGTAATAATGTAAAATATTAATTTCTTTATAAGATAATTATAATTAGGCGTTATGCATTACAACTATACACGTGTCACAATCGTAGCGCAAGTTAAGTTCTATGTGATGCAAGATAGTTATAATTAGAAGGCACGTGTCATAAGTACAGTGCAAGTTAAGTCATACACGATATAGCGACGCTGTTAGACTCTACTATATATATGTATATAATACGATTAGGATACATATATTAATGGCTATAGATTTATTATAATTATTTACACGATAAGTTTGCATAAGACTTTATAGAGATATAAAAGAATGTTTTACATAATAATGAAAAAAAAAAAGGTATAACTTTTTCATTACTTCCGTTACCCACCAATCCTCACTACTAACAATTTATCCCAATATGTATCCCAAATGTAATTGTTACCCCATATTGTACAAAACTAATATAATGGAAAGTAAAAATTATTTCAATAAAAGTTACTTTCTGTTATCTTCGAAACAAACCCTAAGGGGTTAAATGAGATGGCTTAGGCCTGAGAGTTAAGGGCTTACCATCTCAAACTCTTAGATTCGAATCCTCTCCTTAGCAACTCTTAGTGGTAGTCCCTGGGTGTAAAGCGCAGTAAAATTAGTAGGATGGGTCTCATTGGTTGGGCAAACCGTATTTAGTTATTGGGTGTGGGTTCGAATCTCCACTGCTGCACAAATTCGCGACTTACCACTGTATATGTTGAGAGGTTGATATGTGCAGTATAAATTAAGGGAGATTCACTCACTAGGAGTTTGACTTGGAGAATGAATCTCTCGGGGTCAAATTCATTTTTTATCTTCGAAACAAACATGCCATTACACTATGTTTGGTTATATTTTACCTTTAATTTTTTTATAATTTTTAATCTTATAAAGCCTAAGATATAACTTTTAGGCGTATTAGTTTTACTTGAAAAAAAAAAAAATCGAAAAATTTACGTTCATTTAAGTAAAAGTTAAAAAATTTAATTTTTTTCAAATGGATGTGAATTTCTTAATTTTTTTTACAAATATAATTAACATGCCTAAAAATTACTATTTTCTTCAAAAAAAAATTAAATTTTATTAAAAAAATCATATAAGAAAATAAAAAAAAAACTAGAAGAGGCATTAGTAAAATGTCATGAGCTAAAAATCATGGCAAATCCAGTGAGTTTAGGTAGTCGGATCTCCAAAGTACAAACCATATGATGCAATAGGCTCGCCCACCGTTAACTTTGCATCATTCGGATCTTCGGTGCCTCGTCAAAACCCTCCTCTCATATTTTCTCTGTAGAACTCTCTCTCTCTATCTTCCTGTCATGGAAGAAGACGACGAGTTTGGAGATCTGTACACTGATGTCCTTCGACCTCTCCAATCCTCATCGGCACCTCTCCAATCTTCATCGGCTCCTCAGCCGCCGCTGGCTCAATCCGAGCAACCCTCTTCAAGCCGTCCGATTGGTCTCACAGTTCAGAGCGACGACGAAGAGATTCTCGACGGAGCCCCTAATTCCAGCCCCGAATTCAATCTCGCAAGCTCTCTCCAGGACCAAACCGTGGTTTTTAAGTCCGAGAAGGCTGCGCCCAAGCCTGGTCCTGCCGGAAGTTCCGATTCCCGTTGGAAATTGAACTTGGCTGGTAAGCAGGAAGATCAAGGCAAGGATTTGGCCGAGGGTGTGAGTAATCGGGCGTCGGATTGGCGAGAGCCAAGTGCGTCTAGGGTTTTGGAGAGTGGCGGCGATGTGAAACTGCAAGGGAGGGGCTTCGAGGATCCGAATTCGATGGATGAATCTGGGATTGATGTTGTTGTTGAGAAGAAAGACGATGAAGGTGATGTATTGGTTGAAAAAGACAAGGTTTTGATGGATAAGATAGAGAATTTTGAGAAATTTGACATAGAAGAGGTCGATACTGAAATTGGGGAGATGGCTTCGGAGCCAGTGATTCCGGGTCTGTCGATTACTGGGGATGCGGACGCGGCAGATAACCGCGGTGACGGGAATTTTATAATGCGGGATGAAGTGGGTGGTGAGGGGGATGATTGGGACAGTGATAGTGAGGATGATTTGCAAATTGTTTTGAATGATAACAACCACGGACCTATGGTGATGGACGGGACTGGAGTGATGGGAAGTGATGATGAAGATGGCGATCCTTTGGTGATTCTTGGTGATAGCGAACCCGGTCATCAGCCAATGGAAGAGCAAGACTGGGGCGAAGATGCAACACAGGCGGCGGATGGTGAGAGGAAGGACTCAGGTAATGCAGCCAAAGTGAATGCAGGAGTGGCTGTTGCGCCAAAGATAGGGTACAGCAGTCATCCATATCATCCATATCATTCTCAGTTTAAGGTCAGTGATGTTGTACATGTGGGGTTTTGTGATTTCCCCTTGTTTGATGAGAATTTGAAATGTAATCTGAATTGTAAATATTGTAGTATTGCAGAAACTAGCACTCGTAAAGTTGATAAATGTCCTTGTATATGTTTTTCTATACGTAGTGCAGAAAGCTTTAATAAAAACAGTGACCACAAAAGGTGGGATTTACCTTTGCAATGGTGCAATTTATTTTTTTAATAAATGAAGCGAGATGATTGTTGCCAGGGCAAGAAGTTGAGAATGATCCTTGCTTCATGCATACCGATGCCTATGATCTGCTGTAAACTTGGATGTGTTCAATTACTAAAAAGCTCATCCAATTTTAAAAAAGAGTCTCATAATTTTGTTGATTCTATCATCTTTTATGCAAAAGCTGCTGGCTTATTTTTTCTACAATGTTAGTTCATATTTGTCAGTTAATTTTGATTACATTAGGAGTTGCTCATTAGGTGTTTCTAGATTGGTTGAACAGTTTTGTGCACTCTACGTATAAAATTCAGCTCTACTGTTTGCTGTCCTCGCTTTACTGCTCCTCCTGTGGCAGTAGTACTTGAAAAGGAAAAGGAATGTATGGGAAGGTGTGATACCATGTGTTTCTTTGAGGCATAGCAGACCATGGATGTTGGTTGCTTGTATTCGGCACTGGTTGATATAGTTCTCTTTGATTGTTGCTGCTTAGCAGGCAGCATTTTGGTTGCACAAGTCTAGACAAGTGTGTCCATCAAAGCCGTCAGTCTTGCATTTTTTTGGTGCTACAATTTCATGTGAATGCTGCAGTGAAAAAGGGTGGCAATTATTTCTGACAACACTCCAACAAGAAGGACTCTTTTGCTTGGTTGAAGCTGGATTATGTGATTCAGAAAAGCACAATGCACAGTTGGCTAAATGTATTGCAGCTTTTGTAATAAGTGATGAAAGCAATTCAAAGCTGTATATACTTCATTTTTCTAATTTTTATTTGAGCTTGATAATTGTTTTTTTTTTTTTTTTCCAAATATGCTTTTTAGCTAATTCAATACATGGGGCTTTTTTTAAGCTTGATTTTTTTTTTTTAACTGCGTACTTCAAATGTCAGAACATTTAGATATTGATATTTCATTTTGATTTCCTTTTTCCCACATCACCTGGGCAAGACTTTGTAATTGCATTTTTCATCTTTTGACTGCTAAATTTTCTTATCTATGACATAATAGAACTGGTGTAAATTTATCATGGTTGATTGGGAGTTTGAACATCCCACTTCAAATGCCATTTACTTTATGTTTGGACTATCTACTTCTGGCAGTATTGCTTGCTAGTAAGATTGAAATTAAGGTTGAAGTTAAAAGAGTTTATAGCTACTGTTAAAAAAAATAATTCTGCACTCCTTAAATTTGCTCATTTCTTATTGCCATTTGATTGGAAATACAATTTTGTTGTGGCATTCTTTTGTAAATATCTCATTGAGCAATGTTATGCAAAATTAGAATGATGTGGCTTTGTTGTGGGCCTCTCACTTTGGATAAAAGAACATATTTTTATTAGAAAAGTATCATTGTCACATCGTTCTGATAGCACTTCCTTGTAAAAGAATTTTTGTAGAGAAACATTTTCCTATCTCGTTTTAATTCATGGCTTCATTTCCTTTATGAAAATTGATTTATGTGAAGTAGATTCTACTGCCCATACACAACCTGAAATTTCTCCATGATTTTCTACAATTTGAAACATAGTACAAAAGGTTATTGTAGTCTTGAAAATGTGATTTTCATTCTCACAACTGCTAGAATATTCTTGTAAGATATTTGCGCTATTGTTATTGCCATTCTTATGTCACTTGATTTATTTTTCCTACTTGGGAAGCTTTAGCTTTATCTTACTTTTATCTTTTCTAATCATGCAGTATGTGAGACCTGGGGCAACACCCATGCCCGGAGTAGCTTCTGCTGGCCCTGGAGGAGTCTCGAGTCAAGTTCGTCCGCCAGTCAACATGGGCCCTATTGTTGGTCGTGGTAGAGGTGATTGGCGGGCGACAGGAATAAAAGGTGCTTCTCCAATGCAGAGGGGTTTTCATCCTGGCTATGGAACACCTGCTTGGGGGAGCAATGCATCAGGGCGTGGTTTTGGTCTGGAATTCACACTTCCATCGCACAAGTAACCTTCATATTGTTGTATTTGTTGTTTCTTTTGTTTATGCACTTAATTATGCTTTGCTTTTACAATGGTGTCGTGTTATTATTACTTGAGCATAGCAGCTAAAATCTACTCTGGTTATGATATCGTTGCTGCCTTTTAGAATTTCTCACTTATGACATTATGTCTAACTAACACACTCTGGTAAGGTAAGTAGATTGATTTTGTTCATCATTGTTAGAAGTAAATAGAGATTAGAATTAGGGTAATGTTGTCATTGTATAGTTATTTCGCTTTCTATGTATTCCTTTCTCAGCGTCTGTAGGAGGAAGATCTGTCTAGCGGGCTTATTTACCAATCCAGTGAAGGTGAGCATAATTGTTTTAAACCGACGGAGATAATTATCACCGTTCCAAGTGACCAATTCGGTTGGGAGAGTACATGGAGTGGCAGTGGGGTTATTGTAGGCTCCTAGGCGTGATTCCTTAGTTATTAAAAAAAAAAAAAAATTGACAGACACGGCATACAATTTGTCTACAAAGATGGACTTCACTGTGATGAGCAATACCTTATCATTTTGCCTCCTTTGATCAGTTAAAAAATATCAACAAAGGATACTCATGAATGTTTTAAAAAAAAAAAAAAAAGAAGTTAAACCATTGTAATACATACAAAGTAGACAAAAGTAGATGTTGAAGAATCTGGATTTTTTTAGTTTTTGATTTAGTCGGATTTGTAGGGTGGTTAACTACTGATTTATCTCAGATTGTTAACCACTATTTAGGGATATATTTTGTAGTTTTAAAGTTTGTAGTTATCCTTAAGGTTAGGGATATGGTTTGTTAAGGATAGGATTTGATAGGAGTTTAGCCTTTATCTTTTTCCATTTTTTTTTTTCTTTAAATAGGTGTAATCTTCTGTTATTCAATACAAGGGGAGAATTATCTCTTTATTCTCTAAAACTGATATGATATCAAAGTCGACTCTATACCAATAATGGTGAAAACTGCCATGATTGGCAGCAGGAGCTCGGAAACCTCAGAAACAACATCTGAGGTTTCATCTGCAATCACCGCTTCACAAGGAAATTCTGATTCTTCCTTCGTGTTACAGCTAAATGTTCACAAACTGAATGGTAAAAATTACGTCCAATGGTCTCAGACTGTGATGATTTTTATAAGTGGGAGAGGAAAGTTCGAGTACAGCACTGGTGAAATCCCTGCACCAGGCAAGATTGATCCTGGCTTTAAAGCCTGAAATACTGAGAATATGATGGTGATGTTATGGCTTCTCAATACCATGGAAGCCCACATTAGTTAGAATTTCCTCTTTCATAAAGCAGCGAAATCGCTATAGGAAGTAGTGGCGAAGAGATCCTTAGATCGTGACGACACTTCGGAGATCTTCTTCAAACTAAAGACGAAGATAAGGAATCTGAGACAAGGTGAAGGTGACGTAGGCCATTATTTTCATCAGCTAGACAAATATTGGCTAGAGTTAGATGCCTTTGATGATCTAGAGTGGCATTGCACCAAAAACAGTATAAGATATGCGAAGAAAGTAGAAAAGGAAAGAACTTATGAATTCTTCACGGGATTAAACAATGAATATGATGATGTAAGTAGTCGTATTATCGGGACAAAGCCTCTTCGATCTATTAACAAGGTGTTTGCTGAAGTCCAGAGGGAGGAAAGCTGACGCAAGGTAATGTTAAAAAGGAGTGTTGTTTCATTTGATACAATCGGAGTAGAGAGCTTGGCATTAGCAATAAGAAGACTTGATAATGTTGGGGAGTAGAGAAATTGAAAGTGGTGTGAGGTATGCAATCGACCAGGACACACCAAGGAAACTTGCTGGAAAACACATGGGAAACCTGCCAACTGTACACGAAATTGGAGAAAGAACAATAACAAGGTCAGTGATCAAAGTTCACGAGTTTATTAGGCAAATATGGAGGAGCTAAGCCAATAAAAGAATGGAGAAGGGTCCAATCTAAACCTTTCCGAGGAGCAGTGGGCAACATTGGTTAAACTACTAAATACTTCCACCATTCCAACCTCTGACCTGGCACAAAAAGTAGCTTTTCTAGAGCTTTAAATATTATAACTGACAACCATAGAGCTTGGATCATTGATTCAGTTGCAATGGATCACATGCTAGGTATTCTACAAGATTTCTCATCTTTTTTTTTTTTTTTTTTTTTTTGTAAGTACAAGATTTCTCATCTTATAAACCTTGTTCTAGGAATTTCAATGTCAAAATTGCCGATGGGTCTCTTTTGAAAGTTGCTGGAAAAGGAGATATATCTATCTCTAACAATGTTGTTCTAAAATTTGTCCTGTTTGTTCCTAGTCTTGCAACTTTTATCCATTAGCAAACTGACCCAAGATATGAATTGTTGTGCTATGTTTTTTCCCCCACTTATTGTAAATTCCAGGACCTTCAATCGAGGAAGATGATTGGTCGTGCTAGGCATGAAGATGGACCCTATTACTTTGTGGATGATAATCTAAAGAGTCTTAGTTTTTTTGTTTGCAATTGTAGATCTGATTTGTGTTCAAATGATAATAATGTGATGTTATGGCGTCAAAGATCAGGGCATCCTAGTTTTATCTATTTGAAACATTTGTTTCCCTCCTTGTTTGGTAATAAAAATCCTCTACAATTTTATTGTGAATTATGTCAACTTGCCAAACATTGTCGGTCTACTTTTCTACCGCAACCATACAAACCATCAAAGCCATTTTACTTGATTCACAGTGATTTATGGGGATCATCTAGGATAACTAATTTGACTAACACTAGATGGTTTGTAACCTTTATTGATGATCATACAGGGATGTGTTGGGTATACTTGTTGAAAGATAAGTCTAATGTGAGTCAAGTATTTGTTGATTTCTATAACATGATTAGGAAAAATTTTCAAGCACAAATCCAAGTCTTAAACGCAGATAATGGCACGGAATATTTCAATTCTGTCTTAGCATTTTTTACTAATCACGGTATTATCCATCAGAGTTTGTGTGTTACTACTCCACAACAAAATGGAGTGGCTGAGAGAAAAAGCAAACATCTTCTAGAAGTAGCCCCGAGCAATAATGTTCAATTTTAATGTGCTAAAATATTTCTGGGGAGATGCTGTCCTAACAGCAGCTTACCTTATAAACCGCATGCCTTCCCCTGTCCTAAATTTCAAGAGACCCTTGAATATGCTTGTTGAAGCCTATCCTCATACCAGAATTTTCAAAAATCTGACCCCAAAAATATTTGGGTGCACAGCCTTTGTCCATGACCATTCCATTTCGAAATCCAAACTTGGTCCTAGAGCACAAAAATGCATTTTTCTTGGTTATGCTCCGTTTAAAAAGGGCTACAAATGTTATAATCTTGTTACTAAGAAATTCTCTGTCTCCCATGATGTTGCCTTTTTTGAAACTCAGCCATATTACATCAGAACTTCTCTTCAGGGGAGAGAATGCTACAACACAGGAAGATCGTTCATGGTGGAACCCTACTACCATGCTTTTTATCCTTCAATAGAACCATCCACTGCTATGCCATAACCTTCCTCACAGACTTCGCTACAGCCGTAGCCATTTTTTCAGCCTTCTCACTCACAGATTTCGCCACAGCCACAACATTCTTTTAATGCCATAGAGTCACAACTAGGTGAAATAACAGGTTAAAATTTATCCTTAAAAACAAATGAACTCAAGATATACTCTAGGAGAACTACTCCCAAAGTAATAGACTCTAGGTTGGAGCAACAACATGACCAAGAATCAGACTTGGTTGAAGGTTCTATAAGTCCTATCGAGTCTCCCAAATTATTAGATCAATCACTCATACCCTGAGATGATGAAGTAGTTGACCTGGAGATACCTATTGCTCTAAGGAAAGGTAAGAGCTCTTGTACTCAGTATCTTGTAACTGATTATATTTCATATGATCGTTTATCAACTCAACACTATACCTTTGTGGCTAATATTTCAAATGTGGAAGTACCAAGGAATATAAATGAAGCTATGCAGGTGCCAGAGTGGAGGAATGTTGTAAGAGAAGAGATGGAGGCCTTGGAAAAAAAAAAAAAACAATACATGGGATTTAGTCTCACTTCTAGAGAGAAAATAGCCTCTTGGGTGTATGTGGGTGTTCATAGTGAAATTTTGATTTGATGGTCAGATTGAGAGATATAACGCTTGGTTAGTTGTAAAAAGTTATACTCAAACCTTTGGAATTGACTATCAAGAAACATTCGCCCCTGTGGCAAAAATGAATACTATTCGGGTTTTACTATCTCTAGTAGTGAATTTGGATTGGTCTCTTCAATAATTAGATGTGAAGAATGCTTTCCTGAATGGAGATTTGGAAGAAGAAGTATTTTTGGAGTTGTCGCCAAGTTTTGAAAATAATGCAGAGCCAAGACAAGTGTGTAAACTTAGAGGTCTCTTTACAGGTTGAAGCAATCACCTCGTGCTTGGTTTGATCGGTTCACCAAATCAATGAAGAAACAATAATATCAACAGGCACAAGCTGATCACACCCTCTTCTATAAACACTCCACTGGTGAAACATCACTATTTTGATAGTCTACGTCGATGACATCATATTGGCAAGGAATGATCAAGAGGATATGAAAAAATTGAAGAAGGGCCTAGTTCAAGAATTTGAGATGAAAAAATTGGCAAGTTGAAGTATTTCTTAGGGATGGAAGTAGCAAGAAGCAAGGATGGAATCTCCGTTTCACAAAGAAAATATACGCTGGACCTTTTAAAAGAAACTGGGATGTTAGGTTGTAAACATGTAGATACACCTATGAATGCAAATTTCAAGTTAGGAAATGGTGAAGAAAGTCCACCAGTAGCTACAGGAAATTATCAGAGATTGGTGGGAAGATTGATTTACTTGTCACATACTCGCCTGGATATAGCATTTGTAGTGACTGTAATTAGTCAGTTTATGCATTCTCCTAAAGAAGAACACTTAGAGGCAATCTACAGAATTTTGAAGTATCTCAAAGGAACTATTGGGAAGGGTCTTCTCTTCAAGAAAAATGAATGTAGAAGTACAGAGGGCTTTACAGATGCAGATTGAGTGGAATATGTAATTGATAGAAGATCTACCACTGGTTATAACACATTTGTTTGGGGCAATTTTGTTACTTAGAGATGTAAGAAACAATTCGTAGTTGCCCGTAGCAGTGCAGAAGTTGAATTTAGAGCTGTTGCTTAAGGGATTTGTAAACTTTTGTGGTTGAAATTGTTACTAGATGAATTAAAAATTAAGTTTGAATGTCTTATGAGGTTGTTTAGTGACAATAAGGCTGCCATTAGCACTGCTCTAAATCCAGTGCAACATGACAGGACGAAACATGTTGAGATTGATTGTCATTTTATTAACGAAAAGATTGATGGTGGAATAATCCTTCTGCAATATGTTTCTTTGGGAAATCAGCTTGCTGATATCTTAACTAAAGGTCTTCACTGCCGAGATTTTGAAAGGTTGAAAGGCAAGCTGGGTTTATATGTATATGCCCCAACTTGAGGGGGAGTATTGAAGAATCTGGATTTTTTTAGTTTTTGATTTAGTCGGATTTGTAGGGTGGTTAACTATTGATTTATCTCAGATTGTTAACCACTATTTAGGGATATATTTTGTAGTTTTAAAATTTGCAGTTATCCTTAAGGCTAGGGATATGGTTTGTTAAGGATAGGATTTGATAGGAGTTTACCTTTTTATCTTTTTTCCATTTTTTTTTTCTCTCTCTTTAAATAGGTGTAATCTTCTGTTATTCAATACAAGGGGAGAATTATCTCTTTATTCTCTAAAACTAATAGTAGATTATGAACCAAGAGTATAAAACAAGGCCTCTGACAATATAGGTTAAAATTCAATTATGTCAACAAAATCTAAAAAAGTGGTCCAAATTAGATAACATCCTTTCTATAGCCAAACCATGCAGACTATGCAGAATGACCATATCTTAAATGAAGTTCTAGAGCCTACACAAGAGTTCCTACCTTTTAAAGGTCTTTCAATTTCTTGTGGTTGTCTATGTTCTTATGGAACTTTATTTTTCAATAGGCAGGGTATATGGTATAAGGGCATATGTTAGCTTCTCTTTGTAACATCACTCTGCATTAGATTCTCTAAATAATTCTCTACAATATAGAATACTAAACCGTCTCTCTACATTTGGAGTGCCACTGTAGAGATTCTCGAAAATAGAATGGATGGAGAGATGCTGATGTAGGGCTTTTTTTTTTTTTTTTTTTTTTTAAACTCTAAATTCTTCTCTATTTATAGAACATAATGGTTTAGAGAAGCTGATGTGGATGCCCTAGGCCCCTAACCCTAACACTATAAATAGCCTTCCCAACTAGGGCGGTTCTCTAATATTTTCTGAAATAGGTATTTTGTTTCTTTAATCTCTACCTATGTCACTTTCATTCTTCCTAGCACTCCAGCCAAAAAAAGTAGAGGAAAAAAATTATTTCCTTCATCTGTTGAGGTACCCTTTAGTATTCAGTCTAGACTTTGGTTTTGCTGAATTCTAAAGGTTATTCATGTTGTGGTTGTATCACATTTTTCTACATGTCTATAATTTTTTTGGCATTGTAGCATAGCAGAAGCTGCTGAAACTAGCAGGCAGTTCTGTTGCAGGAAATTTTGGTCTACATGCTATAACCTGCTTGTTTTTTTTTTTTTTAGTTCTTGTTTCATGTTGGAAATAAATTTATTGTTGGCCTCCTTTACTATTGACAGGACTATATTTGAGGTTGATGTTGATAGTTTTGAGGAAAAACCATGGACACTCCCTGGTATTGATATATCAGATTTTTTTAACTTTGGTTTGAATGAGGAGAGCTGGAAAGATTATTGCAAACAGATGGTAAGTATTAACCTTTATCATGTTCTTTTCTATATTGTTGGAAGTGGGGAGGATGCTGATTTTAGATTCTGCAGGACCAATTTCGCATGGAGGCAACCATGCAAAGCAAAATTCATGTCTATGAAAGTGGGAGAACGGACCAGGTAATATAAGTGCTTTTGCATCTCGATGTATGCATTAGTGTTAGTTTCTTGCCAGTGTAACCCTCCCTTTGTGAAACTTGTGGTGAAGTTTTTACCTTTTATGATCTTATTCAGGAGTATGATCCAGATCTGCCACCAGAACTAGCTGCAGCAGCAGGAATTCATGAAATGTCATCTGAAAATGCAAATCTTGGGAAGATGGAAGCTGGACAAAGTGACACAGTAAAGGGAACTGCACGTGTGCGTCCACTGTTGGTATGTTCTGGCTATTGATTTTGTGGGATCTTTTGTTTTTTAGATTGTTTTGGTTTTGTTCCCATCCTGAAGATCCCTTGGTGTAATCCAGATTTTAATGTAATTAGTCAAGGGAAACTCTTTTAAATGCATAAGTTAGCTATTGTGCCAGTTTTTATGCTCACTGGTTTATCTGTTGGGAAACCAGCCAACTGGGAGAGCAATACAGGTGGAAACTGGTTCCGGTGAGCGTCTCCCGTCCATTGATACCCGGCCACCACGAATACGTGATTCAGATGCAATAATTGAGGTAGTTCAATCCTGTTCTTGTGCATATTGAGAACAACTTTGATTTTATTATCCATGTCCTTACACCTTCTGAGTAATATATTTGTACTTTTTATGTTGTTTGGCAAACAGATTGTTTTGCAGGACTCCGCAGATGATGATTCCATTCCGGTAAATGATGGCACAGAGAAAACAGAAAACGATACTTTGAGGGAGGATTCCAGAGGAAGTCATGAAATTGGAGGAGATATTGTAGAGGAAGACATTGAACGTTTTGATGATTTTCCACATGCCCATAATGGCAGGAATGGGGAACTAGTTGGAAGACGATCTCCATTTGCAAATTCCATTCGGGAGAGCCTTAGTGAACGAGATCAAAATTTGCCTTCATCTCTAGAAGCACCAGTTCAGTATTCTCCTGATTCAAGGGGGCAGGCCTGTGCAGATCCTGAATTAGATGTTGGCACCCTACATGAGGAGAGGTATGGAATATTATTAGGTTAAATACAGAGCATTTTCGTGAACATAAATTCATTCTTATTGTCGCTAGCCTGATAATTCTTTGTACTAATGTAAAAGTTTGTTTGTTGAAGTAGCAGTTACTTTTTTTTTTTTGGTTTTGGGGGTGGGGGGAAGCAGGTTTGTTTTCATTAATTTATGATTTATTTCATACGTGCCAGTGCAAAAAAAGAAGAATACTTGTCAAAAAATATACATACAAAGAAAACGGAAATCAAGCATATGACAAATTGTGTGATTGTAAAATGCTGTCTTTGTTTTAATAGGAATTGTATATTTGCATATTGGCGAATTGTTAATAGAAATCATTTTCTTGTTGGATTATTTTATTCATAAATTAGAGATGGCAAATGGGTTGATCAAGACCTGACCTGGTTTTGACTCACCACTGTTGTCGCTGCTACCCTGCCCCACCCCTATCACTTATGGGCCAGGATTAGACCCCCATCCCGCCCCGCTAGGGTTGACCCAGTCCCACTCTACACCCGCTCACCCATTATTTGTAATTGTTTTTTCATTAATAAAATTCAATATAATTATTTCTTCATTAATAAAATTTATTCATCTATTTTGTTTGTTAAAATGCATTTTTCATTTTTAGTTCTTGTTAGAAAATATAATGAAAAAAATAACAATATACACGGTATTTGTTTTCTTTAATTAAAGATTGAACGCCAGTTGAAGAATTGATATAGAATGATGAATTAAATCTTTTACCTTTGGGATGATTATGTTATCAATTACTCCTACAATTTCTATCACTACTAATTTGTCTCCTCATGCTTTTCAGTTGCATGCGGTGCTAATTTGGTGGCCTAGATTTCTGATATTTTTGCTCGTTTAACCAATATATTCTTATTGATAAACCTGGGCACACGTTTAAAGTTTAATCTGTCTTTTAAATTATTCTCATAGTTTAAATTGTCTTTTTTATGGTTTTTTATCCATTTTTCGATTCTCCTCTGGTATTTATGTTAAAATAAATTAGTATTCTTGGCTTAGTTTTATCTAGATACTGCACCTTTGGTAACTAATACCTCAACTTTCTTTCTGATCCAGGATGACAAAGGGAAGGGTAAGTGAAAGATCCCCCAATATGACCCATAGTGAGAGTACACTGGATAAAGGATTTCTTGGCAATCAGAAGGAAGATTCGGTTGAAAGCATTGGTGGTAAACATAGCCCTCACTTATCATCTCCTGGAACCGTCAGGAGTGCTGACGAGCGTGATGTTGAACATGGTGAGGGTTTGTATGATGAGCCTGATGGAAGCTCTGGAAATGATAGAGACGAAATGGCCTTGGATGGAACTGAAACTTGCATGGATGAAAATCCTTTGCCTTCTGTGAAAAAGCAAAAATTAAGTTCTCGAGTTGAACAATCTTCTTATCAAGAAATTGATGATGGAGGGGACTCAAAGGCAACAAGAAGTAGTGAAAACAGCAAAGCAAGATCAGGTAGCAGCAGAGATTATCGGAAGTTGCGTGATAGTGCTGACGATGAGGTTGTGCAGCACGAACGTTCGACACACATGGGGAGCTTGGAAAGACCTCATGGTGAAGAAGAGCAGTGTGTCAGAAGAAGAAGTCGTGATGGGAGATATGAGATCGAAAAACACCACTTGGTGGAAAAAGTTAGGGAGGATTCATATTCTCGTAGAGATTGGGATTCTCGCTTGGCTCATCGCTCACATGGGAAAATTAAGGGTATAGATAGACAAAAGGAGAGAGAGAATTCTGAGGGAGCTTGGCAACGGCGAGATGGCGATCCACAAGGTAGGAGGACTAGAGTGGAAGACACAAGGAAGCAAGATCGTGGCGATGAAATAGGGTCAAAACGTCGGAACAAGGTTCGAGAAAGTGAGTGGACAGACAAAGATGAACATCATCAATTGAGAAAACAGCTAGATAATGGTAATTCAAGGGGCTATCATGATAAAGATGTGGGATCACAACACAGGGAAAGGGATGATAATTCAAAGGGCCGATGTGAGAACATGGTTGATCTTCATAGCAAAAGGAGGAAGGAAGAGGAATTTTTAAGGAGGGATGCTGGAAAGGAAGAAGTGTTGCATGGCCATAGAGAAAACAGCACAACTCGAAAGCGAGAGAGAGATGCTTCTCTGGATCTGCGTAAGAGAGATGACCCAGTGAGAAGTAGGGACGACGATCACCATTCTGGCAGGCACAAAGAGGAGGGATGGATTCACAGAGAGAGGCAGCGGGAGAGGGAGCGGGATGAGTGGCAAAGGATCAAATCACATGAAGACAGTTTATCAAAGCGGGAAAGAGAGGAAGGGCGGGGAGGAGCAAGAAGTGGGCGAGCTGCAGAAGACAAAGCATGGATCAGCCATGGTAGAGTGAAGGATAAGGGTTCTGATAGAGATTATCAATTTAGAGACACAGGGCGGCATGGCGAGCAACTTAAGAGAAGAGATCGGGTTGAGGACGGAAGTTTTTTGCAGCATAGGGGACGGGAAGATGTCCACGCACGTGGAAATCAACTCAGCAATGACGAGAGAAGATTGAGGCAGGAAAGGGCAACTACTCGTAGTGATCGTGCTGTTAGCGGTTCTGATAACAATAGGGTGCTTGATAGGAAGCAGAAAGAGAACACAAGGAAGAGTAAAGAATGTACTGGTGTTGATCAAAACTTCACGGGCCCTTCCAAGAGAAATCAAGACCTCCGAGGTGGTCAGATGAATGAGCTGGTATGTTACATCTCTGGACACAATAGCATGTTATTCTAGGGAAAGAAACTGCCCCTGGTGTTGTATTAAGAAATGAACTATTTCCTTAAAAAAAAGGGAAAAGAAATGAACTAATACATTATGAAAAAAAGTCCATAAATTTGGTACTGGTAGGTCAGGTTTGCCACTAACCAATAGACTGATGTAGATCCTCGAGTAGCAATACATGGTATTGGTTGATGTTTTCATTTGAGTTGGTTCGCGTATATGTGACATGGAGAATAAACTACCAACCCCCTTGGTGGGTTTCTTCTTCTTCGAGTAACAATACATGGTATTGGTTGAAATTTTCGTTTGAGTCAATTTTGTGTGTGTGACATGGTGAACAAACCACCAAACCCCTTTGGCGGGTTTCTTCTTCTTCTTCTTCTTCTTCTTCTCCTTTTGTTTTGTTTTTGTTTCTGTTTTTTTTTTTTTTTGGGGGGGGGGGGGTGGGGGTTGTTGCAGCTTTTTTCTTATTGTTGTTATTTTTATTTTGATTATCTATGAAATGAAAATGTAAGAAGACCATTTCAAGTGCTGGGAGCATATTTCATGTGCTATATGGGGTTAATTCCACATCCATATCTCCAAAAACAAGCCATAATCCTTAGCTAGTTTGTGCATCTCCCTTTCTTTTCTACATAAATGATTTCTCAAATCATGAGATTACTTTTATTGAAATAGGGTTCAGACTTGGGTACTGTGATATGTATTTCATGTGTTTTTTGTTCATTACCCTTTTGCATGCAAAGAATAAATGTTGCTTGAAATAAATATGTTTGGAATATTAATTTGTTTTTGAGAAAATCCTAATGTATAGTGAAAAACCAAGAAGTGTACACTAAAATTCAAGTATATACACAATTGTGAGTGAGTAGAAAAAAGATTTTAAAAAGAGGGTGAGGGAATTCCTTTAATTGCAAGAAAACTTAATGTAGTGAAATTCAATACTCGTGAATTGTAGAAATTCAGAGGGATGAGTAATGCTAAATACCTTTGTGGTGGGTCAATAAGGATTTAAGAGACAACCTTTTTTTATACATAAAATCCAATATTGGAGTATTTGTACTCATTATTTTGATCATGTGTTGGCTATGCTTGCATATTCATTCATTCTTTTGCATGTTGTTTTGCTCAATGGCAAGCATTTGTCATTGAAGGCATTGCCCAGATGCATCTAGCTTGCCTTGACAGCTGGTATCGAAGTTGTTTCTTATGGCTAGATTATTGGTCCGGTTCACGATGCCATCTATCTCGATCTGTAGATTTTACAGTTCATCCATCGGCTTGCTTTGAGCCAGACATTTGAGTATCAACAATTGTGGTGGGATGCTTACATAGCTGGAATGTTTATTGATATTATTTTTGAAAATTTAAAATGCAATGTTAAAGAATGTGAAGAGATTATAGGGTGACTGGTCGAGCCCTGGGCCTTCATGTTCAAGAGCTACCAAGGAAGGGTGGCAAGTAGAGAACTAAAGCAATCGGGGGGGGGGGGGTGGGGAATGGTGGGAGAATTCTGAGCATGGAAAATTACGTTAGTGCATATACTCTCGATATAAATGGAAGGTGTCGTAGAGGTTGAGCTTCCATGATTGCCATAGGTGCCAAAGTGATGTCTATTGTTCCATGGGGCCAAGAGAGGAGGCATGGCACTGTGTGTCACTGTTATTTCGTAGCCATGTGACATAACTAGGTGTCACTTCTTTTCAAAAAAAAAAAAACTAGGTGTCACTGCCACTGGGTGCCAATTGAAGGCTGGAACATGTCCCAAGCGATACCAATTGTGGCGCTTGCCAAGGCTTGTTGAGACAAGACTCCCCCCCCCTTCAAATTTTTTCCCCCCAAGCGAACCATGACCACACTCTTGTTAGGCACGTCTGCAAAGAAATGAGCTGTTGATCACGCATACAATTGAGATTGCAAGAGTTAAAGAGAGAGGAGTGCTCACTTGATAATGCTTGAGAAAACTAGATTGTATTGATGGCTGAAGGTTACAAAGTTTGGTGGGGGGCCTTGGTTGAACATCACCACTAGGATTTTTAACGTTTAACAAATCGACAAAATGAAGCATCCTTCCTGCTTGAGGAGTTATAATGACCCTTCGGAAAATAAAATAAAACCAAATACATGCATTGTCACGCTAGGCTTTGCAAATATAGAGAGATGCTCCCCAGTAGTGCGATGTCATGTGTCATCACATCATTGGATGGTTGTAAGGGTAATCCTTGTTTTGTGACTGGATAACTTGCAAAATTCTTTGAGAGAATGAGCACTTTGAAGAGGGGCGCTAGCATGTCAATGAACCTGAGCGCTAGTCTTTGCCGCATATTTGTAATGGTCCCAAGCAGGGGCAATCTTGCTTCCAACCTAGAATGTTTGGGAATGCTCATAGGATGGTTGTATGTTGCCTTAATATGCCAACTGTTCATGTTAGACAGTCTTAAAGTAATTGGAGGAATGTATTGCTTGGAAGTGAAAATCCTTGCTCAAGCCATGAGTCGCGTAACATATGGCATCATAGCTTGAATTGGATAGGCACTGTGCTAGGGCATAGGCTCCTCAACTAAGTTGAAGGGGTGCCTCCGGTGCATCTATAGGAGGTACCTTTGTTGATCGAGGAGCTTAAGGATAAGGCACATGGTTTTATAGCTTGACCTTTAGGGAGTGGGGGAAGCCTGTGGAGGCATGTGTAAGGTTTTGAGCTTAATCAGTTCGTCTTCTTAATCATCTGTTTAGATGATATCGTCAATGAGAATCGTCAATTTTCTTTCGGTTGAGTGTGTGATAAACAAAGTATGATTTGCTTGATATTGGGAATACCCATACTTCTTTATTGTTTTGTTGAACCTGTCAAACTAAACTCTTAGGGATTGCTTCATATCATAAAGGGTTTTCTGGAGCTTGTATACCTTAGTCATGATTACCTGTGTTTCAAAGAAGGGAGGAATGTCCTTGTAGACTTCTTCTGTAAAGTCTCCATTGAGAAAGGCGTTATTGACGTCAAGTTGGTGAAGATAACAGTCAAGATTGGAGGCCAATGATAATAGTACTCTGTTGGAAAATTTTAATTGTATCTTTCCGAATAAGGGAAGATATTATTTTCTTGTAATTATAGAATACTCTAAATTAGGCTAATTGTTAAACTGATTACCAGTTTCCTATTACTATGCTAATTGTTAGGCAATTAACTTGTTTCCTATTCTTAGGCCGATTGTTAGTTTCCTATTATTAGGCTGATTGTTAGGCAATCAACTTGTTTCCTATTCTTAGGCTGATTATTAGTTTCCTATTTTGTGTCTAGCCTTCCCTATAAGATACAGTTGCTGTGTATATTCTTAAAAATACAGAATAAAACATATTTTCTGCATGGTATCAGAGCAGAAACATTCCTTGTTCTCTGCATAACCCTAGCAGCCTCATTTTTGCAGCAGAAACATTCCTTGTTCTTTGTATAAACCTAGCAGCCAGTATATTCTATAACCATGTCCGAAGTTACCTCAGAAATAGTCTTTTTTGTTGCACCATCAATTATCACCTATATTAAACCCTCCAACACATATTCTCACTCTGTTCAAATCACCACGATTCGATTGAATGGTACTAATTTTATGCGATGGTCTCAATCTGTACGTATGTACATCTGTGGGTGAGGAAAGATGGGCTACCTAACTGGCGACACTAAGGAACCAGAACGCACTGATTCTGAGTACAAAACTTGGGATGCTGAAAATTCCGTGGTCATGACTTGGCTGGTCAACTCGATGGATGAAGACATAGGCTCTAACTACATGAGCTACCATACGGCTAAGGAACTTTGGGACAATGTTAATAAGACGTATTCTGATTTAGGAAATCAATCTCAAGTTTGTGAGTTGACTCTAAAACTTGGTGATATTCAACAGGGAGAAGACTCCGTCACCAAGTAATACAGCTCTCTGAAACAGATATGGCAGGATTTGGATCTCTTCAACGATTATGAGTGGAAGTCCACAGATGACTATAATCATTATAAGAATGTAGTGAAGGCCAATCGCATCTTCAAGTTTCTTGCTGGCCTCGATGTTGATCTTGATGAAGTTAGGGGATGGATTCTTGGTAGGCAATCTTTGCCTCCGATTGGTGAAGTATTTTCTGAAGTGCGAAGAGAAGAAACTCGCAAGAATGTCATGCTTGGAAAACGGGGAGTTGTTGGTTCTATTGAGAGCTCTGCATTGGCTGCATCTAATGCTAATGCTAACAAAACCGTCCCGTATCAACGGCAGTCTAGTGACCGACCCCGGGTATGGTGTGACAATTGTAACAAACCCCGTCATACACGGGAAACATGCTGGAAAATTCATGGTAAACCAGCAAATTGGAAAAGCAACAAACAAGGAGAGAAACCCAGGGCATATCCTTCAGTAAATGAAGCAGCCACAAGTCCCTTCTCTACAGAGTAGATAAATCAACTTCTTACGCTGTTAAAAACCAATTCATCATCTAGTACTCCTAATGTTTCTTTGGCTCATATAAGTACTAATCCTCATGCTCCATCATGTTTCTTTAAATCAGTACCATGGATCATTGATTCTGGTGCCTCTGACCATATGACTAGTTTCTCAAATTTTTTTCATACCTATTCACCCCGTTCTGGTAATGAAAAAATTCGAATTGCTGATGGTAGTTTCTCACCAATAGCAGGAAAAGGTCTCATAAAACTTTCACCAAACATTGTTCTAAAATCTATACTCCATGTTCCTAAACTTACTTGTAATCTTTTGTTTGTGAGTCAACTATCTAAAGATTCTAATTGTCTTGTTACCTTTTTTGATTCTTATTGCCTATTCCAGGACAAGAGCTCGGGGAAAATAATTGGCAGTGCTAGAATGATAGAGGGTCTTTACTACTTTGATGACAACCTCTCTAGTAATAACAAGACTCACGGCTTCTGTGGTTTAAGTTCAATGCTAGTTCGTGACCAAATCATGCTTTGGCATCTTAGATTAGGACATCCTAGTTTTCCATATCTTAAGAATTTGTTTCCTACTTTATTTAAGAACTTAGATTGTTCATCTTTTCAATGTGAAAGTTGTTTTTTAGCAAAAAGTCACCGTACTACTTATATCTCAAAACCCTATCGTGCATCAAAACCATTCGATTTGATGCATAGTGATGTTTGGGGCCCCTCACAAATTACAACTTTATCTGGAAAACAATGGTTTATCACTTTTATTGATGATCACACACGATTATGTTGGGTATATTTGATGCGTGAAAAGCCTGATGTGGAGAAATTATTTAAAGAGTTTTATACCATGATTGAAAATCAATTTCAAACAAAACTCAGTATCCTTCGCACTGACAATGGAACAGAATATTTTAATAAATACTTGGGCACTTTTTTGAAAGAAAAGGGTATTCAACATCAATCTACATGTCATGACACTCCTAAACAAAATGGAATTGCTAAAAGAAAAAATAAACACTTGCTTGAAGTTGCTCGTGCAATCATGTTTTCCATGCATATTCCAAAGTATTTGTGGGGCGATGCTAGTTTGTCTTTTTTAATTAATAGGCTACCTACCCAGGTCCTACAATACATCACACCCTTGGATAGCTTCAAAAATTTTTTTCCCACATCCAGACTTTATGCAGATATTCCGATCAAAGTTTTTGGTAGCACGGTGTTTGTCCATCTCCCTAGCCAATTTTGGTCTAAACTTGATCCTAGAGCTGAAAAATGTGTTTTCATTGGGTATGCACCAAATCGAAAAGGATACAAGTGTTATAACCCTATTACGAAAAAAATCCATGTTAGTATGGATGTAACTTTTTTAAAAAATCAACCTTTCTTTGAAAAAACTACTCTTCAGGGGGAGATTGGACATGATGAATACAACTTTTGGATTACTAATTCACTACCTAGCACTGTTATAGATTCAACATTTCCATCAGCTTCTATTCTATCTCCTGCACAAGAGCAGGAAATGCCTTCTCAAGATATTGAAGATAAAGGTACTGCTAGTCACTCTTTGCCAAACATGGATGGATCACAAACAAGGGGAGAAATACCACAATCAAATACTGAGTTGTTAGTTTATACGCGGAAAGGAACAAAAAAGAAGGCCAAAGATCTACCTATTATTCTAGCACAAGACCAATCAAAATCTCCGAGGGATGGTCACTTGGATATACCGGGTAATTCTTCAAATTCAAATCCTCCTTCTATTATGCCTATTGATCTTAATGTTCCCATAGCCATCAGAAAAGGTATTAGAACATGTACCAAACACCCCATTGCCAAATATCTATCCTACAAAAAACTTTCCAATAATCATAGAGCTTTTGTCTCCAAGATCTCTCACTTATATGTTCCGAGAAACATTAAAGAAGCTCTAGATGATCCTAATTGGAAATTAGCAGTTATGGAAGAGATGAATGCTCTTAAAAAAAGTGGTACTTGGGAGATAGTTGATTTACCCAGGGACAAAAAAATTGTAGGTTGTAAATGGATATTTAGTGTTAAATGTAAGGCTGATGGGAGTATAGAAAGATATAAGGCTAGGCTTGTAGCAAAAGGTTTCACACAGACTTATGGGATAGATTATCAGGAAACCTTTGCTCCAGTAGCAAAAATAAACTCAATCCGAGTCCTATTATCTTTAGCTGTAAATTGCAACTGGCCCTTACATCAGTTGGATATAAAAAATACTTTTTTAAATGGAGACCTTGAAGAAGAAGTATTTATGAGCCTACCACTTGGTTTTGAAGGAAATCTTGATAAAAATAAAGTTTGTAAGCTAAAGAAGCCTTTATATGGCCTCAAACAATCTCCTAGAGCATGGTTTGAACGTTTTGGGACAGCTGTGAAAGATCAAGGGTATTGTCAAAGTCAAGCTGATTATACTATGTTCTACAAACTTTCAATAGATGATAAACTTGCTATTCTAATTGTCTATGTAGATGATATTATCTTGACAGGAGATGATAGTGCTAAGTTGATAAGATTGAAGAAAAAACTTGCGAATGACTTTGAGATAAAAGATCTGGGTCCATTGAAGTATTTCCTTGGTATGGAGTTTGCTAGATCTAAAGGGAAAATATTTGTTAGCCAATGCAAATATATACTCGATTTACTAAATGAAACAGGGCTACTTGGGTGCAAAGCTACGGAAACACCAATTGAGCCCAACGTGAAGTTACAACCTGCCAAGGCCGAGGATGTGATGAATATAGAACAATTTCAGAGACTTGTTGGAAGGCTAATCTATTTGTCCCATACACGCCCGGATATATCTTTTGCAGTGAGTATGGTAAGCCAATTTATGCACTCACCAGGACCAGAACACTTTGAAGCTGCATACAGAATTCTTAAGTACTTGAAGGGAACCCCTAGAAGAGGACTTTTATACCAAAAGCATAGGCATCTACAAGTAGAAGTTTATGTTGATGCAGATTGGGCTGGAAGTGTTACTGATAGAAGATCGACTTCTGGCTATTTCACCTTTGTTGGTGGGAATCTTGCTACTTGGCGAAGTAAGAAGCAGAATGTAGTGGCTAGGAGCAGTGCGGAAGCTGAATTTAGATCATTGGCTCATGGAATTTGTGAAGTAATATGGATCAAAAAACTAATAGAAGAATTAAAGGCTTTTAACTCCACACCGATGAAGGTCTATTGTGATAACAAAGCTGCAATCTCAATTGCTCACAATCCAGTTCTCCATGACAGAACCAAGCATGTGGAAGTAGATAAGCATTTATCAAGGAAAAAATCGAGAATGGATTGATTTGTACTCCATTTGTTCCAACCACAGATCAAATCGCAGACATACTTACAAAGGGACTGCCCAAAAAAAGATTCGACAGTTTGATTGGCAAGCTGACTATGGAAGATATCTTCAAGCCAGCTTGAGAGGGAGTGTTGGAAAATTTTAATTGTATCTTTCCAAATATGGGAAGATATTATTTTCTTGTAAATATAGAATACTCTAAATTGGGCTAATTGTTAAACTGATTACCAGTTTTCTATTATTAGGCTAATTGTTAGGCAATTAACTTGTTTCCTATTCTTAGGCTTATTGTTAGTTTCCTATTATTAGGCTGATTGTTAGGCAATCAACTTGTTTCCTATTCTTAGGCTGATTATTAGTTTCCTATTTTGTGTATAGCCTTCCCTATAAGATACAGCTGCTGTGTATATTCTTAAAAATGCAGAATAAAACATATTTTCTGCATACTCAAATAGTGTTTAGTTTGGCTATCGGAGCAAACGTCTCTTGGTATTCAATGCCATCAGATTGAGTGAATTCTTTTGCAACCAGCCGCACTTTAAATCTGTCTGCACCCTTCCATCAGCCTTGTATTTGACGATGAATATCCATTTACATTTGAATTTTAAGCCAAAAACACGTGAGCATTCAGCAAGCATAAAAAAAAGCCAGCTTTTGGCTTTTGGTTTGAAATCAGCATTCTACCCCTTTTGACTTGTGGTGTTATTTTAATATATCATCAATGGAAAAATAGTTAATGAACAAGGTTGCCAAAAAAAAAAAAAAAGGCTAGCTGCAAGAAGGTAGCTTTTTTTGCATGTCAAAAAAAGAAAAAAAAAATAATAAAATAAATAAATCTAGCTTTCTAGTTAGAAGCTAAAAATAAAAGCCCAACATTTTTAATCCGAAATGGTAAATGACATGATTTCTGCTGCCAGCTGTAATACTTCATACCATGAAAGCACAAATCTGATTGATATACTGATTTAAAACCATAATCTGATTGAGTCTATTGTCAAACGTTCATTAGCTTTTAGCAGCAGGACTCCATAAATGAGCTCCACTAACCATTTTTAGTAAAATAAATTAGGTTACTAATAAATTTATTAGTGTATTGAAGATAAAAACGGGAAGTGATTATATATTGGAAGGGATTTTGATTCAGTAAAATCAGAAAGAACATAACCCCCCCCCCCCCAAAAAAAAATAGAAAGAACAAAACCAAATAAGATTTAAGTAAGGAATACTAATTTCCATAAGTTGTTGAATTGTTAGCTTTTGATGTTCGGAAGAAGTTTATATTAGCTGATGAATATTTGAAAAGATGCTGCTCCCACGTATTTGGTAAAGCAATCAATTGATTGCGTTGCTAATGTGTAATCTTTTGACATCCATTGACCATAGTTGAGGCTGTTTATGAGTTTACCAAGTTTATGCCTTGCTCCTTCTTGACTTGATTTTGTATTTATCTATGATTTCCATATTCTTTAATGTTGTCTATAAAAATTTGCTTAGACACTTGCATCATTAGTTTTTGCTATTTAAGTATTTTCTGACATGCATAATTACCAACTTCTGCTGTAACTTAGTACCATGTAACTATTCTGTCATTGTAACTCATAATATTTTATATACAGGGAAGATATTGTGCCATCTGATAGGTCATGCAAGGTTTGCAATGTCTAGGGTAGTGAAGTGGGCTTGCAAACGTGCAGCGACTGCAGCACTTTATGGACTTTTTTTTTTTTTTTTACTATTGTTTTAGTTTTTTCCCCCTCAGTTAATGATTTCATGCATTATGATGTTCTGATCTTCAGATGACTGATGCTTACATGTCCTATAATTTTGTGATTGTTGTTTTTCAACTCGCCATGGTTGATTTTTCTTCTGCGTGTACAGCATTAGACCTGGATTTGCCAATTTACCTCCACTGCAGCTTAGTTTGTGTTTGATGGTGTCTTCTTTGGGTTATTATTATTACTAGTATTAGTAGCAGCAGCAGCAGCAGCAGCAATAGCAAGGATAACAGGTTATCCAACTATGCATGATTCCAATATGATGTATGTGCTATGTCATAAATGGTATTCTACACTTTCAGTAAAATTCCAAAATTCTTCCCTTTGCCAGCATAATAACATGAAAGGAAGTTCTGCAACTATCAGGGGCAGTCCAGAAAATCTTGAGTCATTTGATCTGGATATGGTTAATCTCCTTGCTGGTCGACCAACAAAGCATAACTCCTTTCTGACACCGTTTTTTGTTCTTGTTTTTTTATTTATGCTACTATCTTGTGTACGTGTTCTGGAAAGTTAATTGAAATTCTACTTCTGTATATTATGTATCTAAATAAGTTCTTTCATTGTTGGTGATTATCACTATTATTTTTGTTCAGGTGATATCAAAAGGCACATCCGAGCAAGGAAACACTGAACATGAGATCCTTCTGAACCGTCACTCTTCCAAAAAACGTAGAGAAGATGCTTCTTCGGACGATGAGCAGCAAGATTCGAGAAGAGGGCGGTCTAAGTTGGAACGTTGGACAAGCCAAAAGGAGAGGGATTTTAGTATTGGCACTAAGTCATCTTCCTTGAAGGTCAAACAGATTGACAAGAACAACAATGGCGGGTCTTCCTTGCCCAGCAAGCTTCCGGAGAAGACAACTGAAACCATTGATAATCATCGGCCCAGCAAGCTTCCAGAGAAGACAACTGAAACCATTGATAATCATCGGCCCAGCAAGCTTCCAGAGAAGACAAATGAAACCGTTGATAATCATTGGCCCTCGGGTGATTGGGAAGATGCTGAGGATTCGGAGAAGAAGAATCTCGATGTGAGACCATTGGAAAATAAGCACTTGGACACAGTTGCAAAGTTGAAGAAGCGTAGTGAGCGTTTCAAGCTTCCAATGCCAAGTGATAAGGATGCCATGGCGATTAAAAAGATTGAAAATGAACCATTACCTTCCGCTCAAAGTGAAACCCGGGCAGATTCAGCTATCAAACCGGAGCGTCCAGCTCGGAAACGGAGGTGGATAGGTAACTAATTGATTAATCAAGGTTCCAATTTTCATCGGGTATGCTGTTCTGCTCACGCTTCCAAGGGGGAAATATAGAACTTTTTGAGAGCCCCTCATGCCCTTGTGCTGGCTGCTTATCTCTGCAATAGTTAATTTGCCATTGTAACCATGCTGCCACCATGCACTTCAATTTTATGTGTGTATATATATACCCGTGAATGTAACATTGTCCTGGCCATTGATGGTGGCATAGAATTTACTCTTTTTTTCTTTTCTTCCCTTTTTTGGCTTCGGGTAAAATTTATTCATAATGTATTCAGTTTATAGCTTGGAGGACACTTTTATCGGTGTCTGAACTGAAAAAGGGCCTGCGCTGTGAGGTGAGTCATTTGATTAATGCTGGATTCGTCACAAGGTGGCAGAGATTTAAAGGAACATGTGGGTGAAGAAAGAGAAACTCATAAGAGGAAGATCGATGTAGATCTTGATGATCATTGTTCCTGTATCTGGACCATATGTTTTTGTTGTTGTTTCTGTTTCATTACAGGACAGCTAGAGCTAGTTACGTTGATCTTCGTTTTAAGGAATGACATATATACACACACACACACATACATATAGAAAGTAATAGCAGAAAAGAGCAAGAATTAATCAACGTTGAAAATTTTGAGATTTGAGCCTGCAATATATCTGGTGGTAATTGGTACAATGGAGGTGTGTGATTTCTGCAGTGGATTTTGAAGACCCTTTGTGATTCACTTGCTACTTCTCTTCGGGCCGCCAGTTTTTTTTTTTTTTTTTGGGTTATATTTCATCGTAAAATAAATTGAGTCAGTTTGGTAAACGAAAATAACTATTCATTTGGGCTGCTACTTCTTCTCAAATGAAAAAAAAAATAATTAATAAATAAATAAAATCAAAATTGTAAAGCTTGGTAATATAAATTATACATGGAATAATTTTAGTATTATAAAAGTGATTTTCACTCAAAAGGTATAAAAATAATTAACCCTTTATAATAAGCATTTATGTGACTCAATCACGACAAAAGTCACCCACTCCGTAGTCACTGTTTGGCAATATGGCTATCGGAAACTGTGATGTGAAATGGGATACCGGCATGTTTGGCAAGAGGGCTAGTAGCTTTACCATTGCGCTCCGCGGTTGAAGCATTAGCTGGCCGAAATACCCTTGCATGTCTTGGCCCCACAAACCAAACATCAGTCCAACAGATGTAAAACGGATGACAAATCAGGGATCGAAAAGGAAAATTAGGATCACCATAAATGGAGAAAGTCTGGGGCCGAACAAGGGAGAAGCAGTTTGAACTCAGAATGAGGCTCAAACAGAGAGATGGGATGTTTCTAAGGGTGGTTGCCCCTCTCTGCGAAAACAAGATGATCCCTAAAATGGAGATCATCGGAGCCTATGATTTCCGTTCCATCTACAAAATCAACAACCCTTTTGTGTGTGTGTGTGGGTTGGGGTTGATATCACCGGCCTTTCCATGATTTTCTTTTCTTTTCTTTTATTTTTTTCTGCGGCAGCGGCCGCTCGCTTGGTTGCAGCGCCGTGCCGGTGGTGGTGGTGGTGATGACCTCTTATGGGGAAAAAAAAAAAAAACTTGTTGCTATGTACATATTAGGGGCTGTGATGATATTTCTCGAATTCATGCCTCAGACACTGAGATTGTGATCCGTTTCTTGGCAGGGCAACTCTTGAGGGTCAGTGAGTAAGAGAGAGAGAGAGAGACTGGATTTAGTCATCATTTTTTCTTCTTGGTGTCTCTCCCTCACAGGCAACTGTTGTTGCAGCCATGGCGGATCAACCCTTCTCCTTGTCTGATAAAAAACAAATCTGAGCCTCAACTTATATCTTCCTTCAATATCTACATCTATTGATGTCCTAATAAACATGTATATATCCTGGGACGAAGCAGGATTTTTAGCCTGCGGGCGATTAATTTCTTTTTTTTTTTCATGGTTCGATTTAGCGATGGAAAAAATTATAATTAATATTATGAATTATGAATCCGTCTAGCGCAACAAAATTTGCTAAGAACTTTTGAAAATTACTAAAAATTTTCTTACCTTCTCAAAAAAGTTCAACACTTTCTTAAAAAAAAATTTATAACTGTCGTTTGTCTAATAGTAAAAAATTTTTTTATTATTTTTACCATGAACTCTTACGTTACCAAACGTCAATTACTGTAATTAATTTTTTTTGAAGTCATTATAACGAAAAATATAAAATGTAATAATTTAATATTATCCAGATGATTTGCACCAAATCATTTTGACGGTTTAGTACTATCAATTTTTGTTCAAAGAGATTATCATAAACTATTCTAATGGTTTGACATTGTTAACTTTCGTCTGAACAAATCACTGTTAGTCGTTTTGACGCTAGTGACGTTTTGAGTTCGATTTGATTTACAAAAAAATTATGATTAATACAAAATTTTAAAATCGTTCAAATGAAAATTCAATCTGTTAGAATAGAAATTTTACTTTTTATCTAAAAAAAAAAATATGGTCTAACATGGGTATACTAAACACCAAAAGTTTTCTTTAGTCATATTTTCACTATTTTTTTGTTTTTTTGTTTTTTTTACCGTGCGGAAAGAACCCTATATTAAATAAATAAAAATAAATTAATATAATGTATAGATGGTTGGGCTTTGGAAGATACACTAAACACCAAAGTTTTCTTTAGTCATATTTTCACTATTTTTTTGTTTTTTTGTTTTACCGTGCGGAAAGAACCCTATATTTAATAAAAAAAAATAAATTAATATAATGTATAGATGGTTGGGCTTTGGAAGATTGGTCCGTAAGCTATTTATTTTTTTTAATTTAAGATGGTTAATTATATTGTCACTCTTTAAGTTATAATTGATTTTTATTTACCACTTCATATATTAACCATGACATTTTGCTCTCTCAACTATTTAAAAAGTGTTTCAATTAAAAATTATTAAAAAAATTAAATTGAAACAATAATATAATTTTAATAATATTAAAATACTCTTAAACATAAAAGAATAAATAAAATAAAAGCTCTCGTAATTATTTAACCTTGATTTGGTGCAGTGAAAAATTCTAAAAATTTTTAAAAATTATTTATTTTTTCTTATTGCACGAATTATGAATTCATAAATTATTTCAAATTATCTTATTTTATCTTATTTTTTATCACCTTGATAATTTCACCCCAACAAAGGAGGCTCTGTTGATAGTTTGTTAAGGCGTATGATTCTCACTTTTCCATACAATTTTCATCAAGAGGGGCGTTGGGAGTGGGAAAAAAATAAAAAAAATTAAAAATTAGTATTAATGTGATATAAAAGTAATATGTGACAAAATTTGATTAGATGAATTTAAAAATTTTTAAATTTCTTTTAAAGTTTTTAATAAAAAGTTAAGAATGCAAATGGACCCTTTGGATTCTTTGCTGGCATAATTGTTTGATATTTAGAGTCTGTTTAGTAACGTTACCATTTTTCTGTTTACTTTTATATGCTTATGTTTTCTGTTTTTTGTTTTTTGTTGTAATTTTTTTTTCTGAAATGAAAACTGAAACTGTGTTTGAAAATACAATTTTGTTTACAATTATTAGTTTTTATTTTCATAAAATATTTAATTTTATTAGTTTTTTAAAAATTAATTGAACTTAATAAATGTATTTTATATCAATTTAATTTAACTATATTATTTATTAAAAACAATTGAATAAAACATAAGTGTTAAATCATTTAACATAGTAAATATAAAATTTATTAATTATAATTTAATTATATTATTTACTAAAAATAATTGAATAAAATATATTTCATAATAATTTAAATAATTTAATTACAATATTTATTAAAAATAATTTAATAAAATATAATCATATTAAATAAATTAATTGAATTGAATTTAATTTAATTATGATATTTATTAAAAATAATTTAATAAAATATATTTATTATTAGTTAAATTAATTATTTAATTTAATATTTATTAAAAATAATTTAATAAAATATATTTCCTATTAATTAAATTAACTAATTAAATTTAATTATTTATTAAAAATAATTTAATAAAATATATTTCCTATTAATTAAATTAACTAATTAAATTTAATTATTTATTAAAAATAAATAAATAATTTATATTAAATATTAATTTAATTATATTATTTATTAAAAATAATTTTAATTTAATAAAATATTGGAATAAAATAATTTACTCTAATATTACATAACAAAAATGGATAAATTATTAAAATTGACAAAATGTTTGAAAAAAAAGAGTAAAAACATTGTTTTTCGTATTTATGTTTTTTTGTTTAAATTTGCATTTTTTTGGAAGCAAGAAAACGTAAATAAATTTAACAAATATGTTTCTATGGTCAGTTTACAAAATTTTGAAAATATAAACAGAAAAATAAAAAATAAAAATAATACCAAACATGGTCTTAGATTCTAACTCCAAGGTGGGTTCCGTTGTTCTCTTGATGGAAAATTAGCATACCATTGGAAAGTTTAAATTTTAGTAATTTTGATATTTTATATTAAAAAATTATTAATTGTAATTTTTAATACGTTTAACGAAACAAGTAGAAATTTTTAAAATTTTTTTGTAATTTTAAATATTTGATAAAATTTTCAACAATTTTTAATAATTTTCAAATTAAATAAGTTTCTATAAAAAAATAATAAAAATTAGTATTTTATCACTTCTAGTAAATTTTCTTTGATTTTCGCCTGGGTTGGTAAATGGCTGTCAACACGTTGGCTTCCTCGGGGAATTTTTGTTTTCAAGTGCAATCTCGTGATGTAGCGTATTTGGCATCGAACTATTCCTGAAAAAACTTGTTCGCCCAAATAACTATTTATTTATTATTTTTTCGTATTGTGATGTGTCATTTAAAAAAAAAGTTATTTGTTTAGTAAAAATTAAATAAAATTAGAAAAGTTAGCATATTAAGTGTTTTTGGAGTGCTAAAATTAGTAAAAAATAAAAAATAAAAATTAGATAAAATTTAAATGGTTGGATATTTGATGTGTTTTTTTGGAAAAGTGTTTAAAATTAAAAAAATTAGTAGGAATTAAAGAAAATTAAATAAAATTTATAAAATTTTACTATCTCAAAAAAAATACAATTTGAGCAATGTGCATCACATATAAAAAAATTTTTTTAAATTATATTTTATCTCATTTTTTCTTAATTTTTGGTACACCAAACGTACTTTATATATAAAAATATCTGCTGCAGGAAAATAAAAAATTAAAATAAAAATAAGAATCAATTTTCCTTTTTTTTTTTTTTAACCAGGGAGTTCCCCAAGGATGACCTCAGGATTGCCAATTTGGAAGTTCGTGTGAGATATTATAAATATTATTGATAGGACATTTACGTTTCAACCTTGATGCTTTTTTGGAAAAAGCCTATCATCCGTCTGGCTTGCGCTGCGGTAACCTGTGTTCAAAATGTCCGAAATATCCTTCTACCCTTCACGTTAACAGGGTGACCGACTGCCCCTCCCTCCCTCTTGCCACAAGATGTAAATAAGTGGTGAAAGGAGGAGGAAAACCAAAGATGGGGGAACCATAAAAGGTTGGGATTGGGGGATCAAGCAGAGGATTAGGCTTCAGAATGAATGAGGCTCCAACAGAGAGATGGGATGTTTCTGAGGGTGGTTGCCCCTCTCCGTAAGACAGAAAGATGATCATCCATTTGGACTGTATCATCAGACCCGATGATTTCTCCTGAAAAATCAACGGCCCTTAGCGATCGCTCTCTCTCTCTCTCTCTCTATATATATATATATATATGTATATGTATGTATACATTTGTGTGTGTGTGTGTGCCGCGCGCGCGTGCTGGTGAAACAGCTTGGGTAAATTACATTGATCTCGCCTTTTCCTTTTCCTTGAGGTTTATGAACTTTGAAACAAACGGAGCCTATGAGGCTGTGATGATAGCTTTCTGGGCAGATGATTTGGGTTCCGGGGATCTGGCTCGTTTCTTGGCGGGGCAGTCCGGAGGGTCTGTGGGAGAAGGGGTGGTTCGGTTCTTTCTCCTCTCTCGCGGGCAACCGTTGTTTGCAGCCATGGCGGAGTCGGATCCTGGTCTGATCATACACAGATCTGAGCCTCCCCTTCTCTCTCTCTGTGCAATATATACGTGCACATATTGTATATTTGTACATGTGAGGGGTATGATTTGCCGAACTGTGTTTGTTTGGAAAATATGATAGATTTTTGTTGGAGTTTTTACAATATTTATAATTTTAAAATTGAATAAATTTTAGTTGGAGTTTATCTTAATATAAAATTTTATTATAATATTTAATTATAATTAAAAACAATTTAATATACATCGTGCTTAAATGTAATATATTATGCTTGTATTAATGTTAATATATCAAATGATATTTATTTACATATTTACTTATCACGTACCAACAATCAATGCTAATGGACCCTCCCATCAAAAGGGTAGGGCTAACATCGCCAAATCCCAGTCCAATGCCCAAGAAACTCACCCACCGCCCAAATCAATTGCAGGCTTTGCAGCTTCTTCAGTCGTCTTCTTCTTCTTCTTCTTCTTCAGACTCTTCGTTCTCTGTTTCAGTTCCACAGTCGCTGCTTCTTCAGTCGAAGGCTGATGAAGCCGGAAGAAAGACGAACTGGCGAGGTTGTTTGTTTAATCTCGACCTGGAACGGGAGGGCTTCAATGATTCAATTCTCTGTCTCTATCTATTCATCTATATATCTATGAGGTTGTGATGATGTTTTTGAAAAACATCAGGTGTTCTGAGGAGGAATTGTATCTTGGCGGGGCAACACAGGGCCTGCGAGGGGTTGGTTATGCTTGCTTTCGCATGGCAACTGTTTTTGCAGCCATGGCGGTCTCTCCTTTTGTCTGACAAAAGGCGAATCTGAGCCTCGCTTCTCTGTTTCAGTTCCAGAGTCGTCGCTTCTTCAGTTTTCTACTTGGATTTTGCAGTTCAAAATTTATCCATCTATTTATCTACGAGGCTGTGATGATGTTTTTGAAAATGATCAGGCGTTTTGAGGACGAATGGTGTCTTGGCAGGGCAACACAGTGGGCCTGCGAGGGGTTGGTGATTCTTGCTTTCTCTCTTTCGCATGGCAACTGTTGTTGCAGCCATGGTGGTCTCTCATTTTGTCTGAGAAAAGGCGAATCTGAGCCTCGCTCCTCCCACGCCCTCCATCTCTCTACATTTTCTTTTTCGTTTCTGGTTTTCATTGTTGATTTTCCGATGATTTTCGAAAAATTTTTGGTTTGAATCAAGAGAAACTCGCAATTAGGGTCTGTTAGTTTTATTAGCACTGTCGACGCTCCCAATGCACTCTCTATGATTGGTGTTTGGTTGCTGTGAAAATAAAATGTAAAAAGAAACTAATCTTCCTGGAAACCAGAAATTACAATAAGGGGGATGGGATCATGAAAATTAGTTTTACGAGTAAATAATGAATTAATTATTGTACTCTTTAATCTCTAAAATAATTTTAATACAAAAAAAAATTATTATTTTCAAACTTAAATTTAATGTAGCTTAATTTTAAAAAATAGTAAGTAGTTAAAAAAAAATGTTAACTAGTATAGTGTAAAGATATTTAAATGAAAGGAGAAAATGTAAGGTGAAAAGTTTTATTTCTTTCTCAATTCTATAAATTTTTCTTTCGATTAATTTGAGGGGCAAAAAAGAAAAGATTTATTTTTTTATTTTTCACAAAAAATTATAAAAACTTGAAATTTTAGGCAGACAAATTTATTTTAATATACTGAAAATTTAAACGTATAAATGATTTTTTATTTATCACAATATAATTGCACTTGGAAGTAAAAATTCTTGGAAGCACGCAACCTTCAATTCCTAAGTTCTTTAAAAATTTCGTTCTTTTTGATGCTTCATTAATTTAGAAATTATTTTTATCTTTAAAAATATTGTGGTAAAAGATTTAAAGCCCTTGAAAATAAGTGTCAGTATTAAAATTATGTTTTTAAATTTTTTTTTTTTCAAATACTAGTGGGTATAAAATTATGTTGTAAAAGTTCTTAAAAATGCAACTGCTTATTTTAGTATGTATTCGGTTTTAATATCAATCTAAAAATATTTCGGCTTTGTGATATTGAAAAATATTGAAAAATATTAAAAATTTATAAATATTTATTTTTTATCTCATTGTACGAATAATTTATCTGATTGCACGAATAATTAGACTCATAATTCTTATCAAATTTTATCATTTTTTATTACTCTAAACGTAAATATAAATAGTAGAATATATAAATAGTAGAATATAGAAATATTGAATTATCCCAAGATTATTTCCTGTGAATTTTGGGTGGTGGTGTATATTTTTATTGTCAAAAAAATTCATTTGGTATAATATATATAGAGAGAATTTGGTTCACTATTTTTTTAAATAAATATATATATACTTTTGGTTCAATAACATTTTTTATGTTTATAAATGTTATGTTTATCATTATAAAATAAAATAAACCTAATGTAGTGCCACGTATCATTTTCATAGTGCACTTGTAAAAGTTAATTTCCATTTTAAATAAATTAATAATAATTTATTAGTTTCATTTATTGACATAAGAGATAATTATGAAAATTAACTTATGGCCGTTAATATGTGTTTGTTTACCATAAAAATTACATATAACAAAGGGTGTAACCCATTCAAATCTTGGATGCCCTTTCCTGTTTGAGTCTTTTTTTATAATTCATCTGAAAGTCTCGTCATTGTAAATGAGAGTCTTATCATTAAACTGTATAATTTTTAGGTTTGGTTTGGAAAAATTAGCATGTACTAACTAGCAGATGCTAATTTCTTGAGAATACAAAATTTTTAATATATTGACATTTATACCCTTATGTACTAAAAGTTTGCTAATAGCTTGGGATAAATTAGTAAAGATAATCTAGTAATTTTTGTATTTGTTAGTAGCTTGCTACAAATTAGGTAGTGCTAATTTTAGATTCCCAAACGGACCCTTAGTTTATGAAGCTGGTGTATACTACTAGTATAAATATATATATTTTAAAAAAAAGAAAACTTAGTAAAATTAAAGCTACATAACATGAGATTTATATGTACATTTTACAAAATTGTGGATCATCTCATTGTATGATGGTATGAGTTAAAATTCCAAATCATTTGTTAAATTAAGGTGTCGTTTGAGAACCTCGGCTACTAGTCAGCTATTTTGTAACAACATTGTAGGAGCTATTTTATCATCTTTTTAAAATTAGCATGTGCTAACTAGCAGATGCTAATTTCTTGGGAATGCAAAATTTCTAATATATTGACATTTAAACCCTTATGTGCTAAAAGTTTGCTAATAGCTTGGGAAAAATTAGTAAGGGTAATCTGGTAATTTTTATATTTGTTAGTAACTTGCTACAAATTAGCTAGTGCTAATTTTGGGTTCCCAAACGGACCCTTAGTTTATGAAGCTGGTGTATTGTACAAGTATACTACTAGTAGAAATATATATATTTAAAAAAAAAAACTTAGTAAAATTAAAGCTACATAACATAGAGGTTTATATGTACATTTTACAAAATTGTGGATCATCTCATTGTATGATGGTATGAGTTAAAATTCCAAATCATTTGTTAAATTAAGGTGTCATTTGAGAACCTCGGCTACTAGTCAGCTATTTTGTAACAACATTGTAGGAGCTATTTTATCATCTTTTTAAAATTAGCATGTGCTAACTAGTATATGTTAATTTCTTGGGAAAATGCAAAATTTCTAATATATTGACATTTATACTCTTATGTGCTAAAAGTTTGCTAATAGCTTGGGAAAAATTAGTAAGGATAATTTGGTAATTTTTGTATTTGCTAGTAGCTTGCTACAAATTAGCTAGTGCTAATTTTGGGTTCCTAAATGGATCCTTAGTTTATGAAGCTGGTGTATTGCACAGGTATACTACTAGTATAAATATATATATTTAAAAATAAAACTTAGTAAAATTAAAGTTACATAACATGAGGTTTATATGTACATTTTACAAAATTGTGGATCATCTCATTGTATGATGGTATGAGTTAAAATTCCAAATCATTTGTTAAATTAAGGTGTCGTTTGAGAACCTTGGCTACTAGTCGGCTATTTTGTAGCAACATTGCAGGAGCTATTTTATCATCTTTTTAAAATTAGCATGTGCTGACTAGTATATGCTAATTTCTTAGGAATGCAAAATTTCTAATATATTGACATTTATACTCTTATTTGCTAAAAGTTTACTAATAGCTTGGAAAAACTTAGTAAGGGTAATCTGGTAATTTTTGTATTTGCTAGGAGCTTGCTACAAATTAGCTAGTGCTAATTTTGGGTTCCCAAACGGACCCTTAGTTTATGAAGCTGGTGTATTGCACAGGTATACTACTAGTATAAATATATATATTTAAAAAAAAAAACTTAGTAAAATTAAAGCTACATAACATGAGGTTTATATGTACATTTTACAAAATTGTGGATCATCTTATTGTATGATGGTATGAGTTCAAATTCCAAATCATTTGTTAAATTAAGGTGTCATTTGAGAACCTCGGCTACTAGTCGGCTATTTTATAACAACATTGTAGGAGCTATTTTATCATCTTTTTAAAATTAGCATGTGTTAACAAGCATATGCTAATTTCTTGGGAATGCAAAATTTCTAATATATTGACATTTAAACCCTTATGTGCTAAAAGTTTGCTAATAGCTTGGAAAAAATTAGTAAGGGTAATTTGGTAATTTTTGTATTTGCTAGTAGCTTACTATAAATTAGTTAGTGCTAATTTTGGGTTCCCAAATCGACCCTTAGTTTATGAAGCTGATGTATTGCACAGGTATACTACTAGTATAAATATATATATTTAAAAAAAAACCTAGTAAAATTAAAGTTACATGACATGAGAATTATTTGTACATTTTACAAAATTGTGAATCATCTCATTGTATGATGGTATGAGTTAAAATTTCAAATCATTTGTTAAATTAAGGTGTCGTTTGAGAACCTCGGCTACTAGTTAGTTATGTTGTAGCAATATTGTAGGAGCTATTTTATCATCTTTTTAAAATTAGCATGTGCTAACTAGCAGATGCTATTTTCTTGGGAATGTAAAATTTCTAATATATTGACATTTAAACCCTTATGTGCTAAAAGTTTGCTAATAGCTTGGGAAAAATTAGTAAGGGTAATCTGATAATTTTTGTATTTGTTAGTAGCTTACTACAAATTAGCTAGTGCTAATTTTGGGTTCCCAAACGGACCCTTAGTTTATGAAGCTGGTGTATTGCACAAGTATACTACTAGTATAAATATATATATTTAAAAAAAAAAAAAAACTTAATAAAATTAAAGCTACATAACATGAGGTTTATATGTACATTTTACAAAATTGTGGATCATTTCATTGTATGATGGTATGAGTTAAAATTCCAAATCATTTGTTAAATTAAGGTGTCGTTTGAGAATCTCGGCTACTAGTTGGCTATTTTGTAGCAACATTGTAAGAGTTATTTTATCATTTTTTTAAAATTAGCATGTGCTAACTAGCAGATGCTAATTTCTTGGGAGTGCAAAATTTTTAATATATTGACATTTAAATCCTTATGTGCTAAAAGTTTGCTAATAGTTTGGGAAAAATTAATAAGGGTAATCTGGTAATTTTTGTATTTGCTAGTAGTTTGCTACAAATTAGCTAGTCCTAATTTTGGGTTCCCAAACGGACCCTTAGTTTATGAAGCTGGTGTATTGTACAGGTATACTACTAGTAGAAATATATATATATTTAAAAAAAAAGACTTAGTAAAATTAAAGTCACATGACATGAGATTTATATGTACATTTTACAAAATTGTGGATCATCTCATTGTATGATGGTATGAGTTAAAATTCTAATTCATTTGTTAAATTAAGGTGTCGTTTGAGAACCTCGGCTACTAGTCGACTATGTTGTAGCAACATTGTAGGAGCTATTTTATCATCTTTTTAAAATTAGCATGTGCTAACTAGCAGATGCTAATTTTTGGGAATACAAAATTTCTAATATATTGACATTTAAACCCTTATGTGCTAAAAGTTTGCTAATAACTTGGAAAAAATTAGTAAGGGTAATCTGATAATTTTTGTATTTGATAGTAACTTGCTACAAATTAGCTAGTGCTAATTTTGGGTTCCCAAACGGACCCTTAGTTTATGAAGCTGGTGTATTGCACAGGTATACTACTAGTATAAATATAGATATTTAAAAAAAAAAAACTTAGTAAAATTAAAGTTACATAACATGAGGTTTATATGTACATTTTACAAAATTGTGGATCATCTCATTGTATGATGGTATGAGTTAAAATTCCAAATCATTTGTTAAATTAAGGTGTCGTTTGAGAACTTCAGCTACTAGTCGGCTATGTTGTAGCAACATTGTAGGAGCTATTTCATCATTTTTTAAAAATTACCAGATTATCCTTGGTTATACTTCCAGAAAGGGTCGACCCCTCTAAATTGATGGGTCGACCAATTTTTTTATATTTTGAGGAGTTGGGGTATTTATTTTTCAAAGATAATTTTAAAAAATATTTTGAAGTATTAAGGGTATAAATGTCAATATACAAATTTAGCTATAGCTAACTTAGTTTCCTAAACGCAAAAATAGCTTACTTTTTTTTAACTAATTATTAGCTAGCTAAAAACTAAAAAAAAGTAAATTAATTGAGTTTTCAAATCACGTCTTAGAGGACCGTGACAACTACTCTTAATCTAATGAGACGGTTGCCTAAGACCTACTAAAAAAAGAAGGTTTCATTTTTTTAATATTAATAATAAAAGTATTAAATGCATTAATTATTACAAATTTTATATTTGACTTTTAGATTTTTTACAAGTCTATCTAAATTAATAATTATCTTTTTTTTTGTGAAAGGTAAAGTTTTTCTTTTTTTTATAAGGGAAGGAGAAAAACTCGAACTCGAGTTATAAGCGAGCAGGAGAGGCTCTTAACTATTGAGTTATATGCCACGCTCTATAAATTAATAATTATCAAATGTGATATACATGACTTTCGAACTCTTACTATTCTATCTTTATAATTATTTTATTAAATGTATTATTATATTATTATTAATTTTATTTGTATATATTAGAAATTGAAAAGAATATCAAATCGTAGGTCTTTTGTCCATCTGGGAAGACTTGTGGTATAGTTGTCGAGTTGTAAACTTGTCTGGCAAATACCTGGGCCATCTTTTGCAAGTTGTAGATCACAGAACAGAATCACATTGCTAGAGCTCGTTGACAGTGCAAATTTGAAATGCGTACTGCCTGGAATCAGGAAAAGGCCCCGAATGCCCTCCACGCGCTATTACCACAGGCTCGGACCCTGCGTGAGGGAAATAAAAAGATGATGCCACATTGATGCGGGGGAAATGAGATACGAACAAATTTGACACGCAACAAAAAGAATTATGATCAGAAGCTATCAACTTGTTGCCACAGTTAATTGAGAGGAGGTTAAATTGTTTCTCTTTAGAAGTTTTGAAAATAAGAAATTTATTTATATTTTAGATATTAAGGTGGTATTTGGTTTATTTTTTTATTTTTTATTTTTTATTTTCGTTTTATGTGTTAAAAACTCAAAACGAGAAAATAAAAAATACTATGTTTTTCTTGTTTTGAGATTTTCTTTGTTTTTTGTTTTGTTAAAAACTCGCAAAATGACTTTTTATCATTTTTCATTTCATGTGTAAACTCATTTTTAATTTTTGAAAATAAATTTTAAAAACACAAGTAACCAAATAAATTTTGAACTGTTTTTCTTATTTTCAAAGGTACAAAATAAAAAATGAGCTCAAAACATAAAATAGAAAATAAAAATAAAAAAGAGAAAAGAAAAAAATAAACCAAATGAACCTTAAGAGATTCATGTGTAATTAATTTAATATCCAGGAAAATTATGTGTAATTTACACTTTATGTTTTGAACAATAACGTAGCGATTATTAGCTTAATTGGCTTATTACCTAGAGAATTCAACAGTCTCAATAATAAGGTGTCATGTTATACTTATTTTGAGTTTATATTTTATTTTATATTTTTTAAAATAAAAAATCAGTTCAAAATATACGTAAACACTTGTATTTTAAAAATTTGTTTTAAAAAATAGAAAATAAATTTATACATAAAATATAAAATAAAAAAATAATTTTAAATATTTTTAACCAAAAACTAAAAAAAAAATCAAAATACAAAAAATAAAAAAGATTGAATCAAATACATTTTTTATACTTTGTATTTTAAAATTTTCTAAATATAAATCACATACAATAAAAAATAAAAAGCAAAATACAAATCAATGCCACTCAATAATTTTCAAAACAACCCCCTCTTCTTTTTCTTTTATTTGATAGGTAAAGCATCTTCAGCCCATTACGCCATTACAGGGAGTGATCAAGCATCGAACCTATTCGGTCGAACCATCCATTCATTTCTGAGCTTTTAGAGAGAGATAGAGAGGAGAGAGATGAAGATCACGGCGTTGTTGGTGTTGAAATGCAACCCGGACGGTTCTGATCCGGTGATACTGGCGAATGCGACAGATGTAAGCCATTTCGGGTACTTTCAGAGGTCGAGCGTCAGAGAGTTCATCGTCTTCGTCGGTCGGACCGTCGGAAAGCGGACCCCACCAGGCCAACGCCAGTCCGTCCAACACGAAGGTCCGATTTCTCCCGATTCTTCTATTCTGAATTTGGGTTTTGGATCTCCTAGTCGTTATGTCTTAGCCGTTGAAAATTTCCAGTTAGATTGTTGTTTTTTTACCTGAATTCATCAATATCTATAGTATTCGATCGAGGTAATTTAGTTTCGCATCATGCTTTATTTAGGTTTGGTGAATATTGGATAAACTTGTGGTTTTGTAATTTTGGTTATTTGGATATTTTGTGGATTTCTAAGTTTGATCCAATTCTGGGCAATTCTTTTATTGAAAAATTAGGCTCTGAATTCACAAAATTCCGTATTATTTTAGCTGAGAACTAGGATGAAGTTATGGTCTTGTAATTAGAGTTCTGTGTACTTTTGCAAATTCAGTACGATTTTGGTAAATGAAGTGGAGGAAGTACTGGTTTTGTGCTTGAGTATGCTTAGCAATTTCAATAATCTGATCTGGGATTTGAAGCTTGATCAGCCTTTGGGAAATCCTTTTTCTAGGAAATTATGCTGTGAATTTACAAAATTTAGCACTATTTGGCTAAGAAATTGGGAAAAGGGCTTTTCCAATGAAACTTGAACTAAGTTGATAAAATTTGATCTGAATGGCTTCATTTTATTGGTTGATATCTTTTAAGAAATATGAAAATTACATGATAATAGAAACTTGGATTTGATTAGAGATCCCGATCACCTGTAATATATTAAGTGCACACACTTAAATAGGTTTTGTAGTGTTCCACAGATATCAGGTACACATATTTGTTAGACAGTGATACATGTTTGATATATTACATCCTATGAAATACATGTCTAATTATTTTATTATTTTTTCAGTTATGGTTAGGTCATGCCCTGGATTATGCAGCAGAAGCTACTCAAATTATAAAATCTTCTGGCTCATAACGTGAATTAACATATAGCTATAAAAAATATATAGAAATTATTCTTATTAATTTTTTTTTGTCCCTGCGATATCTATATACCTGTTTTTCCAAAATCCCTTGATACTCTTTCAATATAATTCCTTGTTTATTTATTAAAAAAAATTAGAAATAATATTTTCACAAATTTATTTTGAAGATGATGATGTTCTATTGAATTTGAAGAAGATTACAAAGATGTCTAATATCCTCTATTTTTAGGAGTGTGCATCATTTCGTACGTCAGTGAGTGGTGCTGACAATATCAATTGTTCAACTTTCACTAAAATTTTCAATTCTTATATTGTTGCTTTGATTTGTGGTGTTGAAAAATGAAATGAAACAAAACAAAACAAAATAAAAGACTAAAACCCTGGATTTGTCCGAGGATAGAGATAAACGTTAGTCTTAAAGTGTGATATATATTGATATTTGACACGAGAGAAGATCTGTTTTCCGTCAGGCAGTGTGATGTTAATGTTTTATGAGCTTGTAGTTACGTTGGAGTTCAAAACTTTTAAGTTTGTATTTAAGTCAACTCTTTTTGCTGCCCTTGTGGAATTACTTTAATATAGAATGGTAAGGTTTTGCATGAAATTGGTAAGTTAGGGGTTTGAAGTGCTCTACTTTCTAATAGTTATAAAAAGAAAAAGGAACAAAAGTGGTTTACTTTCTAATACTTTAATTGGGCTGTATGCTTATACTGGCTTGTTTTCATAAGCAGATTAATTCATATTCGGATGATTGTTCCAGTTTTGAAGTTGTGTTTTTTTTTTTTTTCCCTCTCTCTTTCTTTCTTCTAAATTTTGGCATGTCAATATCATTTGAATTAACTTATTAGAATTCTTTTGTTTTTCGGTTCACAGAATACAAAGTACATTCGTACAACAGTAATGGCCTTTGTGCAGTGGGTTTCATGGACGATCACTACCCAGTCCGAAGTGCATTTTCTCTGCTCAATCAGGTATCTCACTTACATTGCTTTATCTGTTTTATTTGGAGCACATTTTTATATTTTGCAGTTGCAGCAACTCTCTATGTATTTGTGTATTGTTAGACCTGAAAGAAGTTGGTTCCTTACCTGCTAGGTGACTTAACGTGTGTGATTCTTATGGATAGGATCATAAGTATGAAGTGGCATGATTGATCCATCAATTAATATGATCACTTCATTATACAAAAATTGTCTATGTTGTTATGAATAGGTTCCCAAAAGTTGAACTGGTGCATTTTGAAGCATTTTTCACTACTTTTATTTGGAGAGCATTGTATCATTAGGACCATGTTTATATTCCTTTCACTGACATAAATTGTTGTGCAGAATTGCATGTACTTGTTGGAAGGTACCATTGTTCCTCAACTAGCCTTACTTACAAGTTCTTGGTATCTGTACTATCCTCAGATTTTGTGCTAACATGACTAAAATTTATGTCCATTAATGATCTAGAAATGTAAACAAAAACTGGAAAGAAATTATTTTTTAATAAATTTTTACTTTGACTACATTATATTTAGTTTTGGTGAGTTACCTATTCATCAGATAATAAGGAACTAGTAAAGAACTAGTCGTGTTTATTCATCTGACATGCTCGTGTGAGAACTGTGCAAGTGTTCCAATTTAAATTCACAGTTGTTAGTTCATTTATTCACATGGTAATGAAGATGGCCAATAAAAAGAAACTTTTAAATGGGAGATACTTGTCTAAACACTGAAGAAGTCATGGAGTCTTTCCCTCAGATATCATTTACATCATAGTGTCTGTTATTCATTTCTGTAAAATTTGTATTTGTTCCCTCTCCCAGTGAATGGTTTCCTGAAGTTCTGTAGATACCACTGCCATTGTTAGAATTGTGCACCTGGGGTGCAAGTGTGCACCCGTGCAGATGTTTACATTATTAATATTGTGAACAGATGTAGGCTGCTGATCCTAATTGTAATTGCCAGACCATTCAACATGGAAATTTGATTAGGTTGATTTGAAACTGTGTGCTTACCTCCGTCGTAAAAGTGGCTGGCCTAGGATATTTTTTTTTTTTCAAAAAATGATGGCTAACCAAGGACTGCTCAAAGATATTCTGGTCATTGTAGCCTGTTGATGATTGGATATGTTGACAAAGACAGCCAAAGGGCATTTGGTTGAATCTAACTCATGTCAGACTATTGTTATTTTTAGTGTTTTTAGTTTTGATTTTCTTCTTCAATATTGGTGGACACTGGTTTAAGATTCATTTTGCTTTTAATCTGTTCTGCTTGAATGTCAATTTTGATGGCATGTAGCCAAAAAAATGGTGTTGGTTATTTGCCAACCTAATGCATGCACCAATCTCTTTGAGCAATTGGTAGAACCATTTTTTTTCCCCGGTTAGTGCAGTTGAGATGGTTGGGCATTAAAGTCGTACTGCATCACAACAACAATTTATTTCTTTTGTTTTTTTCCCCCAACAATTTATTTCTAATGTTCTTAAATAAGGTCATTATACAATGGCTTTGGTAGGCTATGATACCTCTGCAAGCAACCATACCTAGACTGAAGTTTTCAGGCCTAATTTTCTTTACAGAGCTGTAGCAGCTGCGTTCAAAATTATAAAAGACTAAAGAACAGTTTCATCCCTTTTTATTCCTTCCTTCCTTTTCTTTAGGTTTTGGGGTGAAGGGAGGTGGAGGATAGCAAGTTGGACTACCCTTCTATGCTTTACAATAGTAAAAGTAATAATTAGATGAATGGTCACTATGGGTGGTCGGAGTGATTTTGGGTGCTTCTGGTGATCTGGGAATAGCACTACACGTCGTCAATGGCAGAACTCCTCCAGAGGTAGATGGGGTGAGAGCGAGGGATAGATAGATCATTGGTTGGTTGTATGAGCAAGGGAGTGTGTATATCATAGATAGGGTATTGTGGCGGTGGTATTTATAGGGGTAGATCAGGACAAGGAGGTTGCTCTCATGCGCCTAGGACGGTGGTCCTAGATTTAGGTGGCTAACTTTGCATGGTGTGACTTATTTGTTGGTGAAGGTACATTCGATGAGGTAGTAGTAACATCCTTGCATGTTTGGCTAGTACAAGGGTCAAGGACGTGGACGTGTACAGGGTGGCCAGGTTCCAATCGGTTTTGTCAAGTAGTGATCCTCTCTCTTTAAGCTGATCAAAGGTATTTCCATGAATTCCCCAACTTGAGCCACCAAACCGCTTGTCCCCTCGTGTTCCTACGGGTGGATGCGGTGGATGTGTGTGCTTATGAGACCCTAGAGGGTTCTCATGGGTAAATGAGGTTCCTTCAAAGGGCGGTCCCTAGGTTATGGGAATGGATTTGATCTCTTAGTGCTTGACCTTGGAGGGTGTCTCTGAGGGACAGCTTTGCAGTGGAGGTCAGGAATGCCCCCAGGTCTTGAATGCCCTTGGAGGGGTAACCTGACCTAGGCTTTGGCGTGCGCGCGCGGGTGGAGTTCCTCGCAGTGTCCTGCTGCCTCAACAACTTGTCATGCCTGGATTGCCTTGCCGCTGCGGAGAACGCGGGGGCGGCTTCCCATGGCAAAGCGAGCCTTTTCCTGTCATCTACAATAACTATTTATTATAATCCTTATTGTTGTATTAAAAAAAAATTATCGTTTATCTACCCAACTGAAACCAAATCCCTAGAGCAATTTTCCATCTAATGGATTAGATGCATTATGGGAAAAGAGTGTCTTTTATGGTTCAGTAATCTTTGCTTTCACATGATAGATGTATTTTGGTTCGGATGTTTGTGATTTGGGAAAGTGTGTGAGAGTTTTTGTCCTAGTTGATTATAATTATTGTAAAATGGTACGTTTCTAGATAAGTCCAGCATATGTACGTCATTGAGAAAGTTAATTCAATGACTTTATGATATATTGAACTCTTTTCAGGTCCTAGATGAGTACCAGAAGAATTTTGGTGATTCATGGAGAGCTGCGCAAGCAGATGGCACTCAACCATGGCCCTATTTGAATGAAGCTCTTGCCAAATTTCAGGTTTCTGCTGATTTTCTTTTAAGTTTTGAAGGCCTATTACTAGTTTACTAATGCTATTCATGTTTTCATTATTATACTAATGAGTTTAGTTTGATGACCTCATGCTGAAGATAAACTGAAGCAGTTGTTTCTTCTGTCTTTTTCTTTAAATTCTTCAGGATCCTGCTGAAGCTGACAAGTTGTTGAAAATTCAGAGGGAATTGGATGAAACTAAAATTATTCTTGTGAGTGTTGAATTATAACTGCATTAGCTTACAGATCCTTACATAATATTGGTTTGTGTTCTTTTCTAAGCTTAGGAAGTGCAAGCTCACCATCAAGGGTGCCATCTGTATGTGAGTTAGACTCACCAGGGACTCCCACGTGCCCTAGACACATGTCAGGCTCACCTTTTGACGTGTTGGATATTTTTGTTTCTTGTTCCAGGATGGCTTGGACAAATCATAGACTTATTTTAAACAAGTGACTTACTCACCTTTAGGTAGGGTTTGGGAAACAAAAAAGCTAGCTTTTTTATTTTTTATACCTTACTACTAAAAAACTAGCTTTTTTTTTGTGTTTGGGAAGGGAAAAAGTTAGTTTTTTAGTAGCTAGCTTTTTAACTTTTGTTAATTTGACAATTTTGCCTTTTATGATTTAAAAGAAGTTTAAAATATAAGAAGGTAAATTTAGCCATTTTAGAAAAAGCCAAAAAGTTGAGTAGCTAAAAGCTCTACTCTTCCCAAAGGCAACCTTAAAATTTTAATTTTTTATTTTAATAATTTATTTGGTGACTTTTAAGCTGTGGAATATTGGTTTATTATATTTTTGGATTGAATGTAATCATTAAGTGGCTTATTTGTTGACTTGTAAGATATGATATAAATGGTTTATAATTTTAGTTAATGTTGTATTATTTCTATTGTATTCAAATAAAATATTAATTTTTAAGACAAAAAATATATTTTTTCTGAGTTCTCGTCTTGTTATGTCTTGCATTGTGTTTTGAAAATCGTTGAGTTGGTGTATCCGTGTTGTGTCAGTGTCCATGCTTCTTAGCTTTTAGCTTTTTCTCTTTTATTTTGTGGATTACTTTGTTTCTAAAATTTTACAAGTTGGAAAACCAGTTCTTATTGAAATTGGAATCAAGAAGCTTGGTAGTTGGATGATGCCTGATTTACTTTCTGTTGGGTTCTGCACGTTCACTTTTGTTTAAACATGCATTTTTTTGATTGGCAAACTGACAATTGTATTTTTCTTATGTTCTGTGACATAATTGGTCGTTTGGTGTTTACTTGGGATTGGAAATTTGGCTTATTTGCACCATTTTTTTTTCTCTTGAACATGACTTGGACCACTTACCAAAGAAAAATGACTTCGGCTCTATTTAATACAAATGTGAAACTCGTGATTTCTGTACCATGTGGCATAACTTATGGTTACGGGTGTTGGCATTACTGAATGAGGTGTTGAATGGATTCTTTTACTCAAGACGATGTTATTCTAGATGCTTTATATGAATGATTATATTCCTGTTTATATTGACCTACACCCATATTCTTTTTGCTTTCATTTTTTATGCTGAGTCATGGATCATTCCTTTGTACAGCACAAGACCATTGATAGTGTACTTGCACGGGGTGAGAAGCTGGATAGTTTAGTTGAGAAGAGTTCGGATCTCAGTGCAGCGTCACAGGTAACTTGCATAACTCGTGCATGTCTCCCATGGTGAACTTGCCAACACACAGTGCATATATTTACTATCTAATTTCTTCTGTGTTTACACAAATAATTGCATGATTGCATTGAACATGGATGCCTTCTGGTTGATTGCACAATTATATGTAAAAAGGTATTCTAAGAATGATTTCAATGAACCCAATCTTGGAGTGCGGCAAGAGTCTTTTTTGATGAGTAATCAAAATTATATTAAAAGCATCAAGAGGATGCAAAAAGGACCTGGAGGCCCATTGCAACTCGGAGCTATCTACAAAATTCAAAGAGGGGACCATCTCAATTAACCGATATGAGGGTTGCGTGTGCTAACTGAAAATAACCACTCTGGTACTCTTTATCATGATGCCAGTTTTTGAGGATATAATGTAGTAGTAAACGATTTGTGCACTAGCAAATATTCTAAACTGATTAGTTGGTTTTAATTTATTTTTTATTTTTTGTTTTTGTTATGAAAATGGTTTTTGGACGATTCACACTAATATTCAGCTACAGTGTTGTGGCGATCATCAGTTGCTGGAAGTTTCTTGTTCTTGTTCTCCTTATTTTTCTTTTTTCATACTTTTCTGAAAAAGTTAAAAAAAAAATTTAAAAGTTGGTGTTGAAGTGATGTAAAAAGTGACACGTAGCGAAATTTGATTGGAAGAAGTTGGGAACTTTTGGAGTTTTTTGGAAATATTTGGAACTCTCAAATAGAGCCTAATGTATGCATGTCATAATCTCATTGCTTTCATAGTATAAAAATCTTTTGATGAGTAAGACAGAATGGCAGCTATTATAATGATGGACTTCCTTCTGGCAAGTTTGTAATACCATACAATGCATGTTTGATCCAAGTTCAATGCGACTGGATATTCCACATGATTGTATCGTCTAATGTATTGAATGTATTGTGACGAAGGGCTTGAGTTAAGTTTTTCTGCCCAATGTATATAATTGCTCTAGTTGTCATCACTGACATCTCAATTTAATATCTTACCAAGATTACTTGACAATTAAGGCTAGCATCAAGGCAATAGCATGTTGTTCTATTTATCCCCAAACGGACTCTTAGCTTGATATCAATCCCCAAGCCTGTTCCATTTTTTATAGAACGTGCACTTACAAAGACAGATGTACATTGCCATCAGTAATCATTTTGTAATTTTGAGACATGTATAGTTGTCAGCCATCATCTTGGCCAACCTTCTGCAAAAATGTATCTGGATTCTAGCATGGAGTCGTCTGCATTAATCTACTCATCTATCAAGTAATCCTGTTTGGAGCCATTACAATTTATTTACTTTTTTATTAAAAAAAAATGACCCAAGGAATTGGACCCTTTTCGGCAATGATATTTATTGTTGTGGTTCACTTTTGCATGTGTTTCTAAATGAGAAGACCACGAGTAAAATTTAGTGATGGACTATTCAAATTTCTTTAGCATTCTTGTAGTTTCAACCATGGAATGGGTACTAATTTCTAACGCAAGGATCTGCTGGTGGCTTGTTTGAACAGATGTTCTACAAACAGGCGAAGAAAACCAATCAATGCTGTACAATATTGTGAATTTCTGAAGCGAGGAATCATCTCATCGGCGTTTACTTGTTCTGGTGTTAAAATATAATGGATCATGTAATAGTTATTGTTGGTTTTTTTCTATCACATATCAACTCCTCGCATTGGAGAATTCTATGGATTTTTGGCTTGTGTATCTTGGTTTAAGATTGAAAAATGATGTGGGACCGGGTGATACTGCAATGCTTTTCGTTGACTAATACCAGTATATCTTTATCGTTCATGAGACCTCAGGTTCTCTTTCTTTTGGCGTCGCACATTTCGTTGGTTTTATTGTAAAGATCTGAAACCAAGTTAGAATGCCTTAATTGTAATACCTTCATTATTGCTTTTGGTGAGATCATTGTTATACTTAATATTGTGTTGGGAGATCCTCCTCTTTGAATAAAACTGCATTTTTTTTTTTGCACACTCTCTCTCTAATGAGGCTGGGGCTGGTCCGAGTGGTCCTCATTTAGCATCATGAAGGCTGGCGACGCAAAACGGCGGCCAAAACTGCAATGGGCAGAGTGAGGTGGTGTTGCAAAGGCGTCGTCTCAGTCTTTCACAGAGAGAGAGAGTGTGAGATTTGAGAGATATTTTTGGAAGATGAAGGTAAAATGATAATTTTGCTCTGACTTTAATGGTGGTGTATAAATGGTTGATGACAGAAAAATTAAATTTGTTGCTTTGCTTGACCAAAGTTGTGGGAATACTGTTATAATTGAAACGTGAGAGAATAAAGTAATATCAAATGTAGACTGTTGAGATAATTTTTGTACTTTATTCTTATATATATGTGTGTATTTATATATATAAGGTTTGTTTGGTTTACCAAAATTTAGTAAAACTTACTAAATTTCATCAACTTTTTTAATTTCTTCCAATCAAATTCGTCACATCTTATTCACATTAACTTTTTGTACTTTTATTATATATATATATATATATATTTTGGGCCATTCAAACACTATCATATTTGCGTTTGGTTATGTGTGTAGTAATTGTTGATTTAAATGCAAGTTAAATCTTTAAACTGGTGTAGTTAGCGTATTGAGGTGGTTAGGGTGGTTGGGGGAGGAAAAAACTTGTAATGATTTTAGGGTTTTCAAGATTCTATCAGAAAATGCAAAACAGTAATGCATTTTTTGTCCGTCAAAAAATGCAAAATTGTTTAGCCGCATTTTTAAGTTTATTAGAAAATGTAAAATGATATCGCGTTTTTTCGATTAATAGTACATTACCATTTTTTTTTTTCCTAATTTGAGCAATTTTTTACCATTTTAACAGTAAAGAAAAAAAAATTCTGTTTATGAACCACTACCTTTTGAAGCTATACATTGATGTTTGTGTAGGAGAACATCAATTAATATTTTATTGAACAAAATAGTTTAAAGTTACTTAAACATTCATACCCTTATTATAGACAAAAGCATTTTTATTTTTATTTTTTAAATACTCAATATATCTGGATTAACTTGCGCACCTTGAATTTACTTGTTTAATAATTATATATTAAAAGTGTGATTTTCAATAATGAGAGGTTGGATGGATCCAACAAAATTACATATTTATGTTAATTGTTACTATATCTTATTTACAATTATATCTTAATTAAAATGCATAGCCTCATAAAAATCAAATCACTTGATATATACAATCTTATATATTATTTCATAGATAATATTTATTGTTTTAATTACACCCTAGTAAACAATATAGTTTAGGGTTAATTGGTATAGCTTAAAATTTTGTGAAATTTTTATCTTTTTATTTATCCATTAATACATTTTGAATTATTTATGACTTTAAAAAGTATGTAAAAAAATTTTTAAAAGTTATAATTTTATTTTTATATTCTATTTTGCTTACTAGTATTTTCCTTTTATTCTTGTTCCATAATTTTGCATTGTATATTTCACTGTACATTTTGATTTTCAATTTTAATAGTCAAATCCAAACTTTTTAGAGTTCGTACTTCTTTGAACATGAAGTTGAATTCAGAATTTAATTGACTTGCATTTGTTCTCTCCTCATTGGAACAAACACTATTTTGTCAAGATAAGGAACACAAAATTTATTACTGGCTCGAAAAAAAACTTAAAATTGTTAATTTGTTTTTCAAGCTTAGAAATAAAGTCTCTTGTTAGTCTTACTATTTTAAGTTTAAGAATGTGACCACACAGTCAAGAACAATTACGGAAGGTTTTTCACTTGTAATAAACTCTAAATTTCGAAATAGTAACAGTATTGAAATGCATGAGTCTTAAAATTCATTATAAGCTGGAGTTGTTAAGTGCATTGTATAACAACCCCTAATCTTATTTTAGGGGTGTGCAACAGTTTCATTGTTTTTTTTTTTGTTTTTTTTTAATTTTATTTATGTATTGTTTTAGTTTTTATTCATAGTTATTTTATTGGAGATACATTGCTCATATTGTGTTATAGTTTGCAGACCAGATAGCATCAGTGCTTTTAAATGATTATGCAATCTAACTTTTCTTTCCCTTCTATATGATTATTCAATCTAACTTTTCTTTCCCTTCTATATTCATGCACTAGATCAAATGGGGGGATTCCCGATTGCCATGCATGAAAACTATTTTCTGTAAATGGTCAATTGTTTGCCACTATTCACTTGTCCCATTAATTATAGTTCTTTGCCATATCACTTTCATTAGAAAGTACAGCCAATTTCATTTTTATTATTTTACATTCTTTTTCCACATGATACAACTTTACGTAATTCTAATTGTCGTTTAACATTTTTTAAAGATATGAAAATTCTAGTACCTTAGTTGTTTAAAAATAAATTTTCTTTCTGTTACATACAATAAGCTGTGAATGTTCTCTTTAACACTAATTTTTAAGAGATATAATGTATTTACTATTGAGACAGTTGATAGCATATATGTTCTTATCAATAGTATCGTACTTTATAAATAAGGTCCGGACAAAAGAAATGGTTTTCCTGCCAGGGTATATATAAGAGTTCTATAAATGTGCTGAAGGTGATTTGTGCTATAAATTATGATTTTAGGGTTGGTTTCAATTGTTCTAAAATTTATCTTTATTTTCTTAAGTAGTCTAGTTCATGTACTTGAATCTTACTTTGGAATGAAAGTTTTTTGTCCTTTATTGGAAGTGTCTTGATTTTGGATACAATCACTTGAATTGCATTCTCTTTGTACCCATGCTTGTTATGACCATATTCAAAGAGGTATTTGGACTCAAATCTGCATAATAAATGCCACTAAAGGGGGATTTTAAATATGAGTAAAATTGAAACTAGGATTGTTTGGTTTTGATTTGTTTATCTCTTGTGCTTACAGATTTTTGCTATAATCAGGCCTTCCTGTTGTCTGGCTACCAAGATTTGTTTGCAGAACTACAGTACTTGAAAGAATATTGATATTTTTACCATAACTATTGATCTTCTTCACAAGTTAGTGTTTTGTACTTCTCCTCTTGGGTCTGGGTCGTATAACTGTGAGAGGATGGACTGGTGAAATTTCCTTTATTGTTCTGCTGCTACAATTAAAAAAAAAAATAACAAATACTGGTCAAGATAAAATAATTATAAAAATATTATTGATGAAAACGCGTTTTAATAACACATCTCGTCATTAAAATGGATCTTCAGCTTAATTTTATCATGCTAAAACTAATAGTCGGTTCATATACTTTTTGCAAGATCAAAACGAATAAATTACTTTTATCTGTTGTATTGATCAACGAGAGACAGAGAGAGAAATTGAGCTTTGTAACAAAGTTAGCGTTTTGAAGTGGTAAAAAATAAGAAAAAAAAAGATAAAATATAATTTTAAATTAATTTTAATATTTATGTTTCTTTTTCAAATTATTTTTTTAAAAAATCAACAGTAACAAATTATTAGAACGATTTTCTATATCCGTTTTAACATATTCAAAAAACCTTCATTTATTATTTCTCTCTCCCTCTCCCTCTCTCTCTCTTTGTAAATCATGTTTTTTAAAAATGAACAGTAATAATTCATTAAGACGGTTCACCCAAATATCTATTCTAACGGATTCAAAAAATTTCTAAATAATAATTTTTCTTTCTCTCCAAATCTTATCTTTTTAAGATGAACAATAATAATTCGTTAAAACGATTTCCTCAAATCCGTTCTAATAAATTCAAAAAATTCTTAAATAATAATTCTTTTTTCTCTTTTCAAATTTTATCTTTTTGAGATGAACAGTGACAATTCATTAAAATAATTTTCTCAAATCTATTTTAACCAGTTCAAATGATTTCGTGATCCTACACTAAAAAAATATTAGTTTAAAAACTTTTAATTTGAAAAAATGATTGCAAAAAAAAACAAAAAAAATCACATTCACAGCACCTCATTTTAAATTTTTTATTTTTTAATGAAATATTAAACTTTTATAACAGGAATAAAAGTAAGCAAGTGTAAATATACAATAAAAAATTTTTATAATTTATAAAAATTAAAATTTTATTTTGTTTTATTTTATCTGTTACCACCCCAAACGGTGCCAAAATTTTTGAAAACCAAAAATTGTATGATTTTTGTATAGATTAGGAAAGAGAGAGAATGGAAAACTAAGAGAGAAATACGAAGGAGAGAGGGAATGGAAAACCAAATTTTATATTGATTAAAGAGAGTATGTAAAAAATAAAAATTTATATTAATTAACATCTACAAGTAAAACATAACTATATCGAATAAGCATTTTAATATTCATTTTTAAGTATCACATAATAATGCCAGAGACGCATTTTAAAAACGAAAATGTGTTTTTAGCCGAAGTACTTCCAATCCACCCGTTCTTACAAACCTTGCGTTCACTCCTCCCTCCACAAAAGCTAGAAGGAAAATAGCATTCAATTACAGCACCCTCAATGTAGATTTTACGACTAGCCAGGCTTTAGGAACAAACATGTTAAAGAAACTGCGTAACAAAGTAAACAAACACCACCAAGTTTCATCGATGCTTCAAGACTCGCATCCACACCATACCAAGAACCAAAAGAAGCTAGCAATACCTAATCCACATATTCTTATAAACTTTACATTCACTCACTCCCCCTCAAAAGCAAGTAGGAAAAGAGCATTCAATGACAGCACCCTCGACGTAGATTTTACTACTAGCCAGGCTTTAGGAACAAATATGTTAAAAGAAACTCTGTAACAAAGTAAATAAACCCCACCAAGTTTCACTGATGCTTCAAAACTTGCACACACACTGCACAAGAATTAGTAGGGGACATAAAAAAGGACATTCAGATAATACAACCTCAATCAAGATTTGCTAATAGGGCCTTAGGTCCTTTATTTATAGGTTTTCATATATATATATATATATATATTATGTACCCTTGTGTCATTTCTTATTTTCCTAGAATGGATTTGATCCACCAAATGCCCCTGGTGTCTTTAGGGCCTTCTTCTTCCTCTGGTGGGGGGTCAGTTTGTTGTGTCTTGTGAAGGTTGCTCACATCATAACCCTCATCTTTAGCCTTCTGAACAAGCTGATTGTAGATCTCTTCATCAAGATGATTCTGTCTGCATAATACCTAGAAGCAAATAACACCAGAAGAAGATAGATTTATTGAGATGTTAGGTGTAAAACTAGATAAAAACTAAAAGAAACAGAGAAATATATGTATAAAAAAAAATTGAATCATCTAATTTCTATTCTTTCCATCCCTTCTCCTCTTTTTCCCCTTTATAGAAAATTAACTAGTGCAATTGAACCACCTAAAAAAAAACCTTAGAATTACAACATAACATTCGTGTGTGTGCGCGCGCGCGCGCGGGGCATATATAAATTGTTTTCCCTTGACTCTCCAACTCCTCTATCCATCCTTTCTACCCTTATCCCCCTGACAGTAAAATTAACTAGTACAATTAAGCAAATCAAAATCAAACAGCAAAAATCCAAAACAAAAAGCTAAAAACTCATACACATACATATATCTATATATTGATGATATAAAGAAATACAGCAGAGATTACCCAAAGATACTTCCTCGAGGGCTGGCCAACGAGAGCATATTGATAATCCTCGTCAAGGTAAAGAACCCAGTAGTCCCCAACAACGGGGATGATGGGGAGGAATGGGGGAACATAGAATTTGACCTTGAGCTTCGCCTCATCACTTGAAGGGTCAGCCTTATAAGCAGTCCCTTCTATGTACCCTCTCTTCCCGTCAGTCCAAGTCTCATTGAGGACATGAACAGTCCCATCCTCTCTCAAAGTGTAGGTAGCCCTTGTGTTGATCCCATTCTTTGGCTGAAACCTCGAAGGGAATGAAGCTATCTCATACCAACGACCCATGTACCTCTTAATGTCCAGACCCTTCACCACTTCCATCTTTTTCTTCTCCATTTTTAGCTTCAGTGATAGAGAACACGGGCAGAGATTTATGAACACAGAGAGATTTATATGTATATCTGAATACGCAAGCAGGCAAGCTCCTGGAGGCAATTACCCAAAAACCAAAAAAAAGTTTCTGGAGGCTGTTTGTTGATAAGGTTGAAATCTGGCAAAACGAGACGTCTATCTGGGGGTGGGGTTCCCGGGTCCAAGGGGCTATTGTGATTCTGGGAATAAACGTGGACAACTGAGAGCCTTACTTGTGGTCGGTCTAGATGTTTCCAGAGTATATATGGTGATTTGCTTCGTCAGGAAGTTAACCAAGTTTGGGTTGGGGTATTTGATTGACAAAAAAATAAAGTAAAAAGTGAAAAAAATGTAATATAAAAGTAAAATGTAAAAAATTTTAATTGAAAAAAATATAAAAAATAATTAAAATGGATGAGTTTTAATAGTTTTTTATGGTATCAAACAAGACCGAAGCTTCCAGTTTTGGGCAACGGAAAGTGGAAAACGAAATAAAATAATTTTTTTTTTTTTTTATGATTAGGTCAGTGGAGAAAATTATAAAAGAAATTTTAGTATATTTTTTTATTTCATTCTTATACTTTATTTTCTTTATTTATTTATTTTTCCCAATCCCCTTCTCTATGTTCTAAACGTATCGATAACTCTTCGCTTTGTTTGGAAATAAGGGAAGTGAAAAAAGAAATAAAATAAGAAGAATTATCTTATTTTTTATTTTCTTTGTTCTTTTTGGTAAAACAACGGAAAAGTAGGGCCTCCAAATTATTGTACCCATTTTCTATACCATATCTAAAATGGATTCAAATTAGTAACTAATTGTACAAGAAGATCGTGGGAACGATTCTTTTTTATTATTGTGTTTAGAAAGAGAGAGAGAGAAATCATATATAAAATAAATTTAATAAATTGTTTCTCTATTTTTTTTCCTCTCTCTTTCTCTCTTCTTTTTTATTTATGTTTTTCTGGATTTCAAACAAAGAATTTTTGAGAACCCAAAGAAAATAAATGAAAAAGAAAGAAAATGGTTAAAAAGAGAAAATAGCGAAAAAATTGTAGATAACAGGAGTTAAAATTCTTTTTACAACTTAAAAAAAAAATGTAGACAAAAGGAGTTAAATTCTTTTTATAATTTTCCCTTTTATTTTCTTTTTTCAAAACTCAAGAACTAGACAAAAACGAATAAATTTTTTATTTTTATTTTTATTTTTTTCATTTCTCTCTTTACTAAACCAAACATATTATGTTTGGACCTCTAATCATACTCTAAAAAATTCTAACTTTCTCAAAAAAATTGTCAAAATCCCTTAAAACAGACCATTATAATAAATTCCAACGGATTTTATAATACATTCTAATAGATTTAGACAAACTTTTAAAAAAATCAGATCGACATTTGTGCTAAAAAATTTCATAAAATTCCAAAACTTTTCAAAATTTTCTACTAAAATGTTATCACATTCCATTTTATATAATTTTTAATAATTTTATATCAAATCAAATATAAACTCTAACTATTATTTCAAAACAACTTTTACCATTCAAATGAAAATATCGCTTTTGTAAACTTTTATTCATTTTTATTCTCACTCTTCGAACTGTCTCTTTAAATGGGACGAATTTGTCGTCACAAAATTAGGCTTTGTTTGGTGGCAAACAAAATAAAATAAAATCTTACAAATCTCTACAAACATGAATTATGAGATAATAAAATTTAAATTCTTTACCTACTGCATAAATTACGAGATATTTACTTTTATAATTTTATTTTATTTTATATACTTTTATACAACTCCAAACACACTCTTAATTTGAAATGAGAGTGAATGCGATGGGGTTGTTTAGGCACCGTTTGGTGTGCTAAAAAATAAAATAAAACAACAACAACATCTAAAAATTGCTAAAATATTCTATTACACTTTTACACATTCTCATTTTTACTAATTTTAAAAAAATTAAATAGTTTACTAAAAAAACTTGAACTCTGGAAGGAGGTTAAACAAGTGAGAATTTTTTTTTTTTAATAATCATATTCTCCCAACTCTAAAATTTTTGAACGAGTACCATTATAGATGGGCTCACACAAACTATTAGAACGGATTGATCAAAACTGTTTTTACGGTCTCATTTTGTTCCACCGAAATGTTGTGGTGCAGAACACAAATTAGAACAAATTTTAGAGAACTGTTCTAATAGTTTATCACTGTTCATTTAAAAAAAAACACGGTTTGAAAAAAAACACGAAGTAGAGAGATAAATTGAAAGTTTTTTTAATCCGTTAAAGTAGATTTTAGAGAACCATTCTAACGATTTGTTATTGTTCATCTAAAAAAAATGCGATTTGGATAAAAAATGAAGTAGAGAGACAAATTGGAGGTTTTTTTGAATCCGTTAGAACGGATTTTGTAGAACCGTTATAACAGTTTATCACTATTCATCTTTAAAAAACGTAATTTAAAAAAAATATCAAACACTAAGGTGGCATTTGGTTTACTTTTTTGTTTTCTGTTTTCTATTTTTGTTTTATGTGTTAAAAATTTCAAAACGAAGCAATAGAAAATATTTTATTTTCCTCATTTTGAAATTTTTCTCGTTTTTAGATTTTCTTCATTTTTTGTTAAAAACTCTCAAAATAACTTTTTGTCATTTTTTATTTAATGTGTAAACTCATTTTTTATTTTCGAAAATAAATTTTGAAAATACAAGTAACCAAATACGTTTTGATCTATTTCCTTTATTTTTAACAGCACAAAATGAAAAATGAATTCAAAATAAAAAATGAAAAACAAAAATAAAAAATAGAAAATAGAAAATGAAAAAATAAACCAAATAAGCCCTAAAATCTACCAAAAACTATGTTTTTATCTTTTTTTTTTTTTTTTACCACTCCAAATGGACCCTCACTTGCCAAAAACAATGGAAAATGCTCAATGAGAATTTTTTTTGTTATGGTTTTTGGAAAAATAGATGTTGAATGCCATTTAGATAAAAGATTAAACGCTTATTTTTATTTTGAGCGAATTAGAAAATAAAAGAAGAAATGTTGTCGCATTGAATTAGTTGTATTTGCTTTTCTATTGAAAAATAGATATTAATTAAAAAAATATAAATTTTGTTGCATTCGAGGACAATTAAAAATGTCAGATTAAACGGTTATTTATAGGATCACATTCATTAATAAATTATATTACATTGACTGACAAATATATTCATATTTGTTAATAAACTTGTGAACTCTGCTATAGGGCTCGTTTGGCATGCAAGAATTTACTGAAAATTTCTGAAAATCTCTATAAATCTCTGTTAACTTTATATCACATCAACTTTTTTCTCTCACTGCATGCATTACGAACTCTCCCCAAACCATAATTTATCTCAATTTATCTCATTTTTTCTTACTCCAAACAAACCCCTATGACATTTTAGTTTTTTTTGTGCAGATCACTATTGTTCCTTATTATTTTACTTAAAAATCACATAACTTTTTACCTAACTATTTATATTATGCAACATATTAAACTAAATTGTTAAAATTTATTTTAGTGTGGTACCCAAAATTATTAATCCGATGCCATATTTAACTTATTTAAAGACATCCATTTAACAAGCTAATTTTTAATTTAATTATTGTTAATTTCTTAAAATTTTTATATTTTTATTAAAAACTAAATAAAAAATAATAATTCTGAAACCCTTCTTTTTATTTATTTTTTATTTTTTCTCTTGACCACTCTTGATCGAAACAGAGCATCAGTGCTTAAAAAATGCGTATGATGGCCGCGGGTGAGGACTCAAAAATGGCTTATTTGGTTTTTTTTTTTTTTTAATTTTCTAAAATAAAATTTGAAAACGAGTTTTAAAAAATGACAAAAATCATTTTGAGCATTTTTAAATCAAAATAAGGAAAATTTTAAAATAAGGAGAATAAAGTATTTTTTATTTTTTTATTTTGAGATTTTTAAAATATAAATAAAAATAGAATACAAAAAAATAAAAAAAAAAACCAAATGTTACTTGACTATTTTAAAACAATAATAATAAATACTAATAAAAAATCAGAAATATTTGTGAAGTAACATCCACACCATAATATAATACGTGGAGGAGATGTCCAAGTCCAACAAGGTGAACCCTTAAAGGATGATGCGTTTAATATCTCTCTGGTATTTTTTTTTTTTTTTATTGAAATTTAAAGAACGCTTCAGCTTGCCAAACGTGATGGACACAAATTCTTTGATGACTTGAAATCGATAGTTGTCAATATGGGGCGTTTGGTACCCAGCAAACATGAACTTTTGAAAATTTTTATAAATTTTTTTCTACTTTTATTTTTCTTTAAATTCTAAATTTTACTAATTTTTGCTAACTTTTATAAATTTTTGTCAACTTTGTCAATTTTTTTTCTATTTTTACTAATTTTCTGATTAAAATCGTTCAAACGGATAAATAAGATTATGGTCAACAAATTTGGTCAGAATTTTTAAATTGTACTAATCAAATATCAAAAAGTGTGAAACATTACAATTTTTTTTTTTTTTTTTTTTGTATTTCCTGACTTCAAAACGCCCCTATGGTAATATACTTGCTTTTTTTTTTTTTTAAAACCAATAGAAGATTATTTCAATGAGCATTAACCGGTACAATGGCTTCCCTGGCAACAATATCTATAAGACCTTGGGGAAAGTTGACGAGGAAATTCCTGGAAGACGAGGAACCTTTTAAACAATTAAATGCAAAAAGGGGCAACTCTATTAGCTGTCCTTCTACATTATGAGAAAAGCTAATTATTAGATTATTTCCATATTTCTATATCATTTAAAAATGGATGAGACTCCCCAAAGTTTATAGGGAGATTAAGGAATGATTATTACAGCATCACTCTCCGTGATAACATTTTGTAACTCTCAAGATTTAATAATGAAACAAGTAATTTAAATAATCTATATTTCTGTTGAAAGTACTCAAATCCATTCATAGTTAATATTAATAATAGTTTCTTTTACATCTTTGATAATAATGACAAAAGCAGCTCTTTGAGTTGTTGAATAAAATGTTTTATCACAATTGATCTTCAAATGTTCTTGAGCAGAAGACTATCATGAAAAGCAATCTAAGCTAAGAATGATTGACAACTGCTCTGGTTCTAAGATAAAAGTGTTGCTAGATAACGTGTGTTGCAATTGTGGCATTAAGGATATGTGTGTATATATTTAAAAATATTAGATACATTTTTTTAAAAAAATTTTTCACGTTTTTCTCTATCTCTTGCAATGGACAATGCTTTTTAAGGTATAAGTCTTAAAGTAAAATGCATTTACCTATTCATATAATTTGAAACAATCTTTAATCCAACGTACGAGATCATAAATTAGTACATACTGATCAATTATATTTTAAAATTTAGTTATTAAATAGTAATTTGATACATAAGATACTCACATTTTTCTATGTAAGAATTGGTTAGAATCAAAAATTAATTTTTTATTTTTTAGTTTAAATATAACTTTTTTTTAGTAAAATTTTATTTTATTTAATTATTAGATAGTTTTTAAACATGTTACTAGTAATCATAAAAAAAAATTCCAAATAAAAAAGATTTATGTACTGGTAAATTTCAGGTTCTGCAATATTTCACTACCCACATGGACATTCAAACCCCTGACCTCACGTGGAGAAGCCAGAGGCTCTGACCAAGTTACAGAACTCCCTTGGTTGCCTTCAGTGGTCTCTGATTCTGAATGATGAGTAGTGAATTTCTTTAATTATGCTAGGATGAATTTTATTACACCACTTGCTTGCTTTATGATTTCTTTCTCTCTCCTAAATTTTTTAATTAATAGAAATAAGTGAAGAAACGCAAATGGATAAAGATTCCATGACTATTTTAATCGGAGAAATGGATCTGCAGTATCCAATACAAGCACAGGGGAGGGGCACCTCGTAATTAAAGTAGCCTTGAAGGGTCCTTTCTGTCATGAACCGACAGCAAAATTGACCTTCTTTTCTTCTTCAGCAACAGCAAGAAGAGTCAAATACCATTGTCCATTGGCCAACCAAAAAAGACAAACAACCTCAATGACCAAGACGCGGTTTCCTTTCAACGTTCATCAATTGAAAATTGAAAATCCACACACATCACAGCTGTGATACAATCACACACTTCCGAACAAGTCATTCCATTTTTATCGTAAGAAGATCTATATATATATATATAAGTATCCCCAGAGTGCCCCAAAAGATCGTTCTTTTGCCTCTAGCTTCGGATCATTCAAGTGTTTTGCGCACTTCTTGGGATATTTCTTTTCTGGGTTTTGTAGAATTTGAAAATCTGCGTTTTCTTTGCTTAATCTGGAACGGTAACTATAGTTGGGAGTTGGGTCAGCTTTCTGTTCCAACACCCCACACCCCCACCCCCCCCAAAACCAAAAAAAAAAAAAAAAAATGGAAGGATCGAAAGGAAGGAGATTGGAGAAGAGAGTGTGTGAAGAAAGTTTGGAGAATCAAGACAGTGGGATGCCTCAGTTGAAGAAACCCAGATTGCCTGGTTTGTCTAGGTTTGTTTTATAATAATTTCTGTCAGTAAATAAATATTTCCTATTCTCAATTTCTTGTTTTTGTTCATGAATCATGGGTATTATTGGATCGTATTTGTTTTCTGTTATAGACTTGTATTTATGGTTTTAGAAGTTTGATAAATGCATACATAACATAATATGTCTTGCATTTGTATACATACATATACACATATATGTAGGCATTAGTTGTACTAACAGTGAGAGAACTCTGAGAACAATTAGTTATAGAATCTGATTATACAGTAGATTTAGCAAATCAGATATCATATTCTATAGATTTATGAATGGCAAGGTCATTTTGAGAGTTTGGCTACACCATTTAAAAGTTAAGACATTGCTAGCATGAACTAGTTAATATATCATGAATTTGCCCCATCACAGAAGATTGTTACACAATGTATAATGTGACATCTTACCACTTTACCCTACTTTTAATCTCCCAATACCAATGCCACAGTACAATTTCGTAGGGGTGTGGGTTGCTTCAGATGTGAAGGTTGCAAAATGGCTAATGTCTTGTGAATTTGTGAGACATACAGATAGCTAAGACAATGCAAATGGCTGGAAAGAGGCCAATATATTTAATTACAATTTATGAAATCCTTGCAGTATGGAGAATGATGCCTCTGTTTATTCATTTCTTGCAAATTGAAGTAAAGTTAATGACAAATTCAAATTTCAAGTTCTATGCAGGTAGTTCCACGTAATTAGTAACATGTGGCATTTTTTTTCCTCTCATTTTTAAAAATATTCTATTAGTTGTTTTAGTCATCCTCGAGGCCCAAATCCTGAAATACTTTAAGATTGTGGGGGTTCCTATGTAGCCACACCTAGCAATATTCATTGTTATTTATATATTGATATTTCATTGTCTATCATTTTTTGATTTTTCTTAAATAGCATCTTGATTCTAATCGACTTTTGTTTACAAATACAAGTGACTAGTCCAGGAGATGGGGTTTTTCTTTTAAGTTACAATGTTAGAACTAATGCATAGGATTAATCCTGTGAATGGATTTTCGTAATTTCTAATGTCCAAATCAGAAACTATTGGAGGCTGCTGTCGAACTCATCTTGAATGTTGCGGAATAACAAGTTTGAGCACATTTACTGTCTCACAACATGCTGCCATTCATGTCTCTGATATCGAGACAATATTTTCTACTTCCTAATAAAATTTGCTTTTTCAACTGATTGAAACTTAGTTTCAATGTTTTGAGACTTTATCATAAGCTCTAAAACTGTTTAAACTTATTGTGAGATTTTGATTAAATGCGAACTTACTATAATTGGTTCTTAGATTATACATTCAATCTGTTTAATATGCTCCATGCAAATGCTAAGCATCATTTCTAGCTTGGTTGAATTTATTGGGGGTTTAACATTTCCACAGTGTCATTGTGGAAGCTTTGAAGATGGATAGTTTGCAAAGACTTTGCTCATCTTTGGAGCCACTTTTCCGCAAAATTGTGAGTTTTGTTAATTTGTTTCCCATGAATTAACAATTGTTTTGTTTAAATTAATGATTAATCTCTCTTTTTGGACAACTCCATGTTTGAATTCTTCTCTTTGGTTTATCGTAATATTAAAAGCATGAGGTCAGTTGTGATGACACTTTTGCTTGCGTTAGTGCATTCACTTCGTGTTCAGGTTGAAATTAAGTGAAGTCACCTGTAGCATCTTGTGAAAAGGGGATTTGGAAATTATGTCTACATCTTGAATTGACAAAAGTGATTGATGACATGAATCTTGAAGACATCTTATCATTCTTATTTTTGTTTTCTTTTATGTCAATTAAACCACACTTGGTTGTAGGGAAATTGTACGAGTTATGGCTTAAAGTTTTGACTTTTCTCCCTTTTAACGAATTTTAGTTTTGAGGAAGGGACACATTTCTGTATTTTTTATTAGCATGTAGTGTGGTCTCTCTCATTTGTTAACAATGAACAATTTTATTGGAAAAAACAGGTAAGTGAAGAAGTGGAGCGTGCTTTGACAAAGTTACCCCATGCAAACCTGTCTGGAAGGTATGTTTATATTCAGAGCCAGCCATAAACCATCTCTGATCTGTTTCTGTTCGTGATCTCTGTGATGCCAATCGACAAATTACTAGTGTGACAATAACATTGTGAAATTGCTCATTTACAGCATTTTGCAGAATGTGTTGTTAGTAAATCAGTTTATAACTTTGTAAAAGTTGGCTAATGAAATTTGAGAAAAATATGATTGACTGGAAATTTTAGTCCCACTCAACTCAAGTCAGCCTTTTTCCAACTAAATGGGGTCTGCTACATGAATCCTTTGTCTCCATCTTGCATGGTTAAAGGCCATATATCGTGTCAAACACTGAGTTAGGTATTTCTTTATTATTACTATCCATGTTAGTTTAGTACATCACGTAAATAGAGTTTCCAGCTCATGGTATTTGAGGACAATTACTACCTAAGATGCATGGATATGGATGTCGAATATGGATACGACACAATACGAATATGCTAATATATCAATTTTCAAATTATTAGGACACGACATGGCGAGAATACATTAATGAATAAATATACATTTTAAACTACTACTCAGTACTTTTTCATTTTTGTACTAAAAACACATTTATTTTTTTATTTATATCTATTTGAAAAGATTTTGTTTAGAAACAAATTAGAACTTTTAGGTTTTAAAATTCCTAAAATAAAAAATAAGGAACTAATAAGTCTAAATTCATATTATTTTTATTGTATAATTTGATTGCAAGTTTCTTTCTCAAAATTACAATATGTTTCATGTCCATATAAGTTTATGAATATGTCTCTCTTAAGTGTCCAAAGAGTGTAGGTAGTCACCTTCCTAGAAGTGTTTGTGCTTCTTAGATGCTTTAATAATGATGGGAAAACACCCGATTGACGTCTTCCTGTTAATATAAGAAGCTTTCCAGGAAGTCCTGGGTGGGGTGGGGGGATTTGGCTTGGATTCAACAAAACAAAGGTTAAAACATTTTCTGACTTTGCACAACTGAGAAATATGAGTCGTATATATGGAAGTTTTTGTATATGAGAACACCAAATGCCAAAAAATATGGATTTATCCTCAGAGATGACATCAACTGTAGGGTATAACTTTGTTTGCGAGGTAGCTTATAAAGATCATTCAAGAACAACTTATTTCTTGATGTTAAACTTAATATTCTATCTTCCATTTTTTTAATGGGTGTTTGAATGACCCTTTTTGGGGATAAATTACTCCATGGGTGGCATATTGCCCCCATTCAACCCAAAGTACAAAGCATGTCAAGGAAGATAGTGATTTCAAAATTAACATTGGGATGGACTTTTGCTTGTTTCAGTTTCTCTGTGATGACACTTCGGGTCTTGTTTTTACTTTCTGTCTATCTCTGCGCGTTTGTGTGTTTTTTTTTTTTGGGGGGGGGGGGGGGTAGCAAAATAGATATCATCATGATGCAATATAGATAACAAGAAGTGAATGTACATGCTATATATATAATGACCTCATTGGTGGATAAGAATGAGAATTTTTAGGGTTTACTTGTTTGTTTGGCCTTTGGTCGAGCCATTAATATCATATGAATTGTGAAGTGATGATCACATTGTATCTGATAGGTCTTCACTGCCAAGATTACAAGCCCCGGAAGGAAAAAATTTGCAGCTTCATTTCAAAACAAGGATGCCACCTCACCTATTCACGGGCGGGAAGGTTGAGGGAGAGCAAGGAGCAGCTATCCATGTTGTCCTGCTAGATGCGACCACTGGCAGTGTTGTTCACAGTGGACCAGAATCAGCAGCAAAACTGAATGTTGTGGTTCTCGAAGGTGACTTCAATGAGGAAGCTGATGATGATTGGACCAAGGAGCACTTCGAGGGCCATGAAGTAAAGGAGCGTGAGGGGAAGAGGCCACTTCTGACGGGGGATCTACAGGTTACTCTCAGGGAAGGGGTGGGAACTCTAGGAGATATTACTTTCACAGACAATTCGAGCTGGATACGGAGCAGGAAATTTAGGCTTGGGGTGAAGGTTGCTCCTGGATACTGTGAGGGGAACCGTGTTCGCGAGGCCAAAACAGAGTCTTTTGCAGTTAAAGATCATAGGGGAGAGTGTGAGTTTTCCATCACATGGTACTCCTTAGCATTCAAAAGAAAGCAAGTGACATTTTTTTTGTTGGGGGGGGGGGGGGGGGGGCGCATTTCTGCAACGACAAGCAAATCAAATACAATTCCCAATCGGAGCTCCATCTATCATCAAATGAAGTATTTTTAGATGGATGTTTTAGTTAGTGTAGTTTTTGAAACCTATCCTTTTAAAAAAAAAAAAAAAAATATGCAGCTCCCCTGCTCCATTTTTAGGTGAAACCAATCCTTAAGGATGCTTGTGATAACCCACCCACAAATTACTATAGATTCATTAAGTTCTTGGAGAGTTGAGCCTGAGATGTCTCTCTTCGAGACTTGAGCCTTTGTCTGAGATGTCTGGATTGATTATAAATCAGGAATCTCTTTCTGTTTAATGTTGTGACCAACTCAAGTCAATCCAGTTTTTGCTTAAAATTCTCTGAGATTGGGGGTCTATCTCATCATTACTGAAAATTTGTTTTTGCGAGTAATTGTGTCATCCCTTCTTGGGGATGCATCATTTTGGCGTCTGAAAGTATGTAAGTGGTTAGATTGGCACCCTTAAATCTGAGATTAAAGCATTATGAGAAAAATTAACCAACATTTCATTATATTCTGCAGATATCGTGCATGTCTTTCAGGTGAAACTAAAGTGTGTGTTATATTGCAGTATATAAAAAACATTACCCACCTGCTTTGCATGACGAAGTTTGGAGATTGGATAGAATAGCAAAGGATGGAGCACTCCATAAAAAATTGATGAAGGCTGAAATCATAACCGTTGAGGATTTCCTCAAGGTTCTTGTTAGGGATCCACAGAGATTAAGAAATGTAAGGGCTTTGTAGTTATTTCCTGTTCTTCCTTTGGTACTGAATGTTATTCTTTTTACTTGAGAGAAATGATAGCCTCTTTTCTTTCTCTACATGATAAACAGATTCTAGGAAGCGGTATGTCCAATAGGATGTGGGAGAATACAGTGGAGCATGCCAAGACTTGCGGGTTGGGTGCAAAGCTGTACATTTACTATGCAGATGTAACAACTAGCTCGGGTGCTGTTTTCAATGATATCTATGAGCTGAGAGGCCTTCTTGATGACGGACAATTCTTCCCTCTGGAGTCGCTTACACATTATCAAAAGGTTTGTGGTTTTGCTTTGCAAAAATCTGATAGATCATAAATTTGATCATTCTTTTATAACCAACATAAAAAATGATAAATATATAACCAAGTGAAATCCCACACACTCTCTATTTAGAAAGACTTTGCAATCAATGTGTCAACGCTAGCTCGTTTCGATGTCAAAGAGCCTGGCACATATGCAGTTCCTACAGAAAAGATGAATCTTGTGGTGGCACATGTAGGGGCGAATCTAGGATTTTCACCAAGGGGGGCACCGGGTATATTCAAGAAGAGAATAACAAGTTATGTTGGGAGTGTAGAGGAGAAACAACATTACTTTTTGGGGATATATAAAATTATTATTAGATATTAAACCAGTGTATATATTTTTTACAGTTTAATAATTCAACTGATCCTTTAGTAAGGGTTGAGATTTAATAAAAATGTCACTCGTTACTAAAAAAAAAAAAATATGATTTATGGTTAAGTGTAATTATTTATAAAATTTATTATGTTATATTTTTTAATGTTATGTACAAAAGTATTCAATAGTTTAGTGGGAGAATGCATTTTGTTTCACGAAAAATACTTGGGTCCAATTCTCGTACATTACTTTGATGCTAAAAAATTTTGAGTTAACCTTAATTTTTTAATAAAGTTCAAATACCCTAATTTTGAATTAGTTTTATTTTTTTAATAAAGCTATAATACTAAGGGTATTTTGGTAATTTCATGTCCAAAATCAAGGGGGTCATTTGCCTCCCCTCCTTCCTCTTCATAGGTCCACCCATGGGCACATGGTGGGAGTCGATTATTCCCAGGGAAAATAAATATTTAATATTTGATCCCTGCCTCTTTTGTTTTTACATGATTTCTGTGATTAGACATCCAAATGTTTTTCTTTTGTGTGGGTAAAATCGGTTCTGTTTATGCATAAAGGAAAGTAGTCAGACTTGGATTCCTTTGGGTAGGAGATGGACCAAATTACGTGCATGTGTTTTTCTGTGTAGCAGTACTTCTTGAATGGACTTCCGCCATTAAAATGAGTTCAAAGTTATATTGGCACCTGACCAAATTTCTTGTTATAGCGTAATTATATATTTAGTGCTACTTATATAGGCTGTGATTAGCAATTAAAATTAGTTCAAGTGCTGAGCACTAAAGTTTGTAGTATTGCAATAAAAAGCCATCAACCTTTTCTTCGTTTGTTTAGCTTTCTATCATTTTTGGCTTGTCCTTGTAGCCGTACAAGCCAACTGATTTGTTTTCTGGTTACAGATTTCACTGGATTCCCTGGTGAAGAAAGCATATGAAAATTGGAATAAAGTTGTAGAGTATGATGGCAAAGTCCTAAGCCCTCCATTGATTGAAGATAATGGAACGAAGGCCTCAGCTGCGGCTATATCCGACAACTGCCATGTCACGACTACACAGAACAAGCAACAGTGCATCCCTTCAGAACCAATCCCACAATGCCAAACGGAAGATCATAGCACTTCGAAGTCTCAGTTGATCGAATTCCCTTTCATGAGGTCTGATTCAATGGTGGGGATGGTATTAAATACCCCACAAGCTGCGGTAGCTAGCACAGTAGATTATGGGGTTGGAATGTCTCCAGCATTTGGTGGTTCTTATCTTCCAGTCGAATGGTCAAGGCCAAGGGATGGGCCGGGATATGAAGACTTCTTCTCAGAAGTCCGATTGAGGAGTTCAGAGATGTTGGAGAGTGATGATATGCAGAGGCTTCTAAAGTCATTCGGTATGGGAGTTGGCTTTGGCCATTCTGATGAGGCTTGTTATTCTAACAGTGAGCATCAGTTGGATCAGACTTATGGGCAGGTGCGTGGAAGAAGTTCAGGAAGGGCTGTTGTGGGATGGCTGAAGCTAAAAGCTGCTCTGAGATGGGGGATATTTATAAGGAAGAGGGCTGCAGAGAAAAGAGCTCAGCTTGTTGAGCTTGACTAAAATCCATTTCACTTGGCCTGTTTTGACCTACTAGCTTCAACCCAGGTGATGTTTTACTGGAACGTTCTAAGAAGAAATAACTTTTGGACTGAAAATTTTATTTTAATAAACTGAAAACTTGGAATTTTAAATGTATAACTTTTATTGCATTCTAATTGCATCTGGTACAGAAATGAGTTGCACTCGGTGCATAACTCACTTGCGCCCACTTGCGTATAGAGGAAAAAGTTTATACATTTAGAATTTTAAGTTTTCAGTTCATTAAAATGGAATTTTTAATCTGCAAGTTTATTGTCTGAAATTTTCTAGTGTTTTTTTTTTTTGGTGGTGATTCTGGCCTTCTAGGTTGGCTTAAGTTAAAATCTAATGGGGGATATTTACAAGAGAGCTGAAGGGAGAAGAGCTCAGGTTGTTGAGCTGTACTGAATCCATCATCTGGCCTGTTTTGAGCTTGTGGTTTCAATCCAAGTGAAGTTTTTCTTTTTCTCTCTCTCTTTTTTTTTTTTAATTTCAATTTGTATGATTTGTAACAGCTGAGAAGCCATTGGAAAGGAAAAGGGAGTTCATAGCCCAGCAATAGTCCCCGTTCTGTATTTTCCTCCCATTTCATTTTCTTGGTAAAACGAAGATCTATTTTATTTTTATCCCAATCCAATTTCCCATTGTTTGGACTAAAAATTGTCTTACAAGAATTTTTAATATATTTCATTGGCTAATCTTAAAATTTTGAGTAATTTTAAATTACATACAAATTAACTTAATATTATTAACTAAATTATTCAAACTACACCACGAGTTCATTTATTTATTGATTAATATTATTAAAACCTTTATTAATAATATTATAATGAATTGTAGTACAATATTGTTATGTTATGTTAGTAAAATATTATTTATTTATTAAAATAATTTCATGTATTAACACTTTATGCGCATGAGAAGGTTGAAAGTAATGCTGATTAATTGTGAAACTCTCAAACTCTTTGCAGTTCATGGATAAATAAATGATTTTGATACCCTGCCAGTGTACAAATATTTACACAAGCAAGTTTAAAAAAAATGACACGTCCTCAGTTATTATATTTCATGTGTTTTTAAATTACAAAATAATAGCTTGTCCTATCCTAGTGTATTGTTTGCGTAAAAACAATATTTACACTAACAGTGTATCTAATCTTATTGTTACATAGCAGGGATAATGAAAGAAGCGAGACGAAGGTATAATGAAACAAGCGAGACCAAGGTAGTGTTTGGATGACTAAAAAAGATAAAAAGTTTGAGTAAAAGTGACACGTGGTGAAATTTACTTGAAAAAAGTTCAAAAAAATTAGTAAAAATTAAAGTTTTTTGATAAACCAAACGCTCTCTAAATAAACATGGCATTAGCATTTGCAACCGTGAAATAAAACTTTGTTCGGGGGATAAATTGAACATTGTACCCAAAAAAGAAAAAAGAGGAAAAAAATATTAAAAATAAAAGGCAAAAGAAATTTCATAATGATACAAACTCCTCATAGAGTAGTAGACTTGTGGGATGTTGTGACTTTCCCTCTAGGAATCAACAGCTCTTAAGAGTGTCTCATAACCATGCACCAAAAGAGTAAGCATCAAATTCAAATTCTCCATCCATAAACATGGTTACATCTTGTTCCTGTATCAGAGACAGCAATATGAAAACTCGGTAAGAAAATGTCTTTTTTTGTTTTTCCAGAAAATTTCATATAGAAATTACAAGGCAGTAAACCATCTAATAATACAAAACCAGAAACAATCTCACTGCAGAGGAGCAGAAGTATCAGAAATTTTACACATAAAATGAACAGGATGTGCAGTAATGCACTTTGAAACAAATAAACACAAAATTATATTCACTGTATGCATAAGAAAAGAGATTTCATACATTAACTGAATGGAGAGAGAGAGAGAGAGAGAGAGAGAGAGAGAGAGAGGGAGGGGGGAATGTAAAGAAGAAAAGAACATGAGTCTACATATATTTTTGAAAAATTGCCATTAAAGAAGCTGGAATAATTCACCATTTATAATTTCAAGTTAAGAGATATAAAGCGAAAACATGTTTGTTTGCAAATACACAGTTAATTGACCACCGCACTTCACCTTTACCCACCACTTGAGTAACTAGAATTGTCATCACCCAAATTCATTAGTTTGCTTTATGTGTGTGTGTGTGTGTGTGTGTGTGTGTGTGTGTATTCTTGTGCACAAGAATCAACAATTGCAACATAAGTATACAAAAGGGACAAGATCCTTTAGAAAGGAAGTTTAAAAAAAAAAAAAACAATCATGTAAATAAATCATTATCAACAAGAATACTTGTATAGTTTTCATGCAATGATTTGCCTCATTTGGAGCAGACAAGAAAAAAGGAATTCCCTTTCGTTTGTTCCTCCACGCATCAACAGACCTCTTATGTTCTAGCACGAGTTACTATCAGGGTTCTGCAAATTTGGCATATCAGGATTACCATGTAGTATTTTTAAGCATAGTTGGTCTGGGATTATGAACATCAATGACATTTGGTAACAATACCACTCCATTTAAAATTGCGTACTTGAAATAAAAACATACTTTTTGTAAAACGAATAGAAAATGACCATGGAACCATAGGTATCTAGGACGAAGGTACATGACGTGCTTCTCATTCGTTATATCTTTGTCCAAGAATGTTTAATGACCCTTGTAGTTTCACCATTTACTTTCATGGTGCATTGAATGTAACATTTTGAGCTTATTTAAAATTGTTATTTAGAACAGAATAGAATATATATATATATAATATGCAACCTGCACAGAAAAAAGCCAGAATATTACCATACCCGTTTGATCATTGCATTAATTATATCATCAAAGGAGCCGCAATCGTTATGAACAAGACCTCCCTGTGACTTCCTTTGCTCCAAAAGACAGCCTTTGTTGGGCCTCATTTTTGAGTCCATTGCTGATTTCTCAGTCTCACTGAACTGCAGGGGAGTCAAACCACTGCTATTTGATTGACTGACCAAGGATGCATCGATCGTTCTATTGCAGAATCCATTATTTTGATCCAAAGTCTGGCCCGATGGACCCATAACACCATTGGCAGGAACCATGGAGTTCAATGTGCTGAAAATTTGGTCTGCAGTTTGATTCATATTTACAACAGCATCACAAACCAACCCTGTTTGGTTTTGAATCTCTCCCCTCGAATCCTCTATTGGCACTGGAATTGTGTTGGCAGATGAAAAATCAAGCGGGCTGCTCTGAAGAAGAGAACCAGTTGAAGAATTATTGTTTCTCAAACTGTTGGGAGGCAGGCTGTCATGACCGATAGGTTCACTCAATGGCAGAGGATCAGATGCAAAATCTGATAACTGAATGGTGCTCTGTCTGTTATCATTAAATCTTCCATTGTCCAGAAAATTAGGACCACTCATGCTGGCACTTAAAGGATCTGAATTCAAAGTAGTTACTTTGAAAGAGGACTGAGTACCAAATACTACCCCACTTTGTGCTTCTTGCGGATTACCCCGTAGAATCAAAGGATTGCTTGAGCTGCCAAATGTAACTCTGTTATCAGGAAAGGTACTGGCAGATGTAAAAATTGTTCGACCAGCAGCAGAATTGAACTCTGGAATGCCCAAAAGGCACTTGCTCGGTTGCAATTGGTCAAGCTCCAATGATGTAGGAATACCTTGAAGTAAACTGGCATTTTGGTTTGCTGGTGAAACAACTGGCTGGAGCTTCCCAAGGCTAGAAATGGAGTTGCTCAAGTTTTGGGCATGAATTGGTTGTATCAGTGCAGAAGAAGAAAGGCTATGGAGGGTCACACTAGCAGAGCTATTCAACCTGCTAAGCATCCCACCTGTTTGATATGATGATAGTGTGGAATTTGAAAGCCTCCCTGGTCCAGCCAATGCCCGAAAATCTCCAAGTCCATCTAGTGAAATGGAACGCAAATACGAGGAATCCTTTCCCCCCAATGCAGCAACAATGTTTGCTTGCTGGGTGGCCTCAGAACAGATCCTTTTCAAGTAAAGCCTATATTTCTGCAATAAACTCAAGAGCAACTTGTCAGCATGCGTTACAATAAATATCTCTGGATGTCCATTAAGTACCGAAACAATTTGTAATTTTTTTAATATTTCTTATTAGTTGTAAGCTACTCAGTTTAACTAAGCCAAGCACCAACTGTTTAGTCAGCAACACTATCAAGAGCTTTCCTTAAATCTTAAAAATTATTTGTGGTATATGTCATGCGGTTACAACTTTGCATGTATTTCAAGCTATGAGGCTATGCCCCTTATCCTGAGATTTGGGTTTCCAAGAGAGGTCCAATATGTTGACATACACTACTCTGGTATATGTATTGGAGTCCATGTGAAAAATAGGCAGTGCCATGGACTTGACACTCGATTCTCTGTTAGGTGGATTAACCACTTACACAAGTAGCCAAATCGTTGAGCAAGCTGTCATTGAACTGCATTTTTCAGCCTTTCTAGAAAAGGGCAATTTCATTGTCCACATTCAAACGTTGTAATTAAAGAAAAATTTGAGAATTGTACTTACCAAAAAAATTATTGATCATCATTTACATTGTTAAAAATATTGATCATCCAACTAGCATGTCATTTACATTGTTAAAAATACATTTCATGTTTTTTTTTTTTAATGAATTATTCTTTATATTGCTGCCAAATTGTTGCATAATATGGATTTGCAAACATTAACCAATTCTACTCTTTATTTCCAGATTCCAAATTATTTCTAAAAGAAAAGGCAACCCAATGCACTAAGCTTCCGCAATGCAGCTTACCCCCTGCTTGAAGAGAGGCTGTTTCTAGGGTTTAGACCTTGACCCGCAAAGTCGCAATAGGACAACCTTAGTGTTGCTCTAAGGCTACCCCCACTTGTCAGGCTAAATAATTATAGAGTTCAGTTTTATACTATGATGACCAAATCTGTTAAACGAACACTAGAAGTAAGAAAGGAAAGGTTGTGCCTGGAGATGGCTTGCCACATTTTCCCTAGTAAGCCCTTCAACATTCATCAGGTCAAGGATCCTTTTAGGAACAGCTTCTGCATTAGAAACGGTAGATACAGACATCAGCCATGACATGAACTGTATATAAAATCCAAAGACAATCATTGTGTTTTAAGGACTCACTTTCAATGCCCAATTGGTTAACAGCTGCAACAAACTTCCTGTGAAGCTCTATGGACCAAACAACCCGAGGCTTCTTCTGGGTTGCTGAGTCATCATTCTCATGTCCACTCTCTTCATCATTGTAGTCTTCCTCATCCTTTCTCTTTCTAATGAGCTTCCCATTCTGATCTTCGTCACCAGCAGGTGCAGATCCTTGTCCACCTTCCCAATTACCTTGCTGAGCCTTGTCTTGAGTTGGGGACTTGTTATGGTACTTGCAATCAAGCTTCTTCCTTCTGATTACATGTTGCCATATGTTCCTGAGTTCCTCAATTCGAACAGGTTTCAGCAAATAGTCACAGGCACCATGAGTAACCCCCTTCATCACAAGTTTAGTATCACCGTTTGCTGACAACACTGGGACATTAAACAAAAGTTAAAACTCTGTAAATCAATAGGCAATAGCTATATATTGTACTACCATAGAGTGTAGGGCACAAAGAAATTTATGATTTTGAATAACAAACCGAACACAAAGGGATTGCTATGTGAAAGATCAGCGAAGGGATTCTAGCTTACTAATGACAGGCAGATCCATTTCGAGACCAACCAGCTCCAGTAGCTTGAAACCATCCATATCTGGCATATGCACATCACTGATAACCAGATCAAATCTGTTTCTGTTTTCCCTCAACATTTTCAATGCCGTCTTTGCTTGACTGGTTGTTGTAACTGCAAAAATCACAAATCATTTTCAGAATTAAGGTTGGTGTGAATTGTTTGAGATCAGAACCCACAACCATAATGAAAGAAGATCAACTTAAGGTATTCTGTCTACAACAAAACACATGGTAATAGGCATGGGGAAAGTATGAAAACAGGGTGTGCTACTAACCATCCAATAAAGATAACTATTGGAGAAAGCAAGGAAATTAAAGGAGATCATGGAACACCTGTTCATATGAAAACAGCGTACACATTCTATCTGAACATTTTTATCAGCAGAACAAAAATTCAAATACGGTTGACAGTATATGAATAATATAAAAGCACAAAATTTAGGACTGTAAATTGGAAACACCAACTTTTACTGTTTCCTGAAATTGAAAAATGTGACAGAAAAAAGAAAGTATTCCGAACTAGAATTTGAGACATGAAGGGCAAAAGGTTAGAACACATCTCTAAGTGAAGGGTAATAATTGTCCTAAACCCACAAAATACATAGCTTGAATATTGATTAGTCAGTACAAACTAAGAACATGTGTGCAGAACTAAATCACAAAACTTGTAAATAGGGGAGTATAATTGAGCACCAGTGTCAATATCTAAAAAATGTACCGATCACAAGAAAACAGAACTCATTGAACTGCGAGACAAAACCCATTCACAGAATTCTGGAATTAAGAAGCAGGATAACATACCCACTTAGCAAAACAAAAAGAACTGCCAAAAAGTACAAAACTTGAAACACCACGAGTCAAGCTCAAATCAACAAAACCATTCAAAATGATGAAACCGAGAGCAAAAATTAAGGACCAGTCAACCACAATTTCAATCAATCTTCAATCAGAAACCAAATTGGGTAAAATTTTCAACAGAGCTATTGACATAAAAGGGTCAGTTCTGATAAATGAAACACAAGTTCAAAAGATACAAGCATAACAGAAGAGAATCAAACCCTGATAGTGGCATTTTCGCAGCAGACCATCCAGTAGCATCAAACAAGTCGGGTCATCATCAACAGCAAGAACCCGCATACCCACTGGGAAATTTTCATTTTCGGACCATAAACTTCCCCTCATTTCCTCAACAGTCATGCTTGGAGGAACAATTTTGAAAACCCAGATGAGAACAGAGCCAAAAAAAACAGAGATTTGAGCTTTGAAAACTGTTCTTTTGGACGTATTCTAATAAACCCAGAAGGGATTTGAGAGGGATCAATGAGATAGTAGTGTGGTAAGAGACAGAAACAGAGACACAGACAGACAGAGACAGAGAGAGAGACTAGTTGAAGTGAGTAAAGCTGTACTTGTCGTTGACAAAGATGGTGATAACCACAACAAGAGTGAATGGGTTCAACACAACAAAATACCAAATCACATAATACTTTATTCACATCCCTCCCTTCAGAATTTGTCTTTTTCTTTTTATTTCTTCTTCTTGCAGAATACAAAAGCTCTTTTTCCAATAGTCACAAGTGATATACATATATATGTGTAAATACATAATTTGCCATGAGCAATGAAGCACAGGCTTTCTCCTAAACTCTTTCCTCCCTGCTATCTCCCTGTTTCTGTCTGTTTCCAGCCAGTGGCATGCATTTTTGGAAGTGAGAGAGCTTTATAGAAACAACAGTGTGTTTGTAAGGTCCATCAAAACTCCAATGAACCTCAACTCTTTTTTTTTTTTTATCATCATAGATTGGCAATAAAAAGAGAGAATGAGTCAGAGATCAATGATCTAACGGTTCAGATTTGAGGTGGTTATCAGCACGGTGGTGGCCCACCGAGTTTTCAATCATATGAAGCTCAATGATCGGAATCCTTCTTATGAAGATGTTAAGGTACATCCAAAATGTGGCTCTTCTTGGGATACCGGGAATGCCCTTGTGTCAGAAAGGAAAAGTGATTGGGGAAGGTCATATTTCAAGGGTATTATAGTCAAATAAGGGTACAGAGCAGGTAAATTACCGTAAAAATCTATAACAGAATCTGGTAATGATTTTGGCCTTTGAATACGAAAGATACTGAAAATTTTCTTTTGTGGGAATTCATTCGCAGCCTTCGGAAAGCAATTCCTTTCACCGATTTGGAAATGGGAGGGATTTAAGGCTCCGTTTGGCAGAAAAAAAACTCCCCTCTTAGGTAGAATCTGTGAAAATACAAGTTTACCCTTTAATCTGAATCATTAATAGATTATGTTGGCACATTTGTTTGGTGCTTTATTGTCCTTTCGTAAATAAACAAGATGTGGAAAAATAATAATAAAAAAGAGTGTGTTAATTTTTGCGACTTAATTAGAAATTAATTACTTTTGTAACTGTATTAGTTGTCCAGAAAAAAAAAATGAAAATTGCTCTGTTGTCTTCTAACAACTAAAATTTTAGGTTTTATCTTATTTAATTGATAAAAAAAAATTTTAAAATAATTACATTTATTTATGAGGAGATATCACTCTGATTTTGTGAGACTTGAAATTTTGATTTTAATGATGGGGTATTTAAGTCTGTCAACTAAATGTTATTGATTCACATTAGTTTCAGTGGTTCAAAAATTAATTTGATATTTTATATTTAAATGTTCTTTTTCCTATTAAGAATGGTTGCTAATTAATAGTGGATAAATATATATATTTTTTAATTCATATCCTTGATTTTAATTTTGGAGTTATTGTGCAATGTATATATATATTTGCATATTGACTCTCTTTCGACTAATCCCAAAGCGCTGACCCCAAACTATTGTCTGACTTTGGAGAAATTAATATAATTATTTTGATTTTTGGTTATTCAACTAAATATTTTTTAAATTTTCATCAAACACATCGAATAATTTATTTGGTTACTTAGTTTAAATTAATCAATTAAAAATTAAAATAGTATAGCTTATTGATTAAAATTATTAATATACAGTTATATTTAGTTTGACGCAGAGATAAGACGTGCGAGCCGAGCTTGAGAATAGAAACAGAGTGAATATGAGGTGAGAATAATTATGTTCATTATGTATGGATAATGAGTTTGAGGGTTGGAATTATGCATATTTGCTAGTGTAGAATAAAATGAAATGAAAATATGAATAAATACTCGTATTACCCTTATAAGAAAAAAAAAAAAAAGCAAACATGTGTTTAATTTTAAGCAATTTAATTTTAGCAAATTATTTAAATAAAATAAAATATTTAATGATAAAGTAGTATTTATTTTTTATAGTAATTAATTTTAGCAAACTATATTAATAAAGAACATAGTTCAACAATAAATTAATGTTTACTAAAATAATTTTAATTTAATAAAATACTAAAATACAATAAATCAATTTAATATGTAATTATTATTTATTAAAAATATTTTAATTTAACAAAATAACTACATTTTAATCATAAGCTATTGTTTTAATAGTAATTACTTTTAATAAAATAAATAATTATAATAATATATTATTAATAAAAATTAATTTTAATTTGAAATAAATATTTAAATAAAATAAATTGTTTTAATAAGATGCAACAAAAATTAGTTAGGTGTTTCATTGAATGTTTAAAATTATTTAATGTAATGGTTGATGTTACACTTTATATTAAGCAATTTTGTGAAATATTCAATCAAAACTCATTCTCCCCATGGAAGAAAAAGCTATTTTCATGGTATTCTATCATTCAAAGTACCCCAACCAAATAAGATGACGGAAGGCCTATACTCATTCTACACATTTAGGGTGCGTTTGGCACACCAAATTTGGGTAAAAATCTCCGAAAATCTCTATACATTTCTACATATTTCCACCTTCTTAAAATTTAAAAAAAAGTTCAATACATTTCAAAAAAAATCGATAACTAGAATTCGGTTAATCAAATAGCAAAAATTTTTTCACTATTCTCACCATGAACTCTCAAATTATCGAATGATACTCACTTTGACTATTTTTTGGGGGGTCGTAGAAACTGTTCCGATGGATTTATGCGGCTAACTTTCGTCCAAATGGTTTTTATCTGTTTGGACAGATTGTGGTGTAAAGAAGTTACGAGTGCCCAAAATTTTGAATTCGTCCAAACGGAAATCCAATCTGTCAGAACGGAAATCTTACTATTTATCTCCAAAAAATGTGATTTGAGTTGTATGCATCAAATACAAAAAATTTTTCCAAACTACATTTCATCTTATTTTATCTCACTTTTTATCCTTTCAAACTCACCCTTAAATGTAACCTAAGGGAATGCCACCTCTTTAATTAAGCTTTCGCTAAATTATATTTAATTCTCATTTTTCTTCCCTTTAATATTTGTTTTCGTTTCCTCTAAAATTAGATACTCAAATCCAAGATAAAATATAGCACATGTAAAATAATAGGATACCAAAATAAAATGGCTATATGCTAGTAAAAACTTAGATGTCATTTAGTATACCTGTTTTAAACATATTTTTATTTACATTCTTGGAAACAAGAAAAATAACTGAAAATGTATTTGATCATTAGCGTTTTCAAAAATTGTTTTAAAAAATAGAAAATAAGTTTACATATGAAATGCAAAACAGTTAAAAGTTATTTTGATCCCTTTTGGCCAAAAAAAAAGAGAATCATAAAATATAGAAAATAAAAAATGTCAAACCAAATGTATTTTTTATTTTCCGTGTTTTGAAATTTTTAAAACATAAAACACATAAAATAGAAAATAAAAAATAGAAAATAAAAAATAATTTAGAAATGTAAATTAAATGCCACTTGAATTATTCTTCTAATTGTTTGTCTTTCTTATTAGAGATGTCAAAAAAAAAAAAAAAAAAAAAGAGGATTAATTTGCTAACTTGCATCAATCTCATGTCCCTTACGATTGGGAATATCGTTATTAGAATTGAGTATAATTTTGGTTAATTTCTAAAATTTGAATATTGGATTTAATATGAGTTAGCATATCCAATTTTCATTTATCCACATGGTTAATAACTTAATATGTATCGGAAGCACTAACATAAATACTTGCTTAAATTGCAATGGAAACATTTATTTTGTTTCATATGGACTTAAATGGTATAACTACAACTCCTTTTAACTCCCATCTCTAAGGGGAGATTGGGCAAGTTGGTATATTAAGACATCCACCTCACATTTTTTTTTTCACTTCTTTTATTTTATTTAAAATATAGGGAGATAAAATATTTAAGATAAAAAAAATAAGTGCATAATTTGTAACTCTAAAATTTCTTTTTTTTTTTTTTTGTTTTTTAAGAGTGCTGTTATAGTATCCCTTCACATATAAAGAATCATAGCGGCAATCTCTAAACACATTTTTTTAAATACATATATATATATATATATATATATATCTAAAGATATTAAAATTATTTGTATCTAACGGACACTTGCTTTACCCGCCTCATTTCGGGAGGGTATTGGAATATCAATAGCGGAAACGAGGATAGGGGATAGAGACGGGTATGGTGACTTTAAGGTGTTTTCCGAATAAGAATGGGGACGGAGATCGCTATAACAGTCTTCACTCTATCTCGTACTTATTTAAGTACTTCTTTATTAAATTATATATTTTTTTAATATTTATTTAATATATGTAATATATATTTTTTATTTAATATATATAATATTTATGATATTTTTTAATATTTATTATATATATATAATTTATAATTGTTATTATGTTTAGCAGGTAAACCAAGACGAAAATAAGGAATCTATTATCTAATAAGGACGAGTATGAGAATATGAGGATAGAAAAGAATATTGTTAAGTAAATATGGGAACAGAGAGGGAGATGGAGAAAACCTTGCCCACCCCATACTGACGCCATTGACATTGCTATATATATCATATGTGCAAGAAAAGGTTTTAACTTTCTTATCAACTCTAATTTTGAAATAATTAAAATATGTCTCTTTTTTGATAATTTAGAATATATGAGCCTGTTTGTGCGCCTTAATTAATTTTTAAGATTTTAAAATTAATAAATTAAGTTTCCAGTGACTATTCGAACTAATGATCATTCTAGATCCAAAACCTGGCCAAAGCAATTAGAATATATTTATTCAATTAATGGCCATTCTAAGGCAAGCAAGCTTTGACAATAATTAGAGCTGGATAATTGGTGGCCGAGTTGGGGTAAGGCGCTTCCCATCAAGCCGGATCGGGGCTAAAAAAAATAAAATCAAATAAAAAATAAAAATTTGGGGCTATGCTTAAATCATAGGCCTGTTTAAATTTATTTATTTTTAGAAAAAAATTAAATTATATTTTTAGATAAAAAATAATTTTAAAATAAAAAAATAAGTAGTTTATTATTACAATATTTTTTTGTAATTTCTATAAGAAAATATAAATAAATAATAAAAAATATGTTTTAATAGTTCAAGGTAGCTTGATAAAGAATAAGGCCGACTTTTCCAATCCTAATCTCAACCTGAATAAATAAATAAATAGGTTTAATAATTTTTTTAACACATGAAAAACTAGTATAGACTTGAGCAAGCCAAATAAACTAAGCTTCGTATGTCTGCCCCTAATTATAATTGGTCTAAAAAAAATAAAAATAAAAATAACAAGTGCCTCCCCATCCCTATAATGGTTTATATCAGGATAAATTACACTTAGACTTCCTGAATATTAGGCTAATTACCTATAGACCTCCTGAATATTTAAACCTTATATTTGGATCCCTTATTCCTAAATGTTTGTAACACTTAAGTCTATCCGTTAATTTTCTTTGTTAATTCCGTTATAAAATAACGAAAATACCCTCGACTCATCTAACACTCATTCACACACACACACACACACTCTCTCTCTCTTTCTCTCTCTATCTCTCTCTCATAGTTGTCCTTATTATTACAATGGTTTATTTTATTTAAATATTTTATTAAATTTTATTAATTTTATTAAATATAATAATAATTTATTATTAAATTAAGTTATAATGATACATTTTATTAAAACTAATTATTATTAAAAATAAATATTTATAATAATAAGTTAATTAATATAAATATATTTTATTGAATTCAATCAATTTTATATTTTTAATAAACTTATATATTTTATTTCAATAAAACCAATTACTGTAAATAAAATAATATCACCAAACATATTTATGTTTTTATTTGTGTTTCAATAAAATTATATATTTATGTTTTTAGAAATACTCAGTAAATGTTTTTCAACTCGGTATGACTAAAAAATGATTATTTTACAAACATTTTTATATAAAAATTTATTATTTTTAATTACATCTATTCTTAAATGTATTGGACTAATCTCTTAAACTATTTTTTCCTAAAAAGTTACTCTCACTAATAAAAATATTTCAAATTATTTTTAATTACTTAATTACATATTTTTTCACTTTAATAAAACTTTTAATTATATGATTAAAGTTGTGTCTAATGAAAAATTAAATTAAATTAAAAAGACTTTGCATTGAAAAAAATTTTAAATAATTAATGCTTTTAATTTTTACTATTTAATTATTTTTAAACATATGTATATAGTCATTGCTCTATTGTGTATATATATGTGTATATATATTGCTCTATTTCAAATCGTGCTTCAGTTCCACTGCCGATTGGTTCGGTACCAAACCCTTAATTTGCTAAAATTGTTTGTAAGTTTTGAACCTAGTAGACCGATCTGAAGTGCAAAATCAACAGCTACCCGCAAAATCAACAGCTTTCGATAAAATCAACAACTGATTCCAGATCTAGATTCCAGATCGAAGTGCAAGAAGCACCCTTGCTAGTAGTGGCAACTAGGGGTTTGCTCGGCTTGTCTTATCAAGAGGCTCTCGGAGCTCTCGTGTATTAGTTCTTCTTCTTCTTCAACCAACAACAAGAACTCGTCGTCAATGGCTTCTTTGCACTCTTTGTCGCTCTCTTTCTCGCCGCCTTACTCTTCTTCCACCGGTGCATCCCTAACTCATCGCTGCCATTTTCGTATCATTTCGATTAACGACGATGTAGGTTCAATGTCTTTCGTCATGAGTGGAATCGGTGGCGAACTCAGCAAGAGCCGATCGGTGGCATTCTCCAGAAAAATCTGGTTCAGAGACGTTGGGGGAAGGAAGAAGAAGAAGGGATGGTTTTGGTTAAAGCTGTTTCGATTGACGGAGAAGAGGACCAAATTATGAGAGAGAGAGAGAGAGAAAGAGAGATAGAATGAGTGTTAGATGAGTCGAGGGTATTTTCGTCATATTATAACATAACAGAGTAATAACAAAAAAAATTATGAGATTAAAGAATTGTAAAATAAAAAAAAAAGGAAAGAGATCTAAAAGATCTTTTTCTTAAAATTCCTGTTTGGTCTACTTATATCATATCTCTCCTCAGTGAAGATTCTATTTATATTGTTGAGTTAAACATTTGGGAATAAAAGGTCTAAATGTAAGATTTAAATGTTCAGAGGTCTATGTGTAATTAGTTTAATGTTCAGGAAATCTAAGTGTAATTTTCCTTTTATATTATAATTTGAAATACAAACCCTTTTATGCAATATTCATTATATAAAAATTTCAAAAGCCAACTTGGATCAGTTGATTTACAAAAATTAGTGTTACAGTCACCTCTTTTACAATCTATCCTAAATTTAATTCTTATTGAAAGATTAATTTTTAATTATTATTTATACATTTCAAATTCAAAAATAGATTATAGTTTTATTTTATTCATTTGTTGTGGACAATTTTTTCATGTTTGGATTGTGGATTTAAGAGGGGAAAAAAATGAAAATATAAGGAGAAACATAAGAAAGGAAATGAGAAAAGATAAAATACATGGTTTTTGTGAAATTTGAAAAAAAACAATGAATGGAACCACTAGATATTTATTTTTTTTTAAATTTACAATATTATTTTTCACTTTTTATTTTTTTATTTTTCATTACAAACAAATAACAAATAATTAATTATACATATATATATATTTATATCTTTTTTCATCGCTTCGAATGGTAGAATTGAAACAAATAAAGGCAAGTTCTCACGCACTGTAAGGTCACCTGAGAACACATGAGCATAAAACTTCTGGTATTCGTATTGGGATGGGCAGGAGCACAACTGCAGAGCACAAGTACTCACACACTGCAGATACAACTATGTGTCATCTTATTATTGGTGCATCACTGCTTGGGTAGCGTCCCTTTGGGATTCGTTACAGAACCAAAGACAGGCTTTATGATAATGACACGTCAGTCTGGGATATCAGATGCGTGGAACCCACTCACAAAAGCATTTGTTTTTTTTTTTTTTTTTTAACACAAAAGCATGCTTATGGCCGAAGAGGGGATGTGCCGAGCCTACCATGTCATCCGCTTTTGCAGCGAATAAATTTTAAGACGGTGTTTAGATGGTAAGAAAGTATAAAAGTATTAAAAATTAATGTAAAAATGATATGCAGTGAAATTTGGTTAAAAAATTTTTTTAAAAATTGAAAAAAAGTTGGTAGATCAAACATTCCTAAGTGATCATATGGAAAAAAAAAAAAAAAAAAGTTGAGCTTCTAGTTACCAATTTTTTATTTTTTTAAATAATTAAATTTATTCTCTTACATCTTATTTTTTATTAATTTTGAAGGGTAAAAATGTCTAATTAACAAAAAATTAAAAAGTTAAGGGGTAAATTACACTTAGACCCCCTAAACATTAACGTGATTACACATGGACTCCCTCGACATTTCAAAATTACATTAATCTCCCTTATTTTGAAATGTTAGTAACACTTAAACCCTTCTGTTAGCTTTGAGCCTAACTCTGTTAAATATTTACTAAAAGACAATTTTACCCTCAATTGAAGTTAATTGCAAATAATACAATCATAAATTTATATACAGACGCATACAAATATATATATATATATATATATACACACACACACACACACACTAAAACTCAAATATTCTTCAATACCCAAAATCAAACAATCAAGAAATTCAAGATCAAACAAAACCCAAAATCAAAATCTACAATCAAAATCAAAATATACATATATATACAATCAAGAAGATGAATACATAAGTTTTAGGGTTTGAATCATGGCTTCCTTCTCTTCCACCTCTTTTTCAATTCCATTGTCAAATCTCTCGCAGTTCTGTAACTGCTCCAAATCGAATAGATTGCCTATACTTCCCTAATTGTTGAAGAACTATTCCTGAGAAACTCTGAGACTTTCGTAAGCAACACACAAACATTTCTTAAAACCAACCCCAACCTTCGCCTTTCACTTACATAAGATTGTTGATGAGTTCGCTTTCTTTTTCTTTGAGTTCTTTTTCGCTACCAGGAACTTTCTTTCGCGAATCTTTTTCCGCAGCGACGACGAAGAGACGGGGTTAGGGTTTTTGGAGGCCGATTTCTGCATCTTTGTAACAGATTGGTTTCCTGGTGAATTCGAGATCTTTAAACCAGGTGAAGGTTGATGAACTGGTGAGAATCATTATAGACCCTTTTCTTTTTTTCCCCCCTTTTCTCTTTACATTAGAGCTCTCGTCACTCATTTTCTCGATCCACGAAAGCGCCGTCTATCCATTACGAGTAGACCCAAAAAATGGGGGGTATTCATCTCGATCTCCTAGAGAGAGTGAAGTAAAGAAGTTCAATGGCGTTCACTAGGGGAGAGTTGTTGGTCGCGAAGCTGGTGATGCTGGCGAAGTACGGCGTGTTTTCCGAGGGCGATGATCTCTGCTGTGATCTACTCTCCTCCCGAGTAGATTGAAAATCATATGTACACATATATCCATCTCTATAAGCAAAGAATCATACTCTCTGCAAACAATGGCAGAGCTTGAGCTCGAGAACCCTCTGTAGGTGATGAACCTCTGTAGGTGATGCCCAGAGTAATCAACTTGCTCTCTGTTCTCCTTCAGAGGGTGGTGGAGTCAAATGATGTGAGCCGCCGGTTGGAGACCTAGAAGATCTCGACCTTCCATTGCCTGACTAGACCCACCATCTCCATCCAATTGATATGATTTTTAATTTACAAAGATGAAGATGAGTTTTTAGGTTTCATTCAAGGGCATATTTGTCTTTTTTATGTAAAAAATTTTGTTGACTTAGTTGACTTTTAATTTTCTGTTAAAATTTAACGATTTATTTAACGAAAAGGGGTATTTGTTACAAACATTTCAAAATAAGGGAGGTTAATGTAATTTTGAAATGTCGAGGGGGTCTATGTGTAATTACGCTAATGTTTAGGAGGTCCAAGTGTAATTTACCCAAAAGTTAATTACTGAAAAGTTAACTTTTTTTTTTTTCAAACACAAAAAAGAGCTATTTTTTTTCCAAACTCAACTTAATAATATTATATACCAATTATAAATATGATTAACAAATTTAGTAATATTTAAATTCAAAAAAGCCTTTTTACCGTTTAAATAGATTATTTTAGTTGATGATGTCATATGTATAACATGGATTCGTTAATTAATTTGCACGATTTTATTTAAAGAAAAATACAAATACAACATGAATAAGTTAATTTAAAATTAGTAAAATTTAATTGGAGTGTCTACGACTCAACTAGCTTTGTGCTGATGTGGCCGATCACACTTCCCAACCACTTCCTTATGGTTGGACTATAAGGGTGAACTCCTAACCAGACTTAGAATGTGTTTGGAGTGATAAAAAGTGAGAAAAAAATGAGATAAAGTGAGAAAAGTTGTAAGTTCATAATTCGTACAATGAGATAAAAAAGTGAATGTGTTAAAAGTTTTTAGAGTTTTTTTTTTTTTTTGTTATTTCTTGATACCAAATAAACACTTACTATAACAAGAGGAATATTGATTAGATAAGGTTAGGTGATTCATTTTTGGTGAGACATACACGATGAGGGTATTTCTTTAGCGGATGTTTTTCTATGCAATCTCTACTTGTCTCATTTCTTTGTATTTCCAGTATTTGTAGCTTCCCTCGCACATGTTAGCCATGCTCGGTAATCATGAGTGATGATACGATAATAGCCTAGGCTGCACCGTATAATCGACGCAGGTCTGACTGACGCTGTAATCGGCGAAGGGTTTGGTCATACCTTTTTTAACCCTTCATAAATGTGATGAGAAAGATAGTCGCTCTTTCACCTACCACACTGTCTCCCTTTGGATGCACACCACGTGTCTAGTTAGATGTACGCTACGTGATATTGTCCCCCAACTCTTACTTATGTGACATGTGCAGCACACGTTGAAGAGTTAAGGGTAATGCTGAGGGTAATCAAGTATGCTCGGTAGGTGTCCATCTGGTCGGTACTCTCGCATATTCGCCCCGATCTTTTCATTAATTATTATTATTGTTACCTGCGCATACTAATAATGTGGTGGTTGGGGTGATATCAATGGGCCATAAATAGCCCAGCCCAAGCGTCACTGATGCAGGCGTGCAGCGTGTAGGGCATGCCACAGATCTCCCCTACCATCAATTTTACGTGTTATCTTTTCATCTCCCGTCATTTTGTCTCCTTCCACTATAAAAGACATGTCCTTCATGTCTGTGGGGGGTTTTTTAGGTCTCAAGAGTCCTAAGACTGTGCACGTCTCTTCTTCTTGACAAATCCCCATCTTCTTGCTTTATCCGAGTTCTAACCGTGTCCGACCTACTCCTTTGCCACCAAAACCCACCTAGGTGAGTTTCAGTTTCTACCAACAGTTCTTTTTTTCCCTCTTTTTGTCTTTCTTAGAATAAGTAAGTTTTTAAATGCCCTTAAGAAACCAGGGGGTATGGAGGCGTTCAGAGCTAGGCATTAAATCCCTGATTATGTTCAATTAGCCCTGCCCCCGACCGATGATTTCAGCATTACTTAAAATAGGGGATCTAAGTGGACACGGTGGCCCTTGGTGGCCATCGAAAATTGCGGAGTGACCTTCCCACTCCAGTTCCTCGTTCGATGTTTTTTTTTTTTCTAGTCGGACTTTACCCTGGGCAATTAGCCCCTAATGGGTACAAGATCCTCGTAGGTGTAATAGAGCTAAATAAGATCTTGGGGGTTGATCTCGGACCCCCTAAAATCCTTCATTACTATGCCATCACCTCGTCAAAGAATTGATGATATTATCTAAAGTGCCGAGTAGAAGACAATCTCGTGCACGCCCTTCCAGACTCGAGCAAGAATTTGCTAGACAACCATATCTTGGTCGGAGGGGAACGGCAGTAGCTACCCGGGGAAGATTGTCATGACGTCATACAGAAGGTTCTGGGGGGCATAGGTAGTTAACTCTATCCGTCTTTTTTTTTTTTTTGGTTAATCGGCTACTAACTATTCTTTTCTTGTGCTGTGTAGATAAACGCTTCAAAAGGAGATTTGCCAACTTGCGAAGCGTGAACTTTGGGCAGATCGCCGATGTTTTTGCTTACAAAGTGGAGGGGCCCTTTAGAGGACTAGCTCGGACCACCCCAGTTCTGCTTGAGTATAGGCCTACGCATTGGAGCTACACAGCGCTCCCACCTGATGTAGACGAAGACCGAATCAATGAACTAGTTGATTCGGAAGACTTTTCGACCGGGGTCTCGCAGACAATCACAGTCACATTCGCCCATCCATCGAGTTCAGACATAATGCCTCCAAGAAACCTGCTAGCAGCAATGAAGAAGAGTACTGGAGACAGGCAAAAAGATAGTCGAAAGTGTAAAGCAGCCTCTCCTCTGCCGCCTCCTCCAGCTCTGGCCGTTCGCAGAGAAGCCTTCGCGGAGCACCGTCCAACCACGGCGTCGGATGTCCGAGTAGCAATCGACCGATCCTTATCAACAACGAGGCGGCTACCGGACAAGGGGGCGAATACTTCGTCGTCAGCCCTATGATCGGTAATAGGCCAATCACCACCTCCGACTCGGTGATCTTCAACGAGGGGGTCGCCTTATCAATGGCCCAAGTGGCCACCCTCCCTAGTGATCGGGAGCAAATCATTAACCTGCTTGACAAGATTTGGTTCTCGTAGTTGATGCAATATTTCCTTCCTGTAAGTTCTTCATTATCTTCCCCTTAGCCATTTCTTCTGCTTCTTACTTCCTCTTTTTGTTTTTTACTTTTAACTTATTCCTTTCTATCTTTGCATGCTACTGAATTTTTTCAGGATGCTGATCGGTGCTTTTCCCAGATCTCCCAAAGCCTCCAGAATGCCCATGCCACAGCTGACTCCTAACATGTCCAAGCAAAGAAGACGGAGGACAACGTGAGATCGGTTTACTTTCAAAATGAGAAACTATTGGAGAAAAATAGGCGCCTCGAGGCCGACCTTGCTACCACGTAGAAGGGCTTCGAAGCTGCCAACAAAATGCTGGCCAGGGCCGATGGCTGGCTCCAAGAGGAGCTGAAGGCTGCCTACTCGGAGGGGTATGAGGTCGTCGGCGATAACTACCAAAAGCAAGTGTTTATCGTAGCGAGCACATGCTACCGAAATGGTTGAGTGGATACCCTCAATAAAGTTGATCTGCCCTCCAACTCCGAGCTCTTTACTTCATTTGAGTGGCCCAAAGATGAGTTGGAGTTCTTTGCCATGGATGATGACGATGAAGAGACGCAGTCAAACATAATTGGGAAAGGTGGCGTTGGTCAAGCTTCTCACATTGGGGATGGCTAGGAAGAAGCGGGCAAGGGGATGGATAATAGTGGTGACTAGAACCCCTTGGTAGACGATGGCTCAGGGTCCGTGGGAAAAACTGGTCAAGAGGAGTAGCCTTCTTTTTTTTTTTTAAAGTGTTTTTTTCCTCTCTTTATGTAATGAATTACAGATGCTTGTTTTATCAATGAACTCATTTATCCGATCTTCAATACTTAACGAATGCTGTTACGAATGTTGTTTTCTCTTTTTATGTAATGAATTATGGATGCTTCATTTATCCGATCTTCAATACTTGACGAATGCTGTAATGAATTACAAATGTTATTTCCTCTCGAGAATATTCTTGTCTATTCTAATTTGACCCGATGAATTTACTTAATCCGATTTCAAATACTTATGTTCAAGACCTAATATATTTGATCTCTTATACTTTTGACTGCGAATCAGGAAAAGAACTTATCTAATCCGATTTCTAATAGTTAGAATATGCAAATGACTTTTGTTCAAGACCTAATATGTCCGATCTCTTATACTTTTGACTATTAATCAGGAAAAGAATTTATCTAGTCTGATTTCTGATACTTGGAATATGCAAATGACTTTTGTTCAAGACATAATATATATGATCTTTTTGACTTAATCTTACTTAGTCTAACTGGTCCGATATACATGCGACTTATGTTGAAAGACTAAATTATATCTTGTCTTTTATATTTCATCTGATGAATGATCAAGTTGAACATGTTTCATATCCGATCTTATGTTCAAGAATTTGTTTGATTTGGTGTTGAATCAGCCACCAAAACTGAGCGCTAGGCGATATTGTGACCAATCTGAGCTAGTTACAACTACCAAAAAAAAAAAAAAAACCTGAGCTAGTTAGGTGGCAGAGCTGTGGCCTTGCGCCAGGCGTTGCTATGATCGACCTGACCTAGTTAGGTGGTTGAGTTGTGGCCTTACGCCAGGCGTTCATTTTAGTAGGTATGGAGACATGGCTATGCAACAAGGTTTTCTTAGTCAAAACATTATTTGTACATCGAATTAGTGATAGTAAATCCTTAGATTAGCAATATTCCATGGCCTGATCACTTCCTTCCCCTGCATATCTTCAAGTTGATATGCTCCGTTGCCTACTGCTTTGATGACCTTATAAGGGCCTTTCCAATTTGGGCCAAGCTTCCCATTAGCTAGATTTCTTGTTGCTAATGTCACCCTTCCTAGTACAAGATCGCTTATGCTGAATGACCTTGCTCGCACATTCTTGCTTCGTGCCTTCTTCAGCTGCTGCTGATAAACGGCTATCCAAAACTAAACGAGCTCCCTTTTTCCTTCAATTAGGTCTAGGTTCCTCTCAAAAGCCACATCGTTTGTTTGCTGTGAGAAGGACAATGTCTGGATTAAGGGTATGTCAATCTCTAATGGTATAACAACTTTTGTTTCGCAAGCCAATGAAAACGGGTTTTCCCTAGTTAACTGACGTGGGGTGGTTCGGTAGGCCCATAAGACAGCTGGTAATTTCTCCACCTACCGCCTTTTGACATTTTTCAGACGCTACTTGATATCGTTCAGCATGATTTTGTTGGAAACCTTCGCCTGGCTATTACTTTGAGGGTATGCTGGTGTAAAATTATGGTTTTGAATCCCCAGGTCCGAACAAAAGTCCCTAAATGCGTTGCTATCAAATTGAGTGCCGTTATCCGAGACCAAACTCCAGGGAACCCTATACCTAGTGATGATGTTCCTCCACACGAACTTCCTCGTGTCAGTGTCTTTTATAATGTTAAGTGGCTCGGCCTCAAACCATTTAGTGAAGTAATCCATTGTAGCTAACAGTCATTGCCTACCCCCTATGGCCATCGGTAATGGTCCCACTATATCCAGCCCCCATTGGGCAAAAGGCTAGGGGCTGGTCAGAAGAGTTAAATCCTGAGCGGATTGGTGGGAAATTGGGGTAAACCTTTGACACTTATCGCACCTAGTGGAGTAGTGAACGGCATCCTTCTGCATATGGGGCCACCAGTATCTCTGTGCCATGGCCTGAGCGGCCATTGAGCGCCTCTTGGCGTGGCACCACAGCTCCCTTCGTGTAGTTCTCTCAACATATCTGGTACTTGGTCGGAATGGACGTAGAGGAAGTATGGTCCGTTGAATGACTTTTTGTACAGCCGTTGGTTTGGAAAGAGTCAGAACCTCGATGTTTTACTTCTGATCTTAGTGGCATATTTCTTGTCTTGGGGGACCATATTATTCTTTAAGTACTAGACGATCGGGTTCATCCAACTCGACATCTTGGTGATTGTTCGTACATCGCCCCTGGTTCTTGTATGCTCGGCTGGAAGATCCTCTCTACCAAGATGCTTTTTGCCTCACCTTGTCGTTCAATTGCACTCAAGGTAGCCAGCGCGTTTGCTCGGCCATTATCTTTCCTTCCAACTAGCTCGAAGTCTACCGTATTGAACTTTTCAACTAATGTTTATGCTTACTGGTAGTACCTCCTCATGTTGTCCGCTTTGACCTCGTATTCCCCCTTCAATTGGCTACTGATCAACTGCGAATCTGACGACAGGGTGGCTCTTTGAACTTGTTGACTTAGAGAAGGTTTGAGTCCGCTAATTACGACCTCATATTTGGCCTCATTGTTTCTTGCTCGAAATTTTAATTTGATAACATATTCGAAAGCGATCCCTTTAGACGAGATCAGCACCACTCCAGCTCCGGAGCCTTCCTTCATTGTAGCACCGTCCACCTAAATCCTCTAGGTCCCTTCGCCAATGGTCCTTACCACATTGCACTAGGCGATGTTTATGGGGGAAACAATCTTTGCCACAAAATTTGCGAGGGCTTGTCCTTTGATAGCGGTACGAGGCTTGAAATTGATGTCGTACGATCTGAACGCAACTGCCCACTTTGCCATTTTGTTGGAAAAATCCACTTTTCGGAGTACGAATTTTATTGGGTGCTCGGTCACCATTACGATTGGATGAGCTAAAAAATAGTGTGTCAACTTTCTTCCAGCGACAATGAGTGCCAGGACTAGCCTTTCAATGGGTAAGTACCTTTGCTCTACTCCAACCAATGTTTTGCTGATATAATACACGGATCTCTGTGTCTTGTCTTCTTTATTTGTCAGGACAGCGCTAACCGAGTGCTCGGACACTGCCAAATATAACTGCAAGGTCTCCCCCAAATGAGAAATGGACAAAAGAGGAGGTGATGCTAGGTACCTTTTAACTCCTCGAATGCCTGGTCACACTCTTCGTCCTAATGCAAGACGCGCTTTCGTTTCAGTAACCTAAAGAATAGTTTGAATCGGTCGAAAGACCGACTAATGAATCTATTTAGTGTTGCTGCCATGCTGGTTAGTTTCTGTACTTTTTTTATTGTGGTCAGCCAGTATAGTTTCTGAATAGCGGTAATTTGATCTAGATTGGCCTCTATACCCTTTTAGTAACCAAGTGTCCAAACAACTTTCCTGAGTTGACTCCAAAAGCACATTTGGCCGCGTTGAGACGCAAACCATAATGTTTGAGGATGTCGAAGACTTCCTTCAGGTTGGACAGGTGATTGAACTTCTCCTTGCTTTTAATGACCATGTCATCGATGTATACCTCCATTATTCTGTCGATCTAACTAGCAATCATCTTCGTTACCATCCTTTAGTAAGTAGCCCTGGCATTTTTCAGACCGAACGGCATGACTTTATAGCAATAGATCCCTCGTAGATTAATGAATGCCGTTTTCTCCTGATCTAGTCCGAACATGTGGATCTGATAATAACTCCACTAAGCGTCGAGAAAACTCATTCTTTTGTGTTCGGCGGTTGCATTGACCAGTTGGTCGATCTTTGGGAGAGGGAAATGATCCTTGGGGAAGCTTTGTTGAGGTTGATAAAATTGACGCAAACTTGCTATTTGCCATCTTTCTTCTTTACCGCCACTGTATTGGAGAGCCATTCGGGGTAATTGACCTCCCAAATTGTGTTGGCCTCGAGTAACTTCCGAACCTCCTCGATCACAGCCTCAGCATGTAGGGTGGACGATCGTCTCCCTTTTTGTGTAACTAGCTTGACGGTTGCGCGAACACTTAGCTTATGGCACATCACTGGAGGGTTAATTCCCGACATTTCGTATGGAGTCCATGCAAAGACTTCCAAATTTTTGCTTCAAGAAATCCACGAGCTCTTTCTTCTCATGGTCGAGCAGATTTCGCCCGATTAAGAAAAATTTTTTCGGGTCCGTATCTCTAGCAGGGACAGACTCTAATTCCTCGACCGTTTTCTCATTCGATTTTTTTCTAACATCCTCCAAGGTCGGGGTGGCGTCTGGGCCCACTACTGACTTGACTTCATTCGGAATGTTTTTGATCCAATGGCCATCAAATAGCATTTTTTTTTTAGATAATTTGATCTCCTCTGATCGAGAACACTTCTTGAGGTATTATGAATTTGACCATCTGATGGTAAGTGGAGGAGATGGCCTTTATCTTGTACAACCAAGGTCATCCCATTATGGCGTTGTAAGAAGAAGGAACGTCCATCACCAATAGCTCTGTTTGCAGTTCTATCGAGCCAGCTCGGACAATGGATAGTGTGCGGGGGTAAACGAGAGTTGAACTGAACCCAATCAATGGACAGTGTGCAGGGGTAAGGTCGAATTTAGTTAGTCCCATTTCTTTGAAAAGCCCAGAGTGCATGACTTCCGTTGAGCTACCTTGGTCGATCAAGATGCGCCGTACTTTGCATTTGCCAATGTCCAATGTGACCACTAGGGCATCGTTATGTGGTTGTTGGACACCCTCCAGGTCGCTATTCGTGAAGGTGACTTCCTACTTCGACTGTACCCTTCTCAATTTGCATTTTTTTGAGTCGTAGCCCCCCACGTTGAACACCTGGCTAAGGTGGGTTGCCTTTATGTAGTCCGTTCGGGATCTAATTTCCTCTTCCCGAGATTCATATCCAAGATGCAGCATATTGATGACCCGTTGGGCGGGTCGATCGCCGTGTGGCCGATCTTCCTTTGTAGGCCGATTGGTTTACTCCTTCGTTCCTTTTTGGTCGCCAATGAATTCACGTAAGTGCCCTGTGCGTACAAGCTCCTCCAGATGATGCTTTAGTGCTCGACATTCGCCAGTACGATGGCCCTTATCCCAGTGGTACGCACAATGTAATGACTGGTCCCTTTCGGATGGATCTCTGCCTATCTTTCGAGGCCAAACGAAATAACGTTCATCCTTAATTTGGAAAGCAACTTGAAGATTGAAATTTTGAAAATGGTCTGAATAGAACCGCACACATCCTTTCTGTTTTGCTCCCTAGCTGCTTTTCTGCTCCCCTCATGCACTTTTTGTTTCTCCTTCCTCTGGGGTTCTTTTTCTATGCCCCTGGCCTCGTCGTCAATTTTGGAATACTTCTCGATTTGATTCATCAGGTCGGCGAGATCACGAGTAGGATGTTTGGTTAGTGATTGCCAGAGTTTGTTTTCACATGGTAATCCCAGCCTAAATGAAGCCACAGCGATCTTCTTGGAGCAATCTTTTACTTCGTTATAAGCTTCAAAGTAACGCTGGGCATAACTCCTCAAACTCTCATTGTTTCGCCTTTTCATTATCATTAATGTGTCCACCGAGCGGGGCTATTTGCTATTGGCAATGAAGCGAGCCACAAAGGCTTCCGCCAGTTGAGACCAAGTTCCAATCGACCTTGGTTGTAGGCTATCAAGCCACTTGAGAGCGACTTCCCCGAGGCTTGAGGGGAAGACTTTGCACATGAGTGCGTCGTTGAAACTCCACAATATCATGACCTGCTTGTAATGTTGTATGTCCCCCACTGGATCGGTCTTACCATCGTAGAGGATAAATATTGGGGAGGGTAAACCTTTGAGGCAGTTCCGTTCGCTTAATTTCAGTGGTGAATGGCGAGAAAGTAATACGATTGAGGGCCCTCCTAGCCAAGTGATGGGTGGATCGATCCATCCTCCGATTGTCATGGTTGGTCAGCTGCTTCAGCACCCATTTTTTATGCCGTCATCATCTTTCATGGGTGGTTTGCACTCCGAGGGGTGCCTCCATTTGGAATAAGCCCCACTGTTATGTGAATCTAAGCTAAACTGCCTTTCCGCCTGGGGTGAACAGGGTGACTTATTGATGGGGACCGCCTTTTTCTTCTCGGTGGTGATGGACTTGCCCTCCCAGAGAGGTACCAGAAAGGCTCGCGATAAGAGCAAAATCTTTCATTTTAAGCTTGCTTGGCATACAAACTCATCTGGTCACATAGGATCTCCAACTCATGTTCCCTCCGTTGTATCTCTACCTGGAACTAGGCTAGAGTGAGCCCATTCTGCTCTGTGAAGGTGTGGTCGGCAGCCCGGTGATCCTCCTGGGTATGGGGTTGCTCAAGCCTCCCATTGTACTCGTGGCTGGTGAAATTGCACTCCTCGTCGTTTGGCCTTCCGGATGTGTCCGACCCTGCTCCCGAAGGACCTTGGCTAGGTTGGTTTTTTCAACGCATCGACTCATTTTAGCTTCAGCTTGATTGCAAGTTTTGTGGGAATGTAGCCTCGATTCTCACAGATGGCGCCAATTGGAGTGTTTAAGACTCAACTAACTTTGTGCTAATGTGGCCGATCACACTTCCCGACCACTTCCTTATGGTCAGACTATAAGGGTGAACTCCTAACCAAACTTACTATAACAAGAGGAATATTAATTAGATAAGGTTGTGTGACTCATTTTTGGTGAGGCATGCACGATGAGGGTACTTCTCTAGCGGGTGTTTTTCTAAGCAATCTCTGCTTGCCTCATCTTTTTGTGTTTCCAGTATTTATAGCTTTCCTCGCACATGTTAGCCATGCTTGGTAATCATGAGTGATGATACGATAATGGCCTAGGCTGCGTCATATAGTCGGCATAGGTTTGACCGAGGCCGTAATTGGCAGAGGGTTTGGTTATACCTTTTCTAACATTTCATAAATGCGATGAGAAAGATAGCTACTCCCTCATTTACCACATTGTCTCCCTTTGGATGCGCGCCATGCGTCTGATTAGATGTACGCCACGTGATGTTGCCCTCCATTAATCTAATTTTAAAATAAATTAATTATTTAATAGTCAACAAATTTTGAGATATTTAACATATTAAACATAAACATAGTCCCGTTGACATAAATTGCCACTCCTTGTAAATGATTCCAACTGAATATTTTTACTCCATTTAAATTTGATTTATTTATTAAACGAGATTAAATTTTTTTATTCAAGTTCGGTTTATTCACTAAGCGAAAAGAGCTTAGTTAACTAAACTTTAGGTTTTTTGAAAAACCAAACCGGGTTGTTTACGAATGAAAAGTTTTATTTGCAACTCTATTTGAAAAGATATATTCTTCAAACCTCTAATTCCATGTAGAAAAATAAATATAGTTTATTAATCGTTATTTGTATTGCTTTGATGTTTTAATATTAAATCAATGTGACATTATTAATAAATTTTAAATTCATTAGATTAAATGGTGTGATAATTTAAATATAAAATTTTTATTATAAGATATATAATTCAAAGAGTAATTGTCAACAAAGAAATATCATCCAACCAAAAATTTAATAAATTGTAATACAATTTCTAATACATTTTATTTTGATATAATTATATTAATATATCTCATGTGTACAATATTTAACTATTCATTGAACTTTTTTATAAATGTTACACATAAAACAAGTTTTAAGTACTAAGCTAATTGAGCCAGGCAATATCTTTTTTTTTTTATTGGTAAGTGGGGGGAGGAGGGCCCCAGGTGTCGAACCCAGGTCAATGAGGAGGTGGGGGGAAGCTTTTACCACTTAGCCACAAGCTATCCTCTAGTCAGACAATATCAATTACTACTAATTTACTGAAAAATTTTAATATCATTTTTAAATTTAATTCATTTACTAAATAAATAAGTCAGACCACACCGGTAATGAATCAAGTTGTTGACTCGCGGTCTAGTATAATAATCAGGCCGGGACGAGCATTAAAAAAAAAAGGGGTTTAAGTTATAAATTTCAAGTCCGTAGATTTAAAGTTGTTTATTTTCAAAGATATTTTAAGTTATTTTTAGATAAAAATAATTTAAAAATTATTAAATAAATAATTTAATAAGAAATAAATATTTTTATAAAAAAAATAGAATAGTATATAAATATATAAAATGTTAAAAATATATATTTTTTAATTAATTTAGGTGGACCGAGGTTAATTTTCATAATTTTAAAGTCAGCATGTTTAGTTAAATCCTCTTCATCTCGAAACTTTACCCACGCCCAAAAAGTAGGATGGACTAGACTTGAAAATTTTGACTTTTGAACCTGTGTCAATCCTTATAAAGTATTTTAATAAATCCAATCGTCGATGTCTATCAACATATATATCACATACTCGTCGATGTCTATCAACATATATATCACATACCACTTGAGTTAGCACAAGTGACTTGTGGGTATACTTCTTATATAGACTATACGGGTTTAATTTTTAATTCATGCGAGATATGTACGAGAGACGGCTTATACGGACGGAGTTACATGAAGGCAGGGGGCAAGTGACCCCCTCAATTTTTAAGATAAAATTACTAAAATGTCCTCTTTGTTATTTTAATTTTATTTAAAAATTAAATTAATTAAAAATTAAGATATTTTGATTTTATTAAAAATTTAAAGTTAACTCAAAATTTTTTAACATATAAGAAGTTTAAAAAAATCAAACTCGATATTTTTTGTAAAATAAAGTGTATCATTCTAATACATTATTGCATATTTTTGTTTATACTAATACAATAAATTCTATAGATAATAAAATTTAATAATAATTATATTTTTTGTAGTGAGAGATATTTCTAATAAACTTCAGGTGCTTGAACCATTAACTGTGAGAAATATATTCACTAGTTAATACTCAAGAATAATTTATTTTCTCTTTAAAAATAATATCGTTTTTCTCCTACTCTTAATCGAAAAATAAGTCGATTGTTATTTTTTCTTGGGTGTTCGGTGCCCCCCTCAGCACCCGATGCCCCCCCAGCAAAAATTCTGGATCCGCCCCTGGCCGCGTATATCTCCTTACTTTATTCATTAGTTACGTGATTCGTTGAGAACTGTAATAAATTGGTGAGACTTCTGAATTACCAAAAAAAAAAAAAAAACATATGTATCACATGCCAACTATCATATGCCAAGAGCTGGTCATCCAATCGGATATATATCATACAGCTAATCAGTACAGACACCAAAAAAGAAAACAATAAAAAAATAAAGAAAGACTAGTTTACAAGCATGAAATATCATGCTGGGATGATCACAATGCTGCTGATGAGCTACAAATATCAACAGATGAACAACTAACCAGCCAGCCCAGTTTTTGCTCTTTCATTTCTTCTGGAACCAGTGATGGTCACAGACTCATACCGGAACTTAATTTGACTATGTACATTCAGATAAAGTCACAAGATAATCTTAACCTTTCTGATTATAGAGCACACTTCCACTTCAATGGTAAAGGTATGAATGGAGCAGGACATTGATCATCAAACAGCTAAAATGTATAAATCATATCAGCTCATAAGCCTTGGGAGAGATATATATCGTGATCCACATAAGCTTGCATGGCATCCATTTAAGTCTCAGTCAATCAAGCACGCAAAGCATACCTTCCTTTTTTTTTTTTTTTTCCCACTGATAGCACACCTTGCAAGAAACTAGACATCCTCTCTGTTCATTAAAAGTGGGAAAAGCAGAAAAGATCTGGTCATCTTCTTCCAAATCTTAAGCACTTGTTATATTTGGTCTCTGTTATACTGTCATTGGAAGTAAGACGCGGCTTGCCTTCTTTAGGGATGGTGAGTTTCTCCATTTCATTCACAAACTTGCGCAAGTGTTTAATGTACTCCGGATAAGTTTCAAGGTTACAGTGACCACCACCCTTCACCCATAAAGGGTCATATTTTTCCTTGGCAAGTTCCCACAGTCGCTTTCCGTGGGACCAGTCAACAATGTCATCGTTTGTTCCCTGCAAACAATTTGTCATATCGAGATAAATATTGCTTCATGGTCAAGTTCTTCAAATCGATATCGTTTTGTGCATGAGGACAAAGACAAATTGTATTGCAATTCAATCTTTCAAGGCATTCTAGGGTATATCTACAGCCTTGTGGATTCTTTATTCAAGAATCCTATGCAAATGGAAGGTATGCCATATATTATTTGACATTTTTTTTTTTTTCTGAAAGCCAACAACTGGTAGAATAAAGCATAAATATATAGAGGTACTGATACGTACATCCTCGAAAACTCCTAAAATAGCGCCTTATAACTTGAATACAAAGCAAAGCATTAAATATTAACGCAATTTCATTGTCTAAAAATTCACTGATTCGTAATTGAAATGTTCAATGTTTTAGGCAAATATGGAAATGTCATTCTTTCCAGCTCTTTTAAGTGAAAAAAGAAACAAAAGACGCCAGATTCCTCTACCTAAGTGTCTTAGGAAATATTGACTAGTAAATAAGGATTAAAGTGAAAATCTAAAAGCACACCATGCATTTGCATCTATTAAGGGGTTGACAAATGCAATTTATTCCATTTTTGATCTATTGATAGGATAAAAAAATGTTGATCAGGATTGATCTAATGGTTATAAGAGGGTCCATAGTTGATGCAGCTATCACAATCCCTGCAATTGACTCTTAAGAAGTGGTGCTAAATTGGCTATAATTAAGTAATCTATGGGATAAGGTAGTAAAAAAAGACTAGAGGATTATGTTATTTAGCAAAGGGCCCAACTTAAAGAGACTAACGCTTAGTTGAGTTGAGCAAAGGTCACAACTTGAACAGAATTGAATGGTAAGAAAGCTATCGGTGATGTCCAAAGTAATTGGATTTTTCACCGTATCTACATGTGGAAGTATGTGATAATAATGTACTGTCAATAAGTGAAAATGATAGTCTCTAAATACATGAAGAATAGGATGTCCTGTGAATAAGTGAAAATGACATTCTTATCAAGATGGTGTAGATGTACCCCTTGAATGGATTAGAACAAGATATTTTTTTCAGTTTTTCAAGCTCAATTCCTATTGTAATCTTTAAATCAACCAAAGTAAATAAATTTCAAAAGGAAGAATCCTCGCAATCAGAATTATCTGAGACACGGAATTGAGAGAAATATGGAGAGAGGAAATAAATGATGCTACAGTATGCCAGAGAAATATACAACAGGGATACAAAAAAATAATCTCTCTGAACTAATATTTTACTAAAATAGACAACAAGTAATGCTGTAGAAGAATTGGAAACTATAGTGTTAACCACAAAGCATCATAGAAGCCAGGCAGATGCAATGTTGAAAACTAATGTTGTTTACTACTTAAAACACAATCCATGCACTTAAAACACAATCCATGCACACCTTACATTGTTCAAATATCAAGTTAATGGCATTCCACGCCTTACAGAACTTGACATAATGATAAGAAACTAAAAATATAGAAGCAAAAAGAGAATGATGTTTTTGAGGTTGCTAAGGACTCGGGCTCTCCCCTATGTTTTCTTCTTCTGAAAAAAAAAAAAATCATAAAAATGGTAAAATGAAAATGGTTGAAAGGTTCAAGACTCTAACGTAGATTGTGCTACCAATATAAAGAACTTGCAAATAATCATGATGGAACATCATTTCTTAAGGAAAATCTTTGAAAGCTTCTTGCCCCCTAGTCAAGATCAAAATATTGTTTCCTTTCCACAAAGTGGTCATAAAGTTTTTTTCCCTGAGAAACTAAAGCAAAATAGTAGTGGAATAATAATTCTAATGCCTCTATCAAAAAGCAGCAAAACGCAAGAAAAAAACAATATAATATACTAAAACAGTAAGGTGCTTAATTATTTTATTATTGATTTTTTGTATACTTAGATGGATTTCAAATAAATATTTCTTAACTTTTCCATATATTTTAGCACTTTGTGCCAATTTTGAAACGTTTCCTTTTCTGTGCTAACAAAAGCACCCTGCCGAAACAAGAGCTTCTTATTTTCCTCTAGGTAGCTTTCTCAACAAAGCACAAGATATTTGGTAACATGAAAAACCTGAGGAATGCATCTCACAGTGCAAAAACTATAATAGAACAAATTCCAATTAACAACTGTAGACATTCCTACATGAGATTAGCAGCAAGCAGAGAGATAATATAAAACCTATATTGCAGAAACAATTTAAAATCTTATATTAAGCAAAAAGGTTCACTAATAATAAATAAATGAATGCTAGTTTGGAAAAAAAAAAAAAATCAGTGCATTAGAAGGGTTAGATGCACACAACCTTACCCTTGCTTGCAAATAAACACTAGTGTAAACAAAATAAATGTATATCAATGTTTCTATCAAAGAAAGAAGAAAGAGGTAACAAGAGGTGAAACTTACATGTATGACAAGAACTGGACAGCTGACATACCGTATTTTGTCTATATTCTGAAAATACAAACAGAGGCTTCTCAATAAAAAAACAAAGTAATCAACAGAAAGTACAGAAGAACGACCGATTGAAACTTACTTTGAAGATGTCAAACCAGAATGTCATTTTGACGGGATACAAAACTCTTATGCCTGAAAGGATGGCACTATGAAGAACAACACCTCTCAACCTCTGTAATTGAGAAGCCAAGTGTACTGTAGGCCCACTTCCAACAGATTGGCCATACAAAATCACATCCTCCTGCTGAATTCCATAGTCATTCTTTAAACAATTAAAGACAGCCTCTATGTCGTAGTATGTGTTAAACTCAGATGGCTGTCAATCAAAGCGGTACCATTTACACGAACAGGATTAGGCGTTGAGTCAATATATATATATTCAGAATAATGAGATGGATAAATACATTGTGGCAGCAAATAGCATTTTCTTTCATGTATCTTTTCCCTGTATTTCTTTTCCTAAATCTTTTGAACAGGAAAAGTAAACAAGTACTTGTTATTCAAACAAAGCCTCCAAGATTTTCAAGTTGAAGATAAAATCCGTTTGAAGATCAGTTTCACTTTTTCCTTACCTTACCGGAGGAAGCTCCGTATCCTGAATAATCATAACTGCAAAATGGGAAAATGCGCTAAATCAATACAAAAGACCAAGTTCTAAGCAATACTAAATGCATTGAATTGATGTCCTGTGAAGGAGTTTACCATGAAAGGTCATATCAGCTAAGTTAAATTCCATGCATGTATTAACCAGATAATTCCTCCACCCACTAAGACACTACAGAATCAAATATTACATGCATTTTCAAACAATCTAAACCACAAACCTGTTGATTGATCATTTGGTAATCAACAAAATCACAAAAATATGAGCCTGAAAAGCCACAAAAAACATTCCACCATTTCACAACCTATATTGAAAGTTAATTAGTATGGGCCTGTTATCTAAATACATTTCACAAGAAAAAGAAAAATTAAACCATTTTGAACCTTGCAACAAAGAAAAGTAGAAACTAGCAGCAGACAACCAAGTACCAAAGTTAGGCTTCGCATTTAGCACATCCATCACTGGAACCAAGAAGTAGATAGAAGTGCAGACCATGGATGATAAGCAAAGAAATCCATATTGAAGGGAAAAGAAGTCCAAAAGAACAACCAAACTATAGCCTGGGGATTTACCAATTTCACCAACAGATCTAACTCACATGCATTAATATAAATAGAAGAAAAAATCAAAACAAAGAATGGACTTATGTATTAAAAAAAAAAAAAAAACCACTACACATTCAGAAAAATAAAGTAAAACACAATAAAAAAAAAAAATGGTATGCAACTAATATACAAGCAGGCCAGGCAAAACAAACAACAAATGAAACATAAAATACCCAGAAACTCTATAACAAATAAAATAGGCAAAGCACAGAGAAGAAGGGGAGATAAGAGAACAACAATGGATCTCAAACACTCCAAAGGGACTGACAAACAGAACAAAAATAATATATATATATATATATAGTCTATGATCCCCAGTAGCATAGAAGAATAAAAGCAATAAATAACCATTTCGATTCTACGAAAAGCAAACCAAACCATTAAAACCCAGAGACCAATTACATCAACATAATAAACAGAAAAATCAACCCATCGACAAAAGAAACTATACAGATTCCAAAATCAGAAGCCCAAATATACGTAGTCCCCGCCCCCAAAATAAGTTCCTCTCTTACAAAAACAACAAAATACCGAACCAAAATAAGCATTGAGAATCAATCACCAAAAACTACCCAAAAGGGGGAAAAAAATCAAAAACCAAAAGAACATCGTAAAATCATCAAAACCAAACAAAATCCACCTGAACCCAGATTCCAAAACAACCACAAAACACATAGATACAAACACATATAGAATATAGACATTGGCACATGTATGATGAAGAGAGAACAACATACCTCATGATGTTGACACGGAGGTGAGCTCTGAGCTCAAGGAAGAGCTCCAGCATCTGACCCAAATCAGCAGCGTTGCCATGAGAATAGAGAAGGGTAAACCTCGCAGAAGGGTGCCTCCAGAAAGTGGCCACAATCTTGTTGCCGCCCTTGGTCTCGAGCAAATGGACATCGACGTTCCGGTCTCCAGAAAGCCCGGTAAAGACAACCCTTCCGTCGCCGTCTTCATATACATCGTAGGTAGGAGGGTCAGGAGGGAAGAAAGCAAATTTCGCAGCCACATTCGACGTTACATTGCCCATTAGCACTGACCAACCAAAGAACAACGACAGATGGACTCAATTGATGAGGTTTTAGGCCATGAAAGAGCTCGATTACATGAAATTTTCTTCTATTTTCCCATAGAAAATTGGTGGGAAAGTGTTGGAATTTATTTATTTATTATTATTATTAATTTTTTTTCTGGGGGCTTGAATTTTGTTTGTTTTAGCTGGTGTTGTGTTGTTAATTTGATGATGACAGACAAGCGGCGATGGCGGGGGATTGTGGTAGATAATAGATCCGATCTACGCGGGACGAGCTCGAAACAGAGCCCCCATGGGAGTTAGCGAGAACACCAATGAGCAAGGTGATTGATCTTGATGACCCGATTGTTGAATTTGTTGGTTGTTTGATATTAGGTACGCATCCCTATACGGACACCTTTATGAAAAGTCCATTTTACCCTTGACTCTTTTTTATTTTATTTTATTTTTTTTCCTTTCCTTTCCTTTCCTTTATCACTTTTTGGATTAATTACATCATCTTCCTCAAATTATGACCCTATATCACTTTATTATCTTTTTGACTCTTTAAATTATTAATTTTTATAATAATATGCCTCTTTCTTACTTTGATAGTTGATTTTAATAAAAAAATTATTCAAATAATGTACACATAAAATAAAAATAAAAATATTAAACACTTAAATGCTCGTAAAAAAAACTTTTGTAAATAGAAAATCTTAGTAAACTTTTTGAAGGTAAGAAATTAAAAATAAAATATATTTAATATCTTACTTTTTAATTGAGCATGACTATGTAATAAAAAAAATATATTAAAAAAAGTGACTAAAATGATATAAAATACTTGTTGACCTGTTATTTTAAAACATTCAGATCACATACATACTTTTATTACAATACTATTATTATTAACTTATATTGGTTACACTTTTTTTTTTATAAATTTCTATGATAGAATATTATTCTTCTTTATAATTTTGCTCAACTAGCAAATTAATTATATTGTTTTCTTTCACTAAAATAATTGCACTCCCCATTTAAAGGATTGACAGAATTATGGTTGAATAATTCATGTTAGTAATTTATTGTATTTAAGAGGGTAACTTTGACTTTGCATGCTCAATTAATGAAGTGCCACTTTACACTTCATAAGCAGGCTTTAAACGCCGAAGGACAACGACAAATATTATACAGAATCAAAGGAGGCAAACATAAATAAAAGGTTAAAAAGATGTTTGTGAGAAGATGTGATGGACGGCTAAGATTCGGTCAAAGGCTGCTGTAGTGATATATACATATAGATTTTTAGAGAGAGACAGAGAGAGAGACAGAGAGAGAGAATGAGATAGAGTGGAGATAGATTTGGGATTGTCAGCGAGGAAGACAGTGGCAGAGTCATACATTCTTTCATTTGCATTTTGTCCAGTCAAAATGGTTACACGAACAGTTGGTTTGACTGTTGGTTAACTGAGCTTTGAATGTTGAACTTTTATTGACCAAAGTGACACCCATTTTAACCATAATTACTTCTCTCAATGGAATAATTAATGTTCAATTATATTTAATTTCCTTTCATATTTAAATAATTATACTTGTATTTTTAAATATTTAAAAATTATACTTATTTTTCTTATTTTGTAATATTATTAACAATTAACACCCTTCCATTAGATTAATTGTTAAAACTTAACTAAAAATATCAAAATAATAAAAATTTTGACTTTTTTTTTCTATTTTACCTTTTTCTTTTTCATGCTTTCGTCAATTTTTTTACAAAAATTTATAAATTCTTTTTTTCTTTTACTTTTTTTTGAAGATTTTTATAAAAAAAAATTGACAAAGATGTGAGAGAAGGATAAAATAGAAAAAATACTCAAAATTTTGATTATTTTAACATTTTCTTTTAAGTTTTAATGACTAATTTAGCGGAAGAGCGTTAATGTTAAAACTTTTTAAAATAAAAAAATAATTATAATTTTTAAATAGTAAAGATAATAAGTATAATTATTTAAATATTGAAAAAAATAAATATAAATTTACCCAATAAATAAGGGGTACGGGGCTTATGCACCAATTACTTTGAAAACAAATCCATTGAATATGCTTTTAATATATAATTATCATTGTCTTATTATTTTTATAAATGTTTTTGAGTAACATTTTCTTATATTTTAGATATGGAAATTCAAGTGTTACACGTTAACTTACATTTCGTACCCATTTGACATAATTTCTACCTGTTGAGTGCTTTATTCATAAGAAATGCTTCAAAGAAAGTTCTTTTACGGAATAAGCTTTAAAGAAAAATAATACTTGGTAAAATAGAAAAACAAAATGAGCTACACTGATTAATAATAAATAATAAATAAAACAAAAAAATATGCAATAAAGAAATAATAGATTATATTTTTCAAGTTGAGACTTAGGTATAAGATATGCAAAAAATTTATTTTAAAAAGTTAACATCTAATTTTAGATTTTTTTTTTATTAACTGATCGAAAAGCCCATTTAAGAAAAATCGCTCTAAGTAATTTTTCTAAATTGGATTCACAAGTATCAGACTTCCTAGATGTGATTTTACTGAATGTACAAAAAAAAAAAAAAAAAATGCATGAAAAAGTACAAAAGCGTCTCAAATTAAAAAACACTTTTAAAAAATTTTGATAAAAAAGCGTAACCTCTTATATTTTAACAAACTTCTAGTGTGAATTAAAAATATATATTTAGATTTTATTGGTTTTATGTGACAGAAATAAAGATAATTGAGTGTTTGGAGACTAATTAATTTTGATACTATTTTTTATTTAATTTGGTCTTAGTTGGTATAATTAGTGAGATTCCCAAAAAAAAAAAAAAGAAAAATTGAGTATTTAATTAATAACTATAAATAGTTGCCCTTTTTTTGAGTACATCATTCATGGTGAGAAGAGAATTTGAACCCTCAATCAAATGAGGGTATATGTTGAAATTATTAACCATTGTGCCACCTCCGACTTGCTCATAAGTTGCTGTTATTAACATAGGGTTCTCTTATTGAAAACTCATTTTCATGAGTTAAACTTATCCCGTGAAACAATTGTGACCTTAATCTTTTTTGTTTCTTTTTCCATTTTCCCCCCTTTTAGGTTAAATATATATATATATATATATGTATATATATATTTACGGCACTTTTTAGGTTAATATTGTGATACACCACGTAAAGCTTCGTAATATTGACAATTTTGTAAATTTTTTTTTCATAGAATAATCACCTTCATGTTCATAATATATATATATATATATATATTGTAAATTTTTTTTACAAAAATGTTCAATTTTTTTGGATTTATACTTGTTTTTGGGAATTTTTATAAAAAAAATTAATGAAGATATAAAAGAAGGAGGGGTAAAATTTTGATTATTTTGACATTTTCTGTCAAGTTTTAATAGTTGATTTAAATAAAGAGGATCAACATTAATGACATTTTAAAATGATAGAGGTAAATATAATTTTTAAATATTGAGAGGTAGTAAGTATAATTATTCAAATGTTGAGAAGGAATAGATGTAATTTACTTTTAATATTATCCAACCTCAATTATGTGATTATGCTACTATTATTTTTAGAAAAATGATTTGCATTCAATAATATAAAAAGCAAAATGACATTGGTGGAAGAGAGGCTTTTACTCCAAACATACAAGAGTAGAACAAAATTTTTTCACCTATTTATTGTGTATATATATATATATATATAAACTAATTAATGCACTAAATAAAATTTTCATTTGAAACAACGATTTTGATCTCTATTAAAACAAAAATTGTTATTTCAAACAATGACATCAATAATGAACATAATAATAAAAAACATTGAAAGGCATGAAGTGATTTTAAAAAATGATTATAAAAGAAATCTGTATCATTAAAATATTTAATTCAAATTGTGTCTTTGTTGAATTATCAAAGAGACCTCCAATTTTAAAAGACTTTAAAGTCTTTGTTTAAAAAGAAGATGTTAACCTGATATATATATATATATATATATAATTTTGAAGTATTATTTGAACTTAAAATCGTCATCTAAAATGGGCTTTTGATTTAACAAAGCTTAAAAAAATTGTTATTCTAAGTAACTTTATTAGTGCATGAATCGTGATTTTCTTTTTTTTTTTTTTCTAGTGGTTGAAGGAGTCTTGTTCAAATTGTGTATGCTTGGAGCAAAAGCCGAAAAGACTAGGGGTAGTAATTTGAGCCCAAATTTATGAACCACCCACCAAAATTGACCAATGTTAAGGGGTTGAGTCCAGTCATTTTCATAAATTGAGTCATTATTTGGTTTTTTTTGCAGATGATTCATTTGTAGTTAGTTTTAAATTGGTAAAAACTTAAATATTCGATTATGTACTTTAATAAAAAAAATATTATTGATTCCCTGCTCATTTCATAAATTGTGTAGTGAAGATAGTGAAAGATCATGTAATAAGAATGCAAACTTAAAATCTAAATATATACTGAACTTAGATTATAAAATAATCATTTATCATCGGATCTTATTTTCATCTTAAAATTTTTCACTAAAGATGCATATAGGTACCGTTTGACATTTACCAAAAAAAAAAAAAAAACTCTAAAATCTTTTAAAAATTTCTATCATATCAATTTTTTTATTTCACTGCACGTATTATGAATTCACAATTTTTCTTATTTTATCTCATTTTTTTTATTTTTTCTCATTTTTTATCACTCCATAGCCTTAAAAAATACGGCTTGCTTTTTTTATATTCCAGTGAGGCCCAAAATTTTTCATTATTATTGTGCAGTGAGCATTAATGCTTAGGATGTGTTTGGAAACAAAACCAAAAACTTGATTTTAAAAATATACTGCGCTAAAATTACAAATATACCCTTTCGTGTGCATTTAGTTAATTATAGGGTAAGGAGCCGAGTGTGCCGGGTCCTGTCAACATACAGTTTGAACGAGTTTGAACTGGTGCACACAAGTCTAGAATTCATAAGGTCACAACAAACTTTGGTGGGTTTGATCTACCAAAAATCAGTACCTTTGATTGGCTTGGGATGGCTCACTTGGTCTACTAAACAACTCATCATCCCTTATTTTATGTAGTTTTTTGCATATGAGATGTCGTATGAACACCCAACAAAGATGTGGGGGCAAGTTTGCGGTCGCAGCCACTTCTTTTTTCTCCATTCTCCACGAAAAGAAAGTTTAAGTTCAAAGATATAGACTGGGTCAAAAAAAGCCCCGCAGAATGCTTGGGACATGGTGCTCTTGCAAAAGCTGGGTCTAAAAGTAACGAAACTAAAGCTAGAAAAGAAACTATATGTTGATAGTTTTAATGAAAGCCGTGAGTCATTAGAAACATATTGTTCGATCAATGTGCAGTACTAATCTTCTTTAAGAAAGCATAATTTTTGAGGAAATCTATGTAATGGATCATCTCTTTCATGTGGAGCTACTTTGAATCGTAAAGTAATTAATTACTTGTGAGATGTTAACAGAGGGAAGAGAAAACCATATGCCCATAGATCATGTTTGGTTCTAAGGGTACATAATCATGAACGGACGTACTAAAAATCCATTGATTTAGAAAATATTTACAATAAAATTCTATTGATTTTGTTCTAATTTTCTTATAAATTATAATTTTAGTTTATTATTATTAAGTTTTTATTTCATTGTATTTTACTTTACCTTTAGTTACATTAAAAATATAATTTTGTTCACACTAATTGTAAATCTTGACGTCACCCGTAATAATAACACGATAAATTTATTTTTGATCGCATGAAAAAAGAACGTGATAAGTAACCTATATTAAATATTTTACTCGGGGCCTTAAACTAAATCATTTTAAGATTGTGCAGGAGATTAGTAATTTAAAATTTTGGAAATAGATATCAAATTACAAAGTCATTCATTGAGATATTTGTGATCCTCAAATTCCATATGTCACTTGTATTTTTTCATAGAAAATTTCATCAAGATATTTAGAGAATTTGAGGGCTAACATAGTGTTTAATGTTAGTTTGGGAAAATAAGATCGGGGGATGTCGGATTAAAATCCGATGGTTCAGATTTATTCACTTTTTTTTAAATTAAGAAAAACGTAAATGAATCTGAACAGTTAGATAATAAACCCAACTATAATATTATTAAACTGAATGCCAACCTCCCCTTTTAATATTTAAAAATATATTTCTGCCCAATCGTACAATTGAGATTGTTGGCGTGAGTTTAGTGGTAACAATTCACCCTAACACCATGAATCTTTGTAATTTAAATGGGTTAGGTTTATTATTTTTATAAATAGATTATTATTAGATTTTCTATAAAAAAATTATTTTTAAATAGATTTAAACGGACAAAAACTTGAACACTTTATTAAGGATCCGAATTAAAAAAAATATTGAATATAAATTTATCTTATAAATATATTCATTTTTGCATAGAAAAGATAAGAAAGGGCATATAGTAATTATTTAAGTTTAGAATGCAAATATAAGCTGAACTTAACTATAAACTAATTTTTAACCCTTGGATTCTATTTTCGATCTAGAACAAATGATTTAAAAATATTTAGTAAGTTTTATGTCACCTCTCTTTTTTTTTTTTTTTTTTTTGGTAAGTTTTATGTCACCTTAGTAAATCTTTGAATGATACTAACTTAGATAGTAAAATGATCATTTTATCCATAATTTTGTTTTCAATCCAAACTCATATTTTGGACATTCTAATAAGTTGAGAAATTGTTTCTTACTAAATTTCATATCAACTTAGCAAATTTCATATTGATCTGAACTCAATGTACAATAAATATTTTACCCTTACCCCCCGATTGGATGGTGCTAAAATTTCAGGGTGATAAGTTTTAGAGGGGGTATAAGATAAGAAGGGATATTATTTTTAGAGGGTTGGCCCACATTGATATGATATTTATGGAGGTGGATAACTTTTAACTTGGTTTGGATGTTTTATAAATAAGAGGAAGTGAATGATGGAAAAAACAGTTAAATGACTCTTTTGCCCTTGTGGTGTCCCAAAACTTGGTTACCCATTAAATTAAACTTGATTACCCAAACTTAATTATATGTTTATTTTAATTATATAATGGAAAAACCAACTAGTACAAATTAATTTTAGACAAATTAATTATATTATTATCTTAAAATCACATCACCTCCTATTTGAAAAAAAATATATTTTTTTAATCACACAACCCCCTATTTGGAAAAAAAATTATATTTTTTTATTTTTATTAATATAATTTTTTAATACATTTTCCCATTAGAAAAAAAAAAGAATTTATTTCTAATATAAAATATATTTTGCAGATGAGAAAGAAAGATGAGAAGGGGCATAATGGTCCAATTTAATCCATATAAGGGGGGATAATTTTTGGAGAGCTCAAACTCTCTTTAAAAATAATACACCTTCTTCCAAGATTAAGAAGGGGGGATAATTTTTAGAAGGGAGAAATTTTACTTCCCAAACCAAACAAAAAACATCACATCAAAACTTATAAGGGTGTATTATTTATGGAGGCTCCTATTTGAAGCATCCAATCGGCCCCTTAGATCGTTTTTAGTTTAGATTCGTTCCTCAAAAGTTAAAAAAATACTTATCAATATGTTTTTAAATAGCTAAACAAATTATTAGATATCCTTAAATCCTAAATACTAATAGGATTGTTATTCCCCTATTGCACTCTTCCATGTAACGTATCAGCTTTTGACCCCCTTCACAGGAAATTCCTAGCTCCGTCGGTAACTCCTAGCATCAATTTTTAATTGCATTAGGTACTTTGAAACAACTTGTTTCAAACAAGTATTCTTTTTAATAGAATTGTTATTCTCCTATTATACTCTTCCATGTAACGTATCAACTTTTGACCCCCTTCATAGGAAATTCCTAGCTCCGTCAGTAACTCCTAGCATCAATTTCTAATTGCATTAGGTACTTCGAAACAACTTGTTTCAAACAAGTATTTCCATACATATTGCACGTGAAGTCACTCATTAGTTATATACAGATGGGTAACAAAAGCACTCTCTCTCTCTCTCTTACAGTCTTACTTCTACATTAATCAAGAACAATGGCTACAACAGGGTAAATTTCCTCATTTACTCGAGCCATGATCAAAGCTAAATCCACTACAATGAATGCTTGGTTCCTCCAGATCCTTTACTGTATAATATGCGCTCGTCTTGTAATGCAGTCTTGTCTTCCATAACGGAAATCCAGGTTTCTGCAATCTTCTCCAATTTTCCATCCGATATCTCTACCATAGTGAAAGCCCGTACCGTGCCTTCAGCATTTGATGTGGATGTTTCAGTGTAGGTGTTCATGGAGCTTCTATAGTTGGTGGCTTGTTCATCACCCAATCTTTTAACCCTGGGAACAATGGCACCATTCAGGTATATAGTGCTGTCCGCCCCAACCAATATCATCTTTCTAAGACCATTACCATAAGCGAGCTCTTTATGCATGTGACCGAACACAACCAAAGGAGTAGACAATTTGGTTGTCTCCTTTAACTGGGAAATGGCTTGTGCCAAGTCTGCCAAGTAAACATGAAGAATTAATTATCTACCAAAAAAAGAAAATCAAGGGAACAATTTAAACAACCAAACAACCAAGGCTATGAGGCCTGCAAGTGAAACAAGAATTGGCAACCTTTTCCTTATATATGCTTTTTTATTTTCTCATTATTATTATTATTTTTTTTTTGGGGGGGGGGGGGTTATCATGAGAAGTGGAAACCATCTTCCATTAACCTATTGAAACAAAGAATTGCATACCAAGGAGGAGTTTGGCCCAACGTTGTTACCTGGATCACCATGGTCACCACCGCCAAACACCCAATCTCTCCCACAGATGTCATTGATATTAGACCCCAGGCCTGCTCAAATATTACTATAGAATTTTCAATAATAAAAATAATAGTTTGGCCTTGATATCAAAAGTTGACTCTGCCAGGGTGATATACCGGTAGGACCATTATGAGCAAGAAGTATAACCGAATGATCCTCTGGCGCACCCAAAGCAGCTTTATAGATTCTGTTTGCACTTCCATCCATGTCATGAACGCCATATCTAAGAGGATAATCCCAGTTTTATAAGTTGCAACGCAAGTGATTCTTTGTTTCAAATAATAAGGCCAACTATTCGTGCATAAAAATATAATGGGTAAATTAAACTTACCTCCCTGAACATTAGACATAATTTGGAGATCTCTTCCAACCATTTGAACCTTACACTTAACTTCCCCAGACCCTAATGTTTATAACACTTACCCCTTCTGTTAGTTTGAATCCGTTAAAGTTAACAATCAATCAAGTCAACAAAAAAAAAAAATTCATCATAAAGACAAATATACCCCAAACTTTAACAGTACCACCATCGCTCAAATTCTTCAATGGGCTCCCTCTATTTGCTTTAGATCCTGATCAACCACCTCCTCGTTGTCGTCTTCTTCCTCGTCAACCAAGGCCACAAACAGCCTCCTCTTCGTCGCAATCAGAGCAAAGAGCGGCAATGGGCTCGAATCGCTCCTCTTCACAGCAGAACCTTCACCGGTGGCGAGCATGGGTCAAGCCAAGTTTTGCCTCTGCTCTCTCAGATCTCTATCTGGTATGCTATAAGAGCTTCTATGCCTCTGCAAAACCTCACTGAACCCATTCATGAAATACTTCAATTTCCCCCTTATCAGATCTCCATAGTGATCTTCCTTCTTAACCCTCTCCAAATCAAGTCCATTAAAATCACCACTGTCTCCATAAAAAAGGACCGCCTCAACTTCCCACCACTGCCCAAAAAATTCATCCAAAAATACCCCTCGGTGTTCAAAGAATTCCGCCCCAACAAGCAACTGGCCCTGCCTCACGTCAAGCTCATCCCACAAGCCCTAATTGTTCACAACGAGGAAGCACAAGTGCTTAACTCGCTGACTCACTGGAAAGATGCAGCGGAGAGGCTCGCGAAGCTGTTGATGCTCGCTGGAGCAAGTATCCCAAATCGATGGGAAAAAATTTGGGAGTTTTGAGATGCAAGCTGCAATTTTGGGTTTTGAGATGGATGAATATGGAGACAATTTTGGGGGGTTTTGAGATGCAACTTTGGGTCTGCATTTTTTTTTTAATTCAAAGATATATGGGCATTGCATAAATTCCAAAAGATGCAATTTTTGGGTCTGCGGTGGTGGTGAAGGGATTGTAGCAGCAGTTTGAGCTATTTGATGCATAGCCTTGATTTTCGTTTGTCAAGCCCAACTTTGGCAACCTTACATATGCATGTACATATAAATATAATCTGAGAGTACTCTGTGTTTTGCGTTCTTCGCCGGTGGCGAGCATGGGTCAAGCCAAGTTTTGCCCCTGCACGAGCAGGTACAAGGTAGCAAGTCCTAGCATTATTGAATCTATACACGCCGGTTGTGTTCCAGTGATCGTCTCCGACAGTTACGCGCTACCGTTCAGCGACATCCTCGATTGGAATCGATTCTCTGTCAAATCCGACGGCGGCAGCAACAGCAGTGCAAAGGGGTGGAGCGTTGGCGGGTGGCTGAGCAGAATGGGATTTGGAGTTTGTTTTGGGTTTTGTTAGGGGTATATTTGTCTTTATGATAAAATATTTTGTTAATTTTGTTGATTTTTTTATTTCTGTTAACTTTAACAGGTTCAAACTAACAGAAGGGGGTTAAGTGTTACAAATATTAAGGTCTGGTGGAGGTGAGTGTAAGGTTTAAATGGTTGAGGGAGGTCCCTCAATTATGCCTAATGTTCAGCGGAGTCAAGTGTAATTTATCCAAATATAATCCACAATATAAAAGCAAGCTGCCGTGCTTTTATCCCAGTTGATATCTTATGATGAGATACAAAAGTCTAAGATGGGAATGTTAAAAGTCAAGAAAAGAGAGTTTCATCTTATTGCTTTTGTCTTCTCCTTTCTCCATTTTTGTTTTTTTGGTCAACGTCCCCTTCAGTTCCAAGTGTAACCAGATTGGTATGTCATAATAGACATCTGTGCTCTTGACTTAAACATTCCGAAGTGAGACTTTTGTATCTCATCGTAAGATATCGACTGGGATAAAAACCAAGCATTAAACCTTGCAAGATGCAAAAGGGATATAGAAAGTCAATATGCACTAGCAGAGTCATAGGAAAGCAAAGCACAAAGAATAGAACTGATTCCAAGTTAACATACTTGACAACAAACTAACCTTGCAGCCAGAAGCCTTTTCCGAAACAATCGTTCACCACCACAAGAAAATGGCCGTCCCCCAACAATGCTTAGCTTTAATAAAGGATAATCCAAGCGTCGATATCCCACATGCTCTTCGCCAAGACTGAACATTTAAAAAATGGACACTCATATTCCTACTAGTATTAGTTTCAACTACTACATTCAGAAGAGCAATGCAATTCAAACAAAGAAACCTGTGCAGAGATTTTATCCGAAATGACGCAGCAGAGGTGTATGCTGTCAGTTGAATGACGCAGCGGAAAAATCAACTAAGGAATTTTCATGACTGGGTAATTATGCAAAATCCGTCCAGGACTTTCCCATATGGCAATTGACCAATTGAGGAAGATCCACCATTTTATCAATTCTTTCGTTACACAAATCCAAGCCCAGCAGTCACAGAATTTTAAGGATCCATAGGATCAATTGTTAATCCAGCACAAGAATAGAAAATTTTGGATCTATCCAAATAAATGCAATAGCATATGTGTTTTGTTCAAATCTTTTAGCAACACCTTAAGCTGAGTTTCTTAAGAATAAGCATTTGGAATTTTATATTTCTTTCATCTTTTTCCTTTTCCCTGACCTAATTCTCAATCCAAACACAGTCTTAAGCAGCAGTAACTTTTTATCTCTCTCTGAAAATAACATCATTATAGAACTGCATTCTTTCCCCATTATAATTCAATTTTTCGTATTGTCCATGACTATATTGTTTGCTTGGATGATTTAATGATTTGAACTACTTTCCTGCCCAGCCAATCTTAGTTTGAAGATGCGGCCTTTATCTTATAAAGCCGCCAAAATTTCATTAATTAGATATTATATATGGCTTCCTTATACAATCCTTTCTATCACAAACAATAATAATAAAATTGCCAATGCCGGCCTTAGCATGAAATAATAAAAAGATATGAAGATGCCAAGCAAAGTTGTGATTTAAAAATCAATAAATAACATATGATACCTTTCATATAATAACAAAAGGTGGACACACTATATACTTACCTTTCCAGCTGAAGTTGAACTCGGTCCTTCCTCCTAAAAATCAAATCCATCATTGAGTTAATGTGAGAGATATGGATTAAAATTGGAAATATTGTTGATCAATTTGACATAAAACAAGCTACTTTAGAATCAAAATATGCATCAAAAAGAAAGAAAACGGACAGAGAAAAGAGCAGAGTGTGCACGTGCGTCTGTGTGTGTGTGTGTGTATTGGGGGTGGGGAGAGGAAGGCTGGGTCATACTGATTAATTCTACAATTATTTAAATTTATGAATTAATACATAGGTTTTCAATTTTTTTTTTTTTTGGGGGGGGGGGTGGGGAACAAAAAGGTTAATGCCTAGTGAAACACCAAATTACTATACTTGAAGGAGATTGTTCCACTAAGGCTATCGCTTATGAACATGTATGTAACTTTTTCAGAGGGAGGACCACTCCAATTGTAGAAAATTTCTGATTGGATAAAATTATTCTAATATGCCGCACATTATTGCCGCACTTAAAACTGGAATTTGGAAAAAACAAAATAATCCAAACCATTTTAAAATTGACAATGAATTTTATAATTCATAATTATAAAGAAATAAAATGGGAGGATAAAGGGATTTTGGAATATGGTCCTCTCTATATTGGACTAATCTAGGCCTCCTGATTCTAGGTGGTAAAAGTGGGCAGCACAAGAAAGGGTGTCAAATATGGAAAACAACTCATCTTGTGAAACTGCAGACTTCCTTCTCAAAACTAACGAATAAATGTAAGTACCCATAAAAGACAAAACATGTTCCAGCAAGTTTGATTAAGATATGGTTGGATAGAATAAACAAACTGACCAGAATCACGAGATATTAAGTCACAGGACAGATTAAGTAGTAGAACAATAAGAAAAAGGTAACAAAACTATATTACGAACAATATTAGCACTTAGCAATAACTCATGATGGTTGGCAAATGGAACATATTATGATAAGAATCTTGAAGCACTCGAAATACTAAGTTGGAGAATAAATTTGTAGAAAAGAAAATTTTAAGCACTGAAATACATCAGCAGCATCTCGAATTCAAAAGGCCCGCAAACATATCATGCAAATGAAACCAATATATATATATATATATATATTAAGATAGATAATAAAGTTGACACAACTGCTAATTGCTTCTCAACAAGATAATGTTCTCATTCACTCACAATGCAGTGCAACTTTGTTGCTTCTTACTACAAGTAAGTCCAATACTGAAATACAGTTGACTCACTTTTCATAAAATTGTTGAGTACACCAGGCATCATGGTTTCCCAATATGACTGCTTTAGCAAATTTTAGATCCACAATGCTTCCAACAAGTTCAACATTCTCATTTCCAAAATCACCTGGTGAAGCGCAAACATGCCAAAAAGAAGAATTATATTATTATTTAGAAATTGAAAACATGAAGAGAACATCTGAAAGTGCATGTCAACCGCAACAAGTGGATGAACAATAAGAAAGAAAATGACTTGCCTGTAAACAGCACCAAATCTGGCTGCATTTTATATAAATGCAAGTTAGATAGACTGAAGAAATAAAGGGCAAGATATTAAATCTGGTGCTTGGCATATCATGAGCAGCTTGAGAAAACATAGGGAAAGAAAAAGTAATGAAAGCAAATGTATCTATTGTCCAATAGTCTGGTCTGGTCTGAATTCAGGCACGGCTCGCCCATCTGCTACTAAGTCAGGGAGCCAGGCGAAGGCACCAGTATGCCTCACTGCTCTGCTTCCACCAGCCCCGAGACTATGAAAAAAAGTTGAGGCCGGGGGGTCTCGTCCTTGGTGGTCCATCAATTCTTGAATCCGTTTGTTCAGTTGTTCCTTCTTTTTCTTAGCTTCTAAGTTCACCAGCTCTTCATGAGATTTCTGTCAAATAAGGTCTTCCAACCATTTTTTGAGGGGTTTAGGCTGTCTTTACTTTCAAAACATGAGCCACTTGGGAAATGTGACCTTTTTTTTTTTGACATCTACTTGGGAAATCTGACTTTTAAAGTCACAAATAAATAATTCACATCTACTTTATAAAGCATTTGCTGGTGAACTGAAATCTGGATATTCTGATATGAGAGAGAGAGAGAGAGAGAGAGAGATTTTCTTCAATGCCATATTATGGCATCACCATGAAAATGTTCACACTTCAAATTCATTAAATCTAGAAAAATCGTCTTGCCCCACCTCTTACATGTGTATTAGAATGCTTTCTACTCCACTAATGTCCTAAAAGTCAAGAAACAATTCATTGCAAAAACCAAAAAACATAAGACAGCCACAAAAAGAAAGGGATTAATTAATTGCTTTACAATAATTCATTCCACCATGCAAGTGAAAATATAATGGATACACTGATATGTGCATACATATTCTCAAAGGGACAGTGTATCCATTAGCATTAGAGCGTCAAATTTAAGAAACTTCATTTTCTTTCATAGTCAATTTACAAACTTGAAAAAAATTAATCATAGAAATGTAAACAAGAGAAAAGGAGATAAATACCTGCAATAATTGAAGAGCTTTTGTATCTTCTTCTAGGTTCCAAGCATCATGCTTCAAAGTACAAAATTATATAAAAAATGTTAGAAGTCTATTCATTCATTTCCACATAACTATTTTTAATAAGTAGATTAATCCATATGAATGCTTGCAAATGAAAACAAACACATGCAGTGCATGCAGCTGCCAGGGCTTTTACAAATAAAAATCATTCAGTGAAACAAAATTTCTAAGGAGAAGCACATATACATGTTTTTGCAACAAAGAGAGAATTTAACTTAGGCCCCGTTTGGTATCAACATTTAAGCTAGCTTTTTTGGTCTTTTGCTTTAAAAATGCCAAGTGTGCTTGATAATTCAACTTTTTCACCTGAAAAAAAAAAAAGACTTGAAAGCACAAAAGCAAAAAAGCAAAATATTAGAGGTTTTTAAGCTTTTCACAAATATGGAAATTTTAAGAATTTTATTAACTTTCAAAAATTCCCTCAACAAATCTCCAACATTCCTAAAGTGCCTTGATATAGAAAACCTCAAAACAAAATTTACCTTCATTTGTTTAATAAATTATATTAAAATAAATTATAAAATAAAATTTTAAACTATATTTAAATAAATTAATTAAACAAATACATTTAAAATTATAAATTATAGAATAAATTCATAAAATTAGTTTTAAACAAATATATTCAATGAAAATATATTTTTAGGCCCTGTTTGGCCTACAAAAATTTACCAAAACTCACCAATTTCTAACTACTTTTGTACTTTCTTCCAATTAAATTTTAACACTTATCACCTTTATGTCACATCTTTCCATCTTTATTGTACTTTTTGGCCAAAATTTGGCCAACCAAACGGGCCCTTAATAAAGCTATAGATTATCAATTATGGACAAATTTCTAAAATTATCTTTAAAAATATCATTTTAGTCTTAATAGTTACCAAATATAACATAAATACTACTCAATCAATTATAAAGGCACTCTAGTTATTTTTTTATTATTTCCTCCGATACCAAACAAGTTATGTACAAAAATCTAACTAAAAGTTATCTTTTCAGCGGGTTACCATGCTCAAGACAGTTTTTTTTTTTTTTTTTTTTTTTTTCAGCCAACTTAAATAGTAAACTTATTTTCAGCTAGCTTTTCAACTTAAAAGCTGGTACCAAATGAGCCCTTAGTCAAAGACGTTAACAAAACAAAGAGGCTTGCAAGTCACAATTCCCAAATTCTGGCACCCCCAGTACACTTTGTTGAGAGCTGCGATATGGTACACTGAAAGAAAGCCACTTGATGAGAAAAAAGGGCACTCAGTTGAGTACTTTATGTCAAGCATAGAAAAAGTTAAGAGCGATGAAAAACTTGTAATAATTTAAAACTTATGCTTATCCTGAGAGTAATCTGGCCAGACGATAAATCCAAGAGAAAAAGAATATCATAGATAAACTAGTACTGGGTAGGCGACTCTTTGCCCAGGAGTTTCAGATCATTGAGCAGAGTCAGCAGACACTAAAATCTGCCACAAGAACATTAAAAATGGCTCCTGAAGCAGATTATAACCTTTAATCACGAATTCAAAGTGGTAAATTATGAAAATTTTCTGTAATTGACAGGCAAATGATCAAGTGTGATACGTTCACCTCATTTTCTCATTCTGCTCAAAGATAATTGATCAAGTAAAAATTGAAGGCTGGATAAGGTTAGTAAAATTGATCTGCCAGTGATCTCTAAATAAAAGCTGGGCAATTGCAAAGGAAACGTTGTCTTAAGTTTCGCCTTTGTTCATTAGGGATTTTGTATAACTTTAATCATTAAAACCAAGAACTTCAAATAATTACTTTTACGTTCAATCAAGTAATAAACCGATATTAAACCTATATTTTAGCTATTCCCCATCAAAATTAGTGCCAAATTCCTCTATTTGGAATTCATAAATGCCAACTCAACCTTACAGATCTTAAGACTTGGTTGTGAAAGAAATGCTTCAGGTGGAGCACTCTCAGATAGGTACAAAAATAAACGCATAGTAAAGACAGATTCAAACCAAAAAAAAAAAATCTATTAACAGAACCTAGAGAGAGAAATTAGCTTACTCATTCGCATCAAACCTAGGGTTTGCATAAGCTCAAAAACATTATCATACAAAGAGAGAGACTATGTTCCAGAACAACACCAGAAAGACGATATCAAACACACATATATATACATAGAGAGAGAGAGAGAGAGAGAGAGAGAGAGAGAGAGAGGAAGTGGAGAATAAAGCTCACGACGTCGCCGACGACGGCGATTCGAACAGACTTCGCCATTGGTGAACGATGGTTGAGCTTCGACGACGAAGGCAGGTGAGGGGTACCGAACAGAAAACGGACCATTGGCACGTGCGACAACGTGCCAAACATTATATAAGCCGTTGTGTGCGCCGTGGTGCTTGAATGTTGCTTCCTAATTTATGCAACCGAATGGCCCAAATTCCACCTAGGGAAAACCTCATTTTTGTCCCTCAAATTTGAAAAATATTCATTTTTCCCTTTTTAATTCAAAAATACTTCAAAAATCCTCCTTTAATATCACTTTTTCCCTCTTCCAGTAGGTCTAATTATATTATACTTTTCAAACTAACAAAATATCCTCTAATCAAGTTTCTAGATTTAAAAAAATAAATATTAACAAAAAACTTTCTTCTCTAATTTAATTTTAAATCATTTTTAAATTTTTAACAAAAAATAAAAATAAAAACTTAACTGAACAACATTTTTTAATCTCAAGCCAGTCAGAATTGGTTATATAAATAATTTTTCTTTATTCATTTTGTCATGGAGTTAATTTCTATGAGATTATTTGAAATTAGTATTTCTTCACAATTTGTTCATACAATTTGAATTTTATCCTTATCTTTTTTTATACATTTCACTTGAATGATATCACTCCTCTTTATTGATATAAAAAAATGAAATAAAAATTTTAATTGGCCCAGTTAATTAAATAAAAATAATAGTTTTGTGAAAAAAATCTATTTTTATGTTTACCAATAAAAAATAATTATTTAAAATAATTTCATTTCATTCCACAATTTTAAGATCTTTTTTTTCTTTTGTAATAAGCTAAACAATGAACAATGTATGGAGTTTGAAAATTTATGCAAATTGTCATCAACAAGCAACAAATGATAAGTATGACTATTCAAACAAATGGCACAGCAATAGTAAGATCTCTCACTCTCTCTCAAATATTTCAACTTATGCAAGATAATTTACTCATATCAGGTACACATCAGTGAAAATTATATGATCTTAAATTTAACTCAAAAATGCAAGTCGCCCAAACTTTTAAGGGAAAGAGGACCTTCATGACCTGTAGTTTAACCTAATAGACACTTACACGCCACCACTCACCTGTTCAATTCCATTTGCACGCATTTGGACTAGTTAAAACTGTCTTTTTGTTAAACATGAATGGAAGTGACTATTTGTTTTGGTGACAATTCTAATAGTCCTCAATCTTCTATCTAAAACACCTCTTGCACACATTTGAGAGTGTCAAACTTATTTTTTTTTTTAACATAAATAAATTTGACTATTTGTCTTGGTAACAATTTTAATAGTCCATGGAGTGTCAAAAATTCAACTAAGCCTTCTGCAGATGTGATCGATTAGGTTTGATGGTGCTTCTCACGTGATCAGACTGATTTCTGCTGATATTTGTGCGTCAGGTTTGGTGCTCTAGTGCCAAGATCCTAAAATGGAAGATTGCTGACTGAACAATATTGTACCGAACGTCCCTCCGACGGTCAAGTTAGTATATATGCGTAAGAAGAAAAGAACAAAAAAAAGGGGGGGATTTTCTTTATAGAATCTTTTCTAAGCACATGATGCTTACTTCTCTTTTTCATACCTTTCGTATTTATAAGTTTGCTTATATGTGTTGCCTGTATTCGATTTACGCTACATAATCAGCACTGATGTGATCGGAGCGGTAACTGGCAGTGAATGTGGACGCATCTTTTTTGACTCTTCATAAATGCGATGTGAAAGATAGCTGCTCTCCCAACTACCAACTCTGTTTCCCCCTTAGATGTGTGCCACGTGTCTTGGTTAGATGTATGCCGTTTGTTCTAAGATTATCCTTCAATCCTCTATCTTCTATCTAAACACTCTCCTCTACAAAAAAATTCAAGAGTTACAAAAGTTATCACTTTTCCCTTTTACATATAGAGTTAGAAAAATACAAAAGAGAGTATTTAAAGACAATCTTGGTTCGCAATGCATATATTTTGTAACGCTTTTTATAGTTGTGGAAGATTAAAGCGTCCTTAGATATGGACATTTAATAAGATTCAAAAGTACCAATATGAGGGGATTTAAGAATATAACGTTAACATTGGCTTTAGGTCAATCTCGTTAGATAATTCTACTTACATTCCAATTTTACTATTCTCTAATTTTTTATTTCAAGTTTCAACATAATATACACAAACATATTATAATTAACACATAGTAATGCGGTTGATAATTTTTACAATTATAATTGGACCAATCTCTTATTACATTAATTCAATGCGATTCAAAAGTATTCAAATTGATTCAATTTTCTACTATTTTAGATATCTTGTGCAGCTCTAATTTGAGTCAATCGTGATTCAACTTGACCTCATCTTTATAATAAATTTGACGTGGTTAATACAGTTAATTGATGAATGCTAGCCTTGACGGTGTTTTAAATTTAGGTTGTTGATTGACACTGATAAATTGAATTTTTTTTTTTCCGGTTAAGTAACAAATTAAGTTCATGTTAGCCTTAAAAGAAATTTGGTGGAAGTTCAAATGAAATGTCTCTCTCATTTCTCTCGTCAAAATGTCTCCCCCTAACAAAAATTCAAGAATTTTTATTCATCAATTCCTATGTACGTCCCTATATTACCATCACAACTTGTAATTTGCACCGAACAAACAGTAAGTTAACAAATAATCACTCTTATCTTATTTATCAAACAATATTTTTGTAAAAAAATACTATTGTTGAACCACAAAATGATGTGACGGTAATAAAATTATAATTAAAATAAATTTTTATAAATTTATTATATTCAAGTGATAGGTCTAAGTAATTCATAAATTCTACTTTCCTTTTGGGGGGGGGGGGTTGGACAAAATTTTTTAACTATGTTGCATTATTTTATTTTTGTTTTTTATTCTCAATTTCATTCATTCCCAGCATTAAGAGGAAGAGTCAAAGGTCCTATGATTTGCCTATTTGTAAAACAGAAGCAAGGACTGCAAATCATCATTGAATATTACGTTTTCTCTCTTTCCATCTGGAGTTGTAGAAAAAAATAAATAAATACAGGCACCATTTGGGACGCAAGAACTGATAGCCCACGAGCTAATTGACTTATTTGTTTATTTGTAAAATAATTAAATTTATTCTCTTACGTTTTAATCTTCTTCTAAACTTTTAAAGATAAAAATGTCAAATTAACCAAAAATTAAAAAATCACCTAAAAAAATCTTTTTTCCTTCCCAAACACAAAAATAACAAATTTATTTTTAACTAGTTAAAAATAACTAATTTATTTTTAAGACAACTATCTTCCTTCCCAAACCACCCCCTCAAGGCAGATGTTAAACTTGGCACATCAATCAGTAATATACATGAACAAGGCCACAATATCGCACACCGTTGACTTGGGTGCGTAAGTGGACCGCAAAAATCAACAGTCAGAAATGGTACCTGCGACACTGTAGCATTTATGCCATGAGTCCATATACATTAAGGGTGTGTTTGAAGTGAAAAAAGTGAGATAAATTGAGAATTCGTAATACGTACAGTAAAAAAAAAATTGATATGATATAAAATTAATAGAAATTTATAAAATTTTTTGTTGTTTATTTACCAATCAAATGGAACCTAAATGGTCAGATCCAACAGTCACAAAGGCCTCAAATTTTTTATAGCAGATCGAGACCAAGGAAAGAGAGGGGAAAAAAAAAAAAAAAGTAAAAAGTGAAAGCAAAAATAAGCTGGGCAGAAATAATGAGGCAACGGGAAGTAAATAAAACCTAATTTTTGAGACGAAAATTAGAAAGAAAAAACTTAGCGGAGTCGGTATTCTATCAAAAATTAAAAAAAAAAAAAAACTGTCGAAAGATTACAAAAATGAAGGTTTTTAAGTTCAAAAATGACCTCAACTAAATAAACCCTAATTGTCATGTCATAAGCCTCTAAAAGATATTAGGTATTATAAACCATGTAACTTTTTACAAAACAAATATTACATCTAAAACAATATTTAGTGATAGAACCCTAAATCCACTAATCCTTACAATTCTTCTTGCGTTTTTACGCTCCAACTACCCCTAAAATTCAATTGCAGTTGTGTCGATATCAGGTAACATCCTAAAGATAACTGTGTTGGATCTGATAACAAAAATTCAAATATGTATTCAAAGAGACCCAACAACTCTATCGCCATGTGGCATCTACAAACAATAAAAACCCGAAAAAGATGATTGTAGTAGACAAAGTCAATATTCACATTGCTATATATATGTGTGCGCGCGCGTCGTAGAGAGATTCTTCAAAGCGTGAGATAAACTTTCTTCAATGTTGCTCAAAATCATAGCCCTCTTCCTTTTACTTCCCTTACAAGTGAATTCTTCAGAGGCAAAGACCTAGATCAAAGCAGGATGGATATTGGTATTCTGGTTCTGCCTTCCCCATTCCAGACATAGATTCAACTCTTTTTACTCATCTTATTTGCGCTTTTGCACGCATCAATTCTTCTTCCTACCAACTTTCCATCTTCCCCAATGATGAACCATACTTTTCCACCTTCACCAATATTGTCAAACAAAAGAACCCATCCATTATCACGCTTCTGTCCATCCAGGTTGATGAAGCAAACTCAAACTTCTTTCCAATGGTTAGTCAAACTTCTTGCAGAAACTCTTTCATTGAATCCTCGATCAGAACAGCCAGGCTTTATGGCTTTCATGGCATAGATCTTTGGGGTGTTCCACCAACCACAAGCACCAACATGACCAATATAGGAACTCTCCTTGACGAGTGGCGAGCTGCTATAAACTCCGAACAAAAGAATTCTAGCCAATCACGACTCATCTTGACCATGTCAGGTCATTACTTACCTGCCATAGATTCCGCCAGTTACCCAATAAACTCAATAAAAAGGAGCATAGACTGGCTACATATTATAGCATATGATTATCACTTGCCTTCAAGGGAGAATTTTACAGGTGCTCATGCAGCTTTATACGACCCCTCGGGCCACGTTAATACGGATTATGGTATAAAGCAATGGATTGCTAAAGGATTACCAGCTAGCAAGATGGTTTTGGGCTTGGCATACCATGGCTATGCTTGGATACTAGTAAACCCTGAAGATAATAGAACTGGTGCACCAGCAAAAGGCTACATGCCCAGCTCAGGAGATGGATCAATGGACTATAGGTATATCAGGTTGTACATGAAAAGTTATGGAGCTTCTTCCACGTACAATGCAACTTATGTGGTTAATTACGTCACCATTGAGTCATTCTGGATCGGTTTTGATGACGTGGAGGCCATAAGAACTAAAGTATCTTACGCAAAGGATATGGGACTTCTTGGTTACAACGCATGGAAAGTACACAATGATTACAATTGGGTGCTTTCTAAGGCAGGTAAGCCTGTAATTTATCCCTCCTCTTTTTCTCATTTGATAGGCAAGTTGAAACCATACAATATTCCCAAGTGGAGACTTGAATCTCATTATTGAATCACAAACCCTAAAGCGATCAACATCTTGTGTAACTTCATCTCATTACTATTCTACAATAGGTAAAACTTGGATATAAAGACATCTACCGAACAAGACTTGTCAACTTGCATAAACTTCCCTGACTGGTCTGCTACCTTAACCTGTTTGTTGAAACAGAAAACAGTATTAGGATGAATCAATGGTAACTTGATAGGAATAGAGAGCTTAAAACATACGGCAGTAAAAAGGGGACTCTTTCTCCACTAGAGTATAACATAATTAAATGCCAAAATCTTCCAGAGTTCTCAGATAATAACCCATCTGTGCAGCTCAAGGGGAAGGTGGAAGACGAGGAAACAAGGAATCATTATTGGTGATTCTGCTGCCTACAATTTCTGTACTTACTTTCCTCCTGGGCACTGTGATATGGTATTTGCAGAAGAGGGTACTCAAAAGGCAAGGTAATGGTCATTAAATAGATGCCAACTTGTACCATGGAAATATTTACCTATTTCATTCTTGCATTATTGTTACAGGGATAATGGATAGAGGAAAAAAGTCTGCAACTACTAATTGCAAGAACAACGCATCTCATAATCTGCAAGTTTTCAGTTTTACAGACATCAAAGTAGCCACAAATAACTTTTCGAGTGAATATAAACTGGGAGAGGGCGGATATGGACCTGTTTATAAGGTAATATTTTCATAACTCAATCTATGTATATAGATCTTTAAATTGAAAAAATAAAATAAATTAAGATGATGATGATATGAACTATTCCATTAACTCCCGGCCAAGGAGAAGAAAAAGAAAATAAAGGCCCTACAAAAACTATTTAAGCCTGCAATGACTGGCAAGTGCAAACATTCCCTATAAGCTCAACAAAGAGATCAGCTAGTGCCAGTATGATACAATCTCAACACATTATACCAGCACATGGTTCTCCTAACAATTATGTCATCGGAATCTTAGTAGTCCAGAAGGCCCAAACCCCCTTATGCTCACCCCCAAAATTAATAATGTAAATTCAGTAATCTAGGCAATAATTGTCATTGTCATTTTTATCTTAGTTCTTCATTATTCCACAAGGTTTTGGGGCTTGACCATCAATTGTACACATTACTTCACAATGAGAGCACAAAAAAAACATATATAAAATTGGGTTAACTTCTTTTTAATGGTAGGGCAAATATCTGAAGGCCAAAAGAAAAAAAAAAATCAGTTGATCTAGTTGATATAAAAGCCGTTGATCTAGTTGATATACTAACCAGGCGGGATCTTGCTAGGGTCAATTACCAGATGGACAGGTAGTTGCTGTGAAGAGACTTTCTGAAACTTCTAAACAAGGAGCCGAGGAATTCAAAAATGAGGTTACACTAACCGTAAACCTTCAACATGTCAATCTAGTTCGACTTCTTGGATTTTGCATGGAAAGGGAAGAAAAGCTGCTGATTTATGAGTACATGCCAAATAAAAGCTTGGATTTCTACCTCTATGGTACACAATCTCATATGATCCTATTTATATCGTTAATAAGTGATTGCTCAGCCTAACCGAGGAAAATCCAAGTTCATACCCTCTGCACGTCACTGCAATCCTAAAATCTTTTTTTTTTTGGGGGGGGTAATTTTCACAACTAAATTATGTTTTATTTGAAATGAAGACAAAAACACCCAAAAATTTACATTTTATAAGGGTTGCGGTAGGATGGCAACATCAAGTTATTAGCCATTCTTAAAGAATTTTTACCTGATGACAGACTATTTCCTAGCAGACTTACTTCTATAATAGAAGGGAGTTGGCAAGGATGACATTCAAATTAATCCCAATTATGTCCGGGGACTAATTGATGAATCAACGGTAATGCACCTTGGTATCTAGGGGGTTGTCCTTTCAATCCAAAAATGGAATAAATATATGTACATGGGTGTAATTTGAGAATTTTTATGTTCCATATTATTTTGACAAAAAAAATGATAACAGAGGTTTTAATACCATATATAATGTAGAACAATTGCTACATAGAACCGCTTGTCTGAGGTGCACAATTCCGTATTTTAGTCCTACAAAATTTTCAACAAGAGGTACAACAAGTCATGATACACACCATTAAACTTGAAAAAAAGGTCCTCATCAGATTGTAATTTGATCTTCGATTCCTACATGAGTTATCAAGAATGAATTATTATTTATTTATTATCATAACTTATATTTGAGACGGATGCAGACAGACGGCTCTTATTAGATTGGGAGAAATGGGTTCATATCATTGAGGGGGTTACTCAGGGGCTTCTGTATCTCCAAGAATATTCAAGATTCACAATAGTTCACAGAGATTTGAAGGCCAGTAACATCTTATTGGACAATGAGATGAAACCCAAAATATCAGATTTTGGTATAGCCAAAATTTTCCAGAAAGATGAACATGAAGCAAACACAAGCCGGATTGTGGGAACATAGTAAGTACATCAAGCCTCAAATCTCTTATGCAGACATGTTCTATTATCAACATTGAGTACTCTTGTTGATTCCTAAATTAAATGCAGTGGTTATGTTCCTCCGGAATATGTAAAACGAGGCATATACTCCACAAAGTATGATGTTTATAGTTTTGGAGTTCTACTCTTGCAAATCATAAGTGGAAAGAAGAATTCAAATTTATATGGTCAACATAAAAATCTAAATCTTCAAGAATATGTAAGTTCCTCCGAGAAGACTTTATATCACAATAGTAGTTCAAAGTCTTGCATGTGAAGGAGAAAAGATACTTAATCGAGAATTGCTATTGTTAATATTTTCAGGCGTATGATATGTGGAAAGATGACAAAGGCAAGGAGTTTATGGATCCACTGCTTGATGATGCATATTCGTCGTGTAAGCTCGTGCGATGCATGCATGTGGCTTTGCTATGCATCCAAGAAAAGTGGCAAAATCGGCCGTCCATGTTGCAAGTATCTTCAATGCTCAAAAATGAAACTGAAGTTTTGCCAACTCCTAAAATGCCTGCTTTCTCAATAAACAAAGACAAAGAAGAAGCAAATTTCACACCACGACAAGAAACCTGTTCTGTCAATGATGCAACAGTATCCGAAGTTGTACCACGATAAAAGTCTTTGGGAATTATGCTATTTCTTCCCCGTTCCAACTTCCTAGTCCTTCCTGGTGTTGATATAGCATCCCAAGAAAATTCATCATCCTCTTAGCCTGAGGCCAGAAAAATGTAACCATGATGCAAGATAGAATTAATACTCTTGTGATCCAATGTTTGAATCAAAGGAGGATGGTAGAAAGAGCTATAATTGGTGACATGGAAGCCACAGTGAGTAATAATAGACTAACAAGCGATTTGAACTGTACCAAGTTGTCAGGTTGCTTGTTATTCTCCCTCTTGCAGTCCTTGGCGTCAGTCTTAAGCTGTTTAGATATAATATGTTAATCTATTTTTTTATAAAATATATACATATATAGTTCATGTTTTGACTCTGAGGATCATATATATAGTAAACAGGCCTGATTATGCTTAGTCTAGGTTTTTTTTTTTTCAACTTTTGAGTCCAACGCTCATATTAGCAAATAGCCTTAGTAGCAGTAAAATGTGGCACGTTGCATCGCCAAATAAATTTTAACTTGTAGCAAGAATAACTCGGAGACTAGAATTATGGTGAGCTAGTCATGCCTAAATTCAGATTCTAAGAAAAATTATATATTTTCAAGTTTCTTGTCCTCAGCTCAGATTTAGTGAAGGGCCTTAATGGCTATGAAGGGTTCAAGAATTGGGGTCCTGGTAAACTAGTTATGACTAAACCTAGCTTTTAAGAAAAATTTCACTTCTCACAATTCGGGTTCAAATCCCAAATTTGGCAAACGGTCTCGAATGACCAAGAAATTTGACATCCATTATCATCTAATCATTTCTAATTTCAAATTGAATCATTAAATGTGGCTTGACAAGACAATTAAATCTCGGTCGCCCTTATATGTGTGTCTGTGGAGTTCAGATCACAGCAGGAAACCCCCAAAATTAAAAAAAAAAAAAAAGGTTGAACATCTATACACAGAGTCAGTTAAATCTTAGGCTTCGCATGTATAAACACACATACACACAAGGGTGCGAGAGAAGGGAGGAAGGGAGGAGGTTGAGACCTAGAGAGAGGAGGGAGGGACAGCAAAGACGGCGGCAGCGGCTCGGCAACGAGAGGAGATGACAAGGGCGGGGCGGGCAGCGGTAGTGGCTGCGGCGGCGGCGGCATTGAGGTGCTGAAGTCGGTTGAAGCGCCGGCGGCGGCGTTGTCTTCTGAATTTGGAATTTTTGGAGGAATGCACAGACAGCGCATGGAAGAAGAAGGTGCAGGGTTTGGCTGGGGGTTAAATTTAGGTTTTGAAATTTTAATTTATAAATTTAATTAATTTTTTAATAATTATTGTTAAAATTTTATTTTATTGGCACTTCACATATATATAATCCTTTGTATTCTACTTTATCTTTTATTAACTAAAATTACACAATTCTTCATCTATCTTTTCACATATATTTTACATATTTATAATATTATAAAAGTTTTTATACAAAACTCAATCAATGAAATAATTATAATTTTATAAATACTTTTATTTTATAATAGAAATTATTTTTAAAATATATATAAAAAATAATTTACCAATTTTTCTAAGATATTTTGATAAGTAGGCATGTAATTACATTCTAACTTTTTTGAAAAATTTTACTTATGCATATAAATTAACTTACTATGATAAAATTTTCTAACTTCCAAATTTGAAAAAAAAAAAAACATTTGTTACTATAAAAATTCAAATTAATTTTTCAAATAAAAGATACTTATACTATATTTGATAAATCTATTTATATAATTAAAACTTAATTTTTTTAAATTCATTGTCTTAATTTTTTTCAATTCATTGACTTCTCTATTTAAAAATCAGTGATTTTATTTTAAATTTAGGATTAGTGCGAAAAGTTAGTAAACATAAAAGAGGATTAAAAATTTAAAATTAAAAGTAGTCACATTTTCATATTTGAAGGTTTTATGTAAAATATATATATTTTTTAAAAGGGTAAAATACATTCTATTTTCATTTATATTTTTAGAAATCATATAAAAATAAATTTTAATTTATTTTATAATGTAACCAAATAAGAAAATAACTTATTCCATTTTAATTCATTTAAAAATTTTTGTCATTTTTTTATCATATCAATATTTTTTTACAAACTAGAAAAATGCACGTGTGTTACACATATATGTTTGTTCTTTTATATATTTAAATTTAAAAAATAAGTTAACAATGAAAAAATATTATTTTAAAAAAATAAAATCTACATTAAAATCTTTTTTTTTCATATTGAGTATTTTGATTAAGAGTCCAACGCCAAAAAATTATATAGTTTAATTGTTTGATTTATAAAATCTATTCTTATGAATTTGTTATTAAATGTAGACATAATTCTAGAAATTAAATGAAAGTTAGGAGAAAAACTAAGATTATTATCTATTGAAAAATTAGAAACCTTTATTTGCCATCAAACTTAAGGTGTTATTTTTTCACATATATTAATAATTAGATGCTCTAATTGTCAAACCAATAATAAAATAGGAGTTTTAACTTAAACTAATAATTACGAAAAAATACTTTATTCGTATCTGAATAGATTAAAAAATATAATAAAATTAAAAACATTTATCAATATATTAGTTTTTGTAATCCTGTTAAAGTTTAATTTCTTAACCTTCATTAAAGTTTCTTTTTATTTTTCAACATAACACAAATAAGGAAATAAATTTTAAATCAGTATCCTATATATAAAATACACTGAGATAAAAAAGAAAATTAGATAATATAAAATAAAATAATGAAAATAAAAAGAAAAATAATTAATAAAAAATATTTGAGTTTCTTGAAAAAAATCTTAAACTCTAAAAAATAAAAGGTATGTTTGGTATAAGATTTTGGTGCAAAAAAATAATAAAAAGAAAAATGATGTGAAAATAAAAATAAAATTAAATAAATTAAATAAAAGGTATTAATTAATATATTAAATTTTTTAAATCTAATTAATTTTAATTTTTTTAAATTTCAAATATTTTTCTTTGCATTTTGTATTATAACCTAAACAAGGGAAGGAATTTTGAATCCCTATCCTCTTTTTTTTTTCTTTTTTTTTTCTTATATGTAAAGAGAGAGATACAAAGACAAAAATGAAAGATAAAGAAGAAAATGAACATAAAAGGAAACTTTTTGGCTTAATTTTGAAGTTATTTTTTTCTATAAAAAAAAGTTTGACAAAACTAATTTTAAGATATAATAAAAAAATATTACAATATATAAAATATACTAAGGATGATTTTCAGTAAATTAAACAAAAAGTAAGGGTGAAATTGAAAAATAATGAACCAAAAAAATCTATTGAAATCCTAAAGAATCATATTCAAAGTATGTAAAAAATAATTTTAGTAGATGTATAAATATATACACACATCAAGATATTTAATTATATTGCATGTCATATTATATATTTATTTTAATTTTTAATAAAAATTTATATTAATAATCATTTAAAAAAATAAGCTAAAAAATAAATACATAAATAAAAAATTTCAATATAAAAGAATATCATCTAATAAAAATAAATATAATACATATTAATGAAAAAGTTAACAAAATTGAAATATGAAATTTTGTAATGCTTTGAAAATTTTTTTATTATTATTGTACAATAATATTTTCACATTAAACAAAAAATAAAATAAAATTTTAATTAATTATACCTGATATATTTAAATAAACAAATTAAAAAATAACCGCACAAAGAGACTTTTGTTGGAATTTAATATACAAAAATTTACATTTTAACAATAATGAAAAATATAATAAAATTTAAAAAATTAAATAAATAATCATATTAAAGAGTTACAATAAAACTAAAAAAAAATCTTACCTTATATTTTTTGAATGAACAAATTGGAAAATATAGTAAAAAATAAACTTTTCTTGAAATCTGAGGCACAAAAGAATTAAAATTTTATCAATAATAAAAAATATAATAAAATTTAAAAACATAATATTAACAATTACATTAAAAAAATAGAATAAAATATAAAAAAGTCATATCTAATATATTTTAATGAACGAATTAAAAAAATAAGTTAAAAAATAAATGCATAAACAAGAAATAATTTCAATATAAAAGAATATCATCTAATAAAAATAAATATGGCAAACTCATTTGTATTTTTAATGACTCAAAAAAATTAACAAACAATATTATACTCTACGCACTCCATCCTTCTCAACTATATTAATTATAAATAAAAGTCATCGTAGTAAAATTCTAACAAATTTTTTCTGATCGTGAATGTTATTTTATATATTTTTTTAAACTTGCTATATACATTAAAAATTCATGTGAATTCGTATTCTATTTTAAATAGGAATATATTATCTAACCCGATATATGTCAAATATTTGATAATGATTAATTGAAATTATCCAATTATGTTTCAACTAATACATATATTTTATACAATATTAAGATAATAATAAAAATTATTTTATATTTATAGGTTAGTTTAGCAGTGAAACTTGAAAACCCTTCCTCTTGGGCAGTAAATTAAAGTGTATAAATTGAATCATATGGTACAGAGTAATTAAAACCATGCGTTCATTTTCCATTCACCATGTAGACTAGTTAATTAGTATACACATCAACCAAGATCTATACACGGCTTACAAGGTGTATGCACGAAGCAGTTTCATTCATATTTACCAAAACAACTATTATACCCAAGTAATGCATATTTTATACACTATTTTATCTGAAAGTAACACTGAATTTACCGCTTAGAAAATAAGATCAAGATTAACATTAACATTAACGTAGATAGCACCACTTTGAATCCGAAATTTTCTCAAAAATTCTGTTTCTCACGACCCGCATCTTCTCCCTATTGCTTTGTTGCTAGTTGTTCCCTTAGTTTCTTTAGGAGATTTGTTAAAAAGCAATTGAAAAATTAAGTCACCGTGGATGAAATTCCTAATATGATGAATGAATGACTCATTAAAAAAAAGATTAATTGTATCAGAAGAATTAAAACAAAATAAAAAGAAAAAGTCTCACTTATGATCATGCTCAACCACCAGAAAGACTCCAGAAGATAAACATACCCACTAACACCTGATTAAAACAAAAATCAAAGACAAACCCATTAATAAAAATCCAAAACCTAGAAAGAAAAATCTAAAAAAAAAAATAGACAGAAAAAATTATATAGAAAAAGAGATCGAATATGAACACCAGGCTTGATGCCAGAAGCAGCAACCATTTTTCTAAGGCTTTTCTTCTTGATGGTGAAGCTCCCTCCTAGGAACACATTCGACGATATAGCTAATATAAATCCAAATTAATTTATCATGAAGAATTCTAATGAAGTTGGGTTACATAGTTGGATTAAAATTAAGTTAAATTGAAAAAAAAAAAAGATAATGCACAATCGTGAAGAATTCTAGTGGAATTGGATTATAGAATTAGATTAGAATAATGAAGGGATAGAGTTGAGTTAAATTGAAAAAAAAAAACAGAATTTTGATGGAGTTGAGTTACAGAGTTAGATTAGAATTGAGTTAAATATTGAGTTAAACTGAAAAAAAAAAAGAAAAAAATAATGAATCATCGTAAAGAATTTTAGTGGAGTTGGGTTATAGAGTTAGATTAGAATAATAAATGGACAAAATTGAGTTAAATTGAAAAAAATAAGAGTAAATTAGTCAAAAAAAGTTTTATAAACATTGCGACTTTTTATAGTAGTATAAATATTTCATAAATTATTTAGTTTAACATTTATGACACATACATTTATTTCATTAGATAATTTTAAAAATATATTACTAGATTATGAGAATTGAAAAGTTCGTATAGAATCTTGCTAAATGACTTGAGAATGATAACAAAAACTAAAATGACAAAAAGTTTATAAACAAAAGGGATAAAATAAATTAATTATTTATTTTATTAAATTGTGAAATAAAATAAAATAAAAATTATTTTATATGATTGTTAAAATTATTAATATAAAAAATATTTTAGTCATTAAAAATAACTTTTTCTATTCTCTTGTAGTCTAGGAGTATTTATTCAAATTTAAAAAAAAAATTTCTTTACAAAGGATAATTATGTCATTTCAAATTAGACTTATGAATAATTAGTCAAAAAATAATAATTTTGTAATTTTATTTAATGAAAAATTTTAATTGCATTTTCAGTACCAAAAAAAAAATTATGACTAAATAAAATATGCTATGACAATATTTTTTTCATTATCATAAATAACTCGTCACCAATCCACTTTTTTTATAGTTACAGTTTAAGAATCAAAGTTTCAATGAGCTAACTATGCTTAACTCTAGTTTTTAAATTACTTTTTTTAATAGTTTCGAATATTGTGCTCATATAGGTAGCTATGAAATTTGACAAGTAGCGTCACTTAATTATTTGAACCCTGTAAAAACGAATGGCTAAATAATAGAAATATCAATGGACCTGTTATATCTAATAATGCATTTAGATTGACAAAAAGTGAGATAAAGTGAAATAATTTGTGAGTTTGTAATTCGTACAATGAGATAAAAAGTAAAAATTTTTAGAGATTTTTAAAATTTTTTAAAAATTTTAAACAAATCAAACGTACCCTAAATCTAATTTTTTTGTAATTTTTTCTTTCTGTCGTGTTTCGAGTTTAGTACTCAAAATTCACAACCATCTTCATGTGGCCTTAAATTTGGCACGTTGTATCGTTTAATATTTTGTAAATTCCAGAAATGATTTTTTTAAGAATTAAAGTCTTATTGGGTTAGATATGCTTTAACTCTAGTTTTTATCCAAAAAAAAAAAAAAAAGAAAGAGAAGAAACAGTTTTTTTTTTCAAGTTTTAAGTCGTGTTAAAATGGAGAAAATGGCCACCTTGCAATGTTTAATCATTTATGATTTATGAGAACAAATAACTCAAAATTTAGAGTCCTGGTGAGCTACTTAAGGTTATTTTTTTTCTTTTTAATTCTACTTTTTTGTTTTTTGTTTTTTTTTTCATTTTGAGTCAAGTACTCGTACTTACTAGACAACATTGAATGGTCCAATTACTTACAAAAAAAAAAAAAAAAAACATTGAATGGTCCTAAAATTTAGCACATAAATTGTTTAACATTCGTGACATGACGGATCAAACCACTCAAAAATTAAAAATTGAGTGAGCTTATTATACCCCAAGTGTAGTTTTTGAGAAAAATTATATATTTTCATGTTTTGAGTGATGCACTCGTTTAGCAAACTGCCTTAGGTTGTTGTAAATTTTGACTCAAAACATTACCTAATCATTCTTTCCTTGCAAGAATAATCGACTCGTGAATCAAAGTTTCAATGAACTAGTTATGCATAAATCTAGTTGTAAAGAAGATTTACATTATTTTAAGTTTCGAATCCATTGCTCACACTCAGCGAATGGCCTTAGATGATCATGAAACTTTGCACGTAACGTTGTCTAATAACTTACTAACCCGGTGAATCCACTGCTCATACTTAACAAATGGTCTCAGATGGTTGTGAGGCTCTGCACGTAATAGTCTAATAAATTAGAAACAAACCCAATGAATATGTTATGTCTAAGTTTTATTTTTTTATTTTTTGGAAAGGAAATTCATTTACTCAAGTTTTGAATCTAATGTTAAAGTTCAACAGACAACATCAAAATCATTAGATGGCCTGAAATTTAACACGTACATATCGTAATATAATAATTTGTAAACTTATAGGAACGAACCCTTCTAGAATTAAAATTCTAATGATCTAATTACTCATAAATCTAGTTTTTAAAAAAGTTATGTATTATCTATTTTAAACCAGATTGATTGATATATAAATTAGATTTTTTAAAAATTTTATATTTATTTAGAGTATTTACAAATATTAATTAAAAATATTTTTCTTTATTCTTGACCAAATCGATTTAGAAGTGTTCGAATCCGTCCTAATAGAGTTGGGAGACAACTTTTAATGTTTTTTTTTTTAATTTTATTTGACTATTAATTTTCTTTTTATTTTTTTTGTTAATTACTTTTATTTTATTTTTGTTGTCGTCGTGGTGGCTGCTATGATGGAGAGTGAATCCAAAACCCACAATTTAAGGTGGACGACAATTTTGACTCGCCATTCTTCCTCGTCCCAGCTTCATGTTTAATTGTGTGCATGGTTCATGAAAAATAGAACATAAGAAAGACACTGTAAATTTGAAAATTTGTATTTGTTTATTTGAAAAATATATTTTTGAAAATGTATGAATAAAAAATAAAAAATAAAAAAACTCTGTGTGTATGTGAGAGAGAGAGAGACGTTTCAAATTTTAAAATTTAAACAATTGGCAATTTTTCATTCTTTTTTTCACAAGCAACCCACTTAATTAAATAAAAATTAACAAATACAATAAATTCAGACAAGTACCCTCTAAATAATAATAATTAATAATAAGAAAGCTAACGTGCACATATTTTTTCTTGGTAAAAATGGTGTTTTCTATATCCATGTATTAAAGTGTGAGGGGTTTGAGGGAGGTTGACAACTTGACACCTGACCGTTATTATTATTATTTTTTTTCTTTTTGTTTACATATATATATTTTGTGTTTTGATATATATATATATATATATATATTTGTATTTTGTTTTATTTTTTATTTTATTTTTTAATAAATTTATTTGTTGCTGTTAAGAAAAGTTACGTCATTTCTTAAACAAATTAACTGATATTTATATTTTTTTTGCTGGTTGGTAGCTTAAAATATGAGTAAAATGTATTTTCTTTCAAAAACATGTGTAGCATGTCTTGATTATTTGTATTTTTTTTTTTGTAAATCTTTTTATATAGAATTAGTAGGTATTTACATTCAATTAATACGTGTCACCAATTTTCAATTACATGGTTAGATTTTGATAGTTTATTACAAGATATTTATTATTATTTTTTATTATGCATGCGTTTAATTTTTATTTTTTTCACAATTACTTTTATGAAATTCGAGCTTATCAATTAAATTGTATATCGATAATAATAAATTACATTATTCTACTTACGTAAACTAATTAAAAAATAAAATTTTAGAATTTTTTTATTTTTGCTTATTTTGAGTATTTTCTAAGGATTTCAAACATTCAAATTAAGTTAGCATAATTGGTCAAATAACATGACTAAATTATTAGTAAAAAGTTAATACTTAGTTATTGTCTAAGATATTGATGAAGATACAAAAAAAAAAAAAAAATCAATTATTATTACTATTATAACAATTTATATCTATAGAGAGAAGATAAATAAAACTTTAAAATAAGGTACTTATTTTGACATGAATCATAAAATCCATTAAGATATATGTTTCTATCGATTCGTATAACTTCATCAACTGATATAAATCTTGAATAAGAATTTATAACATACTATAATATAACAGTCTTGACTTTGATAATGTCTAAAATTTTTTTTAAATATGATATTTTATATATGCTTAATTTTTATTAATCATAAATTTAAATTTAATACAAAAATTCGCAGCAATCGCGCTAATTAACTAAAAAAGTTGAAATTTATGTTATGTTCGCAGCACTATTTTTTTTTTCAAAAATAAATAAATAAAAAAGAAAAGCAGAGTTGTCTGTCAATCAAGACGCCAAAAATTGATCCATACCAAAAATAAAAATGATAAATGAAGCATAGACACAGTGAGGGCACCGGAGGACCGGGAACCCAAAGCAAAAGCTGACTCGTGGCTGGGCAACAATCAACGTGCCAAACTGGGGATGCCAGGTTGTCGGTTGACGAGTTCGTTAGCTTTCCCGCGCAGTCGTGAAAAGTTTGTTACGTGGGGGAGGGGGGGCTCTCCTTATAAGTAAAGAAGAAAGGACTGGGAAATACGGAAAACTTAGACGGAGAGTGGGCGAAATAAGAGAAGGGGCGGGGGGAGAAGGGGAGAGAGAGAAAGAGGGTTCTCTCTCTCTTTCTCTGTTGATTTCTCAGTTGATTTTTTTTTTTTTCTATACACCCGATCATCACCATGGCTTCCGAAATTTCCCCGGAAGAGATCAAACAAGAGCAAGTCGATCTCGCAAGCTTACTCCAAACTCAACGCCACCTTAATCAACCATTCATTCATGGCTTTGTTTTATGAAAATTTGCTTTTCTTTTATAAAAACTATGCATAAATTTACGCTGGAATGGCATTGTAGTGGCAGATTGAAATCTTGAAATTTTGTTCCCCCATTTTTGGATTTTAAAATTATCAATAATATCACATTCATCCATTTCAACTTTTTCTTCTTCTTCTTCTTCTTCTTTTTGCTGTTTTTGTAATTTGAACTTCTTTGAGGTATATTTGTCATTATTTTTGGTATTTAAAAAAAAGTCAAAATAACATGTTGATGGCACTTTTATAATAAGATTGCATTTTAAATAAAAATTATCATTCAAAGTGATTGGTTCACAAGGAGCCGTATCAATCTTATGAAGAATTTTGGGTTTTTTAACAACTTTTTTACAAAAAGTTTTTATACTTGCAATATATTTTTTTTAAATGCTATTGTACCAAAAAAATTTAGTAAATAGTAATAAATTAGAAGGACATGAATTTAATTGTTATCTTTTTGTAAAGAATTTTATTCTTACATAATTTATATACCAAAAAAAAAAAAGAATTAGAATCAACCCTAATTGTACTTCAATTCAAAATGGGTGTGTAGGAGAATATACCCATAGAGGAGGTCTTCACCTAGCTAAAATGTACAAAGGATGGCTCATCATCCAAGGAAGGAGAGAAGAGACTCCAAGTGGAAAAACGAAAAGGAGAAATGATAAGCAAAGAAAGACTCTTATTCAAATTAAATAAAGACGAATTATAAAAAAAAAAATGAGTATTCTAAAAAAAAAGAGACATCAGCACATATAAAATATCGATAAAGAGACGGACTATAATATCAATATCTTTTTGTAACCGAGAGTATCCCAAAAAGACACACTTAATAACATGTGGATCAAACTTGTCAGTGCCACTGTCAAGGTAACAAACAAAAATAACACATCCAAAGATATATGGAAGAGGAGGAAATAATGGTGTTGTAGGAAAAATCATAGAATAAGAGGAACAACCTTGTAGAACAGAAGATGACATTCTATTAATTAAATAGAATGCAGTGAAAATAGCATCCCCCAAAAAACCTTTGGAACCTTCATGTGAAGCATAACACAATGGGCTGTTTCAACAAAATGTAAGTTTTTCGTTCTGCAACTCCATTTTGTTGTGGAGTACGAGAACAATAAGACTGATGAACCATGCCAAATGAGGTCATAAAGTTAGGTTAAGGTTTTGAAAAATATTTTTGGCATTGTCACTACAAAGAACTTTGATAGAAACATCAAATTGAGTTTTAATTTCAGCACAAAAAAATTGAAAAAGAGACAACAACTCATAACGATCTTTCATTAGATAAACCCATGTAAGTCTAGAAAAATCATCAATAAAAGTGACAAAATACTTAAACCCCAATTTTGAAATAACACGACTCGGTCCCTATACATCAAAATGAATTAAATAAAAGGGACTTGAAGTCCGATTATAGACTCTAGAACTGAAGAAAGTATGGTGATACTTTCCTAACTAAAAAGACTCACAATCTAAAGACTGAAGTTGACTCACAACTTATCAAAAGACAAATGACCAATACGACAGTGAACTTCAATGGCAGAAATGACAGCAGAACAGGTGGTATGGTGGTCCAGACGAATCAGCTAGATAATAGAGTCCTTAAGCTTCATACCCTTCTCCAATCTTCTTCATTGTCTTCAGATCCTGAATAATCACAGAATCAGGAAAGAAAGTCATTAAGCAATTTAATTTTCTGGTGAGTTTACTAATAGTTAGGAGATTGAAAGACAGAGATGAAACATATAAAATAGAGGATAAAGATAAATATGTACATATTTTACCGATACCCTTTACTAGACTAGAAGAACCATTAGATGTAGTAACACTAGAAATGAAAGAACACTAAATATTAGAAAATAATGAAGAAGTACCAGACAAATGATTTGAAGTACCAGAGTTAATGACCCAAGATGTATGTGAAGAGGTAAACACATAAGTAGTAGGATTACCTCGATAAGGCAATGAACTTGTGGGAAGAGATGCCTAGTGAACTATTTGATATTGAACAATTTTGACATACTTTTCTCCTGAAAGTTTCACAATTGGTGGTTCACTTGTATTGGGTTTATCTGTCAAAACAGAAGCATCAGAGGAGGCTAAATGGACCATATGAGCTGGCCTTCCACGAAAATCCTAGTAAGTTTCCCTAACATGGCCAACACGACCACAATTAGAACATTTAAGTCTTGTACCACGACCACGACCTCCATGAGTCTCTCGATCACCAGTTTGAGACAAGATCAGGTAGCTAAAATTTTTACTTTTTGAAGTTTTTTGACTGACTAGGACAGCCCGTATAGCATTAACAATGGTAGATTGATGTCTAGAATCAGCTCTCATGACTCGAGAGTAAGTTTTAGCGAATGAGGGAAGAGAAGCCCCACTGAGTATTTGGGCTCTAACATATTCAAACTCAGAATCTAGTCTGCTAAAGAAATGAAGTACAATCATTTGTTCCCTTTACTTTTGCATCACATTAATGTCAGTTGATAACGGCTGGAGAGAATTTAATTCCTCATGAACACATTTTAAGGAGGCACAGTATTCAGTAACTGGTCTGCCAAATTGTTGAAGTTGAAAGAATTTTAGTGACAAATCATACATGCGAGTGAGATTACTAGAGAACAGTAAGTAAACATATTCCCATATTTCCTTACACCTACGGTGAGTACATATGTCAGCAATGTTAGGTTCCATAGAGTTCCACAATAAGCTAACCAAGTGAGTATCTTTTTGAACCCAAGTATCAAACCTAGAATCAGTTTTAGGTGGACCGGACTTAGTCAAGTATTTCTGTTTTTCATATCTAGTTAACACAATTTTTATAGTTTTGGACCATTAAACATAATTAGTTCCATTCAATTTTCTTATTGTTAACTGTTGGGGCACAAAAATTGAACAATCCATCATCTTTTGTTCAACAGCCATGTTAGAAGTCATTAAAACAGTACACAGTAGCACCTGAAACACTAGACGGAAGGTTGGAAGTGGAGTGAAAATAACAAAGTTCGTTCAAACCTTGCGAAAAGAGTACCAGAAGGGTTGCCTAAAGAAGGAGAGGAGACTGTGAAGCTGGCTAGAAGTCTTCTAGAGATCCACGCGCCCGTACGTGCAGCTTCGATGGAGGCGCATGAGGTCTACGCGTAGAGGCTCCAGTGGTGCGTGACAGTGCGTGGCTATCTTCCTAGTGACGGCATTCCTCCGATAAGTACCGCCTTTCTCTAACGACTGCACGGGTATGGTTACTTTGCTGAAACGAAAGGTGGGTGATGAACAGTAGATGGATTTGTGCTCGTTAGAGATGGAACGCATGACTTCGGTGGTTTCAAGCTTTGACAGAAACGAAGCACATTGACTTTTAAAGACACAAATAGGACCGGAAAGACTAACGTTTTGATACCATGTTAAAGATTGAGATTAATTGAGCTCAATACTACACACTCAACTAGGTTCTTGTGTGTATATTTATACATGTACAAAGTGACTATTGATATACATAAGTGACCATCCACATCTCTTAAAAGACTAAATACATTGCTAGATAAATTTATTACTATTAATGTACATTAACATTAATAAAGTTATAAGATTACCAATTATGGACAAATTTCTAAAATTATCTTTAAAAATATAATTTTAGTCTTAATAGTTACCAAATATAACATAAATACTACTCAACCACTTATAAAGGCACTTTAGTTATTTTTTTTTTTATTATTTCTGCCAATGCCAAACAAGTTATGTGCAAAAATCTGACTAAAAGTTACCGTTTTGGCAAGTTACCAAATGCTCTAAACAGGGTTTTTTTTTTTTTAAGCCAACTTAAATAGTAAACTTATTTTAGCTAGCTTTTCAACTTAAAAGTTGGTACCAAACGAGGACGTTAACAAACAAAGAGGCTTTCAAGTCACAATTCCCAAATTTTGGCACCCCAAGTACACTTGGTTGAGAGTTGCGATGTGATACGCTGAAAGAAAGCCACTTGATGAGAAAAAAATGGCACTCGGTTAAGTATTTTATGTCAAGCTTAGAAAAAGTTAAGATGATGAAAAACTTGTATTAATTTAAAACTTATGCTTATCCTGAATTAGAGAAATCTGGCCAGGAGATAAATTGTTATAGTTCTTTGTGGTTGAACGTGTAATGGATTTGTGAACCGAAAGTGAAAATGAATCAACCTTGCGTGGCTTTCCTATGGTGAACGGTAGGACACTTCAAGGGGTCTTGGACCTCCAAAAGAGTTGGGTAAATCGAGGAACCCTGACCTCCTACAACCTCTGGTTGATTGTCAATTGATAATTTTTCATTAATACTCAATCTTTTTAAATAGAGTAATTGAGATAATACAAAGAAATAAAAAAAGGAAAATAAATCTCATAAATAAAGGAAAATAATAACTATTCGATCAATCCCATAATAATAGGAAAAAACAGTCCTAGCCACTTATTTAGTAATAATCCTATGGCTTCCTTAGCTACTTGTTTAGTAGTAATCCTACTATCAACGTCATTAGGAATTGATCTCAAGCGTTTCATTAGATTTAAGCCTTTTGGCGTATTGGTCAAGTTTCTAACATTTGGTATCAGGCAACTTCTACGTCCTAAATTCGAGTCATGGTAAGGGTTACTTAGGAAAGAGTTACCTAGAATAGAGTGTGGGCCGTCTAATGAGAAAAAGGGCTACCTACTGCCAGAGTAAAAGCTACCTAGAGTGAGAGCTGCCATGGACGTTGACTTTGGAAGCATGGTGGTATGTTATGGTCCTGATGAGCCCCTACCTGTGGTATGGGACATGAGTTAGGCTATTTCAGCATGGGATGAAATATAGGAATTGATCTCACACGTTTCAATAGGTTTGGATCTTTTAGCGTATTGGTCAAATTTCTAATATAAATCCTAGAGAAAAAAAAAATATCATAGATAAACTAGTATTGGGAAGGCGAATCTTTGCCCACGAGTTTCAGATCATCGAGCAGAGTCAGCAAACACAAAAATCTGCTGCAAGAACGTCAAAAATAACTCCTGAAGTGGATTATAACCTTTAATCACAAATTCAAAGTGGTAAATTATGAAAATTTTCTGTAGTTGACAGGCAAGTGATCAAGTGTGACATGTTCACCTCATTTTCTCATTCTGCCCAAAGAAAATTGATTAAGTAAATATTGAAGGCCGGATATGGTTGGCAAAATTGATGACATGAAAGTCAAATATAGTTGCCAATGATCCCTAAATAAAAACTGGGCAATTGTGAAGCAAACGTTGGCTTACGTTTCGCCTATGTACATTGGGGATTTTGTATAACTTTGATCACTAAAACCAAGAATTTCAAATAATTACTTTTACAAAATTATTTCAGATCAATCAAGTAATAACCGATATTAAACCTATATTTAGTTATTCTCCATCGAAAATTAGTGCCAAATTCCTCTATTTGGAATTCATAAATGCCAACTCAACCTTACAGATCTTAAGACTTGGTTGTGAAAGAAATGCTTCAGGTGGAGCACTCTCAGATAGGTACAAAATACACTTATACTAAGACAAATTCAAACCAAAAAAAAAAAAAAAAAAAGCAATGGTTTAGCACATCAATTCACACATACAATTTTCACGTGATAATTACACACAGAAAAAAATTTATTAACAGAACCTAGAGAAATTAGCTTACCCATTCGCATCAAACCTAGGGTTCGCATAAGCTCAAAAGCATTATCATACAAAGAGAGAGACTGTGTTCCACAACAACACCAAAGAGACGATGTTAGAAATATATATATAGCGATAGATAGAGAGAGAGGGAGAGGAGAGAATGGAGAGAGAAAGAGAGCTCACGACGTCGCCGACGACGGCGATTCAGACAGACTTCGCCATAGGTGAACGATGGCTGAGCTTCCACGACGAAGGTAAGAGAGAGGGATCGAACAGAGAAAAATTTACATCAATGTAATTAAAAAACTAACATTGTACCAAAATCGTTCACGGTGAAAGTAATTACAAAAATCGATCTAGTGTCGGCAGTGCTACCGACGACACCATGTCGGCAGTAGCATTGACGACACACACCTGAAGCTAAAACGGCAGGCAGGAGCAGACAACAGCAGGAACAGCAGGCTCTGTGGTTTGAGGAGACTACCGTGTCGTCCTGCATTTCATATCTCCAGCCATCTCCCTCAATCTGTAAGTCGCGCAGCTCGCCCTTCCTCTCCGTCTTTCACCCGTTCTGCTGTTCTGCTACTGCTCTCCAACGGTCCAAAGTCACCTGCAAAGCGTCATTTCAGTGGCAGCCTTCCCTCTCGGCTAGCCAATATCTCCAACGATAAAAAAAATGTATGTTTTCCAGGTTTCCCTCTCATCCGCGTATATATATATGTATACATTCACATACACACACATTGCTGATTTATGAGTTTCAAAAAATATATTCACATATAATAGAGGTGTTCTAACTGTTGATATTCATATATTGATTTTGTTAATTTAATTTTTGATTATATGTGAGTGGGTTTTAACTTTTTTGATGAGTTTCGGATTGGATATTGTTTGGTGTTCTAACTGTTGCTGTCCTTTTAATTTTTCTGTTCATTGATATGGTTGAAGAGTTGTTTGGCTTTTTTTTTTTTCTGTTCCTTCTGTTCCTTGTATATCTGTTCTTTTTTTGGTGTTGTAAATTTATTATTTTTTCTGTTCATTGTAATTTTTTCTGTTCTTTGTAGACAAATTAACAATATATTTAAATAATTATGAAAAAATGGTTAAATAAAATATATTTTATATAATTGAATCATGATATTTATGAAAATAATTGAATAAAATTAATTTAATGCTAATTAAATTAATTATTAGATTAAATTATATGAAATAATTAATTTTACTAATTTAAATTAACTTAATTAAACTAATTGTATTAAGTATTAAAAATAAATTCATAAAATATTTTTCTTATTAATTTAGACAATTAAATTAAATTGATTTAATTATATTAACTTTTAAAACTAATTTTAGTTTAGTAAAATATTTGAATATAGTATTTATTTTTTTAATAATTGTATTTCCGCAGGTGATTGAAAAAATATTTTTAAGAACTATTTTTTTTTTTTGTACTTATAGTTTTAGAGTAATATAAAATAATTCTTATATTTTATTTTCTACTTTAATCAGGTAAAAGATATTTATTTTTATTTAGTTTGAAATTAAAGATAATTAAGACGTTGTATCTATTTTTAAATTGAAATAGTAAACTATTTTTTTAAGAAGCACATTTTTTAACAATTAAACTTTTTGACAGCTAAATTTGGAAAAATTTAAGAGCATTATAGAATTAATTGTAATAACTTTTTTTTGTACCTATATTTTAAGAGTAATATAAAAATTATGTTTATAATTTATTTTCTCGATTTTAGTTATTTTGAAATTTAAGATAATGTAGGAAAAAATCCATTTGTATTTTTCAAATACTAAATTTATTAACAACTAAATTTGGAAAAATCGAGGAGCAACGCAAAAATATTTTTAGCAAGTAAATTATTTTTTATACTTATATTTTAAGAGTAAAATAAAATAGTTGTTATATTTTATTTTCTAATTTAATCAGATAAATGATATTTATTTTTATTTAGTTTGAAATTTAAGATAATTTAGAAAAATACCTATTTTTAAATCGAAAGAGTAAACTATTTTTTTAAGAAGCACATTTTTTAACAATTAAACTTTTTGACAGCTAAATTTGAAAAAATTTAAGAGCAATATAGAATTAATTTTAACAACTTTTTTTTGTACTTATATTTTAAAAGTAATATGAAAATTATGTTTATAATTTATTTTCTAATTTAATCAAATAAAAAATATTTTGGTTTTAGTTATTTTGAAATTCAAGATAATATAGGAAAATATCCATTTGTAATTTTCAAATACTAAATTTGTTAACAACTAAAGTTGGAAAAATGGAGGAGCAACGTAAAATATTTTTAGCAACTAAATTATTCTTTATACTTATATTTTAAGAATAAAATAGAATAGTTATTATATTTTATTTTCTAATTTAATCAAATAAATGATATTTATTTTTATTTAGTTTGAAATTTAAGATAATTTAGAAAAATAATTATATTTATTTTTATTTAGTTTGAAATTTAAGATAATTTATAAAAATACCTATTTTTAAATCGAAATAGTAAACTATTTTTTTAAGAAGCAATTTTCTTAACAATTAAACTTTTTGACAGCTAAATTTGAAAAAATTTAAGAGTAATATAGAATTAATTTTAACAACTTTTTTTTTGTATCTATATTTTAAAAGTAATATGAAAATTATGTTTATAATTTATTTTCTAATTTAATCAAATAAAAAATATTTTGATTTTAGTTATTTTGAAATTTAAGATAATGTAGGAAAATATCCATTTGTAATTTTCAAATACTAAATTTGTTAACAACTAAAGTTGGAAAAATGGAGGAGTAACGTAAAAATATTTTTAGCAACTAAATTATTCTTTATACTTATATTTTAAGAATAAAATAGAATAGTTCTTATATTTTATTTTCTAATTTAATCAAATAAATGATATTGGTTTTTATTTAGTTTGAAATTTAAGATAATTTAGAAAAATACTTATATTTATTTTTATTTAGTTTGAAATTTAAGATAATTTATAAAAATACCTATTTTTAAATCGAAATAGTAAACTATTTTTTTAAGAAGCAATTTTCTTAACAATTAAACTTTTTGACAGCTAAATTTGAAAAAATTTAGGAGTAATATAGAATTAATTTTAACAACTTTTTTTTGTACCTATATTTTAAAAGTAATATGAAAATTATGTTTATAATTTATTTTCTACTTTAATCAAATAAAAAATATTTTAATTTTAGTTATTTTGAAATTTAAGATAATGTAGGAAATATCCATTTGTAATTTTCAAATACTAATTTTTTTTTAAGAACAAAATTTAAGAAATAAATTTTCTTTTAAGAAGCTTGCTAAGGTATTATCTAAGACCCTTAGATAAATTTGATGACAGTTATATGCAACATTCTTAGATTAAACTTAAGTTAAACTTTATTTCCTTAGTTTAAATTTCTTGTAAAATGGTATGGTCCCTAATAGTGATGTTGTTCAGGGCCAATATCAATTGTTCATTGACTGCTCGTGATGTCGCAAGGTCGAATTTCATTATTCTGTTTTTGGGGAGGAAACACTATCAATGTAGACGACGACGTGGGATACAACAAGCCATTCAAGCGTTGTATCAGAGTTAGCACTCAGTCAATACATGCGATGTTAATGGCTAAACTGTATGAGGTCATTGGTATGGACCCGGCTGAAGTGGAATTGCGAGTGGTGTGTAGATATCCAATTGTTGGGAGTGTGTTGGGAGTGCAGGCCAAATAGTTCATAGACCTCTATATGTAGTGGATGATGACACAGTGGAGGCAATGTTTGCTATAGTTCAGAATCTACACTGCGATCATTGTGACCTCTTTCTGGAATATGAGCCTTCTAACCCTGCGACAGTTGCTGGACAAAGCAGCTCACCATTAGATGAACCGGCGGATAATTTCGTTCTCAATTGCAATGAAGTCATGCCCTCCTCCCCCTACAATGATCCAGGCAACCTACAGGTCCCAACTTCCAAGCCTATTTGTGATCTAGTCCGTACATTTGTTCAGCAACAAGATATGTATTGGGATTATATGGCCAACTAGGCTGAAGATTGCAATGCAACTGGAGCCCCTATTGATGATGACGACATTGAAGTAGATCATACAGACCTGATAGATATTGACGTCGTACCCAGAAGCGAGGTTCCAGCTATTACTCAACAAGATCAAAGTGTTGTTCCACATATGCATCAACCGATGTCTGAAATGTTCAATGACGTTGAGCTGGATGATAGTTCACTTTCTTGGGCCCCCTCGTTCTGCCGTCGAACTTGGAACCCGGATAATGAAGAGCCATGCATTGGGCAACTTTTCAAAGATAAGGACCACCTAGTCCAATCTATGAAACTGTACGCTGTTAGATCGAACCAGCCCTATGAAATTGAGCAGTCAAACAGGAATTGTTGGGTCGCCCAATGCCCGAGGCAAACTAACAGGGAGTGCAACTGGCGGGTGCGAGCAAGCAAGTTACACTCACATGGTCTATTTGAAATTACTAAGTATGAGGGGCCCCATACTTGCATTTTCGCACGACTCAGCAAAGACCACGCACAGATTGACTCAAACTTTATTTGCAGTAATATTCTCCATTTGGTTAAGTCCAACCCCGCTTGTTCCATCGTCTGGTTGCAATCCGAAGTAAAGGACTGGTTCAAGTATAACGTCTCTTACCGAAAAGTATGGCTCGGCAAACAGAAGGCAGTGGCAAAGATATTTGGAGATTGGGAGCAGTCATATTTGTTACTCCCAAAGTTCTTGAGTGCCGTTCAAACGTACAATCCATGGACGATTGTTCGCTGTCAGCATCAGCCTTATATAGGTGGGGCCCAAAGGGTTCTTCAGTATGTGTTCTGGAGTTTCAAGCCTTGCATTGACGGATTCGTTCACTGCATCCCCGTTGTGTCAATCGACGGAACCCACCTATATGGAAAGTACACTGGCAAACTACTTATTGCAACGGCTCAAGATGCAAACCTGCAGGTATTTCCTCTCGCATTTGCATGGGTGGACGATGAAGATTATGATAGTTAGATGTATTTCTTGAGGATGCTTCGAAGGCACGTGTGCGGAGATCGACAATTGTGCATTATCTTCGACAGGCATAACGCCATAAAAGTTGCAGTTGCCTCCCCTCGTTCTGGATGGGCCACCGCACACCATTGCTTCAGCTTGAGGCATATTGAGTCTAACTTCAAGAAGAAATGGCCAGCCAAGCAAATGACTGACCTACTGAAGCAAGCAGGTAGGGCGACTCAAGTCCGTAAGTTCAACAAGGCAATGGAGTGCAGGACACTTGCGCTGGTCATGACCTTGTTGTTTACATATACCGCAATGTAGGGTGGAGCCACGGTCTGACCTATCCATCTCGTTCCTCAACCTGGTCGATAGAGGACGACCATGCCCACGGAGAAGATTGGGGTTAGGGATAAACATTGGGGTTTGAATGCTGGGCCAGTAGTCTTCATGTTCCAGAGGATGAAATTCCGGCATATAAGTGTCCACGTACGACTTCATTGAGTATACACTCGGCACGAATTGCATCCAATCCATGTGTATTCGTTCACACGCTGCTATCACATGTGAGCAAGGTAGTCTGAGGACCTCCCACTTCCCACAGCTGCACGTTCTATTCCTTAGTCCCACAACCTGTGTTGCTACCCCTACCAAGATGGGAACTAGTCACCACTTGGCACTCCCCAGTAACATGATTGAACTCCACAACCTGATGAGCCAGTGCATCCCTTTGGAAATCAGCTAGAAGTTTCTGGACCCGGGGACCCACTCTCGCGCCATTGTTCATTGCATTCATAGCAATTTGCCGATGCTAATGAAAATATGATACCAGTTTGTAGAATGTTAGCTGAACAGCGGCAGTAATTGGTAGGCTCCTAGCACCGCGTAGTACGCTATTAAAACACTCAGATAGGTTAGTTGTCATGATGCCATATCTATGAGCCCCACTGGAACAAAAAGTCCATTTCTCTTTTGGGAGTTCCTCTAAGTACTTCTATGCTTCAAAGTTGAGGGACTTTAGTAACTCCATTGCCTCGTTGAACTTACGGACTTGAGTCGCCCTACCTGCTTGCTTCAGTAGGTTAGTCATTTGCTTGGCTGGCCATTTCTTCTTGAAGTTAGACTCAATATGCCTCAAGCAGAAGCAATGGTGTGCGATGGCCCATCCAGAACGAGGGGAGGCAACTGCAGCTTTTATGGCGTTATGCCTGTCGGAGATAATGCACAATTGTCGATCTCCGCACACGTGCCTTCGAAGCATCCTCAAGAAATACATCCAACTATCATAATCTTCATCGTCTACCCATGCAAATGTGAGGGGAAACACCTGCAGGTTTGCATCTTGAGCCGTTGCAATAAGTAGTTTGCCAGTGTACTTTCCATATAGGTGGGTTCCGTCGATTGACACAACGGGGATGCAGTGAACGAATCCGTCAATGCAAGGCTTGAAACTCCAGAACACATACTGAAGAACCCTTTGGGCCCCGCCCATATAAGGCTGATGCTGATAGCGAACAATCATCCCTGGATTGTACGTTTGAACGGCACTCAAGAACTTTGAGAGTAACAAATATGACTGCTCCCAATCTCCAAATATCTTTGCCATTGCCTTTTGTTTGCCGAGCCATACTTTTCGGTAAAAGACGTTATACTTGAACCGGTCCTTTACTTCGGATTGCAACCAGACGATGGAACAAGCGGGGTTAGACTTAACCAAATGGAGGATATTACTGCAAATAAAGTTTGAGTCAATCTGTGCGTGGTCTTCGCTGAGTCGTGCGAAAATGCAAGTATAGGGCCCCTCATACTTAGTAATTTCGAATAGACCATGTGAGCGTAACTTGCTTGCTCGCACCCGCCAGACGACACGAGACGATCGTCCAGGGTCATGCTTGTATCGCACGTCTACCGTATGATGACCCATACATGGACTGGTATCGTCAGATCACTCGGAGTCATATCGCGCCACCCTCGCATGTCCCACCTATTAGATCTCAGTCGGTGGCAGCTGATATGTCGATCTTGGTACGGTATTCTATGTATCCATGTTTAAATATACTAAATTTACTTGTTTGTTTCAAAATTAACTGAATTACATATTCGTTGTGGAATACAGGTTGACATAATTGTGCGTATGCACCGATTGGCAGTTACAGCCATCGAGGGTCCGGACCAGTATGGGCATACTCAAGCACTACAGGACATTATTGGCCAGGCAGCACCGGTTATCACGGAGATTGATCATGAGGTGAGACTGCGGGCACCCTTTCCCACTACACAGCCAGGCTCATACTCGCTGGATGGATCATCGCAATACAGTAGACTACGGCCTGCCAGGAGACGATCATAGCGGCATCCTACTATATATGGCCCCGAGCCCCGGGATTATGTATCTCCTTCACCTATGCCTCAGCCGGACTTCCCGAGTAGTTCTGCAGCCCCAGTAGCCACACCACCTGCAGATCCGAGTGTCGACGTTCAGACCCCACCATCGGCTACAGAGCCATGTGCTTCGCATTCCTCGGATATGGATGACCTATGGTCGGGGATTCTGTACATAGAGCCATTCTCTACCTCTCCAGTATTTAGATCACCTGCTGAAGCGTTCGAGACAAGGATGTCCGTGACTGCCCCACAGGCACCAGTTAAGGCTTACACACGTCGACCCAAAGCACAGCAGATAGGCACGTCATCATCTACGCATATTCCCATGGTCATGCCTACAGCAGAATGGGACGAGCCGCACATTGATGACGATGCACTGATGGGGGAGGCACATGTTGACGATGCACCGGGATGGGAGCCATATATGGAGGAGGCACCCATGATGTTAGCAGGCCGACCACACCGTGTACGAAAGAGGACTCGCTGTGGCACGGAGTGATCGACCACACCTCTTCCATTTTCCTTTTTACTCTTATTAGATTTCTCATCTCCAGTATGTAAATAAAAACATATTTCCATATGAAATACAAAACCATATTTCCGTAGGTAATTATATAAAATGAATTGCTTCAATATATCTTTCTTAATTTCAATAGGGACTTGATCATAGATTTAAGGAGTTTTAAAATGATGGATTTGAAATCACCGTAAAAATGTAACCGGTTGAGTTTTTTTTATAATAATAGCCCTATTACTGTAAAAATGTTAAAAATGGCTGAATAAAATATAATTTTTTTGTAGCCTAGAACCCTTATTTAAATGAATAAAAAATTATAAAAAATTATAAAATAAAATATATTTCATATAACTTAATTATGATATTTATTAAAAATAATTTCATAAAATTTATTTAATGCTAAATAAATTAATTATTAGATTATATACTGAAATATTTATCATTTTTCCCAAAAAAAAGGTGCTGAAATTTTTCAATAAAATCATACCTAACAAAAATAAAAATTAAAATTTAAAATTAAAATTTTAATATTAAGAACCCATTTAATAATGCTGTCATTTTTCTTATGTATGTTTTATGTTTTTATTTTCTATTGCCATTTTTTTTAAAATGAAAAATAAAATTACATTTGAAAACATAATTTTATTTACTATTATTAATTTTTCTTTTAATAAATATTAATTTAACTAGTTTTAAAATTTTCATTAAATTTAGTAAAATATGTTTCATAACAATTAAATTATTTATTAACTCTTATTTAATTCAATAAATAAAAAATATAATAAATTATAATTTAATTATATTTGTTAAAAAAATTGAATAAAATATAATTTTTTGGTAGCCTAGAACCCGTACATAAATGATTAAATAACATATATTTCATATAATTTAATTATGATATTTATTAAAAATAATTTAATAAGATTTATTTAATACTAATTAAATTAATTATTAGATTGTATATCTATATTTATCGTATCTTCCAAAAAAATGTGTTGAAATAAAAAATAAAATCATGCCTAACAAAAATAAAAAATTAAAATTAAAAATTTAATATTAAGAACCCATTTAACGTGTCATTTTCTTATTTATGTTTTTTATTTTTTATTTTCTATTGCCATTTTTCCTAAAATGAAAAAAACCAAACTGAAAAATCATATCAAAAAGTTATATCTATAAAAAAAATTAAAAAAACCCAAAGAAAGATAGCTATTCTTGGTTTACCAAATTGGAAAGTCCGTGTAACAAACCATGTCCTAAGTAAATAATATCATTTAATTAAGGTAACATTTTGTTTGTTTTTCTATTTTTTATTTTCTTGTTTTTTATTTTTCGTTTTTACCTCATTTTTTCATTTTGTATTTTTAAAATTAAAAAAAATTGCTCAAAATGTATTTGATTACTTGTATTTTTAAAAAATAAAAAATCAGTTTATACATAAAATGAAAAATGACAAAATTTTATTTTTAGCATCTTTAATTTATAAAAATATATTAAAATAAATAACAAAATCATTTTTTATTTTACTTATTTTAAGATTTTAAAATATAAAATATATAAATAAACAATTAAAAAATTACCCGCCGACATGCCTGTTGATGCTAAAAAGTTATATTTGATCGCAATTAAAATATAAATTATAAAAGACTACTTGATGCTTGCATCACGCACGATATGGCATTGCCGATGGAACTGTGGTGAAGAAATGCAATGGGGTGTCGTCACTAGAAGTGACGACTTCAATCAACTTGAGACTCATGTCGTCAATGGTATTGCCGACATGCCTGCCCTGTGTCGTCGCTGCTATTACCGACACCCTGTAGGAACTCATTTTGTCCTGTGGAGGGGGAAAAAGTCGGTGTCGTCAATGGTAATACCGACATCCTAAATGTGTCGTCAGTGCCACTACCGATATCGAGTCGATTTTTGTCAATTCTTTTGTCAGGATCGATTTCTGTACAATATTTATTTTTTAATTATATTTTTGTAAATGTCTCTCGAACAGAAAACAGACCGTTGGCACGTGCAACAACGTGCGAAACATATATAAGCCGTTGTATGCGCCGTGGTGCTGGAATGTTGCTTCCTAATTTATGCAACCGAATGGCACAAATTCCAGCTAGGGCACAATTTAGCAACATAATTTTTAATGACAATTTATTAAATTTTACTTTTCAAATATTTGATAAAACATCAATTTTTATCACTTTTTTGTGGAGTTAAATTAATTTACCAACTCAAAAGTTATTAAAATTTTTATTAAACACACAAAGAATTACTAAAAATAATTAAAAATTTTACCAAACACCCAAAAGATCCCAAAAATTACTAAAAATTACTACTTTATTTCTAAACATACTAAAAATTTTAACTACTAACTTTTAGCAAAAAAAAAAAAAAAAAATTAAAAGTTATCAGAAATTATGTTGCCAAATGGTGCTTAGGAAAACCCTCATTTTCGTCCATGAAATTTGAAAATTTTCATTTCCCCCTTTTAATTTAAAAATACTTCAAAGATCCTCCTTTAATATCATTTTTTCCCTCTTTCAAGAGTTCTAATTATATTATACTTTTAAAACTAATAAAATATCCTCTTATCAAGCTTCTAGATTTAAAAAATAATAATATTAATAAAAAAATCTTTCTTCTCTAATTTAATTTTAAATATTTTTTAAAATTTTAACAAATAAAATTAAAAAATTCAATTTAACAAAATTTTAATCTCAAGAGTCGATTATATGAATAATTTTTCTAAATTATTTTTTATCGAGGAGTTATTTTTCATTAAACTAATTAAGACTAGTACTTTTTCAAATTTCAATTTATATAATCTTTATTCTATCTTTATCAATTTTACACATTTCATTTGAATCGTATCACTCTTCTTTATTGATATAAAATATGAAATAAAAATTTTATTTGGTTAAGTAAATTTGTCAGTTAGATTTATATAATGAAACAACTCGTATTTTTATCCCAAGCTTCTCTACTAGTCTTAATGAAGCACTTGAAGATTTTTTTTTTTAAACGCAAGTCTTAGATAAGGCGATCCTTTATCACCGTACCTTTTCTTTTTAGCTATAGAGTTCTTCTCAAAACTTTTTTGTTTTTTGGTAGGTTCTTCTCTAAACTCTTTCAACAATCTATCTAAGGAAGTCAATTTAAATTTCATCCAAGGTGTAAGAAGTTGAACATCAGTCTTGCAAATGATCTATTTATAGTTTGCTATCCTAATGAGGAGTCTTTTCTCACTGTTAGAACTCTCTATTGGAATTCTACAAATACTGAGGTCTATTGCCCAATAGAAATAGAAGCAAAATCTATATTGCTGGCTTTGATGAGGTAAGTAGGGAACACCTCTACTCAATCTCAGAATTCCAACAAGAAACACTTCCAATCAAATGCTTGGGAGTCCCTCTTATAACTACAAAGCTCAAAGCTATGGACTGCAACGAGCTAATTGATAAAATGCTAATGAGAATTAAAAGCTGAGCCAATAAATCCCTTTCATATGCTGGCAAGGTGACAATCATCAAATTTATTCTATTCAGCATTCAGATATATTGGGGCCTCCACTTTATACTTTCCAAGAGTATTCGCAAATCCATTGAGCAGATTCTAAGGAACTTCCTTTGGGCTGGACTTGAACTTAAAAAAGCCCGTTGCAAGGTAGCTTGGGATGATATATGCAAACCACATAATGAAGAAGGGCTTCGAATTACAAAGATAATAGATTGGAACAAAGTAGCAATGCTTAGGCATCTATGGGCAATGTGCACAAACAAAGACTCCATTTAGGTAAATGATGCAAGACCTATCTGTTGAAAGGTAAAAGCTTTTGGAGTGTTAGTATTTCTTAAGATTGCTCACGGAGTTGGAGAAAATTATTGAAGTTCAGGGAAGAAACAATTCGTGTTTCAAAATATGAGATCAGAAATGGCTTGGAGGCCTTTTTGTAGTACAGTAATTGGCACCCACTCAGCCCACTTATTCCAAGATATGACCCCAGACTAGCACATGATGCAAATATACTTATTCAAGCAACTGTATTAGCCATAATTCGAGATGATAGCTGAGCTTAGCCCTATCTTACAACATGGGAATTTCAAGAGATTATAAACAAGCATACACCAGATTATCAACCATCTTCAAGGAGCTAAGATGTATTTAAATGGATTTCTTCTTCATCATCTTTTTACACAGCTGTAGATACTTGGAATAGCATTAGAGCCCAATGGCTGAAAGTTACATGGCATAAGCTACTTTGGTTTCCCAAACACATTCCCAAGCATAGCTTCATATTATGGCTAACCATCAAAGGAAAACTTAGCACAAAGGTCAAACTACTCAAATGAGGAATAACTAATAATCCTACATGCAATCTTTGCAACGAAGCAGAAGAAGATCTTAATTATCTCTTCTTCTGGTGAAAATGCTCAGTTGATTAAAGGAATCAAGTTTATGAACTCTGTCAATTGAGGAGACAACATTGAAGCTGGATGGATGAGGTGAATTGGTTCAAAGGCAAAGTAAGTGGGAAATCCTTTTCTAGTAAAATAAGGAAAATTGCTTGGGTTACTATAATCTACCACATATGATTGGAGAGGAATTTAAAAATATTCACATGCATTACTGCCTCTTGTGTTGATCAACTACTAAAACTTATTAGAGAGGAGATTAAATGGAAGGTATTCCAATTTTTTGATGTGCATAATACGAGTATATATAAATATGGATATATGCACAAATTGGAGAATACCTCTTAGCATACAATATAATACTAGAGGAATGCGCTTGTGATTTTGTATTTGCTTTTCCCATAATCCAAATAAAAACTTACTTTCCAAAAAAAAAAATAAATAAATAAAGTCTGCAAATTTATGATTTAAATTTTTTTTTCACTTTTCATAAATTAAACATGGAACAATATATGAAGTTTGAAATACAAATTGTTACCAACCAAAGGGCAACAAATGATAAGTATGACCATTAAAACACATTTCAAAGAACAAATTGGTTCACACAGCAACCGTGAGAGCTCTCTCTCTCTCTAATTTTCCAACTTATGCAAGATGATTGACTCATACCAGGTACACACTGGTGAAAATAGATATGATTTCCAAAATCTTATTCAATAATCTTCTTGTCATAACATAAGAATTTCAGCTAGGGGATAGATTTACAGTATACCCAAAATCGACTTGACCAGGTTTAATTTTTTAGATTCGGAATCATACGCCTTATGTTACAAAATAAAATGCAATCAGAACAATTCAATTTTGATCGAATTTGTCTAATTTTATAATATGTTAAGGTTCTTATGGACATAATAAACCTTTCAAAATTGAATTAGGCTGGTTAAAATTTAAAATATGATAACTTCATAAATAAAATATTAAACAATAGACATTTACATGATCTTGAGTTTAACCTAAAACACGAATCACTAAGCTTTTGAGGGGAAGAGTACATTCATGGTCTTGAGCTCAACTTAAAATACAATTACACGCCATGACTCCCTTGTTCAATTCCATTTGCACGCATTTAGGCTAGTTAAAACTTTATCTTTCTGTCAAATGTGCATAAAAGTAATTGTACATGGTTTTAAACTCAACCCAAAAAATATGGGTCACCCAAGCTTTTGAAGGGAATAAAACCTTATACATGGTCTTGAGTTCAACACAAAAGACACTTACACATCACTATTCGCATGTTCAATTCCATTTTGCATGCATTTAAGCTAATCATAACTTTATTTATTTATTTATTTTTTTGTTAAACGTTAATGGAAGTGACTATTTATTTTGATGACAATTCTAATAATCCTCAATCTTTTATTTAGAACTCCTCTTCCATGCATTTGGGAGTGTCAAAACTATCTTTTTGCTAACATGAATAAAAGTCACTACTGGTAACAATTCTAATAGTCCTCTGTCTTCCATCTAAACACCCTCCTCCGTAGGAAAATTCAAGAGCTAGAAAAGTCATCATTTTTTCCTTTCACATATAGAGTTAGAAAAATACAAAAAAGAATAGTTAAAGATTTTCTCTTTCACATATAGAGTTGGAAAAATACAAAAGAGAGTTAGAAAAATACAAAAGAGAGTAGTTAAAAATTTTTCCTTTCACATCTAGAGTTAGAAAAATATAAAAGAGAGTAGATAAAGAGAATCTTTTTTTTTTTTTTTTTTTTTTGGTAAGTAAGTAGATAAAGAGAATCTTGGTTCATAATGTAAATATTTTGTGGTGCTTTTTATATTTATGAAAAATCAAAATATCCTTGAGAGATAGACATCTAATAAAATCCAATTTTCTATTTCAATTTTCAACATCATGTACACAAACACATTTACAATTAACACATGGGTTGATAATTTTTTAGATTTATAATTGAACCTAGCTATCTCTTATCACAATTAATTCAATGCAACTCAAAGTAATTAAATTTATTCAATTTTCTACTATTTTAAATATCTTTTGCAGCCCTAATTTGAGCCAATCGTGCTTCAACATGACCTCATCTTTACAATAAATTCCACATAATTAGGGCAGTTAATTTATGAATACTAGCCTTGATGCTTGATTGCCAACCAAATAAAGTACCATGGACCTAGTTATTTATTTGGATCCTACGTAGATAACTTTGCCGTTGCACAAACTCCTATCAAATACGTTCGAAAGGAGATTAGCCTTAAAAGCCAGAGTGTAAGGGTTGGGTAATGAGTTAGATTTAATCTACAAGTACCACTATTTTCTTCAGCACAAGTCACCACTCAATTAATTTGTACGGATGTCTATTCGTACTCACCAATACATTTCGTTCAAAATCATTACAACTATAGAATGATATCTTCTATTTGACAATTAAGGTGACAACATAAGTGGTGAGAGGTATAGAATAATTGTACAGTAGAATTAATCGAGCTGAATGAGTTAAGTCATATGCAAGAAAATTGTTTCTGGTCGTTGATTGACATTGACAAATTAAATTCATGAAATTTCGCAGAAGTTCAAGTGAAATATCCCCCATTGCTTTGGTGAAATTAAGGGTGACAACATAAGTGGTGAGAGGTATAGAATAATTGTACAGTAAAAATAATTGAGCTAAATGAGTTAAGTCATATGCAAGAAAATTGTTTCTGGTCGTTGATTGACACTGACAAATTAAATTCATGAAATTTCACAGAAGTTCAAATGAAATATCTCCCCCGTTGCTCTGGTCAAAATGTCCCCCCTCCCCCGCCCCAACAACAAAACCCAACGCGCACACACACACTGTTTTCAAGTTCCATTCCACTCCACAACGTTTGGTCCACTCCAAACGAAAATCCAAAAGTCGTTATTCAATGCCCATGTGCTTCTCCGTACCATCATAACTTGTAGATACTTCAAATACAAGCAAACATTAGGATGATAAATAATCATTCGATCTTATTTGTTAAATAATATTTTTGTAAAAAATTACTTCTATTTGAACTAGGGATAGAGTTAGAATTATATAATATTCTAGACTCGATAAATTGAAAATCTACAGAAAATTAGTTACAATTAGACGATTCAGGAGATTGGTTGAATTGTTCAAGAAATTAGTTGGACTAATTCTTTTTTTGTTCAAAATTTGCTCAGTAAATTTTTTTTTCTACACTAAGCTTGAACTCATAGCAGTCTTCTCTTATCCTCCACCTCTAGTTTAAACTGTAAAATGGTGCGCGTAAAATTACAATTAAAATAAATTTTTATAAATTTATTATATTCAAGTGATAGGAACAAATATTTCACATAATTCTAATTTGTTTTCTTTTCTTTTCTTTTTTTTTTTTTGGACAAGTTTTTTTTTTAATTGTGTTACATCATTTTGTCTTTATTTTTTTTTTATTCTTAATTTAGGGTGCATTTAGAGTAGTAAAAAATAAGATAAATTGAGATAAAACGTGATTTTTAGTTAATTTTGACACCTTTTTTGGAGATGAATAGTAACAAACTGTGGGAATGGTTGTCCCAAAACCGTTCCCACGGATTCAAAAAATCAACACTTTATATAGGCATAGCGCCAAAACAACGGTTTTCCAAATCCGTGGGAATGATTTTTCAAATCCGTTTTCACGGATTCAAAAAATTTGTATAAAATAGCGATAATAGTACTCGTTCAAAAATTTTCGACTCGAAAAATATGATTGTCAAAAAAATTTATGCATTCAGTTAATCTCCTTGATTTTTTGTTTTTTTGGACGAAATATTGAAATTTTTTAAAATTAATAAAGACGGGAATGTATAAATGTGTAATTAATAATTTGCGTGATTTATAGAGGTTATTGGAGATTTATTTTGTTTTATTTTATTTGTTACAGCTGCTCCAAACGCACACTTAATTCCATTGCCACTATCAAGGGGAAGAGTCAAAAGTCCTATGATTTGAGTATTCCGCATGCTGTGAAAAAGAAGCAAGGGCTGCAAATTACCATTGAATATTATAACTCCATTTAGTTTATCATAAACTTATAAAAATCACTAAAACTTATTTATTTTTTATCTTACGGTATGAATTATGAACTTATAACTTATCTTACTTTATCTCATTTTTTATCATTTCAAACACACCCTATGTTTTATCTGTTTCCATTTAGATAATAGTTGTGCAAAAAAATTAAATCCTGAAGGCAGATGCTAACTCGGCATATCGATAGTACACATGAAAAAGGCAACAATATCGCGCACACCGCTGATTTGGATACGTATGTGGACCACAGTCAAAAATGGTAGTTGCGACGCTGTAGCATTTATCTCATGAGATCGTGGCTGCATTTAGTTTGTTAAAAAAATTTAAAGATTTCTAAAAATTTTTTAAAATTTTTAAAAATTATTTACTTTTTAAAATTATTCATTTTTATTTCACTGTATGAATTATAAACTCATAACTTATCTTACTTTTTATCACTCTAAACACACCCTATATAAATTAATGGTCAGAGTCAACAGTCACGGGGGCTCTAGTTTTTATAGCAGATCGAAACCAAGAAAAAAAAAAGGTAAAAAGTGAAAGCAAAAATAAGCTGGGGCAGAAATAATGAGACAATCAGAAGTAAATAAACACTAATTTTTCATACGAAAATTAGAGAGAAAAAAAATCAATGAAATCTGTATTCTATAAAAAATAAAAAAAAAATTATCCAAAAACTACAAATTTGTTTTTAAACTCAAAAAAACTTCGACTTAATAAACCCTAGTAGTCAGGCCATGAACCTCTAAAAAACTTTTTCAGAAAGATATTATAAATTCTATAATTTTTTATGGATTAAAAGTCATGTCCAAAATAATATTTACCGATAAAATCCTAATCTCACTAATCCTTATAAATCTTTTTGAATTTCTGACGTTTTATAAGTAGTCCTAAAATTCATTTGCAGTTGCGTTGACGTCAAATGACATCCCAAATATTACCGTGTTGGGTCTGATAACAAAAAGTCAAGTATGTATCCAAAAAGACCAACACCTCTATCGCCATGTGGCATCTACAAACAACACAAACCTGAAAAGATAATTGTCGTACACACTGTCAATATTCACATTGCTATATATCTACATGTATGTATGTGGTAGACTGATCTTCAAAGCATAAGATAACTTCCTTCAATGTTGCTCAAAATCATAGCCCTCTTCCTTTTACTTCCCTTACAAGTGAATTCTTCAGAGGCAAAAACCTGGATCAAAGCAGGATATTGGTATTCTGGTTCTGCCTTCCCCATTCCAGACATAGATTCAACTCTTTTCACTCATCTTATTTGCGCTTTTGCACGCATCAATTCTTCTTCCTACCAATTCTCCATCTTACCCTCCGATGAACCATACTTTTCCACCTTCACCAATATTGTCAAACAAAAGAACCCATCCATTATCACGCTTCTGTCCATCATGGTTGATGATGCAAGCTCAAACTTCTTTCCAATGGTTAGTCAAGCTTCTCGCAGAAACTCTTTCATTGAATCCTCGATCAAAACAGCCAGGCTTTATGGCTTTCACGGCATAGATCTTTGGGGTGTTCCACCAACCACGAGCACCAACATGACCAATATAGGAACTCTCCTTGACGAGTGGCGAGCTGCTATAGACTCCGAACAAAAGAATTCTAGCCAATCACGACTCATCTTGACCATGGCAGGTCATTACTTACCTACCAAAGATTCCGCCAGTTACCCCATAAACTCAATAAAAAGGAGCATAGACTGGTTACATATTATAGCATATGATTATCACTTGCCTTCAAGGGAGAATTTTACAGGTGCTCATGCTGCTTTATACGACCCCTCCGGCCACGTTAATACAGATTATGGTATAAGGCAATGGATTGCTAAAGGATTGCCAGCTAGCAAGATGGTTTTAGGCTTGGCATACCATGGCTATACTTGGATACTTGTAAACCCTAAAGATAATAGAATTGGTGCACCAGCATACGGCTACACGACCAGCCAAGAAGATGCATCAAGGAACTACAAGTATATCAGGTGGTACATGAAAAGTTATGGAGCTTCTTCCGTGTACAATGCAACTTATGTGGTTAATTACCTCACCATTGAGTCATTCTGGATCGGTTTTGATGACGTGGAGGCCATAAGAACGAAAGTATCTTATGCAAAGGATATGGGACTTCTTGGTTACAACGTATGGCAAGTACCCAATGATTACAATTGGGTGCTTTCAAAGGCAGGTAATCCAGTAATTAATCCCTCCTCTTTTTCTCATTTAATAGGCAAGTTGAAACTGTACAATATTCCCAAGTGATGACTTGAATCTCATTATTGAATCACAACCCCTGAAGCGATCAGCATCTTGTGTAACTTCATCCCATTACTATTCTACAATAGGTAAAACTTGAATATAGAGATATGTAACAAACAAGACTTGCCAACTTGCATAAACTTCTCTGACTGGTCTGCTGCCTTAAACTGTTTGTTGAAACAGAAAACAGTATTGGCATTAATCAATGGTAACTTGATAGGAAAAGAGAGCTTAAAACATATGGCAGTAAAAAGGGGACTCTTTCTTATAACATAATTAAATGCCAAAATCTTCCAGAGTTCTCAGATAATAACCCATCTGTGCAGCTCAAGGGGAAGGCAGAAGACGAGGGGAATCATTATTGGTGATTCTGCTGCCTACAATTTCTGTACTTACTTTCCTCCTGGGCACTATGATATGGTATTTGCGGAGGAGGGTACTCAAAAGGCAAGGTAATGGTCATTAAATAGATGCCAACTTGTACTATGGAAATATTTACATATTTCATTGTTACATTATTGTTTCAGGGCTAATGGATAGAGGAAAAAGTTCTGCAATTCCTAATTGCAAAAACAACACATCTCATAATCTGCAAATGTTCAGTTTTACAGACATCAAAGTAGCCACAAATAACTTTTCGAGTGAATATAAACTGGGTGAGGGCGGATACGGACCTGTTTATAAGGTAATATTTCATAACTCAATCTATGTATATAAATCTTTAAATTGAAAAAATAAAATTAAGTTGATGATGATATGAACTATTCCATTAAGTCCCCGGCCAAGAAGAAGAAAAAGAAAATAAAGGCCCTAAATAAACTTTTTAAGCCTGCAATGACTGGCAAGTGCAAAACATTCCCTATAAGCTCAACAGAGAGATCAGCTAGTGCGAATATGATACAATCTCAACACACTACACCAGCACACAGCTCTCCTAACAATTATGCCATCAGAATCTTAGTAGTCCAGAAGGCCCAAACCCCCTTGTGCTCAACCCCAAAATTAATGATGTAAATTCAGTCATCTAGACAATCATTGTCAATGTCATTTTTATCTTAGTTTGATGTACTCAACCATTCATAATCTCTTCAATTATCCACAAGTTTTGGGGCTTGGCTATCAATTGTATACATTACTTCACAATGAGAGCACAGAAAAACATACATAAAAATGGGTTAACTTCTTTTTAATGGTAGGACAAACATCTAAAGGCAAAAAAAAAAAAAAAAAAAAAAAGAGCCGTTGATCTCGTTGATATACTAACTAAGCAGGATCTTGTTAGGGTCAATTACGAGATGGACAGGTAGTTGCCGTGAAGAGACTTTCTGAAACTTCTAAACAAGGAGCCGAGGAGTTCAAAAATGAGGTTACACTCACCACAAACCTTCAACATGTCAATCTAGTTCGACTTCTTGGATTTTGCATGGAAAGGGAAGAAAAGCTGCTGATTTATGAGTACATGCCAAATAAAAGCTTGGATTTCTACCTCTATGGTACGCAATCTCATATGATCCTATTTATATAGTTAATGAGTGATTGTTCAGCCTAACCGAGGAAAATCCAAGTTCATACCCTCTGCATGTCACTGCAATCCTGAAATCTTTTTTTTTTTTTTTGGTAATTTTCACAACTAAATTATGTTTTATTTGAAATGAAGACAAGAACACCCAAAAATTTATATTTTATAAGGGTAGGATGGCAACATCAGGATATTAGCCATTCTTAAAGAATTGTTACCCGATGACAGACTATTTCCTAGCAGACTTACTTCTATAATAGAAGGGAGTTGGCAAGGAAGACATTCAAATTAATCCCAATTATGTTCGGGGACTAATTGATGAATCAACACTAATGCACCTTGGTAACTAGGGGGTTGTACTTTCAATCCAAAAAAGGAAGAAATATATGTACATGTGTGTAATTTGAGATTTTTTATGTTCCATATTATTTTAACAAAAAAATGATAACAGAGGTTTTGATACCATATAAAATGTGGAACAAATTGCTACATAGAACCACTTGTCTGAGGTGCACAATTTCGTATTTTAGTCCTACAAAATTTTCAACAAGAGGTACAACAAGTCATGCTACACACCATTAAACTTGAAAAAAAGGTCCTCATCAGATTGTAATTTGATCTCCATTTCCTCCATGAGTTTTCAAGAACGAATTATTATTTATTTATTATCATAACTTATATTTGACACAGATGCAGATAGACGGCTCTTATTAGATTGGGAGAAATGGGTTCATATCATTGAGGGGGTTACTCAGGGACTTCTGTATCTTCAAGAATATTCAGTATTCACAATAGTTCACAGAGATTTGAAGGCCAGTAACATCTTATTGGACAATGAGATGAAACCCAAAATATCAGATTTTGGTATAGCCAAAATTTTCCAGAAAGATGAACATGAAGCAAACACAAACCGGATTGTGGGAACATAGTAAGTAAATCAAGCCTCAAACCTCTCATGCAAACATGTTCTATTATCAACACTAAGTACTCTTGTTGATTCCTAAATTAAATGCAGTGGTTATGTTCCACCGGAATATGTAAAACGAGGCATATACTCCACAAAGTATGATATTTATAGTTTTGGAGTTCTACTCTTACAAATCATAAGTGGAAAGAAGACTTCCAATTTATATGGCCAGCATAAAAATCTAAATCTTCTAGAATATGTAAGTTATTTCGAGAAGACTTTATATCACGGTAGTAGTTCAAAGTCTTGCATGCGAAGGAGAAAAGATAATTAATCAAGAATTGCTGTTGTTAATATTTTCAGGCATATGAAATGTGGAAAGATGATAAAGGCAAGGAGTTTATGGATCCACTGCTTGATGATGCATATTCGTCGTGTAAGCTCATGCGATGCATGCATGTGGCTTTGCTATGCATCCAAGAAAAGTGGCAAGATCGGCCGTCCATGTTGCAAGTATCTTCAATGCTCAAAAATGAAACTGAAGTTTTGCCAACTCCTAAAATGCCTGCTTTCTCAATAAACAAAGACAAAGAAGAAGCAAATTTCACACTGCGACAAGAAACCTATTCTATCAATGATGCAACAGTATCCGAAGTTGTACCACGATAAAAGTCTTTGGGAATTATGCTATTTCTCCCCCGTTCCAACTTCCTAGTCCTTCTTGGTGTTGATCTGGCATCCCAAGAAAATTCATCATCCCCTTAGCCTGAGTGCAGACAAATGTAACCATGATGCAGGATAGAATTAATACTCTTGTGATCCAATATTTGAATCAAAGGAGGATGGTAGTGTTAGTGTATATATGTGTATGTGCTAGGGGTAGTTTAGTCTTTTTCTATTTATTGTGTAATACTCTAGCCCTAGCCGTCGTACTAGTGTAATATAGTAGTACTCTAACCCTAGCTGTTGTACTCTAATACTAGCCTATATATACATGTGCTCTATTCATTAGAATACACACAACTCTATTTTCAATTCATAGATACTTTCTTTGAATCTTCTTCTTTTTCTGTGTTCTTGAATTATTATAACATGGTATCAGAGCAAGGTTTAAACGCATAATCATCTCTTTTGTTTCCGCTCTGCTGCATCATTTACCAGAAACAATTCTTCTCAGTTTCCGTGTTGAATACTGCCGGAAACAATCTTTTCTTCTCTTCACTGTTGCCTATACCTTTGTTTCGCCGCCACAATATACCGTTGGATTCGTCTCTTCATTACGAATTCAACTACACAAAAATCAGTCCGATCCGCCACTACACGCGCCCAATCCGCCGCCGCACGCGCCTTCACGCACCAGATCAACACAGTCCGATTCAGCCCTCTTTTTGCAGCCGATTCAGCTATCTTTTGGCCGGTTCTCTTCTGGTTCAGACTGGTTCCTGACTATTTCGACCCTTCTAAATCTGATTTTGTGATCTATTTTTCTTGAATCTGTCTAGTTTCTGCTGTTTCTACTATTCAAGCATATTTTTCACCTATTTTTGGCGAGTTCAATTTCTTCTTAGCCTATTTTGATCTGGTTCACTGTGGTTCTAAAGGAATTTGGATACTTTGATTCTGTTTCTACATTCAGATTGGTATATTTTGACTTTGTTTCAGCTGTGATTGCTATTTTCTGCACACTTTTCTGTTGTTTTTCTCTACGATTTGAATTTCTGCTACCTTATTATGGATCGTTCAGATGTGTCTAAACCTATTGTTATCACTTTGGAGGGCCTCAATTATATTCCATGGTCTCAGGCGATGTCTAGTTTTCTCAAGGGGCAGAAACTTTGGCGCTATGTCATTGGTGAAATTGTATCACTCGTTAAAAATGTTGATGAGACAAATATACACTGAGCGTCTTGAGGAATGGGATAGCAAGAATCATCAGATTATCACGTGGTTCCCTAACACTTCGATTCCCTCTATCAGTTTACAGTTTGGGAGGTTTGACACTCCGCAGGCCATCTGGAAGTTTCTGGCCATTAGATACACCACTACTGATCTGTCCTATTAGTATCAACTTTTGACTTCTCCTTGCCGACAGCGACAGGAGCCTGGACAGTCTATCAGTGCCTTCCTACCTCAGCTTTATTCTTTGTAGTACTAGTTGACTCCTTTTGAACCTAAGTGGGTCTCTCCTGTTGATGCTACTCTATTTGCCACTTATCGAGATCAGCAACGTTTGATTTTGTTTCTCATGAGTCTCTCTGATGTGTATGAGTCAGTTCAAGCCTTTCTTCTTTATCGTAGTCCTCTCCTTACACTGGAGCAGGCTATCTCCGAGTTCTTATCTAAGGAGACTCGCCTAGGCCTTGTTTCGACTACTCACGTAGACATTGCTCTTGCAGCACCTAGTTCCAGAGCTCGTGGCTCTTCTGGTGGTTATCGGGTTTCCTCAACCTCTGGTGGCTCTCGAGATTCTTCTACCTCTAGTGGTCAGTTCTCAAGCACTGTTTCTCGACATGATGCATGTGCCTTCTGTCATACTACTGATCATTGCTTGCTTACCTATCTTGTTCGGATTTGCAAGCATTACCACCAGAAAAGTCTTGGCCATTATCTGTCTGATTGCCCCAAGAATCCTACCCACCGAGATACTCGTCTCCAGTCCACTGCTGCCGCCTCTCCGACTCTGATTGATGTCAATGATCTTCCTGCTCTCGTTCAGTAGATTATGTCAACCTCTGGTAATCTTTCTATTGCCCTGTTTGCTCCTTCAGGTATACCCTCTTAGTACTTTGATTCCGAGTGCAGTAACCATATGACTTCTGATTTATCTATTTTTTCTTCTAAATCATCTAAGTCTTCTTTTCCTGTTATTTATACTACAAATGGCTCTTCTATGACTGTTGATCATGTTGGGCATGTTTCCACTTCTACTTTGTCACTTCCTCATACCTACTATATTCCTAAACTTTCTCTTAATTTTATTTCTGATGGTCAACTATATGACCTTGGCCTTACTATTTTATTTTCCTCTACTAGTTGTGTTGTGTAGGATCCGCGAACAGGATAGACTCTTGGGATTGGCCGTAGACATGGTCGACTGTTTCAGCTCGTGCATCTTCACCTTTTAGCTCCTACTGATGCCCCCACTATCACCACCTCCGCAACATCTTCATCACCTTCTTTTGGGATTTGGCATTCTCATTTAGGTCATGTGTCTCTAACTCGTTTACACTTTATTATGTCTAAAGGTGTATTAGGTCATGTCCCTAATGAACACCTTGAGTGTCAGTCTTGTCAACTTGCTAAACAACCAGCTTTATCTTTTAATAAAAGTACTTCTATTTCTTATGCTCCTTTTGATTTAGTTCATTCAGATATTTGAGAACCCTCTCCCACTCCTACAATGGGAGGTTCCTCGTATTTTGTTATTTTTGTAGATGATTTCTCTAGATTTACTTATATTTATCTCTTAAAGAATCGATCCCAATTACAACAAACCTACTATGATTTTGCCTGCATGATTAAAACTTAGTTTTCTCGTGATATCAAGGTCTTTCGCTCAGATAATGCTCAAAAACACTGTGATACCTCCTTTCATGCCTTCCTAAGAGCCCAAGGCACCCTTTCCCACCGCTTTTGTCCTGGTACTTCTCAACAAAATGGACGGGCAGAACGCAAACACTGTCATCTACTTGATACCACTGGTGCCCTCCTTATTTCCTCTGGTTGTCCTGAGAAATTTTGGGGTGAAGCTGCTCTCACAGCTGCCTACACTATTAACAGAGTTCCATCTACCATTCTTAATAACCTCACTCCTTATGAGCGTCTATATGGTACTCCTCCAGATTACCATTCCCTTTGTGTCTTTGGTTGTGCCTGTTTTGTCTTATTACAGCCACATGAACGTACTAAACTAGAACCTAGATCTCATCTATGTTGCTCCTTAGGGTATAAGATTGAGCATAAAGGCTATCGTTGTTGGGATCCTTTATCTCGTCGCCTCCGTGTCTCTCGTCACGTTGTCTTTTGGGAACATAAGATGTTTTCCTCTTTGTCTTCTTCTAGTTGTCCTCTTCTCCTGCATCTCCTTACCTCACTGATCCTTCTATTGACCTTTTTCCTGAGGATGTAAATGTTCCTGTTGTGGTTCCATCTCTTGTTCTTGAAACTGTTGATGTTCATGATGATCTCCCTAATGATGTTGTGCCACCTGCTATAGTTTATCCCGTGGAGTCCCCGTCTGATGATCTTGCGCCTCCTGTCGCACCCTCTATCCCTCCATCTAGTGATTCTTTTGTCAAACGCTCTACTTGGGTAAGACAAGTTCATTCTTATCTTTGAGATTATCACTGTTTTTCTCCTGTTTTAGCCCAATATGAGCCTCATTCCTATCGTGAGGCAAGTTCTAATCTTATTTGGCAGCAAGCTATGGCTAAGGAATTATAGGCTGTTGATAAGACTCACACTTGGGACCTTGTTGATCTACCTTCTGGCAAGTCTGTCATTGGATGCCGTTGGGTTTATAAGATCAAGATGCGATCTGATGGTACTGTGGAGCAATACAAAGATCGTCTAGTTGCTAAGGGCTTTACTCAGGATTATGGTATCGACTATGAGAAGACCTTTGCTCCTGTAGCCAGACTTACCTCTGTTAGGAGTCTTAGGGCTGTTGCTGCGGTTCGCAAGTGGCTCCTAAATCAGATGGATGTTAAGAATGCGTTTCTCAATGATGATCTGACTGAGGAAGTCTATATGCAACCTCCTCTTGGTTTCTCACATTCTTCTCGACAGGTATGCTGGCTTCGTCGTGCTCTCTACGGTCTTAAGCAAGCACCACATGCCTAGTATGCTAAATTTAGTTCTACAATTAGTACTATTGGCTTCTCTGCTAGTGCCTATAACTCTACTTTATTTGTTCGCTAGTCTGCCTATGGCATTATTCTTCTTCTTCTCTATGTGGATGATATGATACTTACAGGAGATGATGTTCATGGTATATCTGGGCTCAAGGACTTTCTTCATCGTCACTTTGAGATAAAAGACCTTAGCCCACTGAGCTACTTTCTTGGCCTTGAGGTTTCTTCTGGATTTAATGGGTATTATCTTACTCAGGCCAAGTATGCTTCTGATCTCCTTACCCGTGCTCGACTTACAGATAGTAAGACTACTTCTACTCCTTTGAAAGCTAATGTTCGCCTTAATTTTATTGATGGTGAACCACTATCTGATGTTACACTGTATCAACAGCTCGTCGACAGCCTTATTTATTTGACTGTTACTCCTCCTGACATTGCTCATGCTGTTCATCTTGTCAGCCAGTTCATATTTGCATCACGCTCAACTCACTATGCTACTGTGCTTCGCATTCTCTGGTATGTCAAGGGCACTCTTTTTCATGGTCTCCATTTCTCCAACCAGTCCTCTCTTCAGTTACATGCCTACTCTGATGCTGATTGGGCTGGAGATCCTACGGATCGACATTCTACCACCGGCTTCTGCTTCTTTCTAGGCGACTCCCTTATTTCTTAGCGTAATAAGAAGCAAACTCTGGTTGCTCGCTCTAGCACTGAGGCCGAGTACCGTGCCCTTGCTGACACTACACAGGAACTTATCTGGCTTCGGTGGCTGCTTCAGGACATGGGTGTCAGTCATTCTAGGGCCACTGTGCTTCATTGTGACAATCGTAGTGCCATATTGATTGCACACAATGATGTTTTTCATGATCGCACTAAACATTTTGAAATTGACTGTCACTTCATTCGACAACATATGGTCTGTGGTATCGTCCATCTTACTCCTATTTCTTCAACTGATCAAATAACTGATATTTTCACCAATTCTCTTCTACCTTGCCGGTTTGATGCTCTCATCACCAAACTTAAGTTGGTCTCTGCTCCACCATCTTGAGTTTGAGGAGTGGTGTTAGTGTATATATGTGTCTGTGCTAGAGGTAGTTTAGTCTTTTTCTATTTATTGTGTAATACTCTAACTCTAGCCGTCATACTATTGTAATATAGTAGTACTCTAACCCTAGCCGTCATACTCTAATACTAGTCTATATATACATGTACTTTATTCATTAAAATACACACAATTCTACTTTCAATTCATAGATACTTTTCTTTGCATCTTCTTCTTTTTCTGTGTTCTTGAATTATTCTAACAAGTAGAAAGAGCTATAATTGGTGACATGAAAGCCACAGTGAGTGATAATAGACTAACAAGCGATTTGAACTGTATCAAGTTGTCAGGTTGCTTGTTATTCTCCCTCTTGCAGTCCTTGGCGTTAGTCTTAAGTTGTTTAGATATAATATGTTAATCTATTTTTTTATAAAATATATACATATATAGTTCTTGTTTTGAGTCTACGGATCATATATATAGGCCCCTTTGGTAACGTTTTTATTTTCTGTTTTTTCCGTTTATGTTTTCAAAATTTTGTAAACTGACAACAAAAACATATTTGTTAAATTTATTTACATTTTTTTTATTCTAAAAAATAAAAACTTAAACAGAAAAACGTAAACAGAAAAAAGTATTTTTACTCTGTTTTTTTCTCTTGCAAACATTTTGTCAATTCTAATACTTTATCCATTTTTGTTACATCATATTAAAATAAATTATTTTATTCAAATATTTTATTAAACTAAATTTATTTTTAATAAATAATATAATTAAATTAAATTAATATGTAATATCTATTATTAATTTATTTCTAATAAATGATTAAATTAAACTAGTTAATTTAATTAATAAGAAATATATGTTATTATATAATATATTGATTTAATTTAATAAATAACTTAATTAATATAAATATATTAAATTAAATTATTATTAATAAATATTATAATTAAATTATTTAATTTAATTTAAAATAATTAATTTAAATAATATTATATATTTTTTATTAAATTATTTTTAATAAATATCATAATTAAATTATTTAAATTATTATGAAATATATTTTATTCAATTATTTTTAGTACATAATATAATTCAATTATAATTAATATATTTTATATTTACTAGGTTAAACAAAATTTTATTTCTAAACGCAGTTTCAGTTTTCATTTCAGAAAAAGAAACGACAACAGAAAACAAAAAACATAAAATATAAACATATAAACATAAACAGAAAAGCGACAACGTTATCAAACGGGTCCATAGTAAACAGGCCTAGTTATGCTTAGTCTAGTTTTTGTTTTTTGTTTTTTTGTTTTTTTTTCCTCCAAATTATGTTTTTTCAACTTTTGAGTCCAACGCTCATATTAGCAAATAGCCTTAGTAGCAGTAAAATGTGGCTCGTAGCATCGCCTAATAAATTCTAACTTGTAGCAAGACCGACTCGGAAACTAGAATTATGGTGAGCTAGTTATGCCTAAATTCAGATTCTAAGAAAAATTATATATTTTCAAGTTTCTTGTCCTCAGCTCAGACTTAGTGAAGGGCCTCAATGGCTATGAAGGGTTCAAGAATTGGAGTCCTGGTAAACTAGTTATGCCTAAACCTAGCTTTTAAGAAAAATGTCACTTCTCACGATTCGGGTCCAATTCCCAAATTTGGCAAACGGTCTCGAATGACCAAGAAATTTGACACCTATTATCATCTAATCATTTCTAATTTCAAACTGAACCATTAAATGTGGCTTGAGAACAGAACTAAATCTGGGTCGTCCTTATATGTGTGTCTTATGGAGTTCAGAACACAGCAGGAACCCCAAAATTTTGAATAAAAAAAAAAGGTTGAACATCTATACACAGAGAGTCGGTTAAATCTTAGGCTTCACATGTATAAACACACATACACACAAGGGTGAGAAAAGAAGGGAGGAAAGGAGGAGGTTGGGACCTAGAGAGAGGAGAGAGGGACAGCAGCGGCAGTGGCTCGGCAATGAGAGGCGATGACCAGGGCGGGGCGGGCAGCGGTAGTGGCTGCGGCGGCGGCGGCGGCGGCATTGAGGTGGTGAAGTCGGCTGAAGCGCCGGCGGCGGCCTTGTGTTCTGAATTTGGAATTTTGGGAGGGATGCAGAGACAGCGCAAGGAAGAAGGAGGAGTAGGGATTGGCTGGGGGCTAAATTTAGGTTTTGAAATTTTAATTTATAAATTTCATTAATTTTTAAATAATTATTGTTAAAATTTTATTTTATTTACGCTTCACATATAATCCTTTCTATTCTACTTTATCTTTTAATAATTAAAATTACACAATTCTTCATCTATCTTTTCACATATATTTTACATATTTATAATATCATAAAAGTTTTTATACAAAACTCAATTAATGAAATAATTATAATTTTATAAATGTCTTTATTTTATAATAGAAATTATTTTTAAAATATGTACAAAAAATAATTTATCAATGAATAATTATAACGGAGTTGAGTTATAGAATTAGATTAGAATAATAAAAGGATAAAGTTGAGTTAAATTGAAAAAAAATAGAGGTAAAGTAGTTAAAAAAAGTTTTATAAACATTGCGACTTTTTATAGTAGGGTAAATTACACCTAGATCCCTTGAACATTAGCGTAATTACACATAGATCCCCTCAACATTTCAAAATTACATCAACCTCCCTTATTTTGAAATGTCTGTAACCCAGACCGCCTTCCGTTCATGTGCCGTTAGGAATTCTGTTAAAATGATGATGTCAGCAAAAATTTTTTTTTCAATATACCAAGTTTACCCTTCATATATGTAAATGGACTAAAATAATATTTTTAACATTTAAAATTTACAAATATATGTATCTCTCTATATATATATTTTTTATATAAGAATGTGGGGATCCAGATCCAAATTTCTGCTATTGATGCCGTCGTTCATGGTGGTTTTCTTTCATTTTGCTAGAAAATTGCTTAGAGTTGTTATCCTCTCCCTTTATTCTCTAATTGCTAAAATCTCACGCAAAAGGTTCGCCACTTCTAGGGTCCTTCCATGTTTATCCTTTTAAAGCTCTCCCTTTTTCGTTTTTTATTTGGTAAATAATCATCAGCTTCTTTCATCACTCTACCCCGTGTTGTTTTACTTCAATTCAATTTCCTACCTTTTCACCTCTCTAGAGGAAATCAATTTTTCAATTGAGTAATCTACTGTACTGGGTTGCTTCTCTCTCTCTCTCTATATGTGTGTGTGCAAGTATATGTGCATATTGTTGCTTGGTATCATAATTGTGGAAGATAGCTTTATTCAAGTCATGCCCCCTTGCCCATAAGACCCTTTCAAAAGTTCATTTATAGCTTCATTTAATAAATCCCTAGAATCATTTTACTTGGGAATCTTAATTCTCTAATTGCTGCTGTCCAAGATAGTGTTTTTGCCTCTTTTTTCTTGGTTGGTTTTTTAGGAAGAAGAACATAAATGTTTATGTGACCAGAGATGGAAACAGAGGGAAAATTTCCATAATGATTTGCTCGTTGGGGATTTAGTACATTTGTCGATTGGAGATCAAGTTCCTGTGGATGGGCTTTTCGTTTCCGGTTATAGGTTGACGATCGATGAATCGAGCTTGTCCGGCAAAATGGTGGTGACGTCGGTGGGGATGAGGATGGAGTGGGGGAAGCTGATGGTTACTCTGAGTGAAGGGATAGATGACGAGACGCCGTTGCAGGTGAAGCTGAACAAAGTCGCCACTGTTATTGGGAAAATCGGCTTGGCCTTCGACGTTATAATGGTGATGATAGTGAGGTTTCTGGCGGTGAAAGGGCTGAATCACGAAATCGCCAAAGGGTCAGTGAGCGACGGGCTCGAGCTCTTGAATATTTTCGTAACTGCGGTGATGATTCTTGTTGTGGCGGTAACAAAAGGGCTTCCGCTGGCAGTGACTCTCAGTCTCGCATTTGCAATGAAAAAATTTGATGAGCTAGGCAGTTAAATTTGTAATTGAGAGAGGGGTTTGCCAAGCGACGTTGTCGGAAATGGACAATCGCAACAGTGGTGGCAGATTTTCAAATCTCAGAATGTTCGAGAGAGAGAGAGAGAGAGAGAGATAGAGAGAGAGGGGGGGCTAAGGAGAACTATAAGAAAAAAAATTTAAAAATTTAAGGGTAAAATCGTCTTTCTAGTAAATATTTAACAGAGTTATGCTTTAAACTAACAGAAGGGGGTCTAGACTATAGACATTTCAAAATAAGGGAAGTCAATGTAATTTTGAAATGTCGAGGGGATCTAAGTGTAATTACACTAATGTTCAGGGGATCTAGATGTAATTTATCCTTTATAGTAATATAAATATTTTATAAATTATTTAGTTTGACATTTATGACACATACATTTATTTCATTAGATAATTTTTAAAATATATTACTAGCTTATGAGAATTGAAAAGATCATATAGAATCTTGCTAAATGACTTTAGAATGATTACAAAAACTAAAATAACAAAAGTTTATAAACAAAAGGGATAAAATAAATTAATTATTTATTTTATTAAATTGTGAAATAAAATAAAATTTATTTCATATGATTGTTAAAGTTATTAATATAAAAAATATTTTATTCATTAAAAATAACTTTTTCTATTTTCTTGTAGTCTAGGAGTATTTATTCAAATTTAAAAAAAATTCTTTACAAAGGGTAATTATGTCATTTCAAATAAGACTTATGAATAATTAGTTAAAAAATGATAGTTTTGTAAATTTATTTAATGAAAAATTTTAAACGCATTTTCAATACTAAAAAAAAAATTACAACTAAATAAAATATGCTATGACAATATTCTTTTCATTATCATAAAAAATTCGTCACCAACTCATTTTTCTTAGAATCCGTTTGACAATGTTGTCATTTTTTGTTATTGTTTTTCTGTTACTGTTTTCTGTTTTATTTTTTTTTTTGTTACCGTTTATTTTTTCTGAAAGGAAAACTGAAACTATATTTAGAAATGCAAGTTTGTTTATAATTATTAATTTTTTATTTTAGAAAATATTTAATTTTATTGGTTTTAAAAAATTAATAGCACTTAATAAAATATATTTTATATTAATTTAATTTAATTAATATAAATAATTAAATTAATACAATAAATTATTTATTAAAATCATTTAACTCAATAAATATAAAATATATTAAATTATATTCTTTATTAAAAATAATTTAATAAAATATAATTTATATAAATTAAATTAATTAAACCATAAATAATTTAATTTAATTATGATATTTATTTAAATAATTTAATAATAATTATTAAATTAAATTAAAAATTAATGTAATTTAATTATTAATTATTTTATATAAATTAATTTAATTATTAAATTTAATAAATTAATTATGATATTTATTTCAGATAATTTACCAATAATTAATTATTAAATTTAATTATGTTATTTATTAAAATAAATTATTTAATAAAATATTTTAATAAAATAATTTATTTTTATGTAATGTAACAAAAGTAAGTAAAGTTTTAAAATTAACAAAATATTGGTAATAGAAAAGAAAACCAGTATGAAAACACATTTTTTCTGTTTACGTTTTTCTGATTATGTTTTCATTTTTTTGTTTCTTTGGAAACAAAAAAATGTAAACAAGTTTATTAAACATATTTCTATTATGAGTTTATAAAATTTTAAAAACATAAACAAAAAAATAAAAAATAAAAAAATTACCAAACGGGACCTTATAGTTACAGTTAAGAATCAAAGTTTCAATGAGCTAACTATCCTTGACTCTAGTTTTTAAATTACTTTTTTAATAATTTCGAATATTGCGCTCATATGGGTAGCTGTGAAATTTGACAAGTAGCATCACTTAATTATTTGTGCCTTGCAAAAACTAATGACTAAATAATGGAAATATCAATGAACCTGTTATATTTAAGAGTGTATTTGGAGTGATAAAAAGTGAAATAAAGTAAAATAATTTGTGAGTTCATAATTCGTGCAATAAGATAAAAAGTAAAAAATTTCTAGAGATTCTTAAAATTTTTTAACGATTTTTAATAAATCAAACCGTACTCTAAATCTAATATTTTTTGTAATTTTTTTTTTCTGTCGTGTTTCGAGTCCAGTACTCAAAATTTACAACCATCCTCATGTGGCCTTAAATTTGGCATGTTGTACCGTTTAGTGTTTTGTAAATTCTAGAAATGAATCTTTTAAGAATTAAAGTCTTATTGGGTTAGATATGCTTTAACTCTAGTTTTTACCCCCCCCCCCCCAAAAAAAAAAAGGAGAAACAGCTTTTTGTCAACTTATAAGCCGTGTTAAAATGGAAAAAAATGGCCATAAAATTTGATACCTTGCAATGTTTAATCATTTATGATTTATGGGAACAAATAACTCAAAATTTAGAGTCCTAGTGAGCTACTTAAGTTTTTTTTTTCTTTTTAATTTTGCTTTTTTTTTTTTCTATTTTGAGTCAAGTACTCATACTTACTAGACAACATTGAATGATCCTGAAATTTAGCACATAAATTGTTTAACATTCGTGACATGACAGATCAAACCACTCAAAAATTGAAAATTAAGTGAGCTTATTATACCAATTTGACTCAAAACATTGCCTAATCATTCTTTCCTTGCAAAAATAATCGAGTCGTGAATCAAAGTTTCAATTAACTAGTTATGCATAAATCTAGTTTTAAAGAAAATTTACATTATTTTAAATTTTGAATCCATTACTTATACTCAGCGAATGGCCTTTGATGGTCGTGAAACTTTGTACACAACGTTGTCTAGTAATTACTAACCCAGTGAATCCACAGCTCATACTTAACAAATGGTCTTAGATGGTTGTGAGGCTCTGCACATAATAGTCCAATAATTTAGAAACAAACCCAGTGAATATGTTATGCCTAAGTTTTATTTTTTTATTTTTTGGAAAGGAAATTCATTTACTCAAGTTTTGAATCTAATGCTGAAGTTCAACAGACAACGTCAGAATCATTAGATGACCTAAAATTTGACAAGTACATATGGCAATATAATAAGGGTCTGTTTGGGAAACCTGGCTAGTAACCGACTTTTTGTTAGCTTCAACAGTACTTGATCAATTTTACCTTCTTACATTTTAACCTTCTTTTAAACTTTCACGGGTAAAAATGTCAAATTAATAAAAACTAAAAATCCACCTAAAAAAAAGGCACTTTTTTCCTTCCCAAACACAAAATTAGTTAACTTATTTTTAGCTAACTAAAAATAAGCTAGCTAACTTTCTTTCCAAACCAAGCCTAATTTGTAAACTTGTAGGAACGAACTGTTCTGGAATTAAAATTCTAATGATTTAATTACTCATAAATCTAATTTTAAAAAAGTTATATATTATCTATTTTAAACTAGATTGATTGATATATAGATGTGGATTTTTTTTTAAATTTTGTATTTATTTAGAGTATTTACAAATATTAATTAAAAATATTTTTTTCTTTATTCTAGACCAACTCGAAAAGTGTCCGAATCCGTCCTAATAGAGTTGGGATGCAACTTTTAGTGTTGAAGTTCAACAGACGACGTCAGAATCATTAGATGACCTAAAATTTGACAAGTACATATGACAATATAATAAGGGTCTGTTTGGGAAATCTGGCTAATAACTGGCTTTTTGTTAGCTTCAACAGTGCTTAGTCAATTTTACCTTCTTACATTTTAACATTTATTTTAAACTTTCAAGGGTAAAAATGGCAAATTAACAAAAATTAAAAATTCATTTCAAAAAAGTCACTTTTTTCCCTTCCCAAACACAAAATTAGTTAACTTATTTTTAGTTAACTAAAAATAAGCTAGCTAACTTTCTTCCCAAACCAAGCCTAATTTGTAAACTTGTAAGAACGAACTGTTCTGGAATTAAAATTCTAATGATTTAATTACTCATAAATCTAATTTTTAAAAAAGTTATATATTATCTATTTTAAACTAGATTGATTGATATATAGATGTGGATTTTTTTTTTAAATTTTGTATTTATTTAGAGTATTTACAAATATTAATTAAAAATATTTTTTCTTTATCCTAGACCAGCTCGATTTAAAAGTGTCCGAATCCGTCCTCATAGAGTTGGGATGCAACTTTTAGTGTTGAAGTTCAACAGACGACGTCAGAATCATTAGATGACCTAAAATTTGACAAGTACATGTGGCAATATAATAAGGGTCTGTTTGAGAAATCTGGCTAATAACCGGTTTTTTGTTAGCTTCAACAATGCTTGGTCAATTTACCTTCTTACATTTTAATATTTATTTTAAACTTTCAAGAGTAAAAATATCAAATTAACAAAAACTAAAAATCCACCTCAAAAAAAGTCACTTTTTTCCTTCCCAAATACAAAATTAGTTAACTTATTTTTAGCTAACCAAAAATAAGCTAGCTAACTTTCTTCCCAAACCAAGCCTAATTTGTAAACTTGTAGGAACGAACTGTTCTGGAATTAAAATTCTAATTATTTAATTACTCATAAATCTAATTTTTAAAAAAGTTATATATTATCTATTTTAAACTAGATTGATTGATATATAGATGTGGATTTTTTTTTAGATTTTGTATTTATTTAGAGTATTTACAAATATTAATTAAAAATATTTTTTCTTTTTCCTAGACCAGCTCGATTTAAAAGTGTCCGAATGCGTCCTAATAGAGTTGGGATGCAACTTTTAGTGTTTTTTTTTTCTAATTTTATTTGAGTATTAATTTTTTTTTAAATTAATTACTTTTATTTTACTTTTTCGTCGTTGTCCGGAGAGTGAATCAAAAACCCACAATTTAAGGTGGACGACAATTTCTACTCGGCCATTCTTCTCCATCCCAGCTTGTTTAATTGTATGCATGGTTCATGAAAAATAGAACACAAGAAATTAAAGACACTGTAAAATTGAAATTATATATTTGTTTATTTGAAAAATATATATTTGAAAATGTATGAATAAAAAATAAAAAATTTGTGTGTGTGTGTGTGTGTGTGTTAGGTTTCAAATTTTAAAATTTAAACAACTGGCAATTTTTCATTCCTTTTTTCACAAGTACCCCACGCAATTAAATAAAAATTAACAAATACAATAAATTCACAAGTATAAGTACCCCCTAAATAATAACAATTAATAATAAGAAAGCTAATGTGCACATATTTTTTCTTGGTAAAAATGGTATTTTCAATATCCATGTATTAAAATGTGAGGGGTTTGAGGGAGGTTGACAACTTGACACCTGACCGTTATTATTATTATTTTTTTTTTGTTTACATATGTGTATATATATATATTGTGTTTTGGTATACATATATATATATATATATATTTTTTTTTGTTTTATTTTTTCTTTCTTATTTTGTTTTATTTTTTATTTTATTTTTGGGTAAATTTATTTGTTGCGGTTAAGAATAGTTTTTTTTTTTGGTAAGTGCGGTTAAAAATAGTTAGATTATTTCTTAAACAAATTAACTGATGTTTATATATTTTTTTCCTGGTTGGTAGGTTAGAATGAGTAGAATGTATTTTCTTTCAAAAACATGTGCAACACGTCTTGATTTTTTGTAATTTTTTTGTAAATCTTTTTATATAAAATTAGTAAGTATTTACATTCAATTAATACGTGTCACAATTTCTAATTACGTGAGTAAATTTTGATAGTTTATTACGGGATATTTATTATTTTTTATTACGAATGCATTTAATTTTTATTTTTTGTCACAATTACTTTTACAAAATTTGAGCTTATCAATTAAATTGTATATTGATAATAATTAATTACATTATTCTACTCTCTTAAACTAATCAAAATATAAAATTGTAGAATTTTTTATTTTTCCTTATTTTGAATATTTTCTAAAGATATCAAACATTCAAATCAAGTTAGCATAATTGGTCAAATAAAATGACTAAATTATTAGTAAAAAGTTAATACTTAGTTATTGTCTAAGATATTGATGAAGATACCAAAAAAAAAAATTCAATTATTATTACTATTATAACAATTTATATCTATAAAGGAAGGATAAATAAAACTTTAAAATAAGGTACCTAATTCTGACATGAATAATAAAATCGACTAAGGTATATGTTTCTATTGATTCGTATAACATCATCAACTGATATAAATCTTGAACAAGAATTTATAACATACTATAATATAATATTCTTTACTCTGATAATGTCTAAAATTTTTTAAAAATATGATATCTTATATATGCTTAATTTTTGTTAATCATAAATTTAAATATAATACAAAAATTCGCAACAATCGCGCTAATTAACTAAAAAAGTTGAAATTTATGTTATGTTCACAGCACTATTTTTTTTTTCAAAAATAAATAAATAAAAAAAGAAAAGCAGAGTTGTCTGTCAATCAAGACGCCAAAAATTGATCCATACCAAAAATAAAAATGATAAATGAAGCATAGACACAGTGAGGGCACCGGAGGACCGGGAACCCAAAGCAAAAGCTGACTCGTGGCTGGGCAACAATCAACGTGCCAAACTGGGGATGCCAGGTTGTCGGTTGACGAGTTCGTTAGCTTTCCCGCGCAGTCGTGAAAAGTTTGTTACGTGGGGGAGGGGGGGCTCTCCTTATAAGTAAAGAAGAAAGGACTGGGAAATACGGAAAACTTAGACGGAGAGTGGGCGAAATAAGAGAAGGGGCGGGGGGAGAAGGGGAGAGAGAGAAAGAGGGTTCTCTCTCTCTTTCTCTGTTGATTTCTCAGTTGATTTTTTTTTTTTTTCTGTACACCCGATCATCACCATGGCTTCCGAAATTTCCCCGGAAGAGATCAAACAAGAGCAAGTCGATCTCGCAAGCTTACTCCAAACTCAACGCCACCTTAATCAACCATTCATTCATGGCTTTGTTTTATGAAAATTTGCTTTTCTTTTATAAAAACTCTACATAAATTTACGCTGGAATGGCATTGTAGTGGCAGATTGAAATCTTGAAATGTTTTTCCCCCATTTTTGGATTTTAAAATTATCAATAATATCACATTCATCCATTTCAATTTTTTCTTCTTCTTCTTTTTTTTTTTTACTGTTTTTGTTATTTGAACTTCTTTGGGGTATATTTATCATTATTTTTGGTATTTAAAAAAAAATGTCAAAATAACATGTTGATGGCACTTTTGTAATAAGATTGCATTTTAAATAAAATTTATCATTCAAAGTGATTGGTTCACAAGGAGCCATATCAGTCTTATGAAGAATTTTGGGCTTTTTAACAACTTTTTTACAAAAAGTTTTTATACTTGCAATATAGTTTTTTTAAATGCTATTGCAATATTTTTTTTTAAATGCTATTGTCCCAAAAAAATTTGCTAAATAGTAATAAATTAGAAGGATATGAATTTAATTGTTATCTTTTTGTAAAGAATTTTATTCTTACATAATTTATATACCAAAAAAAAAAATTAGAATCAACCCTAACTGTACTTCATTTCAAAATGGGTGTGTAGGAGAATATACCCATAGAGGAAGTCTTCACCTAGCTAAAATGTACAAGGAGGGCTTATCATCCGAGGAAGGAGAGAAGAGACTCCAAGTGGAAAAACGAAAAGGAGAAATGACAAGCAAAAAAAGACTCTTATTCAAATCAGATAAAGATGAATTATCAAAAAAGAAAAGAGTATTTAAAAGAAAAAAAGAGACATCAGCACATATAAAATATTAATGAAGAGACAGACTATAACATCAATATCTTTTTTGTAACTGAGAGTATCCCAAAAAGGCACACTCAATAACATGAGGATCAAGTTTGTCAGTGCTACTGTCAAGGTAATAAACAAAAGTAACACACCCAAAGATACGTGGAGGAAGAGGAAACAATGGTGTTGTAGGAAACATCATAGAATAAGGGGAACAACCTTATAGAACAGAAGATGGCATTCTATTAATTAAATAGCATGCAGTGAGAATAGCATCCCCCTAAAAAACCTTTGGAACCTTCATGTGAAGCATAACACAATGGGCTGTTTCAACAAGATGTAAGTTCTTTCATTCTACAACTCCATTTTATTGTAGAGAACGAGAATAATAAGACTGATGAACCATGCCAAATGAGGTCATAAAGTCAGTGAAAGGTTTTGAAAAATATTTTTGGGCATTGTCACTGCAAACAACTTTGATAGAAACATCAAATTGAGTTTTAATTTCAGCACAAAAAGATTGAAAAAGAGACAATAACTCAGAACGATCTTTCATTAGATAAACCAATGTAAGTCTAGAAAAATCAACAATAAAAGTGACAAAATACTTAAACCCTAATTTTGAAATGACACAACTCGATCCTTATACATCAGAATGGACTAAATAAAAAGGACTTAAAGTTCGATTATAGACTCTAGAACTAAAGGAAGTATGATGATACTTTCCTAATTGAAAAGACTCACAATCTAAAGATTAAAGTTAACTCGAACTAGAAACCATAGATTTCAACTTATCAAAAGACGGATGACCAAGACGACAGTGAACTTCAATGGCAGAAATGACAGCAAAACGGGTGGTATGGTGGTCTAGACGAATCAGCTAGATAATAGAGTCCCTAAGCTTCATGCCCTTCTTCAATCTTCTTCCTTGTCTTCAGATCCTGAATAATCACAGAATCAGGAAAGAAAGTCATTGAGCAATTAGTTGTCTGGTGAGTTTACTAACAGATAGAAGATTGAAAGATAGAGATGAAACATATAAAATAGAGGATAAAGATAAAGAGGTACATATTTTACCGATACCTTTTACTAGACTAAATAAACCATTAGCTGGAGTAACACTAGAAATGAAAGAACACTGAATATTAGAAAATAATGAAGAAGTACCAGAAAAATGATTAGAAGTACCAGAGTTAATGACCCAAGATGTATGTGAAGAGGTAAACACATAAGTAGTAGGATTACCTCGATGAGCCAATGAAGTTGTGGAAAGAGATGCCTAGTGAACTATTTGACATTGAAGAATTTTAGCACACTTTTCTCCTGAAAGTGTCACAGTTGGTGGTTCACTTGTATTGGGTTTATCTGTCAAAACAGAAGCATCAGAGGAAGCTATATGGACCATATGAGCTAGCTTTCCACGAAGATCCCAGCAAGTTTCCCTAACATGGCCAACATGGCCACAATTAGAACATTTATGTCTTGTACCATGACCTCCACGACCACGACCATGACCTCCAAAGGTCCCTTGATCACCAGTTTGAGACAGGATCGAGTAGCTAGAATTTTTACTTTCTAAAGTTGTCTAACTAACTAAAACAGTCCGTGTAGCATCAACAGTGGTGGATTGATTCCTAGAAGTAGCTCTCATGACTCGAGAGTAAGTTTCAGCGAATGAGGGAAGATAAGCCCCACTTAGTATTTGGGCTCTAGCATGTTCAAACTCAGAATCTAGTCCGGTAAAGAAACGGAGTATAATCATCTGTTCCCTTTACTTTTGCATCACATTAATGTCAGCTAACAACTGGAGAGAATTTAATTCCTCATGAACACGTTTCAAAGAGACGAAGTATTCAGTAACTGGTCTGCCAAATTGTTGAAGTTGAAAGAATTTTAGTAACAAATCATACATGCGAGTGAGATTATCAGAGAATAGTAAGCAAACATATTCCCATATTTCCTTACACGTGCAGTGAGTACATATGTCGTCAATGTTAGGTTGCATAGAGTTCCACAATAAACTAACCAGGTGAGTATCTTCTTGAACTCAAGTATCGAACTTAGAATCAGTTTTAGGTGGACTGGACTCAATCAAGTATTTCTGTTTTCCATATCCAGTTAACACAATTTTTATAGTTTTGGACCATTGAACATAATTAGTTCCATTCAATTTCCTTATGGTTAACTATTGGGGCACAGAAATTGAACCATCCATCATCTTTTGTTCAATAGACATGTCAGAAGTCATTAAAACACTACACAGTAGTACCTGAAACACTGGACAGAAGGCTGGAAGTGGAAAGAAAATAACAAAGTTCATTCAAACCTTGCGAAAGGAGTACCAGAAGGGTCGCCTGAAAGAGAAGAGGAGACTGTGAAGCTGGCTAGAAGTCTGCTGGAGATTCACGCGCCCGTACGTGCAGCTTCGATGGAGACGCGTGAGGTCTACACGTAGAGGCTCCTGTGGTACATGACAGCGCGTGGCTATCTTCCTGGTGACGGTATTCCTCCGATAAGTACTGCCTTTCTCCAACGACTGCAGGGGTATAGTTACTTTACTGAAACGAATGGTGGGTGATGAACAGTGGATGGATTTGTGCTCTTTAGAGATAGAACGCATGATTTCGGTGGTTTCAAGCTTTGACAAAAACGAAGCACACTGACTTTTAAAAACACAAATAGGACCGAAAGGACTAACGTTCTGATACCATGTTAAAGATTGAGATTAAATGAGCTTAATACCACACACCCAACTTGGTTCTTGTGTGTATATTTGTACATGTACAAAGTGACCATTGATATATATAGGTGACCATCCACATCTCTTAAAAGACTAGATACACTGCAAGATACATTTACTACTATTAATGTACATTAACATTAATAAAGTTATAAGATTATCAATTATGGACAAATTTCTAAAATTATCTTTAAAAATATAATTTTAGTCTTAATAGTTACCAAATATAACATAAATATTACTCAATCAATTATAAAGGCACTCTAGTTATTTTTTTTATTATTTCCTCCAATGCCAAACAAGTTATGCGCAAAAATCTAACTAAAAGTTACCGTTTTGGCAAGTTACCAAATGCTCTAAATAGTTTTTTTTTCCAGCTAACTTAAATAGTAAACTTATTTTCAGCTAGCTTTTCAACTTAAAAGCTGGTACCAAACGAGGACGTTAACAAACAAAGAGGCTTGCAAGTAACAGTTCCCAAATTTTGGCACCCCAAGTACACTTGGTTGAGAGTTGCGATGTGGTACGCTGAAAGAAAGCCACTTGATGAGAAAAAAAAAAGGGCACTCGGTTAAGTACTTTATGTCAAGCATAGAAAAAGTTAAGAGTGATGAAAAACTTGTATTAATTTAAAACTTATGCTTATCTTAAATTGGAGTAATCTGGCCAGGAGATAAATTGTTATAGTTCTTTGTGGTCGAACTTGTAATTCATTTGTAAACCAGAAGTGAAAAGGAATCAACCTTGCGTGGCTTTCCTATGGTGAACGGTAGGACGCTTCAAGGGGTCTTGGACCTCTAAAAGAGTTGGGTAATTCGAGGAACCCTGACCTCTTACAACCTCTCGTTGATTGTTAATTGATATTTTTTCATTAATACTCAATCTTTTTAAATAGAGTAATTGAGATAATACAAAGAAATTAAAAAGGAATATAAATCTCGTAAATAAAGGAAAATAATAACTATTTGGTCAATCCCATAATAATAGGAAAAAATAGTCCTAGCCACTTATTTAGTAATAATCCTATGGTTCCTTAGCTACTTGTTTAGTAGTAATCCTACTATCGACGCCATTAGGAATTGATCTCAAAAGTTTCATTAGGTTTGGGCCTTTTGGTGTATTGGTTAAATTTCTAACATTTGGCATTAGGGCAACTTCCATGTCTTAAATTCGAGTCATGGTAAGGGCTACATAGAAAAGAGTTACCTAGAATAGAGTGTGGGTCGTCTAATGAGGAAAAGAGCAACCTACCGCCATAGTAAAAGCTACCTAGAGTGAGAGCCGCCATGGACGTTGGCTTTGGAAGCATGATGGTTTGTTACGGTCCTGATGAGCCCCTACCTGTAGTATGGGACATGAGTTAGGCTATTCCAGCATAGGATGGAATATAGGAATTGATCTCACGTTTCCAACAAGTTTGGGTCTTTTATCGTATTGATCAAACTCCTAACATAAATCCTAGAGAAAAAGAATATCATAGATAAACTAGTATTGGGTAGGCGAATCTTTGCCCACGAGTTTAAGATCGTCGAGCAGAGTCAGCAAACATAAAAATCTGCTGCAAGAACGTCAAAAATAACTCCTGAAGTGGATTATAACCTTTAATCACAAATTCAAAGTGGTAAATTATGAAAATTTTCTATAGTTGACAGGCAAGTGATCAAGTGTGACATGTTCACCTCATTTTCTCATTCTGCTCAAAGAAAATTGATTAAGTAAATATTGAAGGCCGGATATGGTTAGCAAAATTGATGACATGAAAGTCAAATATAGTTGCCAATGATCCCTAAATAAAAGCTAGGCAATTGTGAATGAAACGTTGGCTTACGTTTCTCCTATGTACATTGGGGATTTTGTATAACTTTGATCATTAAAACAAAGAATTTCAAATAATTACTTTTACAAAATTATTTCATATCAATCAAGTAATAACTAATAATAAACCTATATTTTAGTTATTCTCCATCAAAAATTAGTGCCAAATTCCTCTATTTGGAATTCATAAAGGGCAACTCAACCTTACAGATCTTAAGACTTGGTTGTGAAAGAAATGCTTCAGGTGGAGCACTCTCAGATAGGTACAAAATACACTTATACTAAGACAAATTCAAACCAACCCATAAAAAAAAAAAGAGCAATGGTTTAGCACATCAATTCACACAAACAATTTTCACGTGATAATTACACAGAGAAAAAAATTTATTAACAGAATCTAGAGAGAGAAATTAGCTTACTCATTCGCATCAAACCTAGGGTTCGCATAAGCTCAAAAGCATTATCATACAAAGAGAGAGACTATGTTCCACAACAACACCAAAGAGACGATATTAGAAATATATATACATAGCGATATGTTGGGACTTGTGGCTCATACGGAGAAAAATCAAGTGCTAGGTAGGACTCGGATTCAATGCGTAGTGGGCTGGGCCGTAGGACCGAAGGTTTGGGGGGGTGCAGGGAGGCAACGCCCCTCGCGGTACGATACGGTATAATTAAGGGTATTTTGGAAATCAGACTATGTAATTCTATTAGGGTTAGGAATAGAGATGACTATAAATATTCTCTATGTAACCCTGTGATCAATAAGAAAGAACTCTCGCTCTCGCTCCCGTGGACGTACCCAGATTTTGGGGAACCACGTAAATCTATGTGTTGATCTTTTACTGTTTTTCTTCCATATATCGTGTGTGTGTGTGTGTAAATCGATCTTACAAATTGGTATCAGAGCCAGGTTGAATCACACAAAGAACGATGATGAGAAGTTCGTCTGTTACAAAGTTCGATGTAGAAAAGTTTGACGAGACTGGGAATTTCGGACTATGGCAACAGCGGGTAAAAGATCTGTTAATACAGCGGGGTTTGGTGAAGGCGTTGAACGGGGCTAAGAAGAAACCAGAGGCGATGTCGAACGATGACTGGGAAGAACTACAGATGAAGGCAGTGAGTACGATTCGTCTGTGTCTTGCAGACGAAGTTATGTATCATGTCATTAGTGATGACTCGCCTGCTAGTGTTTGGGCTAAACTGGAGAGCATGTATATGTCAAAGTCTTTGACAAATAAACTATTTTTAAAACAGAAGTTATTTGGATTGAAGATGGCCGAGGGTTCCGATCTAATTCAGCATATTCATACGTTCAATCAACTTGTTAGCGATCTGCTAAGGATTGACGTGAAATTCGAAAGGGAAGACTAAGCTCTGATGTTGCTTTCCTCGTTATCATCTTCTCTCGACATGCTCGTTACAACTCTACTTTGGGGGAAAGAAACCCTAGAACTAGAAGAGGTCACTGCAGCCTTTTTGGCGTATAACCAACGCAAGCAATAGGCTGATTTATCTCAAGGTGAAGGACTGATGGCAAAGGGGTATGAGAATCGTGGAAGAAAGAATGAGAGGGGTAAAACAGGTGGAGGCCGTGGGAGATCTCAGTTGATGGGATAGTCCAGTGAAGGGTTTGCGTACAAGTGTTACAAGTGCCATGAACCGGGACACATGAAGAAAGACTGCCCTAAAAAGGGCACAAACTGGAAAAAGAAACAGGGAAGGGCAGAGCAGAAGAAAGATGGACCGTCAAATTCTGCGAATGTCGCACAGCAGGATTCGAAAGAAGATGGTGATATGCTTTCAGTATCAGTTCATGTGGATCATCTGTCAGACTCATGGATTCTGGATTCAGCATGCTCTTATCATATGTCTTCTAACAGAGAATGGTTTGACACCTATAGGTCAGTGAATTGTGTACTGTTCTTATGGGCAATAATGCATCTTGCAAAGTCATAGGAATAGGGACAATTAAAATCAGAATGTTTGATGGAAATGTGAGAACCTTGGGTGATGTTAGGCATGTTTCAGATTTGAGGAAAAACTTAATTTTCATGGGAACCTTAGACTCTGTAGGCTACGGGTACAAAACAGAAGGTGGAGTAATGAAGGTAACGAAAGGTGCTATGGTGATCTTGAAGGGTTTGAAAGGTCCTCGAAACATTTATAAGCTGATAGGGAGTACAGTTTTAGGTGGAGCCGCTGCCACTGTAACTGAAGATGCTGATGATACTATGCTTTGGCATATGCGTCTGGGGCATATGAGGGAACGTGGGATGTTGGAGCTACATAAGAGGAATCTGCTGAAAGGGGTGAAATCGTGCAAGGTTGGATTCTGCAAGTTCTGTGTTCTAGGGAAACAGTGTAAAGTGCAGTTTAGAGGTGTTACTCATAGAACGAAAGGAATTCTTGACTACATACATTCAGATGTTTGGGGGCCAGTTAGTGTAGCTTCAAAAAGAGGATCTCTCTATTTCGTGACCTTTATCGATGATTTTTCGAGGAAAGTTTGGGTGTACTTCATGAAACACAAACCTAAAGTTTTTGATAAATTCAAGGTGTGAAAAGTTGAAGTGGAAAACCAGACAGGGAAGTGAATTAAGTGCCTCAGGACAGATAATAGGAAAGAGTACAAGAATGGGCCTTTTCTGAAGTTTTGTGAGAAACACAGGATTCAGCGACACTTTACAGTTCGTAGACACCTCAGCAAAATGGGGTGGTAGAAAGGATGAACAGAACTATAGCGGAGAAAACACGATGTATCAGATTGAATGCAGGACTTCCTAATATTTTCTGGGCAGAAGCAGTGAATATGGCATGTTTTATTATAAATAAGTTACCGAGTATTGCTCTGGATGGAAAGGTAGCGGAAGAGGTGTGGACAGGGAGAGATGTAGATTATTCACTTCTTCGAGTTTTTCGATGTCCAACCTATGTTCATGTTCCCGAGGATAAGAGGTCAAAGCTTGATGCGAAATCCAAACTGTGTATCTTCATTGGGTATGAAAAAGGAGTAAAAGGGTACAAGCTTTGGGATCTAGAAACAAAGAAAGTAGTGATCAGCAGAGATGTGATATTTGATGAAGCTTTTATATGGTCAAGACACATCAGAAATTCGAGTCAGCAGATGGTAACAAGCAGCAGGGTATACAAGTTGAGCTGAATGGTTCTGACACACGTGGTTCTGAGTCAGAAGAATAGCAGAAACATCAGCAACAACAAAGCATAGCCACGGGGAGACCCAGACGTATTATCAAAGCACCTGAAAGGTATGGGTTTGAGAATATGGTTTCTTTTGCTTTGACTACTACCAGTGGGGATCCGTTTACTTTTCAAAAGGCTATCAGTAGTTCTGAAAAGGATAAATGGATGGAAACCATGATGGAGGAAATGGAGTCATTGCACAAGAACCAGACTTGGGAATTGACAGAACTGCCCGAGAGAAAAAAGATAGTAGGTTGCAAATGGGTGTATAAAAGGAAAGAAGCTGCATCAGAAAAGGAAAAAGGGAAGTTCAAGGCTCGGTTAGTAGTAAAAAGGTACTCATAGAGAAAGGGAATTGATTATGATGAAGTCTTTTCTCCAGTTGTGAGGCATACTTCGATCAGAATTATCTTGGCATTGGTGGCTTGCTATGATCTAGAGTTAGAGTAGCTGGATGTGAAAACGGCTTTTCTCCATGGTGATTTGGAGGAAGTTATTTATATGGAGCAGCCTGAGGGGTTCAAGCAGCCAAGGACTGAGCACCTTGTATGTAGGTTGAGGAAGTCGCTTTATGGGCTTAAGCAGTCTCCAAGACAATGGTACAAGAAGTTTGATTCGTACATGATTCGGATTGGGTTCACACGTTGTAAGTATGATTGTTGCGTTTATGTTAAGAGTCTCGATGATGGATCCTGTATTTTTCTGCTACTTTATGTGGATGATATGCTTATTGCTGCGAAGAGTTTAGTTGAAGTAAACAAGTAGAAGTCTTTATTGAGGAAGGAATTTGATATGAAGGATTTGGGTGCTGCGAAGAAAATTCTTGGAATGGAGATTCGCAGAGATAGGTCAGCTGGGAAGCTGTGGTTATCTCAGAAGGATTATGTCATGAAAGTGTTAGAAAAATTTAGCATGGATAATGCAAAGTCAGTAAGCACTCCTTTGGCGAATCATTTCAGATTGTCTTCAGCTCAGTGTCCAAAATCTGCTAAAGAAATTCAGGACATGTCAAAAGTACCTTATGCCAGCGCAGTTGGTTGCTTAATGTATGCAATGGTGTATACAAGACCCAATTTGGCACATGCAGTTAGCATAGTCAGTAAGTACATGGCCAATCCAAGTAGAGAGCATTGGGCAGCAGTCAAGTGGGTTTTCAGATACTTGAGAGGTACAGTGGACCGTGGGATTATGTTTGCAAGGCAACAAGATCAGATTTCGGTTGTAGGGTTTGTTGATGCTGATTATGCTGGAGGTGTGGATGACAGAAGGTCTACGACAGGATATGTGTTTACTCTTGCAGGTGGTCCTATTTGTTGGAGATCCATGGCACAACCTCTAATGGCTTTATCTACCATTGAGTCTGAATATATAGCAATGACTGAGGCTGCTAATGAAGCATTGTGGCTAAAGGGGTTAGTGAAAGAATTGGGCATAGATCAAGGTGGAGTGCAGTTGTTCTGTGATAGTCAGTGTGCCATTTATTTGGCAAAGCATCAGGTGTATCACGCGCGGACCAAGCACATCGATGTGAGATTTCACAAAGTGAAGGAGTTGGTTGCTATGGGTGACTTGATACTTAAGAAGGTGCACACTTCAGAGAATGCAGCTGATATGTTGACAAAGATGGTTACCACAGACAAGTTCGAGCATTGCTTGGACTTGGTTAATGTCTCTCGTTGTTAGATAAGAGACATTCCCCCGAAACCAGCTGAACGAGGTTGTTTGACTCCTGAAAGGGTGGGCATTCGCCAAGGTGGAGATTGTTGGGACTTATGGCTCATACGGAGAAAAACCAAGTGCTAGGAAGGACTCAGATTCAACATGTAGTGGGCTGGGCCGTAGGCCCGAAGGTTTGGGGAGTATAGGGGGCAACGCCCCTCGCAGTACGGTACGGTATAATTAAGGATATTTTGGGAATCAGACCATGTAATTCTATTAGGGTTAGGAATAGAGATGGCTATAAATATTCTCTATGTAACCCTGTGATCAATAAGAAAGAACTCTCGCTCTCGCTCCCGCTCCCGCTCCCGTGGACGTACCCAGATTTTGGGGAACCACATAAATCTGTGTGTTGATCTTTTACTGTTTTTCTTCCATATATCGTGTGTGTGTGTGTAAATCGATCCTACATGATAGATAGAGAGAGAGATGAGTGAATGGAAAGAGAAAGAGAGCTCACGACGTCGCCGACAATGGCGATTCGGACAGACTTCGCCGTAGGTGAACGATGGCTGAACTTCAACAATGAAGGCAAGAGAGGGGGATCAAACCGAAAACAGACCATTGGCACATGCAACAACATGCCAAACATATACCGTGTGCGCCGTCGTGCTCGAACATTGCTTCCTAATTTATGCAACCAAATGGCACAAATTCCAGCTAGAGCACCGTTTAGCAACACAATTCTTAATGAAAAATTATCAAATTTTACTTTTTAAATATTTGGTAAAATATCAATTTTTATCACTTTTTACAAAGTTGAAATAATTTATCAACTTAAAAGTTACAAAAGTTTTTATTAAACACACAAAAAATTATAAAAAATAACTAACAGTTTTACTAAATACTCAAAAGATGCCAAAAATTACTAAAAATTACTACTTTATTTACTAAATACACTAAAAATTTTAACTATCAATTTTTAGTAAAAAAATATCAAAAATTACTAAAAATTATGTTGCTGAATGGTTCCTAGGAAAACACTCTTTTTTGTCCATGAAATTTGAAAAATTTTTCATTTCCCGCTTTAAAATTTAAAAATACCTCAAAGGTCTTCCTTTAATATCATTTTTTTCCTTCTTTCAAGAGTTCTAATTATATTATACTTTTAAAACTAATAAAATATCCTCTTTTCAAGCTTCTAGATTTAAAAAATAATAATATTAATAAAAAAATTTCTTCACTAATTTAATTTTAAATATTTCTTAAAATTTTAACAAATGAAAATAAAAATAAAAAATTTAATTTAACAAAATTTTAATCTCAAACCAATTGGAGTCGATTATATAAATAATTTTTCTAAATTCTTTTATACCAAGGGGTTATTTTTCGTGAAACTAATTAAAATTAGTACTTTTCACAATTTCAATTTATATAGTCTTTATTCTATCTTTATCATTTTTACATGTTTCACTTGAATAGTATCACTCTTCTTTATTGATATAAACAATGAAATATCTAAGTGAATTTGTCAGTTAGATTTATACAATGGATCAACTCATGTATTTCTACCCCAAGCTTCTCTATCAATCTTAACGAAGCACTTGAAGTTTTTTTTCCTAAGGCCAAGGGTCTTAGGCAAAGTGATCCTTTATCACCATACCTATTCCTTCTAACTATAGAGTTCTTCTCTAGACTCTTTTTTTTTTTTTTTGGTAGGTACTTCTCTAAACTCTTTCAACAATCTAACTAAGGAAGTCGATTTAAATTTCATCCAAGGTGTAAGAAGTTGAACATCAGTCACAATACTTTTGCAGATGATTTATTTATAGTTTGTTATCCTAATGAGGAGTCTTTTCTCATTGTTAGAACTCTCTATTGGAATTCTAAAAATACTCAGGTCTCTTGCCCAATAGAAGCAAAAGCAAAATCTACATTGCTGGCCTTAATGAAGCAAGTAAGAATACCTCTGCTCAATCTCAGAATTCTAGCAAGGAGCACTTTTAGTCAAGTACTTTGGAGTCTCTTTTATAACTACAAAGTTCAAACCTATAAACTACAAGGAGCTAATTGATAAAATGTTGGTGAGAATTAAAAGTGAGCCAATAAATCCCTTTCATATGCTGGTAGAGTGACAATCATCAAATTTATTTTATTCAACATTCAGGTATATTGGAGCCTCCACTTTATACTTCCCCAAGAGCATATGCAAATATATTGAACAGATTCTAAGGAACTTCCTTTGGGTTGGACCTGAACCTAAAAAAGCCTGTTGCAAAGTAGCTTGAGATAATATATGCAAATCACATAATAAGAAAAGGCTTGGAATAAGAAAGATAATAGATTGGAACAAAGCAGCAATGCTTAGACATCTATAGGCAATATGCACAAACAAATACTCAATTTGAGTGAAATGGTGCAAGACCTATCTGTTGAAAGGAGCTTTTGGAGTGTTAGTATTCTCCAAGATTGCTCATGGAGTTGGAGAAAATTATTGAAGTTAAGGGAATAAGCCATTCGTGATTCAAAATATGAGATCAGAAATGGCTTGGAGGCCTTATTGTGGTATAGTAATTGGAACCCACTTGACCCACTCATTCTAAGATATGACCCCAAACTAGCACATGATGCAGATATGCCTATTCAAGCGCTTATATCAGCTATAATTCAAGAAAATAGCTAGGCTTGGCCCTATCTTACAAAATGGGAACTTCAAGAGATTATAAATAGGCATACACTAGATTATCAACCATCTTCAAGGAAGTAAGATGTATTTAAATGGACTACTTTTTCATTATCTTTTTACATAGCTGTAGATACTTGGAATAGCATTAAAACCCAATGGTTGAAAGTTACATAGTATAAGCTACTTTGGTTTCAAAAACAAATTCCTAAGCATGGCTTCATACTATGGCTAGCCATCTAAGGAAAACTTAGCACAAAGGGCAAACTACTCAAATGGGGAAAAATTAATAATCTTTCATGCAATCTTTGCAAGGAAGCAGGAGAAGATCTTAACCATCTCTTCTTTGGGTGCAAATATTTAGCTGATTTAAGGAATCAAGTTTATGAACTCTATCAATTAAGTAAACAACATCGCAACTGGATGGATGAGGTGAATTGATTCAAAGGCAAAATAAGCGGGAAATCATTTTCTAGTATTACAAGGAAAATTGCATGTGTTACTACAATCTACCACATATGATTGGAAAGGAATCGAAAAATATTCACAGGCATTACTGTTTCTTGTACTGATTTAATTTGTTGATGTACATAATAAAAGTATAAATATAGATATATGCACAAATTGGAGAATACCTATTAGAATATAATGTAATACTGGAGGAATACGCTCGTGATTTTGTATTTACTTCTCCCATAATCCAAATGAAAACTTACTTAACAAAAAAAAAAAAAGAGGGCCTACAATTTTAAGATTTAATTTTTTTTCATTTTTCATAAATTAAACATGGAACAACTTACCTAATAAAAAAATAATAACTTACCAAAAAAAAAAAAAACATGGAACAACATATGAAGTTTGAAATGCAAATTGTTACCAACAAAAGGGCAAATGAGAAGTCTGACCATCAAAAGACATTTCAAAGAACAAATTGGTTCGCACAGCAATCGTAAGGGCTCTCTCTCTCTCTCTCTCTCTCTCTCTCTCTCTCTTATTTTCCAACTTATGCAAGATAATTAACTCATAACAGGTACGCATTGGTGAAAATAGATATGATTTCCAAAATCTTATTCAACAATCTCCTTGTCATAACGTAAGAATTTCAGCTAGGGGGTAGGTTTACAGTATATACAAAATCGAATTAACTAGGTTTAATTTTTTAGATTCGGAATCTTACGCCTTATGTTACAAAATTAAATTCAATTAGAATAACTCAATTTTGATCAAATTAGTCTAATTTTATAGTATATTAGGGTTCTTATGGACAAAATAAACCTTCTAAAATTGAATTATATTGGTTAAAATTTAAAATATGATAACTCCATAACCAAAATATTAAACAACAGACATTTACATGGCCTTGAGTTTAACCTAAAACACGATTCGCCAAGTTTTTGAGAGGAAGAGTATATACATGGTCTTAAGCTTAACTCAAATTATAATTACACACCACCACTCACTTGTTCAATTCCATTTGCACGCACTTAGACTAGTCAAAACTTTATGACTAGTCAAAACTTTATCTTTTTGTCAAACATGCGTGGAAGTAATTGTACATGGTTTTAAGTTCAACCCAAAAAATACGAGTCGCCCAGGTTTTTGAGGGGAAAAAAACCTTATACATGGTCTTGACTTCAGTCAAAATGACATTTACACACCATTATTCACCTGTTCAATTCTATTTTACACACATTTAAGTTGGTTAAAACTTTATTTATTTATTTATTTTTGTTAAACATGAAAGGAAGTGACTATTTATTTTATTGACAATTCTACTAGTCCTCAATCTTTTATTTAGAACCCCTCTTCCATGCATTTGGGAGTGTCAAAACTGTCTTTTTTTGTTAACATGAGTAAAAGAGACAATTTGTCTTGGTAACAATTCTAATAATCCTCTGTCTTCTGTCTAAACACCCTCCTTCATAGGAAAATTCAAGACTTAGAAAAATCATCATTTTTTTCCTTTCACATGTAGAGTTAGAAAAAAACAAAAGAGAGGAGTTAAAGATTTTCGCTTTCACATATAGATTTAATGAAATACAAAAGAGAGAGTAGTTAAAGATTTTTCCTTTCACATATAAAGTTAGAAAAATACAAAAGAGAGTAGTTAAAGACAATGTTGATTGGCAATGTAAATATTTTGTGGTGCTTTTTATATTTACGAAAAATCGATATATTCTTGAGAGATAGACATCTAATAAGATCCAAAAGTACCAGTATAAGTCTGAGGGGATTTAAATATATAGTGTTAACATTAATTTTAGATCAATCTTGTTAAATAATTCTATCTAGGTTTCAATTGTACTAATTTCTAATTTTTTATTTCAATTTTCAACATCATGTACACAAACATTTTACAATTAACACATCGGTTGGTAATTTTTTAGATTCAAAATTGAACCTATCTCTTATTACAATTAATTCAATGCGACTCAAAATAATTAAATTGATTCAATTTTTTACTATTTTAGATATCTTGTGCAGTCCTAATTTAAGCTAATTGTGCTTCAACTTGACCTCATCTTTACAATAATTTACAATAAATTCCACATGATTAGGGCAGTAAATTGATGAATGCTAGCCTTAATGGTTGATTGCCAACCAAATAAAGTACCATAGACCTAGTTATTTATTTGGATTCTAGGTAGATAAATTTGCAGTTGCACAAACTCCTATCAAATATGTTCAGAAAGAGATTAGCCTTAAAAGCCAGAATGCAGTGGTTGGGTAATGAGTTGGGTCATATGCAGGAAAATTGTTGAATGAAATGGTGTTTTAAATTTTGGTCGTTGATTGACACTGACAAATTGAATTCATGAAATTTCGCGCAAGTTCAAATGAAATATCTCTTCGGGTAAGGGGGGAGCAGTAGCCCGATAACTGCAGCAGCTGCAATTTTTTTTTTTGGTAAGTGCAGCAGCTGCAATTATTAGAACAGTGCCATTTTGTCTAGAAAAATGGTGAGTTTTGTTGGACGATAAAATTGACTGCTGAGTGAAAAAAAATTATAAATAAAAATAAGGGTAAAGTATAAAAAATACCCTTACAGTTTATCCTCAGTATCACTTTGGTCTCACACGTTTCAATTACAAGAATCAAATCCCTACACTTTCAGTTAAGTATCAATTCAGTCATTCCGTTAGTTGACCGTTAAAAACAACTGTTAGATTGAAATGACACTGATGGTAAACTATAAATGTAATTACCATTTTATCCTCAGTCTAACGGTTATTTCTAACAGTCAACTAACAGAAATACTAAATTGATACTTGATCGAAAGTGTAGGGATTTAACTGTTGCAATTGAAACGTGTAGGACCAAAGTGATACTGAGAGCAAACTGTAGAGGTATTTTTTGTACTTTACCCTAAAAATAATTAATTTTTTATTTGATTAGGTTAGAATATAAAATAAAATAAAAAATATTTTTAATATGAGTAAGTAACTTTTAATAACTTTATAGTGTTTGGTATAATAAATATAAATTTTTAGTAACGTTTGATAATTTTTTATGTATTTGGTAAAAATTTTTGAAACTTTTGAATTGGGTTAAAGTGAAATAATAATTATACTCCTCCCCAACTTATCAAAAAAATTGATGTGTTGGCAACCTACCACATAGGATTATTAACAACTTTTGTACCAAAAGTTTGTGTTTATTATTTTTAATATACTTAAGTAACTTTTAACAAATTTTAAGTGTATAGTAAAACAAATAGAAATAAATAAAAATAAAAATAGTTACTTTTTATAAGTAACTAATTTTTAATATGCTTGTTAACAATATAAATGTAAATAAATTTTATTTTAATTTAATTTATAACATATTTTTCTTATACCAAACTAAACTTAAGTGTTTTTTTTTAATTTTAAAGGGTAATTTATGAAAGGTAATTATATTTATTCAAATTATATATAAGTACATGAGAATTTTTTAATTGAAGAACAAACACCAAAAAGTATATATAAGTACATAAAAATTTATATTTGTTTTACCAAATACCAAAAAGTTATTAAAAGTTACTTACTCATATCAAAAATATTTTTATTTTATTTTATTTTCTAACTTAATCAAATAAAAAATTAACTGTAGTTATTGGAACGGCGCCGTTTTGTCTAGAAAAATGGTGGGTTTTGTTGGACGACAAAACTGAATTGCTAAGTTAAAAAAATTATAAATAAAAATAATTAATTTTTTATTTGATTAGGTAAGAAAATAAAATAAAATAAAAAATATTTTTAATATGAGTAAGTAACTTTTAATAACTTTTTGGTGTTTGGTAAAACAAATATAAATTTTTAGTAACGTTTGATAATTTTTTTTTGTGTTTGGTAAAAATTTTTGAAACTTTTGAATTGGTTAAAGTGAAATAATGATTATACTCCTCGCTAATTTATCAAAAAAAATTGATGTGTTAATAACCTGTCATATAGGATTATTAACAACTTTTGTACCAAAAGTTTGTGTTTATTATTCAAATTATTTTTAAAGTTTGTGTTTATTATTTTTATCATTTTCATCCTGCAAATGAAGTTTAAGTAAAACTACAATTTCTTATTCTTATGTTCTTCAATTAAAAAAAAAATCTTATGTCCTTATATATAATTTGAATAAACATAATTACTTTTCATAAATTACCCTTTAAAATTTTAACAAAAACACTTAAGTTTAGTTAGGCATAAGAAAAATATGCTATAAATTAAATTAAAATAAAATTTATTTACATTTATATTGTTAACAAGCATATTAAAAATTAATTACTTATAAGAATTAACTATTTTTATTTTTATTTATTTCTATTTATTTTACTACACACTTAAAATTTACTAAAAGTTACTTACGTATATTAAAAATAATAAACACAAACTTTTGGTACAAAAGTTGTTAATAATCTTATGTGATAGGTTGCCAACACATCAATTTTTTTGATAAGTTGGCGAGAATATAATCATTATTTCACTTTAACTCAATTCAAAAGTTTCAAAAATTTTTACTAAATATACAAAAACTTATCAAACATTACTAAAAATTTATGTTTATTTTACCAAACACTAAAAAGTTATTAAAAGTTATTTACTCATATTAAAAATATTTTTTATTTTATTTTATTTTCTAACCTAATCAAATAAAAAATTAATTATTTTTATTTATAATTTTTTGTCACCCAGCAGTCAGTTTTGTTGTAACAAAACCCACCATTTTTCTGGACAAAACGGCGCCGTTCCAATAACCGCAGCCGGCTACTGCTCCCCCCCCCCCACTCTATCTCTTCCATTTGTCTTGTCAAAATGCCCACCACCTCCTCTCAACACTGTTCTCAAGTTCCATTCCACTCCACAACGTTTAGACTACTCCTAACAAAAATTCAAGTTTCATTCCACTCCACAACGCTTAGACTACTCCCAACAAAAATTCAAAAGTCGTTGGTCAATTCCCAAATACGTCTCTATCATCCCACAATGCTTAGACTACTCCCAACAAAAATTCAAAAGTCGTTATTCAATTCCCATGTAATTCTCTATCACGCCCACAACGTTTAGACTACTCCCAACAAAAATTCAAAAGTCGTTATTCAATTCCCATGTAATTCTCTATCACGCCCACAACGTTTAGACTACTCCCAACAAAAATTCAAAAGTCATTATTCAATTCCCATACACTTCTCTATATTATTGTCATAACTTGTAGATACTGCAAACAAACATTAGATTGATAAATAAACACCTTATCTTATTTGTCAAATAATATTTTTGTAGAAAGTACTTCTGTTTGAATTAAGGGTGGGATCAAAATTATATAATGTCTTAGGCTGGGTAAATTAGAAACTTACATAGAGTTGATTAGGATTAGTTTAAAATTTACTTAGTAAACTCCCCTTTTTTTTTTCTGCACTAAACCTGAACCCCACCACAACCTTTTCTTACCCTTTGCCCCTACATTAAGCCATAAAATGGTGTGAAGAGTGGTAGAATTATAATTAAAATAAATTTTTATAAATTTATTATATTCGAGTGATAGGTACAAGTATTTAACATAATTCTAATTCCTTTTCTTTTCTTTTTTTTTTTTTCTTTTTTTTCGGGGTTGCATCATTCTATCTTTAATTTTTTATTCTCAATTTAATTCCATTGCCCCTCTTACGAGGAAGTCAGAGGTCCTATGATTTGAGCATTACGCATGTTGTAAAAAAGAAGCAAGGGCTGCAAATCACCAGTGAATATTATGTTTTCTCTGTTTCCATTTAGGTAATAGTCGTGCAAAAAAATTAAATACTCAAAGCAGATGCTAAACCTGGCATATCGATCAATAGACATAAAAAGGCAACAATATCGCGCACCGCAGATTTGGATAAGGAGAGAGGGGCTGCAATCGGGGGTCGACTGCAGGCCGCAGCAGTCGATCCCAAAACGATGCCGTTTCGGCGTTTTTCATTTTAAAACGATGTCGTTCTACTTGAGTCCCTATATTCGAATATAAGTTGATATATTCGAATATGAATTGATGTATTCGAATACGAGAACTTAAGTGAACGGCGTCGTTTTGAGGAAAAAAAATACAAAAACGACGACGTTTTGGATCAATTGCAGTAGCTGCAATCGACCCTCAACCGTAACCCCCGAGTCCATTTGGATACGTATATGGACCACAGAAGTCAACAGTCAGAAATGGTGGTTGCGACACTGTAGCATTTATCACCTGAGACCATATAGACTAATGGTCAGATCCAACAGTCACAGGGGCCTCTAATTTTCATAGCAGATCGAGACCGAGAAAAGAAAAAACAAATCTTAGCCCGCAAACTAATTTCTTAAGTTGATTTGTTGACTTTGGTATTGTTCAAAAAAAAAAAAAAGAAAGAAAAAGGAAAAAAAAAAAGTAAAAAGTGAAAGCAAAAATAAGCTGAGGCCAAAATAATGAGGCAATCAAAATTAAATAAACACTAATTTTTTCATACGAAAATTTGGGGAAAAAAATCAATGAAATCTGTCTTCTATAAAAAATAAAAAAATTACCCAAAAAATTACAAACTCGTTTTCAAGCTCAAAAAAAAAAAAAAAAAATTCTACTAAATAAACCACAGCAGCTAAGTCGTAAGTATCTAAAAAATCTTTCCAAAAATATATTATAAACCCCATAATTTTTTACGAATCAAAAATTACGTCTAAAATAATATTTAATAATAAAACCCTAAACTTACTAATTCTTACAAATCCTTTTGAGTTTCTGACATTCTAACTAGCCCTAAAATTCATTTGCAATTGCGTCGACGTCAAATAACATCCCAAATATTACGGTGTTGGATCTGATAACAAAAATCCAAGTATGTTTCCAAAGAGACCAACACCTCTGTCGCCATGTGGCATCTACAAACAATCACAAACCTGAATAGACATAAAATTCATTTGTAATTACGTCAACATCAAATAACATCCCAAATATTACGGTGTTGGATCTGATAACAAAAATCCAAGTATGTATCCAAAGACACCAACACCTCTATCGCCATGTGGCATCTACAAATAATCACAAACCTGAAGAGACAATTGTCGTACACACTGTCAATACTCACGTTGCTATATATCTATATGTATGTATGTATGTATGTGGTAGACAGATCTTCAAAGCATAAGATAACTTTCTTCAATGTTGCTCAAAATCATAGCCCTCTTTCTTTTACTTCCCTTACAAGTGAATTCTTCAGAGGCAAGAACCTGGATCAAAGCAGGATATTGGTATTCTGGTTCTGCCTTCCCCACTCCAGACATAGATTCAACTCTTTTTACTCATCTTATTTGCGCTTTTGCACGCATCAATCCTTCTTCCTACCAACTCTCCATCCTCCCCTCTGATGAACCATACTTTTCCACCTTTACCGATATTGTCAAACAAAAGAACCCATCCATTATCACGCTTCTGTCCATCAAGGTTGATGATGCAAGCTCAAACTTCTTTCCAATGGTTAGTCAAGCTTCTCGCAGAAACTTTTTCATTGAATCCTCGATCAAAACAGCCAGGCTTTATGGCTTTCATGGCATAGATCTTTGGGGTGTTCCACCAACCACGAGCACCAACATGACCAATATAGGAACTCTCCTTGACGAGTGGCGAGCTGCTATAAACTCCGAACAAAAGAATTCTAGCCAATCACGACTCATCTTGACCATGGCAGGTCATTACTTACCTACCAAAGATTCCTGCCAGCTTACCCCATAAACTCAATAAAAAGGAGCATAGACTGGTTACATATTATAGCATATGATTATCACTTGCCTTCAAGGGAGAATTTTACAGGTGCTCATGCTGCCTTATACGACCCCTCAGGCCACGTTAATACAGATTATGGTATAAAGCAATGGATTGCCTAAAGGATTACCAGCTAGCAAGATGGTTTTGGGCTTGGCATACCATGGCTACTCTTGGATACTTGTAAACCCTAAAGATAATAGAATTGGTGCACCAGCAAAAGGCCATATGGCCAACTCAGAAGATGGATCAATGAACTACAGGTATATCAGGTGGTACATGAAAAGTTATGGAGCTTCCTCAGCGTACAATGCAACTTACTGTGGTTAATTACCTCACCATTGAATCATTCTGGATCGGTTTTGATGATGTGGAGGCCATAAGAACTAAAGTATCTTATGCAAAGGATATGGGACTTCTTGGTTACAACGTATGGCAAGTACCCAATGATTACAATTGGGTGCTTTCTAAGGCAGGTAAGCCAGTAATTTATCCCTCCTCAGTTTTCTCATCTTGACATACAAGTTGAAACTGTACAATATTCCCAAGTGGAGACTTGAATCTCATTATTGAATGACAACCCCTGAAGCGATCAACATCTTGTGTAACTTCATCTCATTACTACTCTACAATAGGTAAAACTTGTATATAGAGACATGTAACGAACAAGACTTGTCAACTTGCATAAACTTCTCTGACTGGTCTGCTACCTTAACCTGTTTGTTAAAACAGAAAACAGTATTAGCATGAATCAATGGTAACTTGATAGGAAAAGAAAGCTTAAAACATAAGGCAGTAAAAAGGGGACTCTTTCTCCACTAAAGTATAACATAATTAAATGACAAAATCTTCCAGAGTTCTCAGATAATAACCCATCTGTGCAGCTCAAGGGGAAGGCAGAAGACGAAGAAACAAAGAATCATTATTGGTGATTCTGCTACCTACAATTTCTGTACTTACTTTCCTCCTGGGCACTGTGATATGGTATTTGCAGAGAAGGGTACTCAAAAGGCAAGGTAATATGGTCATTAAATAGACGCCAACTTGTACTATGGAAATATTTACATATTTCATTGTTGCATTATTGTTTCAGGGATAATGGATAGAGGAAAAAGGTCTGCAACTCCTAATTGCAAAAACAACGCATCTCATGATCTGCAAGTAATCAGTTTTACAGGCATCAAAGTAGCCACAAATAACTTTTCGAGTGAATATAAACTGGGAGAGGGCGGATATGGACCTGTTTGTAAGGTAATATTTCATAACTCAATCTATGTATATAAATATTTAAATTGAAAAAATAAAATAAATTAAGATGATGATGATATGAACTATTCCATTAACTGCCAGGCCAAGGAGAAGAAAAAGAAAATAAAGGCCCTAAATAAACTTTTTAAGCCTGCAATGACTGGCAAGTGCAAAACATTCCCTATAAGCTCAACAAAGAGATCAGCTATTGCCAGTATGATACAATCTCAACACACTATACCAGCGCACGGCTCTCCTAACAATTATGTCATCAGAATCTTAGTAGGCCAGAAGGCCCAAACCCCCTTGTGCTCACCCCCAAAATTAATAATGTAAAATTGTAAATTCAGTAATCTAGACAATCACTGTCATCGTCATTTTTATCTTAGTTTGATGTACTCAACCATTCATAACCTCTTCATTATTCCACAAAGTTTTGGAGCTTGACTATCAATTGTATACATTACTTCACAATGAGAGCACCAAAAAAAAAAAAAACATAAAAATGGGTTAACTTCTTTTTAATGGTAGCGCAAATATCTGAAGGCCAAAAAAAAAAAAAAATCTGTTGATCTAGTTGATATACTAACTAGGTGGGATTGTGTTAGGGTCAATTACCAGATGGACAGGCAGTTGCTGTGAAGAGACTTTCTGAAACTTCTAAACAAGGAGCCGAGGAGTTCAAAAATGAGGTTACACTCACTGCAAACCTTCAACATGTCAATCTAGTCCGACTTCTTGGATTTTGCATGGAAAGGGAAGAAAAGCTGCTGATTTATGAGTACATGCCAAATAAAAGCTTGGATTTCTACCTCTTTGGTATGCAATCTCATATGATCCTATTTATATAGTTAATGAGTGATTGTTCAGCCTAGCCGAGGAAACCCCCTGCATGTCACTGCAATCCTGAAATCTTTTTTTTCTTTCTTTTTTTTTTTTTGGGGGGGGTAATTTTCACAACTAAATTATGTTTTATTTGAAATGAAGACAAAAACACCCAAAAATTTACATTTTATAAGGGTAGGATGGCAACATCAGGATATTAGCCATTCTTAAAGAATTGTTACCTGATGACAGACTATTTCCTAGCAAACTTACTTCTATAATAGAAGGGAGTTGGCAAGGATGACATTCAAATTAATCCCAATTATGTTCAGGGACTAATTGATGAATCAACACTAATGCACCTTGGTATCTCTAGGGGGTTGTGGTTTCAATCCAAAAGTGGAATAAATATATGTACATGGGTGTAATTTGAGATTTTTTATGTTCCATATTATTTTGACCAAAAAAAATGATAACAGAGGTTTTGATACCATATATAATGTGGAACAATTGCTACATAGAACCACTTGTCTGAGGTGCACAATTCCGCATTTTAGTCCTACAAAATTTTCAACAAGAGGTACAACAAGTCATGCTACACACCATTAGACTTGAAAACAAGGTCCCCATCAGATTGTAATTTGATCTCCAATTCCTACATGAATTATCAAGAACGAATTATTATTTATTTATTATCATAACTTATATTTGACACAGATGCAAATAGACGGTTCTTATTCGATTGGGAGAAATGGGTTCATATCATTGAGGGGGTTACTCAGGGGCTTCTATATCTCCAAGAATATTCAAGATTCACAATAGTTCACAGAGATTTGAAGGCCAGTAACATCTTACTGGATAATGAGATGAAACCTAAAATATCAGATTTTGGTATAGCCAAAATTTTCAAGAAAGATGAACACGAAGCAAACACAAGCCGAATTGTGGGAACATAGTAAGTAAATTAAGCCTCAAATCTCTCATGCAGACATGTTCTATTATCAACACTCAGTACTCTTGTTGATTCCTAAATTAAATGCAGTGGTTATGTTCCTCCGGAATATGTAAAACGAGGCATATACTCCACAAAGTATGATGTTTATAGTTTTGGAGTTCTACTCTTGCAAATCATAAGTGGAAAGAAGACTTCAAATTTATATGGTCAACATAAAAATCTAAATCTTCTAGAATATGTAAGTTACTTCAAGAAGACTTTATATTACGATAGTAGTTCAAAGTCTTGCATGCAAAGAAGAAAAGATAATTAATCGAGAATTGATGTTGTTAATATTTTCAGGCGTATGAAATGTGGAAAGGTGACAAAGGCAAGGAGTTTATGGATCCACTGCTTGATGATGCATATTCGTCGTGTAAGCTCATGCGATGCATGCATGTGGCTTTGCTATGCATCCAAGAAAAGTGGCAAGATCGGCCATCCATGTTGCAAGTATCTTCAATGCTTAAAAATGAAACAGAAGTTTTGCCAACTCCTAAAATGCCTGCTTTCTCAATAAACAAAGACAAAGAAGAAGCAAATTTCACACCACGACAAGAAACTTGTTCTGTCAATGATGCAACAGTATCTGAAGTTGCACCACGATAAAAGTCTTTGGGAATTATGCTATTTCTTCCCCGTTCCAACTTCCTAGTCCTTCCTGGTGTTGATCCAGCATCCTAAGAAAATTCATCATCCTCTTAGCCTAAAGACAAAAAAATGTAAACATGATGCAAGATTGAATCAATAGTCTTGCGATCCAATGTTTGAATCAAAGGAGAGTGGTAGAAAGAGCTATAATTGGTGACATGGAAGCCACGGTGAGTGATAATAGACTAACAAGCGATTTGAACTGCATCAAGTTGTCGGGTTGCTTGTTATTCTCCATCTTGCAGTCCTTGGTGTCAGTCTTGCGCTGTTTAGATATAATATGTTAATCTATTTTTTTATAAAATATATACATATATAGTTCATGTTTTGAGTCTGAAGATCATATATATAACCCCGTTTGGTAACGCTTTTGTTTTATGTTTTTCTGTTTATATTTTCAAGATTTTGTAAACTGGCAACAAAAACGACATATTTGTTAAATCTATTTACGTTTTTTTTTTCTCAAAAAAATGAAAATTTAAACAGAAAAATGTATACTGAAAAAATGTATTTTCACTGTGTTTGCCTTTTCTGTTGCAAACATTTTGTCAATTATAATACTTTATCCATTTTTGTTACATCATATATATTTCATGTTTTGAGTCTGATGATCATATATATAGAAAACAGGCTTGGTTTTGCTTTGTCTAGTTTCTTTTTTTTTTCTTTTTTTCTTTTTTTCTTTTTTTTTAAATTATGTTTTTTCAACTTTTGAGCCCATCGCTCATATTAGCAAATAGCCTTAGTAGCCATAAAATGTGGCATGTAGCATCCCCTAATAAATTCTAACTTGTAGCAAGAATGACTCGGAAACTAGAATTATGGTGAGCTAGTTATGCCTAAATTCAGATTCTAAGAAAAATTATATATTTTCAAGTTTCTTGTCCTCAGCTCAGATTTAGTGAAGGGCCTCAATGGCTATGAAGGGTTCAAGAATTGGAGTTCTGGTAAACTAGTTATGCCTAAACATAGCTTTTAAGTAAAATTTCACTTCTCACGATTCGGGTCCAATTCCCAAATTTGGCAAATGGTCTCGAACGACCAAGAAATTTGACACCTATTATCATCTAATCATTTCTAATTTCAAATTGAACCATTAAATGTGGCTTGCGAACACAACTAAATCCGGGTCGTCCTTATATGTGTGTCTCTGGAGTTCAAAAACACAGCAGGAAACCCCAAAATTAAAAAAAAAAAAAAAAATTGAACACATATACACGCAGAGTTAGTTAAATCTTAGGCTTCACATGTATAAACACACATACACACAAGGGTGAGAGAGAGGAGGGAGGGACAGCAGCGGCGGTGGCGGGGCAGCGAGAGGCAATGACCAGGGCGGGGCGGGCAGCGGTAGTGGCTGCGGCGGCGGCGGCATTGAGGTGCCGAAGTCGGCTGAAGCGTCGGCGGCGGCGTTGTGTTCTGAATTTGGAATTTTGGGAGGAATGCACAGACAGCCCATGGAAGAAGAAGGTGTAGGGATTGGCTGGGGGTTAAATTTAGGTTTTGAAATTTTAATTTATAAATTCAATTAATTTTCAAATAATTATTGTTAAAATTTTATTTTATTTACACTTCACATGTAATCCTTTCTATTCTACTTTCTCTTTTATTAATTAAAATTACATAATTCTTCATTTATCTTTTCGCATATATTTTACATATTTATAATATCATAAAAATTTTTATACAAAACTCAATCAATGAAATAATTATAATTTTATAAATGCCTTTATTTTGTAATAAAAATTATTTTTAAAATATATACGAAAAATAATTTATCAATTTTTCTAAAAGATTTTGATAAGTGGACATGTAATTACATTCTAATTTTTTTAACAATTTTACTTATGCATATGAATTAACTTACTATAATAAAATTTTCTAACCTTCAAATTAAAAAAAAAAAACTTTTGTTACTAAAAAAAATTAAAATTAATTTTTTCAAAGAAAAGATGCTTATACTTTATTTGATAAATCTGTCTATAATTTTTTTTTAATTTGTCTAAATCTATGGATATTCAATTCATTGACTTCTTTAATTAGAATTTTATAGTAGCTTTAATTTTTTTTTTCTAGATGAATAATAAGAAAAAAAATCAGTGATTTTATTTTAAATTTAGGATCAATGAGAAAATTTAGCAAAAGTAAGGGACGATTAAAATTTTAAATTTAAAAGTACTCTTATTTTTAAGTTTAAAGGTTTTATGTAAAAAAAAATATTTTAAAAGCGTAAAATAAATTATATTTTCATTTATATTTTTAGAAATTATATAAAAATAAATTTTAATTTATTTTATAATGTAATCAAATAAGAAAATAACTTATTCCATTTCAATTTATTTAAAAACTTTTGTCATTTTTTATCATATTGATTTTTTTTACAAATATTTCATAAATTATTTAGTTTAACATTTATGACACTTATATTTATTTCATTACATAATTTTTAAAATATATTACTAGATTATAAGAATTAAAAAGATCATATAGAATCTTGTTGAGTGACTTGATAATGATGGCAAGAACTAAAATAACAAAAAATTTATAAACAAAAGAAATAAAATAAATTAATTATTTATTTTATTAAATTACGAAATAAAATAAGAAAAAATTTATTTTTATATGATTGTTAAAATTATTAGTATAAAAATATATTTTAGTCATTAAAAATAATTTTGTCTATTCTCTGGTAAGCCTAAAAGTATTTATTCAAATTAAAAAAAAATTCTTTACAAATGGTAATTATGTCATTTCAAATTAGACTTACGAATAATTAATCAAAAAATGATAGTTTTATAATTTTATTTAATGAAAAATTTAAATTACATTTTCAGTAGTCACTAAATAAAATATGTTGACAATATTTTTTATTATCACCAAAAACTCGTCACTGGCCCACTTTTCTTATAATTACAATTTAAGAATCAAAGTTCCAGTGAACTAGTTATGCTTAAATCTAGTTTTTGAATTGCTTTTTTAATAGTTTCGAATATTGTGCTCATATAGATAGCTTTGAAATTTGACAAGCAACATCACTTAATTATTTGTGCTTTGTAAAAACTGATGACTAAATAATATAAATGTCAATGAACCTATTAATGTAATACTTGGCATTTATTTTGTCTATTTATGTGTAATTTTAGGTCAGTAAAGTACTTATTTTAAGATTTAGTTGATTTGTTTTATTTTTCTTGAACCGAGTGTAGTCCGAATTAGTAATTAGTTGGACAATTGGACAAAGAGCCCATTTCCCTTTTTTCTTTTTTATTTCTTTTTCTTCTTTGGCTCGGCTCATAGAGATGAGAGAAAAGAGAGAGAGAATAGAGAAAGTAGAAGGAGAAAGTGCGATTCGGCTGCGAACATTGTGGTGATGTTCATTTTCAATGGTTTGGCTTCGGCAAGAGAAATAAGCTTTTAAAGGTTGGGAGCTCAATTGGTTTTATCTACTTTTCTTTTTTTCTCTTTGAATTTGAGGTAGGTGAGACTTATATTCGTATTCTAGATGTTGTTAGGATTATTTTAATATATATATATATATTATATATGTGCTTGATTTGGTAAAATATCATGTGATTCGTGCATATATATATATATATATATATATATGAATGCAGTTATATATATGCTTATAAATGTGAATATCTTGCATATATTCGAGTTATTCTTTGATTAAATGTCAAAGAAACAGGTGATTTATATGTTTAAGTATTTGTACATGAGTTATTATTGAGATTGAAGCTTAAAATGGTGATTTGGAGCAACGTTTTGTTGGAAACGAGCCTAAGAACTAGGCATTGGACTCTAGTGTCCAAACCGGCCAATTAGGGTGTCCAGACCGGCTGGTATAGGTGTTCGAGCTTGGGTGTCCGGATTGTAGCTTGGGGTGTCCAAACACTAGTATGATAGATTTTCAGGAAAATGTGAAATTTAGTTTTTAATTATATTTTGTGCCCAAACTATATTATATTATGGATTTCTAATGAATAAGTAAACCCCAAATCATCATCAAGGCTAATGTGAATGTATTTTTATATTGAGATGATATTTATTTACATGATTGAGCATACATGCACACAGGGTTAGGGTGGTATCATCCGATTTGTGTTGTGATTATTGATTGGCCGATAGTGTCATATTTATATTGTGATGTGCTGAGGTATAGGTTATATATATAGATGGGATCCATGATTTAAGAAAAATGATAAAATGAGATTTTGAAAAATATAAGATGATCCTTAGTCGATATATGTAACTAGAGCTTAACTTGACTATAGCCGAACCCTACATGAGATAAGTAGATACCTGACTAAGGGCGTAACACAGTTCCTTAACAGAAGAATCATGGGATGTAACACAGTTCCCCTAAGTCTTACACCAATTGGGGTATAACACGATTTTTCATTCGATTTACATATATATTAGGGTTAATTACCTTTAGACCCCCTGTACTTAGGTCGAAAATCACTTAGACCCTCTTAACTTCAATATTATGCACTAATACCCCTTGTACTGTTTACCAAAGTGCAAGCCTTAACACTGTTACGTTAACTAATAAAATTACAAAATTACCCTCTTCTTCTTCACTACCCTCTTTCTCTCTTATCTGTTCTACCCTCTTTCTTTTCAAACAAGAAAACCCAAATCAAAACAAAACTCTAACCACACAAATTTTCACAGAAATCTTAATTAAAATCAAAATCAAATTTAAATATATGAAACCAAAACTTATCGAGATGATAGAGTATCGAATAGAACAAAAATAAGAAACAAGTACACACACACATACATATATATACACATGTATACATGTATATATGTGCATGTATAGATTTGATTTCCAAGTTGGGTTGTGAATCACCAGATACCCAAAGGAGTGAAGGTCGAAATTTGAAATCAAAATATCAACTAACTACTAACTTGGAGGCTCATAGAATAATGATTTTCAAAAACATCAACAGCTTTACAACTTTCATAGTTTGATTATATAATTTTCCTCGTCATTGTCTCCAAAATCAAAATCAAAATCAAATATATGAAATCAAAACTCATCGAGATACTAGAGCATCAGCTAGAGCCAAAATAAGCAACACATGCACACACACATACATATATATACACATGTATACATGTATATATGTGTGTGTATAGATTTGAACTTACAAGTTGGGTTGTGAACCATCGATTACCCAAAGGAGTGAAGGTCGAAATCTGAACGAAGGAAAGAAGAAGTAGAGAAGATAGGATTTATGTGACCTTCAACAGCTTCTCCCACACTTTGATCTGAAGCTTCAGGCGAAAGAAAAGAAGATGGCACACAAGTCTGCTCCTTTGACTCAAGGGCATTTTTGTCTATTTATTTTTTATTTTTTTTGAAATATTGAACACTTGCACTTTTTCTAAACGTGAATCTCAAGCGCCGTTAACTTTAACAGATCCATCCAAGTTTTTACTTTAGTGAATAGTATAGGGGATATTAGTGCATAAATACTTAAGTTGAGGGGATCTAAGTGATTTTCTACCCAAGTACAGGAGATGTAAAGACAATTAACCCTATATATAAAGATATACGTTTACCGTGAGCATAAAACGATGCGATTGGTGACCCCCGTGTGTGTGCTAAGCATCATCCATCCTAAGATAAGGTAGGGATAGATAGAAATTAAAGAATTGCATTACATCACATGTGCATTACCATATCATATTTTGGTTGATATTATTGTGAGTTATGCTATATGTTTGATTACTGTTCATTCATACACACTTGCACTATCCTACATACAGGGCATGTGTACTTATCCCATCCATATTACAGGTGATCCACGCTAGGCCAGGGAGTAGCCACCTAGAGTTGAATTAAGACTGATGAATTGACCTAACACGTGATTTATTTATACTTGGATGAATGTATCTTTATTTGTGCGACCCGAGGTGTGGGTCCCAAACTAGATATTTTTATGAGCTTATTTATTAATAATATTTATTTGGCTGTATAAGTCTTGGATTGAGTTACTGAGGTATGATATTAGATTTATCGTGATTGATGTTATTTTTTATTTATTTAATATGAGAATGAGAAACATGTTTTGTTACTCTGATGGTTATTATTATATTATGAGTTAACCTTAGTATAGGTTTTTATTTAATTTATTTAGTTCCTATATTCTCATATCATCCGTTCTGGACAATTAAATTAGGGGTGTGACGTTGTATATAAATGTAGTATTTTTTAAATTTTTTTTTCTTTCGTGTTTCAAGTCTAGTGCTTAAAATTAACTACCATCTTCATATGGCCTTGAATTTGGCATGCAGTATCATTTAATATTTTGTGAATTCTAGAAATAAATCTTTTTAAGGATTAAAGCCTTATTGAGTTAAATATGCTTAACTCTAGTTTTTACCCCTCCTAAAAGGAAAAAAGAAAAAAAAAAACAGTTTTTTTTTCAAGTTTTTAAGTCCATAAAATTTGACACCTTACAATGTTTAATCATTTATGATTTATAGGAACAAATAACTCAAAATTTAGAGTCTTGGTGAGCTACTTAAGGGTTTTTTTCCCCCTTCTTTTTTAATTTTGCTTTTTTGTTTTTTTCAATTTTGAGTCAAGTACTCATATTTAGTAAACAACATTGAATGGTCTTGAAATTTTGTGCATAAATAGTTTAACATTGGTGACACGACGGATTAAACCACTCAAAAATTGAAGATTGAGTGAGCTTATTATACCTAAAGCTTCGGTTTATTATAACTTTGTAAAAATTTTTAAAAATTTTTTCAAATCTCTAAAAGTTATTCACTTTTTATTTTCCTATACAAATTATGAAATCACAATTTATCTTACTTTATCTTATTTTTATCACTCTAAACACATCTTAAGTGTAGTTTTTAAGAAAAACTATATTTTTTTTATGTTTTGAGTCATGCATTTATTTAGCAGACGGCCTTAGATTATTAAAAATTTTGACTCAAAACATTACTTAATCATTCTTTCCTTGCAAGAATAATCGACTCATGAATCAAAGTTCAATGAACTGGTTATGCATAAATCTAGTTTTAAAGAAAATTTACATTATTTTAAGTTTGGAATCCATTGCTCATACTCAGCGAATGGCCTTAGATGGTCGTGAAACTTTGCACATAACGTTGTCTAATAATTTACTTACCTGGTGAATCCACCGCTCATGCTTAACAAATGGTCTCAGACGGTTGCAAGACTCTGCGCAAAATAGTTTAATAATGTATAAACAAACCCAGCGAATATGTTATGCCTAAGTTTTATTTATTTTTTTATTTTTTGGAAAGAAAATTCATTTACTCAAGTTTTGAATCCCATGCTTAAGTTCAACAGATAGCATCAGAATCATTAAGTGACCTGAAATTTGACATTTATTTATTGTAATATAATAATTTCTAAACTTGTAGTAACAAACCGTTCTGGAATTAAAATTCTAATGATCTAATTACTCATAAATCTAGTTTTTAAAAAAGTTATGTATTATCTATTTTAAACCAGATTGATTGATACATAGATGTGAATTTTTTTAATTTTGTATTTATTTAGAGTAATTACAAATATTAATTAAAAATATTTTTTCTTTATTCTAGACCAGTTCGATTTAAAAGCGTCCGAATCCATCCTAAAAGAGTTGGGATGCAACTTTTAGGCCCCGTTTGATAACGTTTTTGTTTTCTATTTTTTTGTTTTCATTTTCAAAATTTTGTAAACTGGCAACAGAAACTTTTTTGTTAAATTTGTTTCCATTTTTTTGTTTCCCAAAAAAATGAAAACGGAAATAGAAAAATAGAAACAGAAAAAAAGTGTTTTCACTCTGTTTTCTTTCTTTGTTTCAAATATTTTGTCAATTTTAAAACTTTGTCTATTTTTGTTATATTACATAAAAATAAACTATTTTATTCAAATATTTTATTAAAGTAAGTTATTTAAATAATAATATAATTAAATTTAATAAATTAATTATGTAAATTAATAAAAATTATTTTTAATAAATAATAAAATTAAATTAATTAATTTAGTTTAATAATTAATTGTTGCTAATTATCTGAAATAAATATCATAATTAATTTATTTAATTTAATAATAAATTAATTTATAAAAAATAACTAATAATAAATAATTAAATTACATTAATTTTTAATCTAATAATTATTAATTAATTTAATTTATATAAAATATATTTTATTAAATTATTTTAATAAATAATTAAATGAATTTAATTAATTTAAAATAAATAATTTAATTTAATAGTTAATCTAATTTAATTATTTATTTAATATGAAATATATTTTATTAAATTATTTTTAATAAATAATAAAATTAAATTATAATTAATATGTTTTATGTTTATTAAATTAAATGATATAATATTTATATTTCATTCAATTATTTTAATAAATAATATAATTTAATATATTTTATAGTTATTGAATTAAATGATTTTAATAAATAATTTACTGGATTAATTTAATTAATTATATTAATTAAATTAAATTAATATAAAATATATTTTATTAAGTTCTATTAATTTTTTAAAACTAATAAAATTAAATATTTTCTAAAATAAAAAAATTAATAATTATAAACAAACTTGCATTACCAAATGCAGTTTCAGTTTTCATTTCAAAAAACATAAATAGTAACAGAAAACAAAAAACAGAAAACGGCAACAGAAAAATAACAACAAAAAAATGACAGCGTTGTCAAACGACCCCTTAGTATTTTTTTCCCTAATTTTATTTGAGTATTAATTCTCTTTTTATTTTTTTGATTAATTACTTTTATATTATTTTTTTATTTTTTTTATTATTGTTGTTACTGTTGCTACTACTGCCAGTGATGAAGAGTGAATCAAAACCCACAATTTAGGGTGGACGACAATTTCTACTCGTCCATTCTTCCCCATCCCAACTTCATGTTTAATTGTGTGCACAGGCAGAGCTACATTGGGGCAAAGGGGGCAAGTGACTCCCCTCAATTTTTAAGATAAAATTACTAAAATACCCTCCTTGTTATTTTAATTTTATTTAAAAATTAAATTAATTAAAAATTAAGATATTTTGATTTTATTAAAAATTTAAAGTTAACTCAAAATTTTTTAACATATAAGAAGTTTAAAAGAATCAACCTTGGTATTTTTTGTGAAATAAAGTGTATCCTTTTAATATATTATTGCATATTTTTGTTTATACTATCAGTAAATTTAGTATATAACACAATAGATTCTATAGGTAATAAAATTTAATAATAATTATATTTTTTGTAACAATGGATATCTCTAATAAATTTTAGGTGCTTGAATCATTAACCGTAAGAAATATATTCACTAGTTAATACTTAAGAATAATTTATTTTCTTTCTAAAAATAACATCATTTTTCTCCTACTCTTAATCAAAAAATAAGTCGATTGTTATTTTTTCTTGGGTGCTCAGTGCCTCCTTGCACCCGGTGCCCCCCTTAGCGCCCGGTACCCCTGAGCAAAAATTCTGGCTCCGCCCCTGATTGTGTGCATGGTTCATGAAAGATAGAACATAAGAAAGACACTGTAAATTTGAAAATATATATTTGTTTATTTGAAAAATATATATTTGAAAATGTATGAATAAAAAATAAAAAAGAAAAAAATTGTGTGTGTGTGTGTGTGTGTGTGTGTTAGGTTTCAAATTTTAAAATTTAAACAATTGGCAATTTTTCATTCCTTTTTTTCACAAGTACCCCGCGCAATTAAATAAAAATTAATAAATACAATAAATTCAGACAAGTGTAAGTACCCTCTAAATAATAATAATTAATAATAAGAAAGCAAATGATGTACATATTTTTTCTTGGTAAAAATGGTGTTATCTATATCCATGAATTATATTCATGAATTAAAAGTGTAAGTGGTTTGATGGAAGTTGACAACTTGACACCTGACCGTTATTATTATTATTATTTTCTTTTTGTGTATATATATATATATATTTGTGTTTTGATATATATATATATATATATATATATATTTGTATTTTGTTTTATTTTTATTTTTTGTTTTGTTTTTTGGTAAATTTTAACGGGTTATTTTGTTACTGTTAAGAATAGTTAAGTTATTTCTTAAACAAATTAACCGATGTTTATATTTTTTTTACTAGTTGCTAGGTTAAAATATGAGTAAAATGTGTTTTCTTTCAAAAACATGTGTAACATGTCTCGATTTTTTGTAATTTTTATTTTTTAAATCTTTTTATATAAAATTACATTCAATTAATATATGTCACCGATTTCCTACTATGTGGTTAGATTTTGATAGTTTATTACGAAATATTTATTTATTTTTATTATGAATGCCTTTATTTTTTGTTTTTTTTTTTGTCACAATTACATTTACAAAATTCGAGCTTATCAATTAAATTGTATATCGATAATAGTTAATTACATTATTCTACTTACTTAAACTAATTAAAATATAATTTTAGAATTTTTTATTATTCCTCATTTTGAGTATTTTTGAAGATTTCAAACATTCAAATTAAGTTAGCATAGTTGGTCAAATAAAATGACTAAATTATTAGTAAAAAGTTAAAACTTAGTTATTGTATAAGATATTGATGAAGATACCAAAAAAAAATTCAATTTTTTTTTGAACAAAGGAAAACTCACAACCCAACTTTTTAACTTAAAAATTGAAAAATCAGGTGAGGGATATATGTTAACACACACATCTTAACTGTCTCGATGTGAGATAGTCTGTTCACTGCAACCCCTCGAGCTGAGACCCAGACTGACCGAAATAATCCATAAGACGAGTGAAATATTGGACGACGCACGCACAAAAAAAAAAATTCAATTATTATTACTATTATAACAATTTATATTTATAGAAGAATGATAAATAAAACTTTAAGATAAGGTACTTGGTTCTGATATGAATCATAAGATGAACTAAAGTACATGTTTCTATTGATTCGTATGACATCATCAATTGATACAGATCTTGAACAAGAATTCACAGTGCACTCTAAAGTAGCATTCTTTACTCCAAAAACGTCTAAAACTTTTCAAAAATATGATACGTTATGAAGGTTCAATTTTAATTAACCATAAACTCAATTACATTACAAAAATTCACAACGATCGCGGGTGTCGGCTAATTACTAACTAAAAAAGTTGAAATTTATGTTAGGTACACAGCACTATTTTTTTCCAAAAATAAATAAATAAATAAAGAAAAGCAGAGTTGTCTGTCAATCAAAACGCCAAAAATTGATCCATACCAAAAATAAAAATGATAAATAAAGCGTAGACAGAGCGAAGGCTCCGGAGGACCGGGAACCCAAAGCAAAAACTGACTCGTGGCTCGGCAACAATCAAAGTGCCAGACTGGTGATGGCAGGCTGTCGGTTGACGAGTTCGTTAGCTTTCCCGCGCATTCGTGAAATGTTTGTTACCCCCCGGGGGGGGGGGGTGCTCTCCTTATAAATAAAGAAAAAGAAGTGGGAAATACGGAAAACTTGGACGGAGAGTGGGCGAAATAAGGAGGGGGAGAGAGAGGGGGGAGAGAGAGAAAGAGTGTGAACACTCTTTCTCTGTTAATTTCTCAGTTGATTCCTTTGTTCTATATAGGCGATCATCACCATGGCTGCCGAAATTTCCCTGGAAGAGATCAAACAAGAGCAAGTCGACCTTGTAAGCTTACTCCAAACTGAACGCCACCTTAATCAACCATTCATTCATGGCTTTGTTTTATGAAAAGTTACTTTTCTTTTATGAAAACCATGCATAAATTTACGCTGGAATGGCATCGTAGTGGCAGATGAAATCTTGACAGTTTTTTCCCCCCATTTTTGGATTTTAAAATTATCAATAATATCACATTCATCCACTTCAATTTTTTTCCTTTCTTTTTTTTTTTGGGTTGTTGTTTGAACTTCTTTGGGGTATATTTATCATTATTTTTGGCATTCCAAAAAAAAAAATAATTAGAATCAACCCTGATTGAACTTCATTTCAAAATGGGTGTGTAGGAGAATATACCCATAGAGGAAGTCTTCACCCAGCTAAAATGTACGAGGGAGGGCTTATCATCCGAGGAAGGAGAGAAGAGACTCCAAGTCTTTGGCTTCAACAAGCTTGAGGAGAAAACGGCAAGCACATTAATTTTTTTTTTCTTTATGGATTTTGAAGTCCTTTTTTGTTCTCTGAATTAATTCCATTGCAACTTCATATATTTTATTAAAAAAAGTTTCTTCAAGTAATGATCTGTTGAATGCAAAATCCTAATTGCAGGAGAGCAAGTTTCTCAAGTTCTTGGGGTTTATGTGGAATCCTCTATCCTGGGTCATGGAGTGTGCTGCCATCATGGCTATTGTTTTGGCAAATGGAGGGGTAACACAATTCTCCTCCTCCTCCTTTTCTTCTTCTTCTTCTTCTTCTTCTTTTGCTTTCAAATGAAAACTTAATGCTCTGTTTGGATAAATATGGACATAACTGAATTGATTTGAAGCTATTACACACAAATATAAAGAATATGATTTCCACCAAAATATATATATATATATATATATTAACATTGCACAAGGCGGTTGTTTTCAGAGTTTGAAGCCGCAAGTCAAGCCAAAAATTGTTTTGCTTGTAATCTTTTACAACTTGAATAATTAATAAATAACAACTTTTATATGATTATTTCAAATTTATCATTGTAGAACCATGTATTTTCTTTCAATATCAACCTTGAAATCTATATCTAAATCGGTATTTATCAAATTTTTTTGGTTTTAAATCCATAAATAAAATTGCAACCCAACAATGTAGGGCAAGCCTCCGGACTGGCAAGACTTTGTGGGTATTGTTGTACTGCTCTTCATCAACTCAACCATCAGTTTCATTGAAGAAAACAATGCCGGGAATGCAGCAGCTGCCCTTATGGCAGGTCTGGCTCCCAAAACGAAGGTTTATTCTTCATCCTTGTTCATTAACTCCCATACGTACCTACATACATACATATATATATTTACCTGATTAATTCCAAATTGTCTCATTGTTCGAAATTTTCCGACCCAAGGTGTTGAGAGATGGAAAATGGAGCGAGCAGGACGCAGCAATCCTGGTTCCGGGAGATGTGATTAGCGTCAAGTTGGGCGATATCATCCCAGCCGATGCTCGTCTACTGGAAGGAGATCCTCTCAAGATCGACCAGTCGGCACTCACTGGTGAGTCCCTGCCGGTGACAAGGTGCTCCGGTGATGAAGTGTTCTCGGGTTCTACCTGCAAGCAAGGTGAGATTGAGGCCGTGGTCATTGCCACCGGTGTCCACACGTTCTTTGGCAAGGCTGCCCACCTTGTTGACAGCACAAACCAAGTTGGTCACTTCCAAAAGGTACTCTCATTTTCTTTATCTGTCATCCCAAGCATGAGAAAGAGTAAAGAGTAATGATATACTGTGACAAATTTTTTTTTTTTTTTGCAATATGTGTGTGTGTGTGTACGGTGCTAATTTATGATTGATGGTTTGATCAGGTGTTGACTGCCATTGGTAACTTCTGTATCTGTTCCATTGGGGTGGGGATGATAATTGAAGTCGTGGTGATGTACCCCATCCAGGGAAGGAGATATAGAGAAGGAATCGACAACCTGCTGGTTCTTCTCATTGGAGGCATCCCAATTGCCATGCCAACAGTTTTGTCTGTGACAATGGCAATTGGGTCCCACAGGTTGTCCCAGCAAGGCGCCATTACCAAGAGGATGACCGCAATCGAAGAGATGGCCGGCATGGACGTCCTCTGCAGCGACAAGACTGGCACTCTCACTCTCAACAAGCTCACCGTCGACAAGAGCTTGATCGAGGTTCGTCAAGATTTTTAGTGTAGAGCTTCTTTTCTATGTGAATTTCGAAAATAGGTTCTGAAATTATATGTGTGTGTTTTATTTGATTGTAGGCTTTCCCAACAAACGTTGACAAGGATGGTGTCCTGTTGATGGCTGCCATGGCTTCTAGGATCGAAAATCAGGATGCTATTGATGCTTCAATTGTCGGGATGTTGGCTGACCCCAAGGAGGTAATTAGAAAAAAAATGATATTCTATCATAAATTGTTTTACAAGAAAGCACAATTTGGATGACAGTGATGGATCTTCTGATTTAAATTATTTAAATTTTTTGAACACTAAAGTTAGTGAATGAGCTTTCTTGCGCTGGTTTTTTGGGGTGATGTATTTAGGCAAGAGCAGGGATCAAAGAGGTCCATTTCCTGCCCTTCAATCCAGTGGACAAGCGCACTGCAATAACCTACATTGATTCAGAAGGCAATTGGCACAGATGCAGCAAGGGTGCTCCCGAGCAAGTAAAGAACAATCTCCTCTATTTTTTAGCAGCAATTGTAAGAACGCACCATTTTTTGCGTCTTCCATTAATTATCTGATTGAGTTGATATTGTCCCAGATCATTGATCTTTGCAAGCTCAAAGGAGAGACTTTGAAGAAGGCCCACAAGATCATCGACAGCTTTGCTAACCGCGGCCTTCGTTCTCTAGGTGTCGCTCGACAGGTGAGTTGACACTGCTATACCATCAGGATTCTTTTACTTAAAATGGCAAGTTTGTGAACTTATTACACGTCGCGTTTTTCTGGCTTCAAATTCTAAAAGCAATTCTTATCTTCTACCGAGGAGAAGGTATTTAATTTTCCAGGCAAGTTTTGATTTGCTCGTGTTGTGTATGTACAGACAGTATTAGAGAAGAACAAGGAGAGTGCTGGTGAGCCATGGGAATTCATAGGTCTCTTGCCCCTCTTCGATCCCCCAAGGCACGACAGTGCAGAGACCATCAGAAGGGCCCTTGACCTCGGTGTCAATGTCAAGATGATCACCGGTGACCAGCTTGCCATTGGCAAAGAAACTGGCCGGAGACTCGGAATGGGCACCAACATGTATCCCTCTTCCTCCCTTCTCGGCCAGAGCAAGGACGAGTCCATTGCCGGGATTCCCATTGAAGAGCTTATTGAGAAGGCTGATGGCTTTGCCGGAGTCTTCCCTGGTAAATTGTTTGAACCCAAATGAGCAATAATATACAGCCAACAAATTTTACCAGAAAATATTGGGACTATCATTTCAAAACAAAAAATCCATAGAGACATAGTATAAGACTTACTACTTGGTAGGATAGCATTTTCCAACTAAAAATTAATCAGATGCCTAATAGAGTGTTAGTTTGAGTGAGAATAAAACTAATGTACATAAACTCGGGGATTTGTAGAGCACAAGTATGAGATTGTGAAGAAGCTGCAAGAAAGGAAGCACATTTGTGGAATGACAGGAGATGGTGTAAATGACGCGCCGGCACTGAAGAGGGCAGACATTGGCATTGCTGTGGCAGACGCAACCGATGCAGCCAGAAGCGCATCCGACATAGTCCTGACCGAGCCGGGGCTCAGCGTGATTGTCAGCGCTGTCCTGACGAGCCGAGCCATCTTCCAGAGGATGAAGAACTACACCATCTATGCTGTTTCGATCACGATCCGAATCGTGGTGGGATTCATGTTCATTGCTCTCATCTGGAAGTTCGACTTCTCGCCCTTCATGGTCCTGATCATCGCCATCCTGAACGATGGAACCATCATGACCATTTCCAAGGACAGAGTCAAGCCATCTCCCGTGCCAGACTCCTGGAAGCTCAAGGAAATATTCGCCACTGGAATCGTCCTTGGAAGCTACCTTGCTCTCATGACTGTGGTCTTCTTCTGGCTAGCTGCTGACACCAACTTCTTTTCAGTAAGTTCGTCAACACCCAGATGAATTGTACTTACATAAATGTCACGATAGCATCATTCTGTTGTCAAATTCTGTAAAGAATTTAGGGTTGGAGAAATGGGGGGGCTGGGCTAAAGAAAAAACCATTTTGCAGAAAACATTTGGAGTTAGATCACTCAGAGGAAAGACAGACGAGCTCACAGCTGCTGTGTACCTTCAAGTGAGCATTGTGAGTCAGGCGCTCATCTTTGTGACCAGGTCCCGGAGCTGGTCTTTCGTTGAACTCCCTGGTGTCTTGCTTGTCTTTGCCTTCATTGCAGCTCAGTTGGTAGGTGTATCTTCGTTTCCAAAGTTTTCCTTTGTTCAGAAATTCATTTTCCAATTCCAACTCTTGGTTAATTTGCTCCTTTTTTTTTTTTTCTAATTAGGTGGCTACTGTGATTGCTGTGTACGCAAAATGGGATTTTGCTCGGATTCAAGGCATTGGATGGGGATGGGCTGGAGTCATCTGGATCTTTAGTGTTGTTACATACTTCCCTCTCGATGTCCTTAAGTTCCTCATCCGCTACTCACTGAGTGGCAAGGCCTGGGATAACGTCCAGAACAAGGTTCATAAATTTTACTTAAAATCAACAGAAACAATTAATACTTTTCCAATTTTTGGTACTTGATTACTTTTTTTTTTTTCCCCCTTCAAATGATCTGTGTAGACTGCTTTCACAACCAAGAAGGATTATGGAAAGGGCGAGAGGGAAGCACAATGGGCAATGGCTCAACGCACACTCCATGGTCTGCCGAACCCGGAATCTGAAGGCAAGCACTCATCTCACGAGCTGTCTGAAATAGCTGAGCAGGCGAAAAGACGTGCTGAAGTTGCCAGGCTCGTTTCTAGATCAGAAAGTTCTTGGATATATTTCAAGTTTTCTTAGCACAAATAAAGATGTATTTGAATTTATTTACGTATTTCGGTTTTTTTTTTTTTTTTTTGGGTGGGTTTAATTTGCAGGTTGAGGGAGCTGCACACGCTCAAAGGACACGTTGAATCAGTGGTTAAGCTGAAGGGACTGGACATTGATACCATTCAACAGCACTACACTGTTTGAGATAAAGAACAAATACAATCACTAAAACGTAAGAAGAAAGTATTGCAAATAGACTTACTACTTTTCTTCAATTTTGTTCTCTCTTTCATTTTTTTTTTTTCAAGATGTGCAGGATAAATAAAATTTATTCTGTGCATGTTCATCATGTCACCTAACTTTTTTTCTCGAAATCCGTACCTAAAATAGAAAAAAATCAAAGAAAATGATAAAAAAAATTTCTTGTAAAGAGCTCTCCGATAATTTAATTAAATGAAAACTTAGAGAGAGTATAAAAAAATAGCTTAGAAGAGAGCACACCTTTATTGTTGCTATCTTTTAACTTTTTCCAATGAAAATTACGATCAAAATACTAGTCGATTTCTACCGACATGCCAAATGTATAGGGTAAATTTTATCAAAAAGAGTTTATTAGATAGTATGGTGTACAATTTGATTTGATTTTCTTCTTTTCTTTATTTATTTGGAAATTTTCATGGTTTTGCAGATTGAGGGACCTCCACGCGCTTAAAGAGGGGCTCGTTGGATTTCTGGTCGATCAGCAGGAGACTGGATATTGAAACTATTTAACAGCACTGCAAATGTTGTTCAAGACTAGGATGCATACATATATACGCGCATACATACATATATGTATCTATATTGTGACTGAAAATTGTGAGAGAAGCAAAATAAACAGCAAACTATTACTTTTCTTCAGTCTGTGCTCTCTCTCTCTGTTCCCCCCCCCCCCCAAAAAAAAAAAACAAAGTGCACCGGGGTATAATCCAGTACAAAGCGCGGGCCATTAGCCTAACGGTTGCCATTTTAAGTTCAAGATTTTTTTTTTCACTCTCTCCCATCGATCCCCCCCACTCTCTCTCTCTCTCTCTCTCTCGATTTTGTTAACACTTAAAATTATTTTTTTAATTATAAATCTTTATTAATATAAATTTGAGTTTTTTTGAAAAATAAAAAATAAAAAAATAATAGATTAGTAACTAAAAATAAAGAAAGATACACTAAATTTGTCAGTCATCAAACGAATCGTGTATAAATAAATTTTATTTTTTTTTCTAAACATGAGAGAATTATCTAATTTAAAGAAATGGAAATTACAATTTAAAATAGAGCAATTGATATTTTATTGTCAGAATTGAACCGTTCCCAATGACGACTTTGTCAGTGTCATCATATTCTGAATGAATTGATAAATTAAAAGATATGAGGTAATATTATGTGAGGCACCAGTGTCTATTAATCAACATTTGTTGATGGTATCATTCTTAGAAGAATAATTAGCCTTAAGACTGGACAGGATGGCTTTGAAGAATTGCGACATGTTTTGGTTGAATGGCTACGAGTGCCACAAATTTGACGCACGATATTTGCCTTGGACTTCTAAATGTGATTGGACCCTTCGCCGGAATTCTTGGCAGTATTTTTGTGGAACTGAAAATAGCTAGAGTTGGCAGCATTCATACGCTACTATGAATAGCGTGAATGATAAGACTGGCCATACAAAGTTATATTGTTAGCAGCCATTAAAGATGCCAAAGTAACATCAAGTTGCTTGAGATAACTCTCATGTGTAACTAAGAGGTTGTGGAGTTGCTTAAATGATAAGGAAGACTCACGAGCCTTAATCAGAGCAATAATATCATGAAACTCAAGGTCAAGACCATTGATACGTGAAGGACGATATAGTAGTTGGCCAGTGGAACATCAATAGTAGCAAGTTCATCATTACAAAGTTTGACAGCCTAAAGAAACTTCGGAACAGTCTAAGAACCATACTGGGGCAGAGATAAATCCTTTTTGAATTGCATAACACGGTTACGAGACTAGTTAACATACAGCTGCTTAATCTTGTCACACATATCATAAGTAGTGGTGATTAAAAGCATAACATTTTTGTCAACAAAACCAAAAATTGCATGTGAAAGCAATTTATCTTAGTGAAATCAGTGAGTATATAATAAATTGGGATAGTCATTTAAAGTTTTAGATAAAGCAGGCGTAGTGCCGTCAAAGTATCCAATCAAGTCATAGCCGACCATGAGGAATTCGAGTTAGGCATAATAGGATGAAAAATTGGACGAAGTAAGATGAAATGGAAGTTGTGTGGCAGGATTAATGACAAGGAGAGAAAGACCAACTAATGTTTGGATTGTGTTTGGAAGAATGGTGACATTAGAAGTTGCTTCAGTTTGAGTGGCTATGAAAAATAATTAGGTTTGCTGAAATTGAGAGGATCAAAACTTAGTAAAATATGATAAGTTCTCATACTATAAAATGCTCACTAAATATTGATTTGATCAAAACTTAAATTTCTATTAATTTGCTAAGAATTATATACATGAATACAATATAAAAATTAGCCTACAATTAAGTAATATTCTAACCATTTCTAGCTAAGTATGATAACAAATTCATTACAATTCAATCCTATAATAATAGCCTACAAATCAAGATCCTCTAAGGAAAGAAACTAAATATTTAAAATAAAAATAAATAATGTGATGAAAACATTTTTATATTTATGTGTATATATATATATGTACCGTCACCTAAAATTGTGAGAGAAGCTAAATGAACAACAAAATATTACTTTTCTTCAGTCTGCGCTCTCTCTCTCTCTCTCTCTCTCTCTCTCTCTCTCTCTCTCCACAACAAAATGTTAGTAGTGTTGCCAATTTTGATAGGATTTTATTACAAAATGAAATTAACTTGATCAAAAAGAGCTTATCAGATGGCATAAGTGAACTGCATCAACAGCTTCAACCATATTATTACCAGCTGTTATAAAAAAGCGAACAAAAGCACACATCCATGTTAAAAATCTGGAAAAAAAATTTATAAAAAATATCTAAAAGATATTGTTAGACTGGAAAATGAAACCAAAATGATATGAAATTGATACATAATTAAAATAAAATTCTTTAAATTTGTTATTTCCAAGTGCCCCTTTTCTTCTCGAGTTTTGTGTAGTTAAAATATTTAGATGATTTCAAAGATGATTTCAAACGGAGCCTTCAGCTTTCAAAGCGAAAGGAACAAGCGGACCACTAGAATAACTGGATTAGCCATCCATTTATCACCCATGAAACAATCTTTTGCTTCTCCCCCTCCCCCCCTTTTTTTTAAACTTACCCAAAAACAAATAAACAAATAAATAAAAACAGAGAGGAACAGGAACAGGAAGGATAAATTGTATTTCATATTATCCTTTTCACTAGTATTAGGAAATGAAAGCAATAGTAAATCGATTCGTTAAGAGGATGTCTCTTCCAAGCCCTTATAAATTGATGCCAACTACAGCTTTAAATAGAACAAAATCCAATCGCTACCCTATAAGATACAGCAAAAAACCAAAGGTAAAAGAAGAGATGATGAACATTATTTTTCTCCCAAGTAGATTTTGAATGAAGACAGACACTAGAAAAGAAAATTTATAATTCAAAACAACAGAAAAATATATGGATGAGGCAGCAAAAACAAACGAAAAGAATCCTCAACTTAATCCTTGTACTTCATCGCTGACATTTGGAAACCAGGCATGTCAAATGAGCCCGAAAACTTCTCGACATCAGCCTTGAGTTCCTCGATGTCTTTGTTGTTCACAAGACCCTTGTTGAAGTCCTTCAAGAGCTTTCCATACTCCTTCTGGATCTTCAAAGTGATGGTCACAGCACGGTGGAGGAACTCTGCAATCTGCTCAAAGTCCTTCTCAACCAACCCTCTAGAAGTCATGGCCGGAGCACCTGTGAACAAAGACTCCCCCATCACTCATTCATTTCAGAGGACCACACATTGTTAAAGCCACAACATTGAACTAATTGTTTTTAAAGCATCATATTTCAAATTTTCAACAGAGAAGCATTCCAAAAGTTCCGAGTAATTAGAAAAGAGATCTCAATTCAAGACAAATCAAGAAAACAAATATGAACATATACTCTAATTGCTGGGGCATGTAATTTTGTGGACACAAGCAAAGCTTTAGTCTCAATTATCCCTTAAATTCACTTTTGACGTTGGGGTATTAAATGAAAAATCAGCAGACCTCTAGCCAAGTCATATAAAAACCATTTTGCCTACTTAATCATTCACCTCTGCTATCGAGGTAAAGCCTAAAGGGGCTTGAGTTTGCAGTATTCAAAAAATAAAATTGCAGATTCAAGTCAAACTCCCTCCTCCCTACCCGTGAATGCTTAAGGTTGAAAATGCAGCCGCAATCAATATCAACAGTTCTTACCAATTCGTACCCCTCCAGGGGCCAAGGCACTGCTGTCTCCAAACACAGCATTCTTATTCACAGTTATGTTGCACAAGTCGCAGAGCTTCTCAACCTTATTGCCTGCAAGAATAACAACAAATAATTAGATTCCATGGGTAGAAATTAAATTATATAAATTAACGATTAAAAACCATGAAAATTTAGTCCTCTTACCGGTCAATCCTAGAGGACGAAGATCCCATAGAACAAGGTGGTTCTCAGTCCCTCCTGTGACAAGTTTGTAGCCTTTGCTCATCAAGTAGTTACCAAGGGCAACTGCGTTGGCCTTGACTTGCTTAGCATATGCCTTGAACCCAGGAGTCATGGCCTGCTTCAGAGCAACAGCCAAAGCACCAATCTGGTGATTGTGGGGACCGCCCTGGAGGGAAGGGAAAACTGCAAAGTTGATCTTGTCTTCAAAGTCATAAACTGCATCTTCCGGCTGGCCTTTCTTGGCTGGTTTAGGACCCTTGCGGTAAAAGATCATACCAGCCCTGGGGCCCCTCAAGCTCTTGTGAGTAGTAGTAGTAACAATGTCACAATACTCAAAGGGATCAGCAGCTTCCTAAACAGGAAAAAATAATAATAATGATTAGAATTCATAAAGATTGGTTGGATCCAGAAGATCTACATCTACATCAATAGACAAGATAAAATACATCAACGAAGACGGCAATCATTCAATTTTGCATTCAATGGTTAACCAGAATTAAATGCAACGTGGTTTGTTCAAATTTGGAAAGTTACTCGTAAGAAAACATAATAGAATCAAATAGAAAATTTGCATATCTACGCAGTCCCCTAGATCTAACTGTTATCATCATCAGATGTAGACACTACTAATATAAAAACTCAAAACAAATTCAATTTCTATGTACAGTGTAGGTTTAGAAATGATTCTCATTAAGTTATTTCTTTTATCGGAAATTCTCATTAAATTTAAATAATGTAATGAAATCAGAAATTTATTTCATTATAATCAGCTCTGTAGCCAGAAAGTAACCTATCACAATTATGCATTTAGTTTCCCATTAATTCAAAATGCTATTTGGAATACTCAACTACAATTCTACTAGGAAAAAAAATTGAATTGTTTCTCAATTCTATTAGTTGTAACTTGTAAGCCAAAATATATTTTAAAAAACGAAAAAAGTTCAAAGCACTAATCTTGAACTGCAAAATGCATAGCAAAAGAAAGAAAGAAAGAATACAGAGAACTAACAAAAGAAAATTTTACAAGATCAAAACGGCAGCCTATAGAATTCATTCAAACAAACAATACAAGTCAGAAAAGGACAAAAACAACCAAGAAAACTCAGATCCAAACTCATGCAAATTAGCCCGGTTTGAAACCCCAGTTCGATACAGATCCAATAATAGAAAGCAACAACACACAAACTCAAATATAAATGCAGATCCAATAACACTTCATTCAGCAGCATGACAAAAGATCATGGTTAAAATCGGTTTCAAATCCCAAAAGAAGATCTACAAAATGGAATTAAACAAACTATGCCCACATCACATAATCAAAAGAAATGTACAAAACACAGATGACAACCCCACAATTAGCCAAGAAATGTACCTGAGCAGCAACAAGACCACTGATATGCGCCATATCACAAAGCAACAGAGCCCCAACCTTGTCGGCAATGGATCTGAACCTCGCATAATCCCAATCCCTAGGGTACGCACTCCCTCCACAAATGATCAGTTTGGGCCTGAAATCCATGGCTTTCTCTTCCAGCCTATCGTAATCGATATAGCCAGTGGTCGAATTCACCTTGTAGGGCAAACTCTCGAAGTAAATCGAGGTCGCCGAGATCTTCTTCCCGCCGGAAGTGTAGTACCCGTGTGTCAAGTGGCCCCCGGAGGGAAGGTCGAGACCCATGATGCGGTCGTGGGGGTTGAGCACCGCCGTGTAGGCGGCGAAGTTGGCGGGGCTGCCGGAGTAGGGCTGGACATTGACACCCCACTTGGTTGGGTCGAGATGGTAAGCCTTGAGAGCCCGACTCCGGCAGAGGTTCTCGATCTGGTCGATGAACTCGTTGCCGCCGTAGTATCGATTTCCCGGCATGCCCTCGGAGTACTTGTTGGTGAGGGCGCTGCCGAGGGCCTCTATGACGGCGAAGGAGGTGAAGTTCTCGGAGGCGATCAGCTCGATCCCCCGGCACTGCCTCCGCTTCTCCTTCTCGATGAGGTCATGGATCTCCGGGTCCACCGTCTCCAAAGGAGTGTTTCCCCAAGCGCTCACCGACTCCATTGAGACTCCGAGAGAGAGAGAGAGAGAGAGAGAGATGAGAGTGGAAACGCGGGGGTGGTGGAGGTGGGGATGGGGGTTTTAAAAGGAGTCCACTAAATATAAAATTACAGTAACATCCTTTTTTTTTCATTTTTGTTTTATTTAATATTTAGTTTTAATTATTTCTTTTAATTTGTCGCAGTTAGAGTGATTTGGTGGTGCCCATATTTTAGTCGGAAAATGGTTCTGCTTCATTTTAACTTTGCTAACTCCGTACTCTACGAGAGAGTAGTTGGTGAGGTAGGGTTGGTGACAACTTAATTAAAAATAAATATAAATAAATAATTGTAACTTATAAAAAGTCATCAAATAAAATATATATCAACAAATTACCAAGCGCAATTAGGTATGTAATACACGAACGTCACTTAAATTGTTTATTAAATTAATGATTAGATATTGGTAAATTGTTTAGTTAATTTTAATTGTACAAATTATGAAAAATAAAATATGAATTAAAGGATAAAATTTTAATTTATAAATTATATATATATATATATATATATGAACCTATACCTATTTATTAGCCACCCGTAAATAAAAACACAGTGAGTCACACTCACACGAGTCACAATTATGTTATCGGTATGTTGTCCATTGATTTGTAACATGCAAGACTGCCAATTCAGGAACTAGCTTTTTTTTTTTTTTTTTTCAAAATATTGTGTAGTGATTTTTCGAGTGAGTGTGGGAGAAGTTGGAATCCAGAAGCCTAGAAGGATTCAATACAGAATTTATGAGAAATAACTTGTGCATTTTTAAGTGAGAATGAGAGTTTCTCTCTTTACTCTCTAAAGCATATGGCTGATCAATCTAGAATCCTCAAGAACTTACCAAAAAAAAAAAATCTAGAATCCTCAAGCAACCTATAATCTCTACAATTCTCTTGAAACCTTGCAAGGATGGTATAGGATTGGATGGGATATCTACGCAAGTCTCATCTACTTTTATTTTGTCTAATGTGCCCTTCAATTTACAAGGCAAAAATGTATCGCAAGTTTAGGCCTTATTTGGCACCATCAAAAATCACAAAAATTCACTAACTTTAATTACTCCTTGTACTTTACTCTAATCAAAATTTTTCACATTTCATCTTTATGTCACATCTTTCTACTTTTATTGTACTTTTTACCACATTTTTTGCCAACCAAACACCCTCTCAGTTTCACTCCCTTCCATCTTCGGCCAACGAAGCTCAACATCATAGTCGAAATATAGAAGAGCTACGAGCAAAGATACTAAAGTTAAAAGATGATCAAGTTTTGGTAATGCAACAACAAGGGAGATAAATATCGATCATTCAGAAAGAGAAGCAATACAGATGAAGAACAAAGTATACAGCACTAGAATAGTTGGCTCGGCCATTGAAACATGTTCACAGGTACTGTCATGGAAATTAACAATAATTGCAATGCATGAATGTGAGCCTAAGAGTAGTAGAGAAGAAATGAATAACACCCTAAAGATGGATGCTAGAAGACACGTCTTAAGGAAACCAGCCATTGAAGACTATGATAAGGAACGTTGTATGAATGTACCTGATTAGAACTCTGACCTATGCAGTGTAAAGCCTAATCTATTATCATGTAACAAGCAACTGGAAAGTTCAAGTAAGTCAACTCTGTCATCTACACACAACTCTCTTTTACCTGAGAGGAAAAAAGGTAAACCGGGTAATAGTGGGCCCTTGATGTCTGCTGGGCAATGCCCTTATAATTTAAATTTTAAAGATAGCAAGGAGTTTCCCTCCCTTATTAATTAGAATGGTCCATCTGATCCAAATGCCAGTATGTAGTCCAATTTTAAATGGGCTCAACTATTTGCTTCTAACAGACTTAGAGGGAGTGGGCTCAGCTTGGAATATTTCCAACATTCCCTTTAAGAAAAAGGCCCGACTGTTGCTTTTATAAAAGAAGATATGGTAGATGAGCTGGCCCAATAGGACAATTTCCCTGTTGGATACGTGTTAGAAATAAAACAATCATTCAAGCAAATGAAATAATTTGTAGAGAAAAGATGGAAATCCTTTAAGAGGATTGAACTGTACATACTAAAAGCTAGGGTGTTTGTATTTAAGTTTGAGAATGGTGAAATTAAACAAAGTATACTCAAGATGCAACCATGGTCTTATTTTGATAAGCCTTTCTTATTGAAACCATGGTCACCAAACTACTGTTATAATCGAGAAGCCATCAATGTAGTTCCAGTTTGGATAAGGCTACCTACTTAAAGCTTCATTTATGGTTAGCTAAAAGTCTAAGCAAGATAGCAAGTGCAATTGGAACTCCCTTATTCACTAACAAGATGACAGCTACAAAACAAAGCCTGACCTTGGTAAGAATGTGTGGAAATTGAAGTTGGATTTACCCCACCACACGAAATCAAAAGAGACTTTGGTAATGGTAAAGAATATTACCAAAAAGTAGAGTATGAATGGTTAACATCAGCCTGTGAACACTGTAAAGCGTTTCGCCATAAGTCAACATCGTGCATTAAGGATGTTAAGAAGGACTGAAGGCCTAAACCAAAACAGCCAAAGGAAGATCTGGTAGATAATTCCAAAGATGGATACTAAGTACCAGCAGAAGAGGCAAAGGAAATGCAACCCACATCTAACAACTTTGATATCCTTAAATAGGATGAAGAAGCACAGCCCCTTGAAATCAATCCCCTTACAGTGGATGATAGCATGCTGCAAATTGTAATGTCTCAATATGTGGAATGCAATGAAACTATCCAACCAATTGAGTTATGCAAGTAAGTAGGTAGCCCTAATGATCCACTACCAATTATCTCTCAATAAGATATGATGCCAAAAGAAAATTTAACTAGCAAGACACAAAAAGAAGGCTCCATGAAGCTAGCAAATCCTCATTCTGCCCAACTGAAGGATAAATGCTTTCTTTCCCCAAATAGGAGCCAAAGTAAAGCCCAAGGTGAAGAAGATGCTCATTCCACCTGCTCCACAGATTCGAAACCCTCCTCTCAAGATCTCAAAGGAAAAAAAAAAGTAAAGCTTCTTCATGCTCTTGCCTATAAGAACAAGGCTACCCAAGCTAAGGCCCCTAATCTTTTCCCTGTTTTTTTAATGAACTTTGTTACATAGAATATTAGGGGGCAAAATCACCCCATTAAGCAAGCTGAAATTAGGAAGCTCATAAAAAGTTATTTTCTCAATTTTATTGGTCTTTTAGAAACAAAAGTGAGAAGCCATAATATAGTAAATATTTGTAAAGCCATCAGTCATTCTTTTTGTCATTTTGGTAATTACTCACAAGAAGTAGCAGCTAGAATCCTACTTATATGGGATCCTACCTTAGTAAGCATTAATATCACATCCAGTTCCAACCAAGCTATCTTTTGTCATATTACTCATCAGATGCTATCCTTGGATTTCTTTGCAACTATTATATATGCTTCTAATGAAAGGAAAGCCAGAGAACTATTATGGAAAGAGTTGCAAGCTAACTATGCATTGGTTGATAATTTCACTCCATGGATAATTATGGGGGACTTCAATGTGATTAAAGATGAGTGTGAAAAGAAATAATGCAAAGAATTTGATAAGCCTGCAGTTCTTAAGCTCAATGATTGCCCTGAAGCCATTGAAGTTACAAACTTGAGATTTTCAGGTTGTTTGCATGCATGAAGCAACAAGCAAGAAGATGGATGCAAAATTTTCAGTAAGCTTGATAGAGCAATGGTGAATAAAAAATGGCTCAATTCCTTCCCAAATTTAGAAGCCTTTTTTTCCACAGCTAGCATCTCATATCACAGTCCTATCGTCATCAACATTCGACCCAATTTCAAAGCTAGTAGGAAGCCTTTCAAGTTTTTCAACTTCTGGACTAAGCACAAGCAGTTTGCAAAGGTAGTTAAGGAGGCGTGGTCCTAGCCTATGTCAAGTACTCTATGTTTAAGCTCTACTCCAAGCTCAAGTCACTCAAGCTAGTTCTCAAAGCATTCAATGCTAAGCACTATAGAGGCTTTCCAACTAAGGTAGCTGAAGCCAAGGCCAAGCGTAATGCTATCCAAAGTGAGGTTCAATTGGATCCTAATCCTAACCTTCTAGCTGAAGAAAACAAGTCTCTTAAGGACTATCTCCACCTTGCCTTAGCTAAAGAAGCCTTTTATAAGTAAAAAGCGAGAGATAATGCAATCAAAGTAGGGGGTCAAAACACTTCCTACTTCCATAGGAAGGTTAAAGCTCACTGCTCAAGAAATAAAATCCTCTCAATCCAGGATAATCAAGGTGAAAAGCATAAGGATTATGAGAAAGTTAAGCCCACTTTTATTGAGTATTACAAGAAACTGCTAGGGACCCCCTTTAATTACCCACAAGATGCTAAGCAATATGTCACAAAAGTTTTGCAATCCAATCTCTCACTACATTTATTGAGCCTACTTGATTATGAGATCACTGATAAGGAAATTAAAAGCACTCTTTTTCTCTTTACCACGTCATAAAGCCCCTGGCCCTAATGGATTCACTTCTCACTTTTTCAAAAAAGCTTGGAGCATTATTGGAGGTGACTTCACTGAAGCCATAAGATCAATCTTTAATTAAGGAAATTTGTTGATAGTGGTTAATTCTACTATTATTGCTTTGGTGCCTAAAATTCCTAATCTAAGTATGATACTGACTATAAGCCCATTTCATGTTGCTCAACTATTTATAAGTGCATCTCCAAGATCATTGCCAATAGGCTCAAGAAGGTAATGCCTCTTATTATTAGCCCCTCTCAAGTAGCCTTTGTTAAGGGTAGATCCATTTCAGATCAAATCTTTCTTATGTAAGAGTTGGTGAGAAATTACCATAAAAATAACTTGTCTCTTAGAAGTGATCTGAAGATTGATTTGATGAAGGCCTTTGATTCAATATCATGGAACCTATTGCTTGACATTTTACAAGCTCTCAGTCTCCCAAACAAATTTATTAAATGGATCAAAGCTTGCATTACTTCTCCTCAATAATTCATTTCCCTAAATAGTGCTCTTGAAGGCTACTTCCCAGGTACTAAAGGACTTCGGCAAAGTGATCATCTATCTTCTTACCTTTTCCTCATTGCCAATGAATTCTTCTCAAGGCTCTTCAATGAATTAGTGGAAGGCAGTGATTTTACCTATCGTCCTAAATGCGCTAATCCTCCAATAAATCACATTTGCTTTGCTGATGACTTATTCTTGCTATGTACTCCAAATGAGGCCACTTTCCAACTAATCCGCAAGGCACTTCATAAAGGAATAAGAGCAAAGTTTATATCTCAGGGATAAGTCACCAAGAAAAACTGCGCCTCTACTCCTTGCTTGGTTTTCAATTAGAAGAGCTTCATATTAAGTACTTGGGAGTTCTCCTAGTCTCCACTAAACTTAAGTTTTGAAGACTGCAAGGAACTTATAGAGAAGACTACCAAAAGAGTTAAGAGTTGGACTTCTAAATGCCTATCATATGCTAGTAGATTAGTCCTTATTAAATCCATTCTATTTAACATTCAAATATATTGGAGCATCTACTTCATTCTTCCTAAAAAAGTAAGTAATGCTATGGAACAAGTACTAAGAAGATTCTTGTGGTTTGTAGTTCAACTTAAGAAATCAGGTAGCAAAGTTGCATATAATGAAGTTTGCAAGCCAAATAATAAAAGAGGCCTTGGTATCCGATTGCTTGATGAATGGAATAAAACTTCTATGATGAGGCATATATGAGCCCTTTACTCTAAAAGCTCTTCTCTTTGAGTTGAATGATGCAACTCTAATCTTCTTAAAGATAGATGCTTTTGGGAAATAAAACCACCTTCAGATTATTTGTGGACTTGGTGCAAGTTGCTCAAGCTTAGAGAAGAAGTAAGGTGTATTTCTAAATACATAGTGGGTAATGGTGACTACATCTCTCTTTGCTATTCTAATTAGAACCCCATTGGCCCCCTAATCTCAAATATGGCCCCCGAATTACCTATGGTGCTGGATTGACTAAGGATGCAAAAGTTTCAAAAATGATCTCCAATAGACAATGGCAATGGTCCTACCTGAGCACAAGGGAGCTTAGAGAAATTATTATTGAAAGGCCTCCTAACTACATACCAAACTCTCATGTAATGGATAAACTTATATGGACTACATCTAAGGAAGAAGTCTACAAGACTACAACAACTTGGGATTCTATTCGGGAAAAAGCTCAGAAGGTAACATGGCATAACTTGCTTTGGTTCTCTAATCACACTCCTAGGCACGCCTTTATTTTATAGCTTGCAATTAAAGGAAGGCTAAACACCAAAGATAAGATGCTTACTTAGGCATGAGTATTGATCCCGCATGTGTCTTATTTGGACAAACTTTAGAGAACTTGGACCATTTGTTCTTCCAATGCCCCGTCTCGACTGAGCTAAGGGAAATTGTTCTACAAAAATGTTACATCACCAAGACTAAACAACCATGGAAAGATGAAATCTCCTGGGCTACTGGTAAATTTAGTGCAAGGAATTTTGGCAATACAATATGCAAGTTAGCTTGGGTGTCACTAACCACATAAGTTAGCTTGGGTGTCACTAACCACATATGGCAAGAACGGAATTCAAGAACCTTTAAGAGCCTCTCCTCTCCAGTAACTACAATTGTCAAAAATATTATGTATGAGATTAGAATTAAAACTTCTCAGCTTCCTATTATTAAAAACTCTAATTTGAATATTAGATTATGTATTAGTTGGAAGGTCCCATTTTGTAATTAATACTTTTGTCATACAAGAGTATGCCCCTAAGATGATATATACATTTTCCCATTAATCCATATTACACTTAACTACCAAAAAAAAAAACATGTGAGACAATTCAAATTATAACATATGTTACTTTGGTGTTGATGTTGCTCGGATTCCATTGCTTTCATCTCTATATGCGATATGGAAAATACGATTGAAATTTTTATATATTTTTACCTTGAATTCATTAAGAAAAAAATTAAATAATAAATAAACTGATTTAAACTTGTTCAAAATTTTTAATAATAAAATTATATAATTTTTTGTTCAAATTTTTGAATAATAAAATTATATAATTTTTTTACAAAAATTAATTTTTATTAATTTGAATGTGAATTCTATTTTATACAAGTCATGACATGCACCTAAGGTTCGTGGTTTCTATCATGATAAAATAATTATAAATCAATCATGAAAAAAAAATGCAAACTTTTTAGTTGCGAAACAAGTCTTAATTTGATCATTTTGGGTTAGGTTGGTTATGCCCCTAAGATGATATATACATTTTTTCATTAATCCAAATTACACTTAACTACCCAAAAAAAAAAAAACCATGCGAGACAAATTCAAACTATAACATATGTTACTTTGGTGTTGATATTGCTCAGATTTCATTGCTTTACGATTGAAATTTTTATATTTTTTTTACCTTGAATTCATTAAGAAAAAAATTAAATAATAAATAAACTGAATTACACTTGTTCAAAATTTTGAATAATAAAATTATATAATTTTTTTACAAAAATTAATTTTTATTAATTTGAATGTGAATTCTATTTTATGCAAGTCATGACATGTACCTCAGGTTCGTGGTTTCTATCATGATAAATAATTATAAATCTATCATGACAAAAAAAATGCAAACTTTTTAGTTGCGAAACAAGTCTTAATTTGATCATTTCAGATTAGGTTGGTTATGTTAGATATTCAATCTAATTCTAAGTCTTAAAAGTGTTAACTCGACTTTTATCGGTTCGATTTTAAATTAACGTATTTCGAGATTAAGTCAAATCAATTTGATTTTTTTCTACCCAAATTCTATAGGTATATTACGGACTGGCACCAATAAAATCGAATTAATTTGGTTTTAAGTTTGGATTTGAGTTCAAAATTTTAGACTTAGTAAAAATTGATTCAGTTATGGGTTTTAATGTAAACCTGAATTAGACTAACTTAAGCACACTTAGAGGTTAATTTTTTAAAATAATTTTCAATTTGTCCCTAATTATTCTCCAAAATCTCACTTCAGAACTTGATTTTTTTTAGCAATTAGGAATTTGAGTATTTCTTTAATTGCAATGTCCTCGCGCAGTAACTTGCTTACCTTCAAAATTTATGCCTATTGGATAATTACCGATAAAAGTGCAGGGTTAAAAATGCTAGTAAAAAACTATTGTAACTAATGAAAAATTCATATCATGAATTATTATTAAAAAAAAATTATGAAATGAAATTTCGAGTAAAACTCAAAACTGACAAAGTGAAATTTCTCCTAAATTTTAATGTAACCATTCCATTAGTAAATGTAATAAGAAAATACTATAAATTCATCATGTATGCTTAACATATAATATTTTTCGTTGCGAAATTTGACAAAATGATCAAATTGAAACTTGAATGTAAGTATATGGATGATTGTTGTAATTTAATATATAAATCAAAAGAGATTCTACGTAAAATACAATGAGGTGAGCCTATTTTGACTCTACTAATTTCTTATTTCACCTCTATTTATTTTTTTTATTAATTCAAATTACACAACTATCCTTCTTTCTTTTTATCATAAAATGCATTAAAAACCATAAACAGCCTCTTGCGCTCCATTCCACCTTTTTATCAAGTAAAATTGTAAAACAATTCCTTTTTAGCCAGTACTCTTATACATATTTTGAAATGAAATAATTATCCTTAATAAATAAATTTTTACAAATTTGGATGAGACAAGAGGATGAAAAAAATATTTTAAAGGCTAAAATAATTTTTATTTTATTTTCTAACTTAATCAAATAAAAAATAATTCTTTTCATTTTTTTAGTAAATTTTCACCATCACCCTCAAGCTATTTAGTACGGATATGCATGAATATTTCAAAAACTTACCAAAATAAATGTATAAAAAATTAACTTTTAAGGAGAAAAATTAAAAAAAGATTTATTAAATAAACCATGGGTATCATTATTCTGAAAACTTAATTTGATTATTATAGGAAATATTATTTTTTTAAAAAGTCTCGAATTGAAAATTTTTGTCACATTCAAATAATTACTCACATACCGTATGTAAATTTAAAAAAAAAATTAAGATGGAAATTAAACTCTTGCTTATTAAAAAAAGTCTACAAAGATAATTATTTTTGATTAGTTATCTTCTTTATATATTGTCTAGAAATGTATTTTTATTATAAAATAAGAATATTTATGGTGAATTAAATTTTTGTATAAATATATGTAAGACATTATAATTATGCAAAACAGATGATGAAATTAAAGAATGGCAATGATATAAATTAAATTAATGAAAAGACAAAATAAAGTATAAGAAAAAATTAAGAAAGTAATATAAATAGATTCGCCAAATACAATATTATAAAATTTAATGCAACCTAGTTAGCTCTACTAATTAATACATCATAATGAAAAGGTAACCCACAAAAACTTGCCTTTTCGAAGTTCGTTAGTTTCATGGAAATTGTTGCGACAAATAGTAAGGTTTACAGACCAAATTTAGAGGTTTATCATAAATAAATAAATTAAAATTGATAAGATACGCATAGATTCATTTAGGTCCATTTTACCTTCATCAATTTTTTTCAACTTTTATCATTTTTCTCTAATTTTATTCAACTTTTATCAAACACAAAAAAAAAACAAAGATATTATAGATACAAAATAGTCAACTTTTTAATAAACGGTCATACTCTTATGTTTATGGTTAAATTATAATTTAACTATTTTGTCTGCAATCATTTAATAAATGTGATGAAAAAATTACATATTAATTACATACGATCAGTATTTGACAATTTTTTAATTAATTTAAAAAAGATAGCGCATTAAATTTTAACCATGAGTAAAAAGATGTATTTATAACCGCTAAAAAAGACATAGATTTTGAAATGAAATTCTTTTTTTTGACAAAAAAAAAATGTTAGGTTTGGAAAAAAAAAAAATGAAGCAACTGCAAGTGATGGGTGACAAATATCTAAATACAATGCATACACAGTTCTAAAAGTTTTAACACTGTCACAGTCAAGCATATGAACCAAATAAATAAATGGGATTCACATTTCTCCCTTTGGAAATGTTATGGGGTGTGTCTGAAATTGTATAAAAATATGTAAAATAAAATAAAATTATAAAAATAAATATTTTGTAACTCATGTATTGAATGAAAAATTTAATTTTTACTATTTTGTAATTTATATTCGTAAAAATTTATAAAATTTTATTTTATTTTATTTAACTCTAAACAGAACCACGATGTACTCACTTTTTTGTGATCGTTGTTGGGGTTGGTATGGTAGCAGGCATTAACAGGTTTGAGAAAATGACCCATATGGGTTGGTGTGAGAGAAGGTTGGTGAAGGTCAATTTTGTAACTTCAACGATACCAACCCCGAAAATTGACGTATTACTTTCTCCCAACTTCACCCCGTTAGGCTTGACTCCCATCTTTTTGTTTTTTCTTTGTTTTTTTTTTTTTTGAATTAATCAAAATTATGCTTTTGTTTTTTAAATTATGAAGAATAAATATATCAAATAAACAAATAAGTTAAATATTAGTTATAAAAATTAATTTTTTATTTTTCGAATATAAAAAATAAATTAACTTTTTAACTAGCAGCTATAAAAAAAATTTAAATTTTTTTTTCCAAATCATATCTTAGCTTCATGCACGTGGCGGCAATTATAAAATTAATACCAAAAGCTTTTCAAATATAGTGAGAAAAGAAGCTTACAAGTACTGAAATTAAGGCATTCTTAATTAAATAAGCCACATATTCCTACTATATAATTAAATATTTTTATAAATAGTATCAATAAATATAATACATAAATAATATTTTATAAATAATAAAGTATTATATATACATTTTTGTGACTAAAAACATTTCAATTAAACTTTCAAATTTGTAAAGAGACACCAGTTTGGATCTGATAAACTAATAACATATATCTTTACCAGTTTAAAATTTGATTTTAAGTTTAATATTCATACGTCTATTCTCTCCTAATTTTTATATTTTACAATATTTTTCTCTTCCTTGACAAGTGACAAAGTTTTTTTCCACTCTTAATTTTGAGGCAACTTATTATCTCTGATGAAATTTTTAGATTCATCCTTAATTTTAGTTCCATATTTTAATTTTATTTTTACTAAAATTTGACATATTATTCATAGTCATAAAAAAATAAAACTTGTAAAAAAATAAGTAAAAAAAAAAAAAAAACTCATGTGTATATGAATGAAAAAAAAATGACTACTCAGAAGTGAATTTTCTATTTGGAACTATCAATTTATAATATTTTTAAATGTGAATAACATACTTAAAAATTATTAAATAAAAAAATAAAATTTTGATAAAAAGAAAAGTCATATAAAATGAAGAAAAAAGCAAACATGAAAAGAACTACAACAAATAGTCATTAATTCACCCCTTAAAAATGATACGTATAGCATGATTGTATGACTTTGGTCGTTATTCATGTTAATTTAGAATAACTTTTTACCTACATAAATAATTAAGTTTACACAATTATATTTATACAGAGTCTTCCTCTCAAACTGAACTTAATTAGACAATTATATTCATATGTTTTGATTTTACTTGTCCTACTATGTCAATAATTACGAATGTGCCCGCCGTCTCATAATCGAGTCAAATGCAAAAAAATATTTTTTAATTTTTTTATTGAATAATATGAAATTGATGTATCAATAAACCATGTAAAACAAACAAGGAATTAGGTTAGGAATAGATTAATGCTGAGGGAGGAACGAACTGTAGAGATAGATTATGAATGAAGTCTTTTTGGTAAACCCCTCACCAAACACTCACCAACCCTCCATGTTTAAGACAGATTTTGAACCAATAGACAAAGACAGGTTAGGTCCTTTTTTAAAGTTTGAAAATCGGAAATCTTGTGATTGGAATGTTTTTCATTTTCTTTTTTTGCATTACATTTTTTTTTGTGTATTTTTTTCTCATAATTATTTTATTTTTTGACTTACTCTAATTTAGTATAAAGAAATTATGGTACACCTCGTTTGGAGTAAAAAAAAAACTAGATAAATGAGATAAAATGTGATTTGAGGTTAATTTTGACGTCTTTTTTTCTTAAAAATAGCAAATGGTGAGAACAGTTTTTCAAATTCGTTCCCACAGATTCAAAAAAATTCACAAAAAATAGTGACAATAGTACTTGTTTGAAAGTTTTCAACAAAAAAATATGATTGCATAAAAAATTTACACATTCGATTAATTACTTTCAATTTTTATGATTTGTTATATTTATTAAAATCTACGTCCCCTATTCAAATACTCTTAGTTGGCCAATTATATATGCATATTTGTCGGACCCTTGTGAAAAGATACAAACGAGGGATCATTATGGGCAACTAACACTATATGGCTATGTTAGGGTGTTTGGTACGTCAAAAATACCAAAAGTTATTAAAAATTATAAAAAGTTATCAATTTGATCAGAAAATTATAAAAAGTTATCAATTTCTTCTGATCAAATTTCATCGTATATTAACATCAACTTTTTGTACTTTTATTGTATTTTTTCCATCCAAACACCCCTCAGTGGATAAAAATGGAGATAAAGAATATTATACAATTAAAAAAATATAAAATTAATTTTTTGTATAAAATCATTTATTTGATATTTGATTCATCGAATGACGTGGTTTAATATAAATTTGAAATAGAATTATTTTAATATTTGGATCTTGATTAAAATTAATCCAGACACAAAAATATACAATACCATCCTTTTTTTTTATATATTATTATATCCGGGAATAAACAGTCAACTTAGGATGCTTTTGGTTATCAAAATTAACATTTCAAAATTCAAGTTTTTTGTATATGGATTTTTTTATTAAAATTTGATTTTTTTTCAAAATTTTTACGTATACGTTAAAAAAATCAAAAAATTTATGTCAATTTGAGTAAAATCTAAAAAAATAATTTTTTATTACTTTTTTTAAATAGATAGTTTTTACCTAAATAATGTTAAATTTTTTAATTTTTTTTACAAATATAATTAACAAGCCAAAAAATTGTCGTTTCTAAAAAAAGATGATTAAAAAAATCATATATAATTTTTGATACCCAAACTAAACTTTAAAACTACTTGTTTGCAATCAGAGCAGCGAATACAATGAGTTCTTAAAATAATTTATCTCACCCCTCCCTAATAACCCTTTCAAGCGCAACTCATATGCTCACTTTGATAACTCTGTGAGCCAGATCTAGATCAATTCAATTATCAAAAAAGGGAAAAAAATTGCCAATTATTTATTTAATTAATTTAAACAAAGCTCAGTAAAATAAATATATGGTTTTAAAGTTTTGAATGCTTGGACCTCACATTCGGGTTTGTTGGCAAATATCTTTAACTAACTAGTCCTTTCTACCAAATTCCTAACACCAACTTACAGTGGTGCACTCAATTTTAGTAAAAATCTTTAAAAATTTTTAAATATTTTTAAATATTTTTATACATTTTTACCTTCTTAAAATTCAAAAAAAAAAAAAATTCAATACCTTGCAAAAAAATTGATAACTAAAATTCAATTAATCAAATAATAAAATTTTTTCGTCATTCTCACTATGAACTCCCAAGTTATCAAATGACACAACTTTAATTATTTTTTGTGGGGTCGTAAAAATCGTTTCAACGGATTATAGAAACCGTTCCAACGAATTGGCTCGGCCAACTTCCATCCAAATAGTTTCTACAATCTGTTTGAACGAATTGTAGTGCAAAGAAATCATGACTACTCAGAATTTTGAATCCGTCCAAATGGAAATCCAATTCATCAAAACAGGAATCTTACCATTTATCTCCAAAAAAATACAGTTTGAACTGTGTGCACCAAATACAAAAAAATTTTCAAACTACATTTTATCTTATTTTTTATTACTCTAAACTCACTCTCAAGCATACTTGTATAAAGATTAATTTTTTTTATTTTTTCGAAAATAAAATAGATTTTATTTTTTTATTCTACCCGTGACCACCGACAGCATAACGCTGGAAGTTCATTGACCGACAACAAAAATCAAATTTAAAAAAATAAAAATAAAAATAAAAAAAAGCTGCAAGTCATGTGCTCGGGGGAAGTTGGTGGACCCAACAACAGACAAGTTGTACCAAATCCAGTACGCGTTTATTTAATTATTTAAAATTATTTATTTTGAATTTAGGTTATTTCTTAAAATAATTCATTTATAAATTATCGCAAAACAATTCATTTATAAATTATCGCACTCATTAGCATATACTTAGGTACTCATTAAGGCGTATTTGATAACGTTTTTCGTTTTCTATTTTTCTGTTTATATTTTTAAAATTTTACATACTCACAATAGAAATATATTTAATAAATCTGTTTACGTTTTTATATTTTTTTTTGTTTCCAAAAGAAATGAAAACATAAACAAAAAAAGTGTTTTCGCTCTGATTTTCTTTTTTGCTGCTAATATTTTATCAATTTTAAAACTTTGTCTATTTTTGTTACATTACATAAAAATAAATTATTTTATTCAAATATTTTATTAAAATAAGTTATTTTAATAAATAATATAATTGAATTCAATAAATTAAATTAGTTATATAAATTAATATAAATTTTTTTAATAAATAAGAAAACTAAATTAATTAATTTAATTTAATTTAATAATTAGTTATTACTAAATTATCTAAAATAAATATCATAAATAATTTATTTAATTTAATAATTAAATTAATTTATATAAAATAATTAATAATAAATAATTAAATTACATTAATTTTTAATTTAATTTAATTTAATAATTATTATTAAATTATTTTAAATAAATATCATAATTAAATTAAATATTTATGATTTAATTAATTTAATTAATTTAAAAATAAATAATTTAATTTAATAATTAATCTAATTTAATTATTTATTTAATATGAAATATATTTTATTAAATTATTTTTAATAAATAATATATTTTATATTTATTGAATTAAATGATTTTAATAAATAATTTACTGTATTAATTTAATTAATTATATTAAATTAATATAAAATATATTTTAGTAAGTTCTATTAATTTTTTAAAACTAATAAAATTAAATATTTTTTAAATAAAAATTAATAATTATAAACAAACTTGCATTTCTAAACGTAATTTTAGTTTTCATTTAAAAAAAATAAACGGTAATAGAAAACAAAAAAAGAAAACGGCAACAGAAAAACAATAACAAAAAAACGACAGCATTGTCAAACGGGCCCTAAGGTTGATGTTTGAAAAAAATGTTATATAATAATATTTTAAATTTTTTATGCGATATTATTATGTAATATGCATTTATTAATTTTTAACAAGACACATAAGTTATTAGGTAATAAAAAATGCATGAAAACATATTTTGGAGCATGGAAATTTTACTAACATCTTGTTAGGTTTTTCTTGTTTTAATTTTAGAACATTTTTTAATGACAATGTACTACATTAATTGGCTGTCTTTCTCTTTTTCTTTTTTTTTTTAACACTCTGCTTATATATATAAGGTAAGTGAAAAAGAAGGGGAATAAAAATTTTCCTCTCTTTTAAGTTTGGGGTGTTTGGAGTATTGTTTTAAAAATTGGATCGAATCGGCTGATTCAACAGGTTGAACTGGTCCAAGAAACAGTCCAATCAACCAGTAAAATCTGATGAACCGAGCTCTTTTTTTAATTTTTTTAAATGGTAAAACTAATATGCACTAATCTAGAATCGAACCTATGTCTATTTTGTGGTAAAATACGATTATTCTACTGAACCACTGATGTTTATTGTTTCTTATTTTTGCTTAGTTTTACTTATATAATATATTAGTTTTAAGTGATTTTATTTTACAACACATTTTATTGACATTTTTTATCAGTAAAACAAAAGAGAGTAGAAAAATATGTGAAAAATATAAATTTTTAAAATTATTATATAATTTTAACATATTTTTATATTTTATTTATATATTTAGATATATTTATAACGTCACGATTCAACTCCGGTTGAACTGACGGTTGAATTACTACTTATGACCCAGTCGCTTTTTCGGTTCGATGAACGATCCAGTTTTTAATACATTTCTTTGGAGTCTAAAAAAATAAAAATAAAAACAAAATCAAAAGTGAATATTGATGTAATGTAAAAGTGACACGTACTGAAATTTGATTGGAGAAATTTGAAAATTTTTAAAATTTTTTGAAATTTGTTAGCAAATCAAACGGCCAATCTATCCCACAATGACGTCATAATCTGTATCCCATCTTTTTATATTGACACGTGTACACATGTCACATTTAAATTTAATAATTATTATTAAATTACAGGCACACAATTAACAAGCAAAGATGGGACAAGCAATAGGAGATCACTTTGGAACAGAAAATCTCAACTGCTCGCTAGTTGTTCAGTAGGTTTGAGAAAAAATTGAGCGTGGCCTGTAATTTAGTGGTTAAAAATTTTTCTTGTACATTTATAACTCGAGTTTGAGTCTTTCCCCTCCTCTTTATAAAAAAAAATTTTACCTTTCAAAAAAAAAATTTGAGAGAAAATAAAGAAAAATTCATGACATTTTTTTTTCTAACTTTTCTTATTTTTTCCTTTCTCTTCTTCTTTTATTTAATTTATTTTCTTCTTTAGGTTTCAAAAAAAAAATCCTTAAAAATGATTTGAGGAGAAAATAAGTCTATAAATGTTTTGATTTAACTTATTTTTGTCTTGCATAATATTTTATTTTTACCAAAGTTTAATTTTTTATTATTTTCTTCTTGTATTAATCGAATCCATTTCAAACACGTAATTAGATGTTCATCTTCTTTCAAAAGAAAAGAAAAAAAAATCAATTAAATAACACGTAGTATCTATCTTAACTCACCAACCCCGCTCTCAAATTTACTGTAACGCACGAATCAACTTGTATCATAGATACATTATCTTATATAATAATAAACTTTTCGTAGCCCACTTGTCGAGAAGGCAATGACGTGGGTCACGGAGCAGTAGTCGCCTAGCATAAAGATTAAAGAATAAAGATTGGATAGCTTTGAAAATAATAATAATAATAATAATAATAAAGAAAAAGAAAAGGCCTCCCAAAAAAAGTGAGGGCCAAAAAAAAGTGAGGTTGGTGGATCTAGGATAGGTACAATGTAGTGTATTATCGGATGTATTTTTTATATGAAGTTTAACTTATTATGATCCGTTATAATCAATGTAAATTTTTGTAATCATCATAACCGTTGAATGATTTGTTATTGTTTTAAAATCAACAGTATATAAATGTATCGGACGTATACCGGTGCGTAAGTCAACCAGACCTATTCCTTCCCGAGGGTGGTAGGGGTTAATATCATTTTTTTTTTAATGTTGGTTATATAACATTAAATTGTAAGTCATTTGGTTAAAATATTTATTTCTAAAAATTTTTAAATTTATTTTCGTTATAAATAGATAAAATTTAACTAAATAATTTGTAACTTTTGGCTCTGTTTAGGTAACAAAAAATTAAAAAAAAAGTAAAAATATTAAAAAAATTTAAATATTATTTATTTTTATTTTATTATATAAATTATAAATTTATAACTTATTTAATTTAATTTTACTTTTTATTATTTTAAATACGTTTTTATATCACGTACCTAACTTAGCGACCATTTTTTTAAAAAGTGAGGGGGGTTTGTTGTAATGATGATATCATGGCCCTTTCTAATATAAAATTAATAAAAAAGATATCATGGCACCCACCCACCGCACCTAACGTGTCCCGACAAAATATCTATTAAAAGAGTCGCGACTTTGACTTGTAAAAATAAATTAAAAAAAAAAAAAAAAAGGCAAGAGCAACTTAATCCAGACGTTACAATCCAACAGAGTTTAAGGGTGAGTGTCGAGTAAGATAAAGTGAGATAAATTGAGAGTTTGTAATACGTACAGTGAAAGAAAAAAAAGTTAATGTAATATAAAATTAATAGAGATTTATAAAAATATTTGAAGTTTGTTTGCAAATCAAACTCATCCTAAATAGTCAAATTTAATTGATGTAATATAAAAATGATAAGTGATAAAATTTAATTAAAAAATTTGAAAATTTTTTGAGTTTTTTAATTTTATTTTAGATTCTAAACCAACCCTTAGCTAATTGCTAGGTTATTTCCTCCTTCATTTGCCCTTATTAACCCCCTGATACAGTTATAAGAAAAAAAGTAACTAGAATATAAAATAAATGAATTTATGGATGCACAATTTAAAAAAAAAAAAAAAAAGCAAAGCGTTTGATGAGTTTTTAAATTTAGTAAAATTTAATTAATTTTTTTCTTTTTTATCCCTAGACTACTCATACTTATCCATAATCTTTTAAAAGTTATAATTTATTTAAATAATCTTATTTTTAATTTCTTTCTTTTTTTATTTTTTTACAATTTAAGAAGAAAATCAATTTATATAGTTTGAAGTTAGTAATTTATGGAACCTGTGAAATTAATAATCTATTAAATAATATTATTAAAAAATAATAGTCCATTTTTTACTTTTTAAGACTTAAGATTACCAAAAAAAAGGAAGAAATACATATATATATATTTTACTACATATTTTTTGTAAGGTCTGTGTGAAGCCTCCAAACAAGTAAACAAATCAAGATCCAGAGAAGCGGGTCCAACAGCACCTCCGAACCCGACGTCGATGGATCCTCACTCACCAGACTACTCTTTTATCGTTAATAACTATATGACTCCAAGTCCAACCCCCCCAAAACAAATCCTCACCGTACATATCACCTCTTCAAAACTATTTAATCCTGTCTCTCCTCCGTCCATTCCTCGCGCGCAACTCCCTCTCCTTCACGCAGATAGAGAGAGAGAGAGAGAGATTCAGTTGCATCCGCTCTCTTAAGTAGATCTTCAAGAGAGACAGAGAGTTTCTGTGTTTACACAGAGCAATTTTTCGAAGCTTAAACATGGCTTTGCTAGTTGAGAAGACAACCAGTGGCCGTGAATACAAAGTGAAGGACATGTCTCAGGCGGACTTCGGACGCCTCGAGATCGAACTCGCCGAGGTCGAAATGCCCGGTCTCATGTCGTGCCGGACGGAGTTTGGTCCCTCACAGCCCTTCAAGGGAGCTCGCATCACCGGCTCCCTCCACATGACCATCCAGACCGCCGTCCTCATCGAGACCCTCACCGCCCTCGGGGCCGAGGTCCGGTGGTGCTCCTGCAACATTTTCTCAACCCAGGACCACGCCGCCGCGGCCATCGCCCGCGACTCTGCCTCCGTCTTCGCCTGGAAGGGCGAGACCCTCCAGGAGTACTGGTGGTGCACAGAGCGCGCCCTCGACTGGGGCCCCGGCGGTGGCCCTGACCTCATCGTTGACGATGGCGGTGACGCCACGCTTCTCATCCACGAGGGCGTCAAGGCCGAGGCGGAGTACGAGAAGAACGGGAAGTTGCCTGATCCGAGCTCAACCGACAACGCCGAGTTCCAGATCGTCTTGACTTTGATCCGAGACGGATTGAAGACCGATCCCAAGAAATACCACAAGATGAATGAGAGACTCGTCGGAGTCTCGGAGGAGACCACCACCGGTGTCAAGAGACTGTATCAGATGCAGATCAATGGGACCTTGCTCTTCCCTGCTATCAATGTCAATGACTCCGTCACCAAAAGCAAGGTACGTATGCGTACATACATACATACATATCTGTATACGTGTGGGGGTCTGGGCCGTCCGGTTCAGATCTGAATTTTGCAGTTTCAATTGTTCGATTGATCTAGTTTTGCATTAATTTGGGGTTATTTTACTGATTTAGTTTTTAGATCTGTTTGCATCGAAAGTGATTGATTAAGCGTCAATTGGACAATTACTTGCTGTGATCGGTTATATCCTATCTATGCATGTATTTGGTGAATTACCGGTTTCATCCAGATCTGAAGTTTGCATTCTCGGCTACCGTTTTCATCTATGTTTGGATTTCTTTTGTGCATTTCACTACATCTGTTCTCAACAATAAATAGAAATGGAAATGATAGGTTCACTCCTTGTGTTCATTTGATTGCTCTGTAAGCTGGATGTTGTACTCTTTTAAATCTCAAGACTTCTGTTTGGGATAGTTGAGTTGTGCTTGAAAGTTTGAAACTATTCAATTAATTGTATGTTTAATTGCTCATTTTATTTATGCTATCTGCTGTTGTTTCCGAATCTAATATATTAGATTCGGAAACAACAGTATTAGATTTGAAAATGAGATTTCAGAAACCCTGTTTTTTCTACTGTGCGTTGATTATAGCCTGCCTGTTATTGTATAATCTCTGTTTTGTTATAGTTTCAATTAGCTGATAGGTTTTGTACTTTCAAATAGCAGATCCGTAGACAGTTCTTATCTTAAAATCTCTTGTTTTGAAATCTTTTAAGCCATTCTGATGTTCTGTGGCTCTTAATGTGATCAGTTTGATAACTTGTACGGATGCCGCCACTCACTACCTGATGGTCTGATGAGAGCCACTGATGTTATGATCGCCGGCAAGGTTGCAGTAGTCTGCGGTTATGGTGATGTCGGAAAGGGCTGTGCAGCCGCCCTGAAACAAGCAGGAGCTCGTGTGATTGTGACCGAGATTGATCCAATTTGCGCTCTTCAGGCTCTCATGGAAGGCCTCCAGGTTCTAACCCTTGAAGATGTCGTTTCAGTAGCTGATATCTTTGTCACCACAACTGGTAACAAGGACATCATCATGGTGGACCACATGAGGAAGATGAAGAACAACGCCATTGTCTGCAACATTGGCCACTTTGACAATGAAATTGACATGCAGGGGCTTGAGACATTCCCTGGTGTGAAGAAAATCACCATTAAACCTCAAACCGACAGGTGGGTTTTCCCCGATACCAAGACGGGCATCATTGTCTTGGCAGAGGGGCGGCTGATGAACTTGGGGTGCGCCACAGGGCACCCCAGCTTCGTGATGTCTTGCTCTTTCACCAACCAAGTGATTGCCCAGCTTGAGCTCTGGAACGAGAAATCTACAGGCAAGTACGAGAAGAAAGTGTATGTTTTGCCCAAACACCTTGATGAGAAGGTTGCTGCTCTCCATCTGGGTAAGCTTGGTGCTAAGCTAACAAAGCTCAGCAAGGATCAGGCTGATTACATTAGTGTGCCCGTTGAGGGTCCTTACAAGCCGGCTCACTACAGGTACTGAGGAAAGAGAGAAACACAGTTCCGGAAACAGAATAATACTTGAACTGCTTGATTTGTTTTTCTTTTTTTTTTTTTTAATTTAGAAATGTAGTTTTTTTTATTTTGATTTTTCATTTTTTATGATGGGGTTTGTGTTTGGAGGGAGGTTGAGATGAAAGAAATGGATTCTTCTCTGCTAAGAAGACCAAATGGGTGAGAATAAGGTTTAAAGAAGTACCAGGTTGTGTGGGATGTATTGTTGCTGCAGCTGGTTATGATTTTGATTCTATTAACAACAAATATATATATATATATTTCACATTCTTTTGGTGCTTCCTCTGTGTGCTTTGGCCTTGTTTGGAGTTTGGATGAAAGTTAAAATTCATTCATGCGGAAACTAATAAAAACAGTGGAGGTGTTTGGATGTTTTTGATATGATTGAGCACTGATGATAACTTTTGTTGAATCATGTGAATGCAATTGAGGCTAGGCAAGTTAGGTCTTCAAATTTAAAGGTTGAATATGTCTTTTTTTTTTTTTTAATTTTTATTCACAGTTTTTCAATTGTTAATTATTGGATTGATTTATTTCATTATAACTGCATATAACCTCGGCCTCTTTGTTTTTATTCGTTTAGCATCGGATTTTTTACAATTTTTTTTTTTGGTAAATAACTTTGTAATACTTTTTCAACTATTTTTTCTAGCTTAAAAACAAGCATTAAACGTGATAGTGATTATGTAGCGCATGCCCTAAATTATAGAGTAATTTTTATCTAGACCTCTCGTTGATTTGGTTTGTGCACTTAGTTCCTTAATAATTATTTATTTTAAATTTTTTAAATCTTATATTTTTTTTATATTTCATAAAAAATTAAAAATATGGGAAGTAATTTAAATTCTTTTTTTTTAACAAATTCTTGGTCTAAACAAAATCTTAGTACATGTTTTTCTAAGTAAGAATTTGGAAAAATTCATGAGCCCAAATTACAAGCAGCGACCACCCGAGCAACTATTTTCGTTAATATCATTAAAGCGGAGTTAATAACTAACCGGTGATGGGTTCTTGTTCGGTAAACCCGATTTTGCCTTAAGCACTAAGCCCTCAGTCGAGCTCCTATTCTCTTCAAACCTGAAGTTGTTCTGCCCTAGGAAGCCGGTTTGACCTTTGGGTTGGCTTGTTTTAGTTCTCTTCTTTTTTAAACAATTTTTTTTTTTACATTTTTTTAAATATAAATAACGCATCAAACTACAATTATTAAAAATAAAAAAATATTAATAAAAAAATCAAATAAAAGAAAACTATAATAAAATCTAAATTTTTAAGCAAAATGCCGATTTCACCATACCAGACAACTTTCACTTTCATTTAGTGGTTGATACGAGCTGAGTTCAAATTATGTTTATTTTCATTTTGGAAGAGGTTAAATTTAGGGATTCAAATAAAGCGAGCGTTATAAGATTAACAAGGTAATTCAAGTTCGGTTTAAGTATATTTTGAGTTGAATTGTAGCAAATCTATGATCAAATCGATCTCAAATAGTGTGATAATTAGGGTCCATTTAGTTTGTCACAAAAATTGAAAAATTTTAAAAATTTTTAAAAGTTATTTATTTTTTATCTCACTGCACGAATTACGAACTTATAAATTATCTTATTTTATCTCAATTTATTTAACTTTTTATCACTGTAAATGCACCTTCAATTATTTGATTCTTGATAAATTGCCATTAATTAGAGTAATTTGGTGATTTTTCTCGGAAGTAATTATTTAGGCATTCAATTACATTTATGTCACTCTTAGGCCTACTATAATTTCTTTCATTACTTGGATTGACAGAACGAAGTTTTTGGGCTGAAGACCCATTTTCTTGATGCGATTTGTTTTAAATGAATCCAAAATCATTTTGCCCATTTGAGTGTTTAAATCTTTAGATTGACCCGAACTCATTTTCATTCATTTACCCGGATTGTATAACCCATGTCATTGAAACTAAAAAAAAAAAATCCCACCGGATTCATCTTGTCGACATTTCTTATACTTTACGACTCCCAGCATCCATTCGCACTTTAGGTCCCCCCCCCAAAAAACAAAAAAAAAAAAAAGGCTAAACTGCCGGTTACCATACTTTTTTATTTTTTAAAAAATGATTACATTTATTTTCTTTAAGTTTAACATTTTTTTTTGAATTTTAAAGAACAAAAATTTAAAAGTACTAAAAAATTAACTTTTTTTTTACTTTCCAAACACAAGAAAAAAATTAATTTTTTAGTAACTAGTTAGTATTTAACTAAAAAAAAAAAGTAACTTTTTTTTTTTCTCAAACTCAGCCTTATTTGACTGGGTGCGTGTTTTTTATGCACGCTTTTCTCATCCTTAAAAAATAATTAATATACTAAAAAATTAAATTAATATATACTTAAAAAATTAATATATTAAAGTAATATATATAACATAATAAAATAAAAAAATAACTAATTTATTGCATTACATAATAAATAAAAATTTTTATTTATTAGATTATACAGATAATTTATTTTATTTGATAAATTAAATAACAAATTAGATTAATCATCACATATGTGTATGTGCTTAAAAGACTTATATAAATATATAATTTTCAGTGAAAAGTAATACTTTTTCTTTTTATTTTTCAAAATACTCTACCGAACACAATTCTATTATTTTTTATTTCCAAAATCAATTTCTGAATAGATTAACCAAACACAATTTTTAATTTTGAAAACGTAGTCTGAAATCAATGATTTTGGAATGTGTTTTCTCAGTCTTAAACCAAATAAGTAAGTAAGACACAATAAGATCTAATCTTAGACACTCGACCTCAGTCTAGACAACTAAAAATTTCAAATAAATGAATTTGAAATAAAATTGTATTAAAATATACATAAAAGAGTTATTTATATAATAAGTGAATTTTTTTAATAATTACTACCAAAATGATAATGCCACTATTTTTTAAAATAATGGATCCAGTATACAAAGAATTTTAAATAATCACTTCTTTTAGCGATAGTTTCAAAGTCGAATCCGAGGGCTTTGACATTGAGTAGATATCAACTCGATAACAGTCGAGTTAATGAGCCATTGGATTTTATCTGAACACATTCACCCTTTTTTAATTCAAATAAAAGGTAAATCTATATGGACAATCTAGATGTCGGCCTTCTCTTTTTCAAACTTACCATAATACATCATGATGCTAAACTAAATTTCTATTTAAATTAACAATATTATATCTGAACAACTTTTTTTTATAATAATTTATACTAAGTCCTTTGACTTCAAATACAAGGATACAAACTCAACATGTCCCGAAAAAGGTAGTCGGGTTAGTCAAGGTCGAGGGTCATAGGGCTCGGGGCCGCGTGAGGTCTCGAGTTTAACTCCTTCGAGGGTGGTCTTTCCTCCACAGTGGGGGCGATCTTCAACGGCCTTCCTAACTGAGCCGGTCAGTCAGAAATTGTCAATGTTGGTTTACTCCTTGTGGTCATTTGTCGACTAGGATTATAAGACGTGCTTCATTCAGAACGCACCCTTTACGGGAAAGCAGTTACGAGCTTCCACGTACTAGAAGGATACAAACTCAAAATTAAGTTATTGTAACTTTGTTGCCAAAATACCCACAGCCACAGCACAAAGAGCTGCTCAATATACATGTATTTATCATGCTAAAGACACCCCCCCCCCCCCCCACACACACAAACAACGTAAAAAGAACGGAAAAACGAGCACCTACTAGAAGGATACAAACTCAAAATTAAGTTATTGTAACTTTGTTGCCAAAATACCCACAGCCACAGCACAAAGAGCTGCTCAATATACATGTATTTATCATGCTAAAGACACCCCCCCCCCCCCACACACACAAACAACGTAAAAAGAACGGAAAAACGAGCACCCAATATACATGTATTTATCATGCTAAAGACACCCCCCCCCCCCCCGCCCCACACACACACACACAAACAACGTAAAAAGAACGGAAAAACGAGCACCCAATGTGAAGTTCGATGATGAGCTGATATGGATTGACTAAGAAATCGTTCGTTTGGGCGATTAAAAGTTATCAAAAATTAACAAAAAAAAATAAAAAATATCAGTTATTTTTTAGTATTTGAAAGACTAATTAAAATTTATCAAAATAATTCGTTGGAACAGTTAAAAATAAGTTATTTCAACAGTTTTGGTCAAAAATCAATATAAAAAACTGACAAATGTTAAAAAAAGTGAAAAAATGAGTAATTTTTTATAATTTTTTTGTAACTTTTTGTAAAAATTTATAAAATTTAAAATTTGAATATAAATGCACGAAAAATGAAAATAATAAAAATTGATAAAAATAAATAAATATTTGTAATTTTTTATAACTTTTGGTGATTCTTGGACCAACCAAACGGGGCCTAATTCTCTAGATTGAACAAGACTGCCACAGAAAACCACAAAATGGAGGAACCAAGCTAGGGTGAATATCCGCCGATATCATTTGAAAATTATAATTTTTATAGTCAAATTGATTAATTTCAAAAATTAAAAATAATAATCAAACTGATTAAATAATATGCATTAACCGAACATTAACTAAACCAAATTATATTGATTCTACTATGATTGATTTGGTTATATATGCTTATAAATTTGAATATATTTTTTATATTTAATTATAGAAATAAAAAAAATAATGATTATATAAGTGATACCTGAGGCATAGAGTATGTATTTAATATTATAATAATTTATTAATTTCTTATAGTCTTTGAAAATTTAAAAACAAAATTATCAATTGGAGTAGATATTTAGGTTAATTATATATATATATATATATATTAAATATATATACTAAATATTAAATAAATTTAATTCAATTATTTCGATTTATTTAATTTTAAAAATTCAAAATTATAACAAAAACCGATAATCGTTATATTTACCAACTTTAACCAAACCAACTACTACTAAATAAATAATCGAATCAAACTTTTAAAATTTGGTCAGTATGATTCGAAAACCAAATTTTAACTAAATTGTACATAACCATAATTCTAAAAGATTTATGTGGGAAATTTTTTTAAAGTTATTGAATTTTTTAACTTTTACGTCATAATATTAGAAAGAAAAATCATTCTAACGGATTTTAAAAATCTGTTCTGACAGATTTTGGCCAGGTTTTGAAAAATTACTGAAAAATTTTAGAAATTTATAAAAAAGTTATTAGAGTTTATAAAATTATTATTGGAGATTGTAAAAAATTTATTACGATTTGTAAAACTTTGTTAGAATATATAGATATATATAAATTTATAACAATTTCACGAAGTACAAAGAATATAAAATACGTTAGAGATGGTTTTTAAAATTTTTAAGAGTTTTTCATCCCGCTAAATGCACCCTCAATTTCCTTGTCCTACTTCTGTAGATCAGATAGCTTTTCTGAAGTTTGTGCCATAGGGTCGAGGGAGTGTGTGGAGGGAAGGCACCGGACCTACCCCAACCTGTGTGTGGATTGAGGGTTTGGTCAGGAAAGAGAGCAAATATATATACATATGTACATGCACACAATTCCCAAAGCATAATCTTATTTGAGTGGATTTTGCCCCACCAACCGAATAATAGAAGTAATTTTGAATCCCTTCAATTTTCCTTTTTTTGACAAATATTTAATTTAAAAAATACCCTAAAACGCCTTTTAGCACCAATGATAAGTCAAATTAGATTTAGGTACATGAATTCTCTTTTTTCATTCATTACTATCATACGTTATGTTCTCTATAAAAGTATATAAAATTAGGTTTTCACAAGTTCAGTTCATGTAATTTTAAATTTATCCGTTGTCATCCTTGTTACTCTTAATTGGATCCCTTACTCATCAATACTAATATATTTCTAAATTTACATTAAACATGACCGAACCATCTTATACAATGTTCTCTCAATTTTCTTTTGGAATGAACAACGATTACAAATATATAAATATATATGGAATGCATTGTAAGTATTAGAATCGGTAGTGGCTCTGTTTGGAGCATAACAAAATAAAATAAAATTCTACAAATCTCTACAAATACGAATTACGAGACAGTAAATTTTAAATTTTTCGCTCACTGTACGAATTACGAGATATTTACTTTTACAATTTTATTTTATTTTATACACTTTTATATAACTCTAAACACACTCAGTATCTTTCCTATAAAAAAACACTAACTCCAAAATCCAACAATTCTCCCACCACCTTGCTTATAAATATTCTGGCCCAGAAAAAACTTTAATATTTAATGGTTGACAAGAGATAACCTGAACCTAAAAGGTTTTGAAATTCTTTTGATCCAAGTTTCAAACTCAAAATTTGGACACAATTGAATTTTTACAACCCGGACCTGTCGCAATATGTCGGATAGTTTTACTTCATCATATCTTTTCATCTAATCACAATGTACAACTTCGATGAACAGGTTAGTCTCCACTAATAGGACACATATTAATGAAAGAATAATATAGTGGCGCTCATGAAGTAATGCATCCCTAACACAACCAAGAAAACAACATCTATACCGATGGGAATTCGATGAATAATATAGTAGTATGACTGGATGAATGACTACATGCAAACCTATTAGCCAAATAAATTTCATGTCTATTTACCGAAATAAAAAACACCCCAAAGAAAGTTTAGAATCTTGGATAGGCCTACTTCGAACTGCAAAATAGAACTGCAACATGGAGCACAACAAATTACCAGAAAAAAAAAACATGGAGCACAACAGGGTCGCATCATCATACCTTAACTTCGACAAACACTACTCAAATCTTTCTGACAGACAGTGCTTTTAACAGTCATGATAAATGGAGTGTTTAATTGCATATCCTTGATCAGGAATCCGCAATGCACTAGGCACCATAGAGACCCAAAAAAAAAAAAAAAGCGCGCAAAAAAATTGGATAGGAGAACCTGGAGTGCAAAATTTGAAGAAATCGTTCTGTTATAACTTATATGAGCTGGCCAAGTGTTAAAGACTTCACAGAAAGGCCACAGAGGATTTGGCACCAATTTCTTACTTTTTTAAGGTAACACAGCTCCACTTCCCCAATCTTAATCCTCTTTTTCCCTTATGAGAGTAGCTCTACCTCAAATAACTGATTTATTACACTTAGAGACTAATTTGTCAATTCTGATAAGCAATTATAGAACCCCAAATCTACACAAACAGAAGGTGCACTGTTCATCATCCTCCCAAACCCAATTAGGGATCATACCAAATTATCACTTTCTCGAGTAAGAGCCCCTTAGTTGTCCCCCCAGATCAAGTTATCAATACATTCATAGATGTAGCAAAACAATCATTAGTCTGAAATATAATACATACAAACACAGCTAAGAAGCCAAAGAAATTAAGCATCTCACAGGAAAGAACAGAAGAAGAAATGTTTTACCACTCCCCATCAATTCTTATCACTGTCGGTGGCACCTTTGATCAAGATTTGATGTCACTGATGTATGTTCCTGGCACAGCCTGTAATGACCCCACAACCTCTATGATAAGGATTTGCTTGACCAGCTCCTTTGCAGTTGTAGTAGGAAGCCCCAGGCCTTGTACAAGGAGTCAAGTCCCTCCTCAGTGTGTCATAGCTTATATACCTCCTCTGCATCACCAAAACCCTCCTATTGCTCTCCGAATCCATCTCCGCCTCCTCCGCCGCGCACTCTCCGATCTTTCCGGCGCAAACCCTCCTCACCATTGCTTCCAATTCACCGGTTTTCAGTGAATCAAGGCCCAAAATGGGAACGCTGCTGCAAAATTCGAGGTGGGTGTGCAGGAAAATCAGTACCACGAAAAGGGTAGTCACAGGTTTGAGTTTGGTTTCGGGCATCCTGATCTTTGCAGTTGTTTTTTCTTTTTTTTTGTTTTGGGGGGCCGGGGGGGGGGGGGGAAGTGGGTTTGGGTTCTTACTATATGAGACTGGTCTTTGGGAGAGATGCAAAAAGGGAAGTGGGGAGACTGTTTTGCCTTTGGTTCGAGGAGGGCATGATGAACGAGGAGAGGCGTGAGGGTCACAATCTCACCAACCTGGCTCCTTTTGGGGCTGTCCTGTGGTTCAATGAAAGTGACCCCACCATTTTGGAATTCTCACGGGAAGGGGCTCTTGTCAAAAAAATAATAGTAGCGTAGTTCAAGTAGTAACACCTTTACTTCTTTTTTTAAGTATCATTTGAAGCATTAAAATTTATTAATTTTAATTAATTTTTTTATATTTTGTAATTAAAATTTTCATGCATTATTTTTATATCACATTTTTTTACTTTTATTGTACTTTTTATCTAATTTTTTGTTAACCAAACACACTCTAATCACTTGTTCGGGTCTTTTTTGAATTATTAGAAATTTATTCAATTGTTAAATTTTAAAATTTTAGAAATTAATTAAGGTACATGTAAATTAGTCGAACACTACGAGTCACAAAAAAATAATATTCAAAGTGTAAGAGAAATTAGTCGAGACGCGTACAAATTAACTAGGCACTTGAGTCATGCCAAAAAAAAAATGATATTCTAGATGCAGCGATATGTTGTGACCAGTGATGCTAAACTATTCGTCAAAAATATTGCTAAAATGATAATTTTATAATTATAGTATAGTGTATATATAAGAGATTTTTATTTAAAGCAAGAAACTAATTTATTATTAAAAATTTTATCAAAATAATGTGATAATAACATTTGTAAAATAAAATACATATTAATAAATTATTGATTTATGAATAATAAAAATATATTATTTTAACAATAAATTGACACTATTTTTTTAAAATGATAAGCTAAAAGGTCATTCTTGGAAATTCATTTTTTTTTTCGACAGAATGTGAATTTTCTTTTTGTGACTCTAGCTAGTACTTAGCTTTCTTGGCCTATTGGGGAATGGGTTGGGGGTAGTGCACCGGACCGTCCAGTGCACCGTAAATCGTTGGATCACCAAACAATAGACCGTACAGTGTACTATTGGGTTGATCCAATGATCTGCAGTGCACTGAACCTACCCCTTCCCTTGGGGGATCAATTTGATTATGACAGTGGGTAAGTTTTTATTTGGGGTACAAAGATAGCAACTCAGAATTGCACCCATTTTGTTTTAGCATGAACCACTTGGTAGTTTTGAGCAATTTCTTTTTATCTTGTCTTCTTTACCCCTAACTCATGTTTCATTTTATCATATATCCTTCCTTTCTCCCATGTCATTTTTCCTCTTATATTTTTGGTTCTTTTGCATCATCAATCTTTTTTTCTTGGTTGAAAATAGTTACACTTTTTAATTAACTTTATCTACTTCACATTATTCTCTTTTCGTTTGTGAATTAAATCTATTATAAAATAAAAACAAGGAGTATAAATACTATCAACCTATCATTTTCTCTTCATCTTTTAAATATTAAGTTATTAGTAGTTATTTTTAGTTAAAAAATGAGTAATTATAAGATATTTATAGAGTTCAAAATAATGAGCCTTACTTAAAAAAAAGTACCAAATTATGTCACTCCTAGCTTGAAACACTTTTACAATTTTTAAGAATATATGTAAGAAAATTACCTTCAAATAAAAGACCCTTTAAATGCATTTTAACTCCTTTTAACTATGAAAAACAATATTTAATTAAGTAATAAAACATACTCAAAACTTATTTTAGAAGTAAAATTAAGGGTTAATTGAATTGACCCTTTAATATGTGGTTGAATATCACTTAACCCCTTTGACATAAATACTTTTCAAATATAATAGCATTAAATTACATGAGCACCCTTGAACTGTAAATTGATATTACAAAAAGTGTTACATTTATATACCAATTACACCTTTTGATTAACTATACATATTAGGAAAACTAATGCACTTCTAAAACATGTGACTTGCTCATGCAAGTGACAACCAAACAAGTTAATACCTTAAATAAAAATTTTCTCATGAAATTTAGTAGTTTAAAATAGTTAATTTGAAATCATACAAAAAATAATTATTTAAAATTTATTTAAAGTAGCGGCATCACTATTTAGTAATAATTGTTTAAGACCTTTCATGTGTCACATAAATTAATATACTCACTTATATTTTAATATTTTTAATCTCTAATTATCTAATTAGAACCTTGCATTTTTTTCAGTAATGTTATATCTTGAAAGCAAAAAGGGAATTCGATCCTGATGTTTAGAATTTTACATATTGACCGTTAAATATGTATTTAATGCTCAAGATTGAAACATGAGTTTGCATCATCGGTTGTGCTTATTGTCTTTGTAAAAATAATAATAATAATAATAATATTCAGTTAAAAGGTAACTTCAAGCCGAAATTCAAATAGGAGGAAAAGAATGCATAGCATTAATTAGTTAACCAAAATTAACCAAAACTCACTAATTTTTGTTAATTTTTACTTTTTTCCAATAAAATTTTATTACTTATCACTTTTGTATCAAATTTTTATACTTTTATTATATATTTTTTACTCAATTTTTACCAACCAAACACTCCCTAAAATATGTCGTTGGAAGTCATCTTACTGCAAGGGCTATCATTGCGGGCCACCGAGATTTCCATCGCGTGCATTGACCAAACAAGCGTGGAGGCTGGTAGAAACCCACTTGCTGTCTAAAATAGGAACTTTTAATAATTTGAGTAAATTCAGGTAGTTCTTTTTAAAACAAAAACAAAATAAAAATAAAAATACACCCGCAAGGGAGCAACCGGTTCCAACCTGAGTGATTTTAGGTATTGTTTGGGAGGCAATGACTTTTTGATCTTTTTGTTTTTTTCATTTTTTAATTTCTTTTATAAAATAACTAAAATTACCTTTCCAAATTAGAACTTCTTTGAAATTATAAAGATCTAACTATGTCAAATAAATTAAAAAAATTAATATATATATATATATATGTATGTATATATTTTATGTCTAATTTAAAACATGTGAATTTTTTTTTTTCACCCAAACCATGATTAGATGAATCATGACTTCTCAACTCTGGACTCCACCCACCTTTACACAGCAATAAGATTTGCTTCATTCCACAGACCAAAATCCCAATCACTCAGGCTCCGTTTTTTTGGCTAACTGGTAACTCAGTTACCAATTATTAGTTTTTTAATTTTTTTAAAAACAATTAGATTTATTCTCTTACATTTTAATCTCCCTTTAAACCTTCAAAAATAAAATAATATAGCATAGAAAATAAAAGTAACTTTAAAAAAATTCTTGAAGTTACAAGAAGTAAAAATTATGATAAAACACATCCAGCTATCTCCTATGTTACAAAACAATTAAAAGATCATAGAAAAAAAAGTCTCATACAAGCAAGCATATCCCTTTGCAGAAATGTCTATCTCAAACTATGCAATTATGGACTCTCCAGCCTCATTCATTCATAGCAAAATCCATTTAAACCAATATCAAGTGTGACAGGCTATCTGAGTTAGACTTGATAGCAATTGCTTGATTGAAACATAATACCGCTTGGAAACACACAGGTTTTTGTTTTGGAAGAAACCAAAATAGATGGTGATTGTTTCAACATTTGATGCAAAGCTCAAGATACTTCCGCGAAATCAGAATTATTCGTTACTTTTTAACTATCGCATTGTTCAAAATTTACAACCCAAAAACATTATTCTGTTTTCCAGTGCATTTCTAGACTACAGGAAGTTTGACAAGTTTTACAGAAAAATGGCCATTAAAGAACTGAGCACAACACCCCACAACCACATCTTTTGACACATCAAGAAAACACGTTCAGGCCAAAAAATGGACTCAACGTGAAGCATTTAATATTATATGTATATATATATATATGTATATCTTACAAATATAATGAACCTGGAGAAGGGTTTAAAAACTTGTGATTGGATTCAACTGCAGCCTTGGTGCTCAAAGAGTGAGCTGCTCCATGCTCTTTGCATTGCTGGGCAATGCATGTCCTGATCTTCTATCTTCATGGTCATCATAGGGGTTTGCCCTCAAACTAGAGCTGGCCTCTTCGGTGTCTGAATAGCCTGGTCTTTCAGTTAGGAACTGTTCCCAAAACACATCATTCACTCTGGCCTGAGGAGCTGCAGGCACTTGATTCTTAATTGGCGTTTCTTGTGAGGAAGACAAGGTTGCGTCATTATCAGAGAGGGTTCTGTTCAGTGGGGAAACTCTAAAATCAGCATCTTTATCATTGATGTTGGACCTTGAGTCTGGAAATTTACCAACGTCATTACCCAGTTGTGGCATCCTAGCTGAAGATTGACTTTTGTCAACGTGCAACGGCGAAGATGCCAGAGTAAGATTTAAATGACAGGAAATATGGCCATCGCCTTCTTCATTTGAAGTCAAATTTTGCTGTGAGGATGGCAGCCTTGGGCTTTCACTGCCCCCTGCTTTACGTGACAAAGTTGAATCCATCTTAAACGTGAATGATGCTCCAGTGTCTGTTAATTCTAATGTTTCAGGGACAAACAAAAGACCACCAGCTCTCGTCTGTGCATCTTTTGGGTAAACCTCAGACAGTCTCCTTTGTGGGCTCCCTGCATCTTCATTGGAACTCTGTGTGCTATGTGAAACCAAGTTGACGTCTGAAACAGCTGGTGATAATTCTAATGTTAGCTTATTTGAGAAATCTTGGTGGAAAATATTCCCAAACTCATGTCTAGAGCTGCTAAGGTTGTCCACGAAGCTATTGTCTGGAACCGACTGGCAGTTATCAACTTGAGGCAGACGTCTTTTCTTATTATATGCTGAAAAATCCATAGCTTCAAGTTTCCGGGCAAGAAGTTCAACAAAATTGTGGTTCTGAACTGCCTTTTCTAAATAAGTCAGCAAATACTCCTGCCTCTGCTCCATAGCATTTAACCGATGACTTAACTCTTCAAACGGAAGCTTTGCAGCAAGCTGCTGCTGTTTGTATCTTAAAATTTCATTCTCCAGTGCAGCCTTATCTCGTGAAAGCTTATCAATTTCTTCCTCAAAAGCCGCTCTTTCTGGGTCAACTGGAGTACCTTGCGGGTGACTGTGGCTGTGAATGGGTTTCCTGCGGTGGATATTCTTTAGAAGATGCTTTTGATCTTTCACAAAATCTTCATTTGCAAATTCCCATCTTTCAGGATCAATCTTTCGAAATCCCTATTAACAGAATATATCATCTGAGTAGAATGCAAACTTCTAAGGAAGTTGAGCAAACCAATGCATTAAGTAAAGAAATAATTCAAGTCAAAACAACACAATATTTGAATTTTTTTTTTTCCCCAATGTGATTCTGTGAACTCAAATGAAATACTAGTGGAATGCAAACTAATGTAAATAGAGGGGTGAAAGGGATGGTTCTGAGGCTAAATCTTGATTTGGCAACTAGTATATGATAGGTTAACCTGACACCTCATAAATCCAAGCTTTAGATGATGTTGAGTCATTTTACATTTCTTATAGGTAATTATACCGGTGCTTTAGCTCATTTTGGTCATAAAGACTTCAAAATATGCTAAGAAATTTTAGATTTTGTGACATGGACTGTAAAGATGACTGGATCTTTATATGACTTTTGGAAGGTGTAACAGTCATAGTACTAAATCCTTATAAAAAAAATAGTCATAGTGACCAAATTCTACACCTCTCCTGAACCTAAGAAGTCTAGATATCATGGATATGTGATTTTCAATTCAACAAAGAACAAGCTTAAAGAAATTTTAGTCAATTAAAATCTTTAGAGGATCACATGATGTAATTTTTGGGATAGATTTTAGGGGTAATTCTAGGATTCCAAGGGACTTGAAGGTTGATCCTAGATCTTCTTTTATTTTATATTAGTTAGAAATTGAGTAAATGAATCAAAGAGCTTAATTAGCCCTTCTTCTCTTCAATTATATTTATAACCTCAGATTACAACGGAAAAGGAAATTGAAATCAATTCTAAAAAGGAAAATACAATCAACAATCAATTCTAATTAATTATACCTAAATCACACTCATAATATATATTCTAGAACATTCTGTCACTCCCCCTCAAACTGGAGCATAAAGGTCAAATATGCCTAACTTGGAACAAAATTGCTGGAACTGAGAGCGAGACAAGGGCTTAGTGAGTACGTCGCCTAGCTGAGAATCTGAGCGTACAAATGGAGTTATGAGATCTTTCTTAACTAGGAGATCACGAATAAAATGACAATCCACCTCTATATGTTTCGTCCGTTCATGAAACACTGGATTATTGGTAATAAAAATAGCAGCTTGATTATCATAATACATCGACATAGGAGCTGAAATCTTAATGCCAAAATCCCGAAGCAAAGAACGAATCCAAAGCAATTCTGAAGCAGTATGAGCCATGGCACGATATTCAGCTTCAGCACTTGAGCGAGCAACTACAGTCTGCTTCTTACTACACCAAATCACAAGATTACCACCAACAAAGGTACAATACCCAGAGGTAGATCTCCTATCAGAACGGTTGCCAGCCCAATCTGCATCGCTGTATCCTACTACATCTAGTGTCGTGGAGGGCCGATAAAATAGACCTTAACCTGGAGATTTCTTCAAATACCTCAAAATACGACATACAACATCAAAATGTGGTTGTCGAAGAGCATACATAAACTGACTAATTACCCCAACAGCATATGTAATATCTGGTCGCATCACAATAAGATAAATCAATTTTTCCACAAGACGACGGTATCGGCCAACATCAAGAAAGGGATCACCATCCTCAGAATCAAGTCTAGCAACAGAATCCATAGGAGTATCAGCAGGTCGAGAGCCCAAGAGTTCGGTTTCAGAAAGCAGATCTAGAACATATTTCCTTTGAGATAAATATATACCCTGGGAGGAACGAGCAATCTCAATCCCTAAGAAATAACGTAAAGCTCCAAGATCATTTGTATGAAATTGTCTTCCAAGATGATTCCTCAATTCAGCAATACCTTTCTCATCATCCCTGGAAATGATAATATCATCAACATAACCAATCAAAACAATAGTACCAGAAGATGCATAATGTATAAATACTGAGTGATCAGATGTGGATCGGTGGAAGCCATAGTCCAGAAGAACTTTACTAAACCGATCAAACCATGCACGTGGGGACTGCTTAAGGCCATACAGAGCTCGACGGAGACGGCACACAAGATGTTCATTGCCTGAAACAACATATCCAGGTGGCTAATCCATATACACTTCTTCCTGAAGCTCTCCATGTAGAAATGCATTTTTAATATTTAATTGAAATAATGGCCAGGATTTACTTACTGCCACTGCTAGAAGAATACGGACTGAATTAAGGCGAGCAACTGGGAAGAAAGTCTCCAAATAATCAACTCCGTAAGTCTGTATATATCCTTTAGCAATCAAACGAGCTTCAAGTCGTTCAATGGATCCATCTGCCAAAATACTTGATAGTATATACCCATCGACACCCCACTGTTTTCTTCCCAGGTGGAAGAGAAGTAAGCTCCCATGTATGATTATGATGCAATGCACGCATCTCCTCATCCATCGCTGCCTTCCAGTCCGGTAGTAGTAGTGCCTGTTTATAAGAGGTAGGAACAGAAATAGAGGATAAGGCACAAACAAATGACTGTAGACGAGGTAACAGACGATGATAAGATACAAAGTTAGCAATGAGATGTTGTGTACAGGTTCGTTTACCTCGTCTTAGGGCAATAGGAAGATCATCACTGGAAGGTGTATGTTCAGGAGTTGCAGTTTTATGTTCTTCAAAGATCTCAGGAGTATCAATGGTGGGTAACTCAAATGTCTCAGAATCCACAGGCGCAGAGTTGACCAGAGCTGATGGAGCGGTAGGATTAGGACGAGAGCGACGTTAGTATACCTGTAAAGGGGGAGACACTTGCAAGAGAGGCAAACTATGACTAGGATCAAGAGCAGGAAGAACAGGAACAACTAAAGGAATTGACTCCCCCTCTCGAGAGGGAGGAGAGAACTCCCCTCACGAAGAAAATACGAAGTAGATTCAAAAAAAGTAACATCAGCACTGACGAAGACAGGTCTAAAGGGGGGATGATAGCATCGGTAACCCTTTTGAGTGCGAGAATAGCCAAGAAAGATGCATCATCTAGCTCGAGGAGAAAATTTGTCCAGACCAGGATCAAGGTTATGAACAAACGCGACACAACTATATGTACGAGGGGGAAGAAGAAATGGTGGAGTTGAGAGATAAAGAAGAGAAAATGATGATGTGTTGCCAAGAGTAATGGAGGGAACCCGATTAATGAGATAACAAGCAGTCAAAACCGCATCACCCCAATACTGTTTGGGAACATTCATATGGAATCTCAAGGTACGAGCAACGTCTAACAAATGACGATGCTTGCGCTCAGCAACACCATTTTGTTGGGAGGTGTGAGCACAAGTAGTCTAATGAATAATTCCCCTTTTAACACAAAAACGATCTATAGTGGATTTAGTATATTCTAAGGCATTGTCAGATCGAAGGATTTTGATATGTTTGCCAAATTGAGTAAGAATTTCATTATAAAATCGTAAGACAATAGCAGACAAATCAAAACGATTTTTCATTAAAAAAAACCAAGTCATACGAGACGAATCATCCACAAAGATAACAAAGTACCAATATCCATTATAAGTTGAAACTCGTGAAGGGCCCCAAATGTCCGTATGGACTACATCAAAAGGTTCAGACTGACGAGTATTATTACGACTAGGAAAAGAACTACGGTGATGTTTCCCAAACTGACAAGCTTCACACTCTAGACTCGAAACAGACTCTAAACTGGGTACTGCCAACTTGAGTCGAGCCAAAGATGGATGACCCAAGCGACAATGCCATTGAAAAGGTGAATCAGAAATACGAAAGACAGAATGAGAAATAGAAAAACTGGTAGGATCAAGGTAATAGAGTCCATCCCGCTCACATCCCGAACCAATCGTCCTCTGTGTCCTGAGATCCTGAAATACACAAGAAGAAGGAGAAAAGGTTATGGAGCAGTTTTAAGGATTTAGTGAGCTGACTAACAGATAATAAGTTAAAAGGAAACTTAGGAACATAGAGGCTTGAGAGTAGAGGTAGGGAAGAGGAAGGCCGAAGTAAGCCTTTACCGGCAACAAGCCGGCAAGATCCATCAGCTAAAGTGATACGATGTGTAGTCATAGTTAAATCAGAAAATAAGGATGAATTACCTGAGACATGGGCACTAGCTCCAGAGTCAATGACCCATTGTGGAGTAGAAGTAGTAAAACAAGCAGCACTACCTGAATGAGCCAGAGTGGCCTTTGAACTGGAGGAGCGAGAAATGCTAAGCGCCTGCACAATAGCATCTAATTCAGCTGCAGAGAATGGACCCTGTGAACCAGAATGAGAAGTTGAAGGTTCATACTGACTAGCAACACCAATCCCAGTATCAGAGTTTGTTGGCTCTACAGCAACATGATGTGTTTGTTCAGGGTGACCATACTTTTCCCAACAGTAGGGCTCCGTGTGATTAGTACCTCCACAATGATTACATTTCTTTGTACCTCGCCCAAAGCCTCTACCACTACCACGAGAACCACCACGAGAATTACGACCACTCCAGGAACCACCACGAGATGTGCCACGAGAACTACCTTTTCCATCACCAACGAGAGCAGCAGAATCAGAACCACTAGAAGCGGTAGGTGCTGTGCGAGAATGATCTCCCAAAGAGGAATGCTGCAATCTGGAATATGCATTAGCCATAGAAGAAATAGTTTCGCCAACTAGAAGCTAATCCCGATAGCCACGAAGATCATCATCAAGACCAGCCAAAAGTAAAACCGTCATGAGTTCCTCCCATTACTTTATCATATCGGCCTTAGTTTCTGGAAAATGACGAAACTGTAATAATCTGTCGCCAAGACCCTCTAGGGTGCTATAACACTCGGAGAGAGATCGTCCATTCAGTCGGAATGAAAAGAGTCGTTCATAGGCTTCAAAAAGCTCATAAACATTACTCCGCTGGGAGAAAGAGTCAGCTAAAGAATCCCAAATAGCCTTCGAAGTTTCACATAATGATACTGTGTGCAAAACAGAGGGCTCTAAGCTATGCCATAGCCAATTCATAACAACAGCATCTGCAGCATGTCACTGTCGATAAGTAACAAACTGAGAATCTGGAGGCATGTCAATGAAGAAGTGGTCTATTTGTCGGCCGATGAGAAAAATTTTTACAGCATGAGACCATGTCAAATAGTTCATTCCAATTTCTCACTAGAAATCGATTTGGGCAGACTATCAGGTGGAATAACAGGTACTGTTTAAATAGGAATCAAGGCTGAATTGGTCGAATCAAATTTATTAGGAGCAGCCATACCCAAAGATAAACAGTGTCAACACAGCGAGACGCAAATCAAGGTCTACGTAATAAAAAAAACAGCAACCAAACTCAAAAGTAGCAACCAAACCGAACGAGAAAGCAATCGATCTATGTAATAAAAAAAATAGCAACTGAACTCAAAAGCAGCAACCAAACCGAACGAGAAAGCAACCGAACTAGACAAGTATAATCAAATTAGACATCGACCAAACACAGCCCAATGAGGTACACTGTGAACTGATCGCCTTCAGGCGATAATCACCGACCAACGATGGCAGTTGGAGTCCAAGACCCAAAGCATAGAGGAGGCGACGACCACATCTGAGAGCCGAGAACGACGAAATCGAGGATACCCATCAACATTCGACGGCGAAAAAGGTTTCTCCTACATCAGGCGACCCCCGTCGCAGGTCACCGGAGAGACGACGCCCACTCACTCACCGGAGTTCAAGTTTCCGACGAGGCGCGTGAGAGCTACGCCTAGGTCTTCTTGCCGGCGCGTGAGTCTTCGTCAAGTAATAAGAGGAAGCCGACGACCGACTACCTTAGTCGCCGGCAAGAGATGATCCTCTGGGTAGAAGACCGACCGATGCCAGTGACTGGTGGATGGCCGAAGTACCTCCAACAGTGAGAACACACCTTCCTTTTTTTTTTTTTTTTTTTTTTTTTTTGAGTGAAAGAGAAAAGAAATTGCTTTGATACCAAGTTAGAAATTGAGTAGATGAATCAAAGAGCTTAATTAGCCCTTCTTCTCTTCAATCATATTTATAACTTCAGATTACAACGAAAAAGGAAATTGAAATCAATTCTAAAAAGGAAAATACAATCAACAATCAATCCTAATTAATTATGCCCAAATCACACTCATAATATATATTCTAGAATATTCTGACAATATTCTTCCTTGGTTGTTAGTTCTCTACTCCAGCTTAACCTCTAATGTACTTAAACAACATTTCCTTACACTAAACAACAAGTTTGTGTCCTCTGTATATGTATTTAAAAAAAACCTTGAACACACAAGTCAGTACCTTTATGTTGCACCCAAACTATAGTTATGAAATGCCTTAAATTATTCCAAGCTTAGGCTAGTTTGACGTTTAGCCAACTTTCAAGCAATTTCTCCCGCAGGTTCCAATGTCACATTTCCACAATTTCATTTTCAATTACCAGATTTAGTTTTAGAAGATCGTTTTTTCTGAAGACTTTTTCCATCATATTCCTTCATTCAAAGTCATGTTAACGTCAAGAACAAAATATCATTTATTTTCCAATAAAATGGTCAAAAGATTTCCATTTCCTAAGAGACTAATATGAAATACTAGTAAAATAACAAATCTAATATTTCCATTCAAATATAGTAAAACATGCACCAAAAAATAAATAAATAAATAATATACCAAAATAATAAGTTTTTTATTTGATTTATTATTAAGACTTCATACATTTAGATAGATTTCAATTTATGCTTCTAAGCATTTCTCTGTGTTTTACTATTTTTATACCTTTTTGAAACATTTCCAACATGTTTCCATTTCCATGCTCACTAGAACAACCTACTAGGCGAAATTTTGATCCTTGGGAAAAGTGCGATAAAATAAAATAAAAAGGAAAAAAATTATGATTCTTTTAGCATGCATTTACAGATTTATAGGTGTTCTAACGTAACAAACAGACCACCTATTTCAACAAATAAGATTTTGACTTCTATATTCATCAACTCTTGTTGAAGGTATGAAAGGAGGATAATTGAAAGATTATAGAAAAATGCATGGTTTATTAAGAGAACTTTATGGCCAAGCCAAGCCATGAGGTTGTTATGGAAAAATATAACAAAATGGATCTAAAATAACACACCACCTATTTCAACAAATAAGATTGACTTCTATATCCATCACCTCTTGTTGAAGGTATGAAAGGAGGATAATTGAAAGATTCTAGAAAAATGCATGGTTTATTAAGAGAACTTTATGGCCAGGCCAAGCCATGAGGTTGTGATGGAAAAATATAAAATAACGGACACAAGCAGCCAGCAAGCCAGCTTGATGAAAGAAAAAGTTTCAAACAGAAGAAGTAAATTTATGTTTTGAAATGAAACGGGATTCTTCACGTGTTTCATGCATGGTTTATTAAGAGAATTTTATGGTCAAACCATGAGGTTGTGATGGAAAAATATAAAAAAAAATAGACACAACTAGAGGTAGCCAGCAAATGAGCTTGATCAAAGAAAAAGGTTAAAACAGAATAAGTCAATTTATGTTTTGAAAGGAAATGGGATTCTTCATTTGTTTGATGCATTAGAAATTTTGTGTTAAATATCTTTTAAACTCAAACTTGCAAGTCAATGGATATCATGGTTAAGCTAGGGGTTGGTCACATCAATCCCACCTAAGAAACATGGACACAAATACGACACGACAAGGATGCATCAACTCAACGATTATAAAAAAATGCAAGACATGACAAAAAATATATACATATTTTAGGCCTTAGAAATTAACACTTTATTGAAACACAATTTAAATAATGTGATATAACACTAACTAAGATTAAAAACCATGTCTCTTAGATATTCCTACTAAGAAAATGGTGTAAGAGAATTGAGATGCAGAGGAACTCTAACTGGAGGTCCCCCTCCTCAAATGGGGGTAACATCAGGAAATCATTTCAAGTTGGTCATGTCACTATAGATTTAGTGGAGGACTATAGAACCAGAGGTGGGACCAGAATAGTGGAGAGAGGAAGAGGCTTTGTGCAAGTTTTAGTATTATACGAAGAAGAAATCAGAGGGCTTCAATACATCTGTAGGAAGGCTTTAGGGGGAACAGCCAGGAAGAAACAGTTGGGCTGCTTCAGAGGAGGAGCCAGATTAGTGACTTGCTCACTGTTTTCTGATGGTCTTGGCAGGCTGCTAGAAGTTCGACTCATTGCACCCTTTGGGAGGAGGCTGGTTATGCTCCCGGAGTTGTCAGATGGGAAAGGGTGGCACTTCCTCGCCAAGCTATTAGAATTCTTCCTTCTTAGGAGTCCTCAAAGCCTAACCAATGCTTATTTTCATCCTGATCCATTCTTGAACAAGTCTACTAGACGCTCCATGCTGCATTCCAAGGATTCAAGAACCTACCTTCAAGCTGCTGCCCTCCCTGAATGGAATGCTGGTAAAGTCCGAAGCTCCCATAACAATCAGTATGTTAGAGTTAATTTTGAAGATGCTATAGCGAGCAGTCACAATTTGAACAGATGTTTGGTGGGTAGCTTTGTTGGATCAGTTAATCCTGATCTCAACAAAGTATACTCTTGGGTGCAGCGAAGATGGTCTTTCCCTGGAGGTGTTTCTGTTAAAGAATTAGCGGATGATAAATTCCTTTTTATCTTTCCCTCTCATGAGATTGCCTCTCATGTTTTAATGAAAGATTATATTATAGATGGGAACCAACTATTATTAGACCCTTGGCACAGTTGGATATGCTGTTCCAGGCGGGGATGGAACCAGAATTCTGTTTGGATTAAAGTGGTTGGCATTCCAGTCTATATTTGGAGTATCAATGTCTTTCAAAGTATAGGAGATTTCTGTGGTGGGTATTTAGGTATCGAAGAGAATTGGAGTGGTTCTTCCAACTACAAATGGATTAGAATTAAAGTTAAAGGTGACAGGAGATCTGTCCCAGTTTCAGTCCCTTTGGTAGTTGGTCAATCCAGATATGATTGCCCAATATGGGTTGATCCTAAGCATGATGTTTGGGTCCAAGAAGATGCTCACCTTGTTAGTTTACTATGGAATTCCATAGAACCAAACATTGCTGACATGTGTACTCACCTTGACACCTGCAAGGAAATTTGGGAATACATTCGCTTGTTGTTCTCTAGTGATCTTACTCGCATGTACGACTTATCACAAGAGTTCTTTCAACTTCAACAATCTGGCAGACCAGTCACTGAGTACTTCGCCTCTTTGAAGCGTGTTCATGAGGAGCTAAGTTCTCTCCAACCACTATCTGCTGATGTTAATGCAATGCAAAAGCAAAGGGAACAGATGGTTGTACTCCGTTTTCTTGCCGGACTAGATCCTGAGTTTGAACCGGTTAAAGCTCAAATTCTCAGTGGAGAATCTCTTCCTTCATTTGCTGAAACTTACTCCCGTGTCATGAGGACTGCATCTAGGGATCAATCCACCACTATTGATGCTACACGAACTGCCCTAGCCAGTCAAAAGATTTCAGAAAGTAAGAATTCTAGTTATATTATCCCATCTCAGAATGGGGATAGAGGGACTCGTAGTGGTCGCGGCCGTGGTCGTGGTGCGAAATCTAAATGTTCTAATTGTGGTCGTGTTGGCCATATTAAGGAGACTTGTTGGGATCTTCATGGAAAGCCAGCTCATATGGCTCAAGTAGCCTCCTCTGATGCTTCTGCAAATAAACCCAGTACGAGTGGACCATCAACTGTGACGCTTTCAGAAGAAGAGTATGCCAGACTTCTTCAGTATCAGACAGCTCACCAGGCATCTCTTCCCACAGCTTCCTTGGCTCATCATGGTAATCCTACTGCTCATGTGTCTACCCTTTCACCAACTTCATGGATTATTGATTCTGGTGCTTCAGATCATATGTCTGGTATTTCATCATTGTTCTCTAATATTCAGCCTTCCTCTATCCCCAGTGTCACTACAGCTAATGGTTCATCTAACCCAGTTAAGGGTATCGGGAAAGTCTGTACATCTTTACCGTTATCCTCTGTTTTATATGTTCCTTCCTTGTCTTTTAATCTTCTATCTGTTAGTAAAATCACCAAACAACTCAATTGTTCAATGACTTTCTTTCCTGATTCTGTGGTTATTCAGGATTTAAAGACGAGGAAGAAGATTGGAGAAGGGCATGAAGCTCAGGGACTCTACTATCTAAGTGGTTCATCTGCACCTCAGTCTACTACTTGTTCTGTTGTCGCTGCTCCCATTGAAGTTCACTATCGTCTTGGTCATCCGTCTTTTGATAAATTAAAGTCTATGGTTCCCAGTTTGAATCATATTCAGTCTTTGAATTATGAGTCTTGTCAGTTAGGTAAGCATCACCGTGCTTCCTTCAGTCCTAGAGTCAATAATCGATCTGCTAGTTCTTTTTATTTGGTCCATTCTGATGTATGGGGACCGAGTCGTGTTGTTTCAAAATTGGGGTTTAAGTATTTTGTCACTTTCATTGATGATTTTTCTCGACTCACATGGATTTATCTAATGAAAGATCGTTCTGAGCTGTTCTCTATTTTTCAATCTTATTGTGCTGAAATAAAAACTCAATTTGATGCTTCTATCAAAGTTCTTCGTAGTGATAATGCCAAAGAATATTTTTCCAAACCTTTCACTGACTTTATGTCCTCATTTGGCATGATTCAGTAGTCTTCGTGTTCTCGTACTCCACAACAAAATGGAGTTGCTGAACGAAAGAACTTACATCTTGTTGAGACAACTCGTTGTCTTATGTTTCACATGAAGGTTCCAAAAGTGTTTTGGGGGGATGCTATTCTCACTGCATGTCATTTAATTAATAGAATGCCATCTTCTGTTCTGCAAGGTCGTTCTCCTTATTCTGTAATGTTTTCTACAACACCATTGTTTCCTCTTCCTCCACGCATCTTTGGATGTGTTGCTTTTGTTCATCAACTCGACAGTGGTACTGACAAGCTTGACCCTCGTGCTATTAAGTGTGTCTTTTTGGGATACTCTCGGTTACAAAAAGGATATCGATGTTACAGTCCATCTCTTAATCGATACTTTGTCTGTGCTGATGTCTCCTTCTTTGAGAATACTCCTTTCTTCTCTGATAACTCATCTTTAATTGATTTGAATGAGAGTCTTCCTTTTCCTGTGATTTCCCCTTTTCGTCTTTCACGTCCTGATTTGCAGGTTTACACCAGACGGCAGGTAGCTACTAAGTCTCTCCCTGAAGCTTCAGGCACTCCATCTTCTCCACCTCCGTCTTCAGATCCTGCTCCTGAGCCAACACTTAGTGATCTTGATCTTCCTGTTGCCCATCGAAAAGGTAAACGCACTTGCACTACCCATCCTATTTCCAATTTTGTTTCTTATTCATCCCTATCTCCCTCTTACTATGCTTTTGTTACCTCATTGTCTTCTGTATCCATTCCTAACTCTGTGTCTGAAGCATTGTCTTATTCCGAATGGCGTATTGCCATGGAAGAAGAAATGTTCGCCCTCCGAACCAATGATACTTGGGATCTGGTTGCTCTTCCTTCTGGCAAGTCAACAGTTGGTTGTCGATGGGTGTATAATGTCAAAGTTCATCCTGATGGGTCTGTTGATAGGTTGAAAGCCAGGCTTGTTGCAAAGGGGTACACTCCAGTCTATGGGCTTGATTTTTTAGAGACTTTTTCTCCTGTGGCTAAGATTATGTCCGTTCGTCTTCTCATTTCCCTTGCAGTCACTTTCCACTGGACTCTTCATCAGCTTGATGTTAAGAATGCATTCTTGCATGGAGATCTTCTCGAAGAGGTGTACATGGAGCAACCTCCTGGATTTGTTGCTCAGGGGGAGTCTGGACTAGTGTGCAAATTGAAAAAGTCACTGTATGGCTTGAAGCAGTCCCCGCAAGCATGGTTTGGTAGATTTAGTGATGTGGTGAAAGAATTTGGATTCATACGTTGTGGTGTTGATCATTCTGTTTTCTACCGTCATTCCTCACAGGGGAAGATATGGCTACTGGTGTATGTGGATGATATTGTGATAACAGGAAATGACACACAAGGGATTTTTGATCTGAAGATATTCCTTCAAACTAAGTTCAACACTAAGGATCTGGGTCCGCTAAAGTATTTCCTAGGAATTGAGATTGCAAGGTCACATGAGGGTATTGCTCTCTCTCAGAGGAAATATGTTCTTGATCTGCTATCTGAAACTGGCATGTTAGGAACCAAACCTGTTGATACCCCAATGGATCCTAATACAAAGCTCCTTGTGGATAAGGGAGAATTATTAGCTGATCCGAGTAGATATCGCAGGTTAGTTGGGAAGCTCAATTACCTGACAGTCACACGACCAGATATTTCATTTGCTACCAGCGTAGTCAGTCTATTCCTTGATGCACCTCGCTCCAGTCATTGGGATGCAGTCATTCGTATTTTGAGGTATCTAAAAGGTGCACCAGGACATGGTCTACTGTATCGAGATAATGGTCATACTCTTGTTCAAGGGTATACAGATGCTGATTGGGCTGGTTCTCCATCAGATAGAAGGTCCACTACTGGATATTGTATTTTTGTGGGTGGAAATCTAGTATCCTGGAAGAGTAAGAAGCAAACTGTGGTGGCAAGATCAAGTGCAGAGTCAGAGTATAAGAGCCATGGCTCATACGTCCTGTGAATTGATTTGGATGAGTCATATGTCAGAAGAGTTGGGAGTTACTGGCTCACAGCCTATGGAACTATTTTGTGATAATCAAGCTGCTGTCCATATAGCCTCCAATCCAGTGTTTCATGAAAGAACCAAACACATTGAAGTTGATTGTCACTTCATTGGGGAGAAGATTCTTCAAAATGTCATCAAAACTAGCCATGTAAAATCTGAGGATCAGTTAGCTGACTTATTCACTAAAGCCTTGGGTGGTGCTAGAGTAAGGTTTATTTGTAACAAGCTTGGAACATATGATATATATGCTCCAGCTTGAGGGGGAGTGTTAATGTACCTAGTTAATGTAGTTAATGTACAGATACATGTATGGTAAGGTGAAAGGACAGTGTAGGTGAGTCGAAAGGTTATCTTAGGATGTATATATATGTATACTCCCAGGCATATTTCATATAGAAAAAAAGTTATTCAAGTTTACAACAAGTCCCTTTGGTAGTTGGTCAATCCAGATATGATTGCCCAATATGGGTTGAGAGGAAACCACGGGTAGACTGGTTTGAAGCTAACCCCTTCAAAGAAGTTTTCCGGCCACCAGCAAGAGTGCTGAAGGTGGCGCGTGGTTCTTCAAATTCAAATTCAATGCATGAACCCTCCTTTGGTATTCGGAAAGCCGCAGTAACTCAGCAGGCTGCAGCACAGAATTCCAAGAGACCATCCAAGGATACTAGGAAAGTTAAATGGATCAAGGTTGGTAGAACATTAAAAGCCACGGAGTGTATTAATCACAGTAATAATCACAGTTCAGAACATCTGGTTGGTCTCCCCTACTCTAATAAATATGAGATCCTTAGTAATCTGGATGAACAGGAGTTATTAACCCCTATTGATGGCAGTATGGAACAAAGTTATGGAGTTATTTCTCAACTGCCAGCCATTAAGGAAGTCAATAGGAATCTTCAAAGGAACATTTATTGCTCTCCCAAGTCAACTAAAGCCTCCTCAGACGATGATAAATTCTTTGGAAAAAAGTACAGCTCCACGAAGATGGATCAGGTATTCAATCCTAGAAAAACTGCAACTCGATCCATAGTTCCCATTAAACCAATAATTATGGCTGATAGGTGTGGAAGGGTTTCTCCTTTCGAGGGCAGCTCCTTGGCCGAAGATGATTATAACCTAGAGAATTTGGATCAGTCTTTTGACTGCATCCCTCTTGACTCCTGCAGTCCTGAAGACTGGAATCCCAACATTCTTTTGCTGGGGGATTGTGGACAGGACCAGCAAAAAATTTCCTCTTGGGTCATTAATAGAATGAAATCTTTTAAGAAAACTCTGGGGATTTCCAGTGAGGACCTAGAAGATAAATTAATGGACTTGCTTCTGTCCATTGAAGAGAAAAGAAGGACCCAGCAAGTTGGAGAAAGGAAAAAGACTAAAGGCAGCAGCAAAGGTGTTAGAGAATTAAAGAATTTGCAATGTTCAATATCCTATGATAAAGAAGCGCAGAAGGAAGCTCAGTCGGAGAATGAAGGGGATGGAGGGAGCAGGAAACCTTTACCTTTGTGTTATTAATGAAGCCGAAAATTATCAGTTGGAATGTCAGAGGTTGCTGTGGGGCCTCGAAAAGGATGGTAATAAAATCCTCTCTCAAGGCATGGCACCCAGATGTTGTATGTCTGCAGGAAACTAAGTTATCCTTTGTTGATGCCTTTTTAATTAGCTTACTGTGGGGTGGCAGCTGGGTTAAATGGATAGCACTAGACTCCTCTGGAGCCTCAGGAGGTATTCTGGTCATGTGGGATGATAGCAAACTGTCATTGCTGGATTCTGAAACAGGAACCCACTCAATATCCTGTCTTTTTCAGCAGGTGGAGGAGGATATCCTTTGGTCATTCACTGGGGTCTATGGCCCAGTAGCTAACAACTTAAAAACTGAGTTTTTGGAAGAGTTAGGAGCTACGGTATTCCGCTGGAATGTCCCTTGGTGTATGGGAGGAGATTTCAACATGATTAAGAACATTGAAGACAAATGGAATTGCAAAGGTAGAACTAAAAACATGAATATGTTCTCCGAGTTCATAGATGATTTGGGTTGTATTGATCTGCCTTTGGGAGGTCGCAAGTTCACCTGGAGCAACAGATCTAGCAAATCTAGGCTTGATAGATTCCTTGTGTCGAATGAGTGGGAGGACTTATTCCCCGAAGTATTTCAAAAAACCTTGTCCAGAATAGTCTCAGATCATTTCCCAATTCTGTTGAATGGGGGAGGACTAAAGGGTGGACCGAAGCCTTTTAGGTTTGAGAATATGTGGTTGCTCGCGGAAGGCTTCGAAGACATGATAGCTGCAAAGTGGCAAAGCTATCATTTCTCTGGATCAGCCAGTTACAGGTTGACGCAAAAATTGTCAAGCCTCAAAGTTGATTTAAAGAAGTGGAATGCTGAGGTCTTTGGAAGAATTGATCTTCAGAAAACACAATTACAAAATGACATTCAACAGCTGGACTCTTTAGACGAAGAAGGTGGGCTCACTGATTTGGATAGAAGCAGCAGAAAGTGTAAAATTCAGGAGCTGCAGAAAATTCTTCAAATGGAGGAAATCAGTTGGAGGCAAAAGTCCAGAGTTAAATGGCTTAAAGAAGGGGATCGGAATACTAAGTTCTTTCACAAAATGGCCACAGCAAACAAACGAAGAAATTGGATTGATAAGTTAAGGATTAATGGCTCCATCACTGAAGAACCGAGGGAAATCAGAAAGGGTATCCTGAATTTCTGCCAGCAGCTTTTCAAAGAAGAGGTCTGCTGGAGGCCAAAGATTGATAATCTAGAATTTACCCAGCTCAATCCTGCTGCATCTGATGAGCTCGAAAAGCAATTCTCAGAGGCAGAAATCTACAAGGCCATCAATGCACTTAATGGAGAGAGAGCTCCTGGCCCTGATGGTTGGACCATCGCTTTCTTTAAGAGCTGCTGGAATGTCATCAAAGAGGACCTGCTGCAATTCTTTACAGAATTCCACAAAAGCAGCAGATTTGTAAGAAGTATTAATGCTACCTTTATTGCTCTTGTCCCTAAGAAAGCTGGTGCTGTTGACATCAAGGACTTCAGGCCTATCAGTCTACTTGGGGCCGTTTACAAGATCCTCTCCAAGGTCCTTGCCAGCAGACTGCAGTCTGCCATCGAACCACTGATTTCACCCTCTCAAAATGCCTTTGTAGGTGGCAGGCAGATCTTGAATGCTGTACTAATAGCAAATGAGGTTCTAGACTCAAAGATCAAGAAGAAAGGGAAAGGTTTAGTATGTAAATTAGACATTGAGAAAGCTTTTGATCATGTAAACTGGAATTTCCTGCTCTACTTATTAGAAAGAATGGGTTTTGGCAACAAATGGATTCAGTGGATCAGCTGGTGCATTTCAACAGCAAGCTTTTCAATTTTGATCAACGGCTCCCCTGAAGGATTCTTCGCCTCTTCTCGTGGATTAAGACAAGGAGATCCCCTCTCTCCCTTTCTCTTCATCCTAATCATGGAAACTCTCAGCAGAATGCTGCAGCAAGTGGAAAAGGCTAGTTTCATTGAGGGGTTTTCTGTCAGCAATGACAATCTTTCACTTAGTATATCCCACCTACTGTTTGCCGACGACTCTATCATCTTCTGTGGGGCAGACCTGTTTTAGTTGGGCCATCTTCGCTGCACTTTATTAGGATTTGAGGCTGTCACTGGGCTTAAAATCAATCTACAGAAATCTGAGGTTATGGCTGTTGGTCCCTCTGCTGATTTGGGTGATTTGGGAAACATTTTGGGTTGCAAGATTGGATCTCTTCCCACAACCTATCTTGGTCTGCCACTGGGTGCTACTTTCAAATCCAAAAAGATTTGGGAACCTATTCTCGAAAAGTGCAGGAACAGATTGGCAGGGTGGAAAAAAAATTACCTTTCAACTGGGGCCAAAATTACACTCATTAAGAGTGTCCTAGCCAGCCTTCCAACATATTTCCTCTCTCTATTTACTGCCCCCATCTCAGTTATCAAGGCTATTGAAAAAATGCAACGAGATTTCATTTGGGGTAGGATTGAGGAGGCCCACAAATTCAGCCTTGTAAATTGGAAGGCTGTGTGTAGTCCTCTAGGGGCTGGTGGAGTGGGCTTGCGGCAACTAAGATTGAACAATGAGGCTCTACTTGGCAAATGGCTTTGGAGATTTATCCAGGAAGATAACAATCTTTGGAAAAGGCTGATTTCAATTAAATATGGTGAAGATTTTGGACGCTGGTCCTCGGCAGCTGTGTCTAGTCCTCATGGTTCTGGTCTTTGGAGAGGAATTAGGGGGCTTTGGCACTCTTTTAACAGCTGCATATCATGGCAGATTGGGAATGGTGAAAGAATCCTCTTTTGGAAACAAGATTGGCTAGGCATCGGATGCCTCTCAGCCATCTTTCCAGAAATTTTTGCAATTGCAGTCAATAAAGAAGCTAGTGTTGCTGATTATTGCAGCGGAGTAGATGCCCAAAGCAGCTGGACAGTGAAGCTACGCAGGGAGGTAAACGACTGGGAGGTTGACAGTTTGTTGTCCTTGATGGAACTCCTTAGCTCCATCAAAAGATCCAACTCTACAGATTCTGCCTTATGGAGGATCTCAAGCAAAACGGAGTTCTCAGTGAAATCTTTCTATTCCTTCTTACTTGGGTGCAATAAGGACCTTTTCCCATGGTCAAAAATCTGGAAGGCAGCTGTTCCTACTAGAGTTTCATTCTTTATTTGGTGTGCTGTCAAAGGAAAAATTTTGACGATAGATAACCTAAAGCTCTGTGGTTTCCAGCTAGCTAATCGTTGTCCACTATGCCCCCTACTGCAAGAGGAAACAATAGCTCATCTGTTCTTACATTGCAGCTGGTCAACTGAGCCATGGAACCTGTTACTTAGCTGCTTTGGTGTTCAGCTGGCCTTCCCGGAGGATCTTGGTAGGTTTCTATTGATATGGTGGGAGCAACCTTTGTCCAAAAGAAAAAAGCACACCTGGAACTTGGTCCCCTTCTGTCTTTTTTGGCTAATTTGGAAAGAGCGCAACAGAAGGGTTTTTGAAGATGAATCAAGGACAACTATGAAAATTAAGAGCCTACTTCTAAGCAATCTATGCGAATGGGAGAGTATGGGAAGTAATATTGATCTTGTCTCATTTCTAAACTTCCTAGATACTTTGAATTGAGGCTCCCGGCCTCCGGAATTTAGTAAAGTTCTGTAGCATATGTAAGCATCATCCTGATGCTATCCCATAGTGCTTTGAAATAAAATTTTTTACTTATCTTTTTCAAAAAAAAAAAAGATTAAAAACCATGTATTTCATAACTTAAAATTTTAACAAAGAAGTAATATGATAATTACATTCTATCCAAAATGATAATGATAATAAACTATATTTCATAGTATAAAAGTCAATAAAGAAGCCACACAATAATTACATTTCGTCTAAAATGACAACTAACACATTATTTAAACAAAACATTGTTCTATGAATCCATGACTAAAATGCCATTACATTCTATCAAAATATAATATAACAAGGCTTGTTACATTTTTTTCTTTTTATAATTTATTTTATTCACAATAAATTACAAGTCAAATCCCACTTAAGATTTCAAATATTATTTAAAAGAAAAAAAAAAGACATTGTATTCAAAATGAGTATGGGTATGTGATATGTCCAAGGAAAAAAAAAATTGGAAAAGTAAAGGTGAGTCCGAAATGAGTCTGCCACACGTCAGTCCCTTGAGAGTCTAAATCGAAGATGATACCCTTGGTGATAAGTTCATACTTCCTAAAATTCCAATTAAGAAGTAAGGTTATGGATGAATTGCAACACAACATGAATAAAATACGATTAGGTATGGACATTGGGTAAGGCAAGCAGGACTCGAAATTAATTTCTTGCCTGTTGGGCTTAAATTTTAATCCTAAGCCTGCCCATTTAAACCCATTTAATACTAGAATTAATATTTTTTATATAAAACTCAATTTTTTATAATAAAATACAAATAAAAAATATATATAAATATATAAAATAATAAAAATACATTATTTTAATTTTTCATGCTGGCTAGGCCGCCATTGGGCTCCATACTTAATCCCAAGTCCTAAAAAAATAGGATGAAACGGGCCGGCCTAGGCTTTACGAGCTTGGGCACTTTTGTCCATCCCGAGTTATGATAGAGAGACAACAACAAATAAATATAAGTTTATATAAGTACACATGAAAAAACTAACTAGTTTACTTAGATTCAAAGAAATCATTTTTCCATTTTAATATTTAAAAAAGTAGTGTGAAGAAAAGGTTACAATATAGATTAGATAAAGTTCTATTCCACAAATGAATTGAAACTTTTGATACAAAATACCTTAGTTTTTTTTTTTTTTTTTAATATAGAGTAACGATTATAAACCCGAATTAAAAAAAAAAATGTAAGAAAGCACATATATGACATCAAGAAGTGTTTGTATTCTTTTAAAGTCCCACTAAACATGGAGACCATGACTCTTTTAAGTAAAACTATAAGTAATCGCATTATCCCTATACTACTAGATCAAAAGAAAATACAAAGCTAATGTATTTGGACGAGTGAACAATTATTACAACCACAATTAAAATATAGGCTTTCATATCCATGCGGTACACATTAGGCATGATGCCGGGCTCAACATTTTACAAGTTACTCTTGAAGTAACTCAATTGTTTGGCACCTCTTTCGATTCACCAAAGGAATAAACAAGATACCATGCTCAAAAGAAACAACATTTTTGGCTCAAATGCTTCAATAACTCTTAACAATTTTTTTTTCCTTTTTTGTATTTTATTTTTTGAGGCCAAAGCCTGGGCAGGGGAGTGAGTCAAACCAAGACATGCAGCCTAGGTGGAGGAAACCTTAACTGTAAGCCAATCCCCTCTCCTTAACAGGTATTTTTTATTATGACCACACAACCCATTGATCGAATTTGATTTTATACCACCCATGCAATTCAGTACAGGTTAGGAAAAGTGTTGCTTGTAGAATGATTAAAAATGCACATTAAGAACTCAATTTTCGGTTCCTTTAACTTTTAACGTTGATCCGAACCCAATCATATGTTTAACAGTGATATTTAAAAGGAAATTAATCACCAGCTTCCAAATTTCCCCGAAGTTCTCCGGGTTCAAAAAAAAACCCAAAAACATAGATTTCTAAGCTATATAACTTCAACTGCCATTTCCACATAAACCAGTAAATAGGAAACCAATACGACAGAAGCAAAGAAAAAGAGAGAATAAATAAATCATGAATAATTCAAATATGATCATATCTCTGATCGGAAATAGGCTTACATAGGTATTGAGCTGCCTGATGAAACTGGAGAAGTTGTTGTGCTTGAAGTACATAGGAAGGAGGATGCGAGCGAACTCCGGAGGGTTCCACACCACGAAACTGTTCCTATTGGAGCTCCACGAGACGATCTCGTCCGTTGACGAGTCATCCACCATTTCATAAGTCTTTATCAGGAAAGGGGCCGGTCCTCCTCCTCCTCCGCCGGCGGCAGCTGCTGTTCCCTCCATCTCGTACGGACGATTGTGAGGGGATGGATTGTTCGTTTCTTTGTTCGTTGTAGTTTGAAGAACGAATTTGCCAGTCAATGTGGTTGTAATGAAAGCCCTAATTTGAGAATTTGCAGAGTTGAAAAGTTTGCAAAAACAAAACACAGAGAGAGAGAGAGAGAGAGAGAGAGAGTGAGACTCAGGGTAGGCGACTTTGACTGAAGAATTTTGTTATCGGGTCGGGCCTTACTCGCGGTTATTGGACCGGAAATCCATTAAAAGTCCCAAATTCGAACGCTGTTTGCAGTTCAACATATAAATCCAACTTGGAACATAATTTTTAATTTGTTAAATTATTAAATTAAAATACAATTTAGCTCGATATATAATGTAAAATATTAAATTATTCTAATTTTATTTGAATCAATTTGATTAAAAGCCCTTTTAAATTGGATTTGGAAAATAAAATAATCGAACTTGAATTACTCGTTAATTTATCTTACTTTTTCTTTTTTAAATAAGTCATCAAAAAATACAAAAAATAAAATAAATTCATCGATGAACGAGTTCTTTAATTTAATTATTTTAATTTCTTAAATTTTATATTAATTTTTCTTTATTTTCTATCACAAATCAAATAAAAACGAAAATTTGAATCCCTTTCATTTTCCTTTTTACTTAACAAACTCTCCCTCAGAACATATCATTAGAGTCTTAATCTTGAACCCACCCTTTAACTTTCACTTACATAATTCAGTGCTTTCCTATCTTTTACAAACATAATACGAATTATGAAATTACAATTTTTATAAATTTATACTAATTTGTACAACTCCAAACATACCCAATTAATATTGGAATACAAAGTAAAATGCTACAAAAACTAGTACTAATTACTCTTTTTGTTGAATTTAAAAAGAACTATAAATCAGTAATCTATGTATAATCGTATGACGCTATAAATATTTTTAGGGATATCAATGAGATGATTGGACGAGTATACGAAAGAGATTATTTTTTTCATCCACGTCCATGTCCATGTTCTCGTCCCCGTCCCCAACCCATTGTTAGGGGATAAAAATTGAACGTGGCCTGTAACTCGGTGATTAAGAGTCTCTCCTGCCCACTCATGACTCAAGTTCGAATTTTCCCCCTCCCTCCTCCTAAAAAAAAAAAAAAAAACTTTACCTTTAAAAAAAAATTCTAATCCTTTTTAATTTTTTGTTTTTTTTAGAAATTGAGAAATTATATATTGCAAAAAGAAGCCACACTACAAGGCTATTTTTCTCTAAAGGGAACACAGATCATAAGGAAGATAAGCCAAGGAATTACGACTGGGGATAAAGCCTTTAAGGCTCTTGGAGACGAGGTAGTGAGTTGCCCCATTTATTGTCCTTTTGCACCATGAGAATGTCCAATGCCTTGAGGAAATCTAAGAGCGGATATCATCGAGGATGGATAAGATCTCCGACAAAGAAATACTATGCTTGGGGTGAAAAGAGTTGACGTTGGTTAGCAAATCACTTTCGAAGACACCGTGAGACATGTGTTGGGAAACTGCTATAGAATGGGCCACACGAATTGCCCAAGCCTCGGCTGTTAGAGCTGAGAGAACTTTGACACGACCATAGTTGATGTCAATAATCGAACCAATAGAGTTTCTGATTACAACAACAAAGAGTACTTGATTTGTTCAAGAGCAAAAGGCTCTTTCACAGTTGAATTTAAACTGGTTTATAGGTAGCGGTTGCCAAGAAAGTTTGAAAGTTTGTTAGGGTGGGCAAATGGGCTTCTGTTTTTGAGTTAAGAGTGATTCCAGATAATCAAAGGTAGCAATAGATGCATATCAAATGGTGTCAGGAGGTGAAAGGGAAGTGTCATTGAAAATAAAGTTGTTTCTAGCCTTCCAGATGCTCTAGCATAAGTTTTCAGATAAAGTGAGGACCGATGCTTTGGCAATATTATTACCCATGTTAAGCAAAGAGCCTTGTATCCATTTGGCAAAAGAAGTGATATTTGAATGTTCCATTCTATAAGTGAGTTGACATTTAAACCAAACAGCTCTTATCCATTTGCGTTGGAAGAGAGTGTGCTTAATAGTTTCCCCCTCTAGTTGGCATATGTGGTAGATATGATCTTTAGAATTTTTTCCTTCTAGCTAGGTTGGATTTGATAAAGAGTAAGTTTCTAGCAGCTTTCCAGATAAAAGTGTCTCACTTTAGGTAAAACGTTAATGTTCCAAATAGCTTTCCAAGTTGAGGTTGAGGGTGCATCAGAGGGACTGAGATCAATGATATGTAAATTCCTGCTGGTTATAGCAACATGGTAACCATATTTGACAGTGCAGTTCCCATCCTTAGTGTAATGCCAAATTTGCTTGTCAGTTGAATCCTTTTTCACTTATAAATATATGGAATACAAAGTAAAATGTTACACAAAACCAGCAATAATTACCCTATTAGTACTACAGATCAATAGCCTACAATTGTATGACACTATAAATGTTTCTAGGGATGTTAATGGGGAAGTATAAAAAAGAGATCCTTTTTTTTGTCCTTAGACCTTACCCTTCCCTGTTAGGGGATAAAAATTTTTCCCAATCCCTGCCACATCTTAGATGTTGGTTTTTGTCCCCATCCTTACCCTCACTTAAAAATAAAATTACGGATAAATTATAGGATTTATTTTTACAATTTATACATAATCTTATTTTAATCCCTACAGTTCTAATTATAACCCTCAAAGTTTTACAGTTTAGGTAACATTTTAATTTTATCATTCCATCCATTTCTATTTGAAAATCTGTTGTTAAATCCTCATATGTCATTCATATGCAATCAAATTGTAGTTTTTTTTTTCTTTTTTTTTTTTAAACTTTTTGTGTAATTTAACTCTCAATTTACATCACTGTATATTGCACAAATTAACCTAAGTTAAGTTGACAAAATAGTTTAAAATAAATCACTTCCTCTGCAAAAAGAACTGAAATTTTCTGGAAGATTAAAATGGATTCCCTTAGAAAGTGGGTAACACTAGAATTTTGCAGAAAAACGAAGTCAATGGGTTCATTTTGCATGCAAGCATATACGGTAAGGAAAATAGAAATCGAGGGAGTTGTTGCGATCACCATAAATATATATATAGAGAGAGAGATAGAAAAAGGGTTTAGTATTTGGTAGAGAGGCAAAATAAATCAGATTTTAGCATCGAATGTGGGTATAGTAATGATGGACTGTGTATGTTACTTTTATTTTTATAATTGGCAAATAAGTGAAGAAAACAACAATTTTAGACATTTGGCTAAGGTGTCAAAAGTATAGGTTTGAAGGTTTTTTGGAAAGTTTTATAATGTAAGGTTGAAGATACTTTAGGGAAGATTTCTTATACAAGGAAGGTTTTTTGTACTACGAGGATGAAGGTACTTTAAGGAAGGTTTTCTAACATTCAAAGAGATTGGAAAGTTTCCAAAAGATTTTAGAAAGTTTCCTATAAGATTTTAAAAGCAGTAAAATTTTGGAAGCAGCAAACTATACAATCCTATGTAGGATTGGATTGCTGAAGTGCTTTATAAATAGAGACATTCTCCTAAAGTTTTTACAAGACAGAGAACGTGAAACAAAAAGCCACTGCATTATTTTAAGAGTTCTCTTCATCTCTTAGCTAAATAACTTCACATTTTGGTGTTCGTGGTCTTCAAGGATTTGAAGATTGGTCTTTTACTATTGAGGGTTCATCGTTGTAATACGAGCAAAGGTTCAACACAAAGGATCGAGAGGTCTCGATTAGATAACTTTGTAGGTATAACTTTGTAACCCCACTTATATAGTGAAATAAGTTTGTGATTTTTTTGGGTTTGGGTTTCCACGTTAAAATCCTTGTGTTACTTTATTTTTTCGTATTGATTTGTTTGGCTAATTGTTTGATACTAGCACTTCACGTATTTTTTCAATTGGTATTAGAGCGAGTTCGTCTAGATTTTCTAAATCACAAAGACGAGATCTTAAATACTAGTATCATGGAAGACGAGGAAATTACTTTTCTTACCAATAAATTAAAGTCTCTCATTCAAAAGAAGCAGGCAAAGAAGTCAAACCCTTCGTAAAAGAATTTCTTCAACAAGTTTGAAAAGAAAGGTAAAACCTCCAACTCAAGTAAAGGTGATGAAAGTAAAAAATGAGGTTTAAAAAGTAAAGGAATTCAATGTTTCAAGTGTCATAGCTATGGTCATATGTCCCCAAAATGCTCTAGTCAAAAGAAAAATTAGAAATCAAATAAGAGTTTCAGTGTTACTTGGAATGACTTTGACGAGGAGACTACAAAAACTGAATCTAAAGACAAAGACTCCTCCAGCAACTTCACAACCTTCATTACACACTTAGATGAAAAGAACTTACCAGGTATCACCAAATTCTACATGGACATAGGTAAGTCCAAATCTTCTCAAAATAGCTCCGTTGAGGCTGATGAGTGTTTTAATGTTAATTCAGTTCATTTTTCTTCTTTCTTATTTGATAATGAAGAATACATTAGTGAAGATAAAAAGTCTGAATTAATTAAAATAAATCAAAAGTTGTTGAAAGAAAATAGCTGGTTGAAAGTTAATGTTCGAGTCTTGAAGAAAGAAAAAGAGACTCTTATCAGCAAATGTAAAGTCTTGTAGCTCAACATAGTGAAGTAAAAGATGCCTTAGACAAGTTAAAAGATAAGTATAAGACCTTGAAAGACATTGACATGGAACTCAGAGACAACTTAGAAGAAAAAGAGAAAGAGTGCGATAAATTAAAGGTGAACTATTTGAACTTGAAGAGAAGTTGAGCAAGCTTTCCAAAAATCTGCATGAAATCTTGGATTATCAACAAAGGGCTACAGACAAACAAGGATTAGGATTTTTTGAAACAAATGATATAAAGGACAACAAAACAAATATCATTCCGAAGGCATTTGTGAAGGCTTCAACTCAACTTTCATATCTTACAAATCAAGCCTCCACATTTGCTCCACTTCTAAAGAAAGAATAAAAAAAGAATCAAGTCCCATCCCAGCTGACAAAAGGTAAATCACGAGATATGTTTAATAAATTACCTTTTGTTCCAGTCTGTCACTATTGTGGAACGCGTGGTCATATTTGACTAAACTGTTTTAAGTTGTATGGTGCGTTTAGAAACTATTTTGACAATAATAAAAGTTTTTATTCAAAATCATCAAATAGATTTCAAATCCTTTAAGACTACCCTACCTCTTTTGACTTTACGTTTTTTGCTCTAGGGCATGAGAAAAGTTTCATATCGAAATAAAAATTTTAATTATTTCAAGAAAACCACTACTCCTATGAAAAAAATCTTTTCAATCCAAAAAACCTCAGATAAAAATTTGTGCAATTTAGGTTAAAAAAGATGATTTGAATGTATGTAAAACCTCTATGCATATAAAGGGGTAAAATTTTATGATAAATAATTGGTAGCATAGTATAGACTAGGGTGTACTTAATGTTTATTTTTCCTAGTTTGTGATTACCTGTTGCATGGTTTTAGAAGTAATAATTTATTTTTTGCTGCTTTGTTTTTTTGTTTATTATCTCTTGCCCCCGTCCTTTTGTTTTTGTTAGTAATTTTTGTTGAAAAGTATATTCTCTTTTTGATACCTTTTTCTTAGCCTCTCTAATACCTTAGGTTTGAATTTTTTTGTTAAACTTCCTGAGGTTTATGTGCCATTACTTAATTTCTGTTTATTAAAAAAAAAAAAAAAGAGAGAGAGTAACTTGAATTAAGGAGGAGCATGAAAAATTATGAAGTTACATTTTATCTATCATAGACTATTATTAATTGCATTTTTGGAATTTTAGAGTAAATGGATTAAACACCATTAATGTGTTACTTGCTTTACTTAATTTTCTTTCTCATAACACACATTGCATGTTCTTTGTTATGCTTGTGATTTTTTAAATTAGTTAAAACACAAGATTGATTCTTACTCGGTGCAATGTCACACTATTTTTATACTTGCCGGATTGAATTCTCCTCCTTATTTTTATGTGGATATTGGGTTTAGGAAGAAAAAACATGTAAAGGGTTATCGGTAGGACCAGTAAAAAGGCCCTTAATGACATGTCGGTTATTAAAATAACCACCCTCTAGGAAAAGACGATTTAAGGGAAAAGCTAACTACCTATAAACGTGTGAAAGCCATCATGCACAATAGATTGCAAAAAAAAATTAAAAAATAAGAAAAACAAAAACAAAAAAAGAGAAGCATAAGTTGAAAATTGTTAAATTTCTTTTTAATTTTATATCCAATTGCAACATATGGTCTTTAGAAAGCATTCTATCCTGACATTTGTAACTTTAGTGTCCCACTGTATTTGATTTTATCATTCTTAATTCACACGTGCACTTAGAGTATTACTTGTATAGCCTTGAACATTATATATGAAGCAATGCTAAGGGAATTTAAGTATTTCAAGTTTATGCATTAGTGTTTGTTCAGTTTATTTATTTTTAATCTCTAAGAATAATGTTAAATAGTGTATGAGAATATCAAAGTGTGAATTAATAACTTAATTGCTCTAATAAGGTTCAATTTCTTCTCATTTATGTAATTCCTTAATTTTTATTTGTTTTGGCACACATCCTAGTGACTTCTGTAGTTTTTCAAATCTACTGGTCGTTCGGTATTAAGTCATTGGGTGACAAAAAGAGAAAGACTTTTGGGGGTTTTTGAATTTGTTGACTTTATTGGTTAGTTGGATAATCTATTGTTGAGATAATTTAGTTGGTTAGTTGGATTATTTGCATTTTTTTGTTGTTGAATATTCTTTCCATTCCCTTTATTTTAATTGATTCATGTTCCATCCTTCTGACTTCTTAATTTCTTGATTTCATATTTGTTAATTTTATGACAAAAAGGGGGAGAAGAATTTCATTATATCATTTTAAACTTAATGCTTTTCACAAGGTGTTTTGTTTAAATGGTGTGCAGGTTTGTACAGGAATATTAATCAAAGAAGAATTCACAAGTTCACATATTGAGGGGGAGTTTAACATGATTAAGTTTAAATATTGGAAAAAGTTGTAATTTTTTTTAGATTATATATAGGAGCATTGTTTTGTCACAAAATTGTAAAAAAGAGAGATTGCTAGATTTATTTTTGTAATTGGCAAATTAGTGAACAAAATAGTAATTTTAAACTTGTATTTTTAGGTATTTAGTGTAACAACTCGCATCCACATAGTACAATATTGTTCGCTTTAGGCTTGGTAAGCTGCTTCCCAGAAGGTCACCCATCCTGGTACTGCCTTTACTAGAGGATGCTTAACCCTGAAGTTCCCACTAAATCCAGTACCCTCACGACTTTAAAACGTGTTGTTATTATATGGATATCAAATATTACATATATGCTACTTCATTTCACTACCCAAGCAATGTGGGATGGAAGGCATTATTTCTTTGCTTCATCGCCGGCTTTACTCTCCTGCAGGTAGAGTCCCTCACGGGCAGGTCCCTCGCAATCCTCCTCCCTTACAGGGCATGCGTCCTCTCGTGGCCTTTTGCTTTACTCTCCTACAGGCAGAGTCTCTCACAGACAGGTCTCCCACACGTGGGGCCCCCACACTTCTGGCTAGGCAGTGGTTCTGATATCATTTGTAACGACCTGCATCCCTATAGTATAATATTGTCCGCTTTGGACTTGGTAAGCTGCTTCCCAAGAGGTCACCCATTCTAGTACTGCCCCCACTTGAGCACGCTTAACCTTGGAGTTCCCTATAATACAATATTATCCGCTTTGGACTTAATAAGCTGTTTCCCAGGAGGTCACCCATCCTGGTACTGCCCCCACTGGAGCACGCTTAACCTTGGAATTCTCACTGAATCCAGTACCCTAACGGCTTTAAAACGCGTTGTACTATATTAATATCGAATATTACATATATGCCACTTCCTTCCACGACCCAAGCGATATGGGATGGGAGGCATTACTTTTCTGCTTCACCTCTGGCTTCACTTTCTCGCAGGCAGAGTCTCTCACGGGCGAGTCTCTCACGGGCAAGTCCCTCACAGTCCTTCACATTTGGTTAATATGTCAAAATTATAGGTTTGAAGGTTTTTTTGGAAAGTTTCCTAATGTGAGGTTGAAGATACTTTAACGAAGGTTTCCCAATACAAGGAAGGTTTACTAATAGAAAGATGAAGATACTTTAAGAAAGGTTTTCTAGTATTCAAAGAGATTGGAAAGTTTCTTAAAAGATTTTTGAAAGTTTCCTACAAGATTTTGGAAGCAGCAAGATGTTGGAAGCAACAAACTAAGCAAGATATTGGAAGCAACAAACCATACAATCCTATATGGGATTGGATTACTGGAGTGCTTTATAAATAGAGACATTCTCTTAAGGTTTCTACAAGACAGAGAACGTGAGACAAAAGTTACCACATTAATTCAAGAGTTCTCTTCATCTCTTAGCTAAACAGCTTCACACTTTGGCATTCGTGATCTTCAAAGGTTTGAAGATTGGTCTTTCGCTAGTGAGTGTTCATCGTTGCAATACGAGAAAAGGTTCAACACAAACGATTGAGGGATATCAATTGAGTAATTTTGTGGTTATAACTTTGTAATCCAACTTATACAGTGAAAGAAATATGTGATTTTTTTTTTTTAGTTTGAATTTTTACGTTAAAATCCTTGTGTCACTTTATTTTTTTGCATTTTTTTGTTTGGCTGATTGTTTCATACGAGTACTTCATGTATTTTTTCATCTTTGACTCTGCCTATGAGTTGGGACAACTTTCAGCGCACCAAAGTCTCTCTCTTATTGCATATCAATGTTGGATCAATGCACTAGAAAATGAAGGTTTATTTTTACTTCTGCTTCAAATGAAACACTTAAATGCGAGGTGTCTTTTTTTCATGCCCAACCACTTGATCGATTCCTCGTTTTATCTGTTGCAGAGTTCATCATTTGATCGATTCAAGAACCAGCCACTGATTTCGGCATTTGGAAATCCAAATACCAAATTACTTGAACGATTCATTTCGAACCGAATTAGGGTGGAGTTGTATGTGTGTCTGGGCGTTGGTCAAGCAAGGTTGTGCGTCGGTTTTGGAAGGAAGACACTAGCCGAACTGGCCTGCTTCTGGATGGATAGGGGCTGACTTTCTCCAAACTGGTGTGCGTCGCTAGGCCAGCGACTAGAGAGAGAAAAGGAGGCTGGGTCATTGGCGTGGAGGATAGTGACATATCCGGCTGGAAAGAGGGTTGCCGAGTTAGATTCGCCGGCTACAATAGCAGCGCCAATATGGTTGGAAGGTGCCTTGCCAGCGTCGCCGATCACCGTTGATGTGCGGATTGAATTGGGGAAGACAAATTGAGGGGTCCATTACCCAATTGCTCATGTACATGAGTGGCACCTAGTGATTAACGGATGAACTTCTAACGGGTTTGGATGGAAGGATGAAATTTAAACTTGAACTAAACTGCAGGATTTGGAATCTTACAATTGGAACTGTGAGCAAAATTAAATGTAAACTGTGTTTAGTAATTTATTTTAAGATTATGACATTTATTTAGAGATGCCGTGCACCATTAAAGTCAATAAAAACACGTATGTAATAATGTTTTTGTAATATTTTCGGATCATCTGCCAGGGGTTCAGGAGGCTTGTAGCGAAAAAATTCAGTCTAGTAGTTGTACTAAAAATTAAAAAATCAAGGGTTAAAATTTATTTATATTTAATTTAATAGTTTAATTTAATTTAATTAAAATTATTTTTAAAATAAAAATTAAAATTAAAATATTCTGATTGAATCATAATCAATATAAATATGAAATGTCACATGTCATTAAAAAAAAAAAATTGCCCTACATATTGTGAGCTTTAGAATCTTTTTTTTTTTTTTTTTGAAGAGAGATCACGCAAACTCTGAAAATTTCTTTTCATCTCAGATTCTTTTTGTTAGTCTCATTACATCAAATTGTTTTGGTATACAATGCACAAGATGTTTTGTTTGATTTTCACATTTAAATTGATGCTCTGAAAAAGATGTTATTAGCCTTTAGAGTGATATTAGGCCATCTTTGAAAATTTTTGAAGCCATACCTTTTTCTTTGATAACATTACTTTGGAGCCAAGTTGAAGCCTTAGAAAAAATATATATAGGTTATATATATTCTTGCATAGCTACAATTATGAACCCTAAATTTTAGATTATAGGCAAACCAACCCTTGCATGATAAAAGAGTTTTGTGCAATTTTCTACTGAAGGGTTTTGAAAAAAAAAAGAATAAGAGGTATGTAAAGGGACAGAGAAAGTTTATTCCCTAAAAAAAAAAAAAAAAAAAAAAAACGTAAAGCTTCGTGATTTGGTTCTAAAGTTGATTCCCTATTTAAAAAAAAAAAAAAAGGGAAAATGGAGTTTGAGCCTTATTGCACAAATCCTTAAAACATGCACTTTGATTTTCCTATCCGTTCTTGTTTAACCAACACCCCATGGCCAAGTTACAACCATTTAAAGACCTAATGGACTTTAGGTGAAAGACATTTTTGAAAGAGCATTGATTTGGATTGTGCAATCTAATGAAATTTTCTTGAATTGTGTTGATACATTCTTCCATGAGGCTGTTTTATATATTTACATATAATCTGGTTCTTCATTATTCTATCGAGGTTCGATGCACAAATTTGTTTAGTATTTCCGCATGAACCTATAAGTGAAGCCTTAACTCTGAGTGAATTCATTTGCTGAGTGATCATCCTGGTGAGGATTGGAATTGAAGCCAGTGTTTTTGAGCATACTTGGTAATTGATTTGAATGAATGGTACAAATTGATACATTTGATTTTAAACAATTAAAACTAGTTGGATTGATATGTCAAAGAGAGAAATTTATTCAATTTTTGAATGAAATCATTTACTTAATAATGACTTTAATTCATTACATTATTGTAACTAATTAATAATAATATAAATATTCTTACATATTTAGAATTTTGTGGGTAAATTCATTGCAAACCCTCACGAGACCTAACTCGTCCACTAAGGGATACTTAGGGGTTTAAAGGGCTTACCTCAGGTGCTAAGTGAGGTCGTGTTTCCAACGAAAAGAGAAATAGAATGATAGTTGCATTTATTTTAAATAATGTTATTGCTAGGAACTAGCAACTCTTAAGTTAGGGGGTGTGATTACACTAATAAAATGTAATCATTTAAATATAATTTATCTTTATTTAATGTATTTTTATTCCTAATAATACAAATTTATCAATAGTTAAGATTAATGTCTTTTTGGCTAACGTTGTAGGAATATTACACAAGTAGTGGTCCCAACCATTCAAGGGTGGTCCGGACCATCCTCTCAATGGTCCCAACCACTCAAGGGATGGTCCGGACCATTATTTCAAATCTCCAACGTATATATTTGGTAATAGCGAAATTTACACCGGTCCAGACACCCCCCGCTCCTGGTTCGAACCATTATCATACACAACCCCAAAATCAGAGTTCGTGATTGGCAGTTTCGGGTGGAAAAGAAGGAAGTAATTATTCTGGTTTCGGCAACATTATGCTATTTTCCTTATAGAAAATTCGGATTGTAATTTTTATTTATTAGAGAGATATTTTTTAGAGGAGGCGGTCAATTTTTGTTTTTTTGGAGGACAGAGGAGTTTTTGGAGTTTGGCAGTCTTCAATTTTGAGTTCCAGAAAATATTATTAGTTTTGTGTTTTTTAGAGTTTGGAGAAGAGTTTTGGAGATCGAAAGTTTGTTGAATATTTTATTTCAAGTTTTAATCTAATACCAGGTATTCTTTTTTATCTGCAGTATTCTTATTAGTTTGTATGAAAATATCAATAGTTTGTGTTATGAATAACATGTCTGGCTAAAGTTTATTTTCTTGATTCAATAACTTAATGAGGGGTGAAAATATATTTCTAAATTAATGTTTACGTGGTTATATTTGAGGTATGAAAACCTTTGAATATAAGCCTTCAATTATTTTCAATTCAATATTTTTTTTAGATCAAGTATATTCGAACACAAAAATTCTTGATCATATTTTTTATAATCACTGATAAGAGTTTTTGAACTTATAAAAATTCCTATTAAACATTTGAAATAAAGAAATTGAATTGGACTCACGAATATTTTAAAACGATTATTTTCCGATCTTGTAATCCTAAATGTGAATACAAGATTGTGACCGTGGGATTTTATGAACGTTCACGAAAATATTTTTCCGATTTATTATTTCCTTTACGTGAAATATAAGTCGTAGTAAAAAAAATAAAATTTCCTACATTAATTTATGAAATATGCCTTCCACCCGGAATTAGTTATTGAATCGAGAACTTCATTTCTGTTATTGATAGTTGTTATTTTTATTTGCTATTACTTGCAGTTTAAATTCAATTGTTATTCTGATTTATTGAGAACGCTTGTTGATTTTCTGTTTAAATTTCCGTGATTTTGTGAATTTTTTTACTGCAGTCTCTTAAAACCCATCTACGAGATAGTATTACGCGGTATATATTTATTGGTTTTTAATAAGTGCTCGACCAGACGTTAAGATATCTAAAAATATTTATACAATTAAAAAATATTATAAATTATTTATTAAAAATAAAATATTTTAAATCAAATAATAACATAACCATTATATAAATAAAATTAATCTGTAAATGGTGAAAACAATATCTATAAAAATGGTCCACACGTGCAAGGGGCAAAGGTTGTATCCATCGAAAGAAGAATCCCTAGCTTCCGGGAAAGAGGAAGAACTTACCGATCTTCAAAACCCAAAAGGCGATGTGGAGAAGAATCCCCACACAGCTCCACCGCTTCGCCGCTGGCAACATATCTTCTCCGTCGCCGTCGCCGTCGCCGTTCTTGCGACCCGCTGCTATCTTCTCTTCCAGTCATGGTACAAAGGTAGTGCCAGCTGTTGTTTGAAGGATTATTTTTTTTCCTGTTAATTGATTGATTTGATTTAAATAACAGCGATAGGTTATCGGTGTGCTGTTTGACAGGACTTCTGATTTTTTGGGAACTTCCATTCCCCCGATAATATAAACATTCCATGTCCCTCATTTGCTATTATCATATTATTATTGCATGGACAATTGAGTTTTTGTTTTTGGTATTCATAAATCTTAGATATATATATATATATATATATATATATATTTTTAAAAAGAATACATATTGAAGTTTACACGGTGGTTAACAAGCATAGACTATGCATCGAGGTTGAAATCAATGAATGTCGAAGAAAGAATTGATTTTGTGGTTGTTTTGTGTACTTCTATGTATGAAAGTTCTTTTCTCGTTTCGATCGATCTAGGCTCACTGTATTTTGAAATTTGATCCCATAAGACTTATTTATGGTGTGCTTGTTTAGAAAATTGACATAGACTTATTTAAAGATATTAGAGTTATGATTCTGTTTAGTACTGTTGAATTTGTGTTTACTGAGTTATTGGTTGCTGTAATATCTATTATTAATTTACAGTGATAAAAGTTATTTACTGTAAGATTTGTTGGACATGCCATCTGAGTTTTTATGTTTAGCAAGCCATTTTCTTTGAAATAGCATTGTGTTCAATACTAGGGTTGTGAAGTTTGAAAGTAGAGAAAAAGAAGTGGTTTTGGTGATTACTATAAAATAATTATATATTTATAGTTTTTGATGATTAATATATAATAATTTTATATTTATATAGTTTAAAAATGTATGTACCATATATAATATATGATATGCATAAATTGGAGTTTGCTTTGGTCGTTTTTAGTGTTGCCCCCAGCCCAAGCCTAATAAGCCTGATTGCCTTGTTACATTAAATGAGCTCAAGTCTAAGCTCTTTTTAAAAACTTGCACAAGCCTAAGCCAACTGCGGCTTGATTAATTTACACCCCTCATACACATATATGATATTCTATATTAGTAATTACTAATTACATTTGAAATATATAAATATAATATATAGATTACAATAAGTCAATGCCATTTTTTGTGACTTAGAAAAACTTACTTGATTGTGATGATTTTTTTTTTTTCCTATAACCCAAAATGTTACCATACCAATGAAAAGTTGTTCATGAACAGCTTGAGCTTGGCATAAGGCTTGCTCGGGCTCGTTCATTTACAAACGAGCCAAGCTTGAACAAAAATATAAGGCTTATTTTGTAAACCCGTTGAGCTTAAACAGTGTCGGGCTTGGATTTGTTTTGCTTGGCTCATTTTACTGCCCTAGCCACAAATGTATGGTCCCATCCTCAAGAAGAAAAAGAAAAAAAAAAAAAAAAAAGAAGAAAGAAAGACAATTTTGATGATCATATATGCGATATTTGCTAATATGTTTACTTTATTTGTTGGCAGGCAGTTGGATTCATCAATCACCATGCAATGCCATACTCAACTATAGTGCCAAGTGACCCCGACACACATGATGACTTCAGACCCACTAATAAGCTTGAGAGTTCTGGCCTTTCTTTAAAGGATATTGTTGAGAAGGTAGACAGTAATTGCCTGTACCTTTCACATTATCCATTGAGTTTTAAGTATTTCAATTTTTTATTTTCTCCGTGTGTGTATCGATGGACTCGTTGAGATACCACAAGTGAGCATCTCGTATGGCAAGAACAACAAGATCACCTTTTGTTGACTCTGCAAATCACCTGAGGGATGAGAGAAATAACAAGATGTCCAAGAGAGAGAGAGAGAGGTGGAGGTGAATTTGGTGATAGGTTGAATGTCTGGATTAAACGAGGAGTTAGGTATTTACAGGGGTAGTCCTGAGTTTTTGAGCAAGGTTAACTGTAGGGAAGGGCTGCATGAGGTATCTTTGTCATAGCAGAGCAGCTTTGGTGAGCTACTATGCCAATCTGAGATACTCGTTGGCCTGGTTTTGCAATCTATTTTTTTTTTTTTGGGGGGGGGGGGGTTGGGGTGTATCTTTTGGCAGTTTGTAGTTGGGGGAGTGTTAACTAGTTGGGAAAGTGCATTAAATGTATGAAATGAGTCTCTCTCTCTCTCTCTCTCTCTCTCTGTTAGGTGGCTGAGTGGTGGTCCTTCAACTGAAAGAGCTAGTGGTTTGGCAAGCCCTTGCTCTTTCCTCCAGTCCACTACCATTGTGCTTGGTCTTGAGCGAAAGTCTTTTTTGGGGGAGTGTTTCTCAGACTCGGTGATTTCTCGGTCAAGGGACATGCTGCTTTCTTGGAGACTTAGCAAGGTAGATACCTGTAGGAGTGCTTTGGGAGGGAGTAGTACCTTGGAGAGTTAGCTCAGTGTGAGCAGCTCACACAATTCATTGGGCAAGGCACACTCTACCCTCTGCCATGACCCACACGTGCAAGAGTGGTTCCATGTGTTGCCTTGAGAGGCTAACACGTGGGTTCCTAGGCAGTGAGCCACATGGACCCGTGGCCAGGGTATCTGTATCATGTGAAAACTTGTAGTCACCTCTTTACTTTGAGTCTTTTTTTTTTTTGATTGCTTTTACCTTTTAGTGCAGGATGTCAAGGACAACCCTGTGATGATTTACATGAAAGGGGTGCCTGATCTTCCTCGATGTGGATTCAGCTCACTAGCAGTAAGAGTGTTGAAGGAATATAGTGAGTGTCTTTGGCAGTTTTATTAAAATTTTCATGCACTCGTTCACTTCAGAACCCACACTTTGTAGATGAGGCTGAATATATATACATACATATATATATATATATATATTAGTGGTTGGCTAAAACACAAAGTCAAAACTTGGTGCTGAGCTTCAATAATTTTAGTGTTGTTTATGTGGTGCATAGGTGATTAGATGACTTTGGCAAAAATGAAAAATGAGGCTATATAGTTCTGTATGAACCATACAATTGGCTTAAAAATTTATCCTTGGGAACAATGAAAAGTACAGGAAACTGCATTTTATGGAGGCATTAAAAGAGTAGCTGACTTAAGTCATCATATGATAGCTGGAATTGCATTTGAGCCTCCTGCCTCTTGTGGTTTGAACCTGCCTTTTGCGGCCTCCTGGCTTTATTGTTTTTGAGTTATATATAACATTCTTACTGTTGATATGCCTTTTGCAGATGTTCCTTTGGGTGCCAGAAACATATTGGAAGATCCTGAGCTTAAGACTGCTGTCAAATCATACAGGTAACCTAGTGCTTGGTATTGCTCTTCCGAATATCTTTTTAGTTTTTTCATATATTTAGAGAGTACTAAGAGCCTCCTGATGATGTTTGAGGCACCCTCCCATTGGCACTTATTAACAATCCAGAATGATGACCGCATTTTAGTTGATTCAAGCTGTGTGTTGCAGAATAATTTTTTACTGGAAAAGAAATATAATATTGCATTTGTATTTATGAATTTGAAATCAAGAGATTTGATCGTAATTACATGGGGATTTGACCACTGATTTAAATAGTTTAAGATGATGAATTATGATGGATTTAAAATCACTACAAAGAAATAGTTATTTGAAATCCTTTATGATAATGCTCCCCCATTTTAGAAAGTAACTTCAGTAGTAATTATTAAAAATATTTCATCTATTATTATATAAAGTAACTTTCACCGTCTAACATTTTAATACAATTTGATCTCAAATCCATTGATTTGAAATTTCTAGAAATCCAAATGGAATCTAAGGTTATTTTTTTTTTTTGGTTGCACGCGCGCGTGTTCTTGTTCTTGTGTGTGTGCGTGTTTTATTATTTAAAAGAAATTTGCTCACGCAGCATTTGTATCTAGTGGATTTAGAGATTTATTGATTGAATGATTCATATCCAGTTGTGGCTAAGAGTACATGGCACGTGTTAAGAAGCCAATAAAGACTTGTTCATGCAAGATTTAGTTTATTAAAATTTCTGCCATTTCCACATTTAACTTTTGTCCATATTGCTGCTTACCCGTAGTATTGCTTGTGCGTCAGTGCTATAATTGCCACTGGGATAATTTATGAGAATCTGGTCAGTTGTGTTGTCTTAGTAACGCAAAACTGATACTGAATGAAGCAAACATCTGCAAAAATGGAATTGCTGTTGAAGCACCTAGCACCGATTTGGTCCGATAGAGGGTGTATTTGTTTATATTTGTTCCAATTAGTTGTGTTCATTCTGTGCAGCACCTGGCCCACATTTCCTCAGATATTTATCAACGGGGAGTTCATTGGAGGATCAGACATCATTCTTAACATGCACCAGGTAATTCACATCATCAAAATAGTTCTTTTGTAGTAGTATGGGATGGGTTATGTTTTAAACATGAATTTGTGGAGAGAAATGGAAAGTGAAAAAAAACTCTGTAGAAGTTTAATGAAGTGAAAAAGTCAAAGTTGTTTCTTTTATTTTTATTTTATTTTTATTTTTTTGGTTGAGTGAGTTAGAAAAATGATTAAAAAAATGAATAGATATTTATGAAAACAAAATAACTTTTACTTGGTTTTTTTTTTCCTCCACAAATCCATGTTCAAAAAATGGCATTAATGTACTCTGAAATTCATTGCTTTAATGGTTTACTCTTGTCATGCAGACTGGTGAGCTGAAGGAAAAGCTTAAAGATATTGTAGCCAATCAGAAGAGATCAGATTAATGGATAATGAGCATTTAGAGTTATATACATATATATATATATATATTGAACTTGCAGAATTACCATGGGATTTGGAGTACTTCTTTGTTGTTTTTCTTGCCTCAATTATTATGAGGCATAATAAACATGTCAAAAGCTTTTAGGTGTTTACTGAAATCGAGTTCTGTTTCTGTATTGCTCTTGTATTATCTTTTTCTATTTATGTTTGTTTGTTTGTCTGTTTGTTTGTTTTTTTTTTTTTTATATATATATGTCTGATTTTGGATAATCCTCTTAGGTGCTCATTTTGTATAGACTTTTAATTTAATGTTTGTTTTTTTGGAAAGGTTTTTAATTTAATGCTTCTATTCAACTAACGTGGCTAAATCCATTGTTTGGCTCATATAATTAGGGGAAGCATGAAATGTTTTCCTTTTAATCTTAAACTTTCTTGGTAGGTAAAATAAATTATTAGAGCCTCAACAAGTGCAGAGCCCTATTTAAAAATTTTATTAACTTAAACAAGATTAAAGCAGCATAATAAATAGTGTTTATCTATCTAAACAAAGTAAAAGAATGCTATTTAGATTTAAAATAAAATAAAAAAATACTTTTTATATATCTTTCCTTATGTAGGACTTTATTTACCTCTTTTGGCTTCTATCGATGTTTTACCCACTTAGGGATGGTGCTTTTTACTAACGTAACTGTCAGATGAGTTACAAACATCTGTATTTGTTTAAGTATTTTATTAAATAACATTAGAACCAAAAAATAAAATAAAATAAAATAAAAAGGTCATATGGAGGCATAAAAGTACAACTTTATGATAATTTTTTTATTTTTATTTCTTTCTATCATACCTAACATTAAAAGTCTAAAAGACAAATTTAGAGTCCGTTTGGCAACTTAAAAATTAACAAAAAAATATTAAAAGTTACTTTTGGTGTGTTTAGCAAAATCACAAAATTTTTCATTTTTTTGATTTGCTACAGTAAAAAGTCAAATAAAAAGTTGTCACTTTTTTGATTTGCTACAGTAAAAAAACATACCAAGCACTTAAAAGTTTCTACTTTTTTTATTTGTTACAGTAAAAAAGTTTTCCAAACACTCAAAAGTTACAAAAAAATGTTAAAAGTATATTTTATTCAACTAAACACACAAAAAAGTACACGAAAAAAAAAAAACACGTAAAAAATTACCAAAAGTTAATTTTTTTTTTACGGAAAATTGTATCCAAGTCATACTTGGTAATCTTTTAAAATTATTAGTCACACTCAAAAAAAAATATTGCTTTTAAGTCACATTAATGTGAAAATTTTTGTATTTAAATCATACTTTTGAGTGGGTCCCATGAGTTTGTTTTAAATATAATTTATAATATGACTTAAATGCCCTTTTTCTATAATTAACTGAGATGAAGTTACCGAAAATTATGGAACCGAGAATCACGTTTTCCTTTTTTGTTTCATTCCTTATCAATTGCGTGAACATATAGTGAGATAAAAATCTGTTAAAAGATTATATACGAAGGAATACACACGGATTACGTGAGTTTGTGCTGTGAGATTAACGTCGATCGAATGAATATATACAGATCTGGATTACGTATTTAAACACATGACTGCGGTACTGTTTTTTTAGGATGCATGCTCGTTCAAAAACAGTATTGTGTTCAAAAACAGTACCGCATGACTCTATCATGCAAACATTATATGTAAACACAAAAATAGTTCACATATCAAATGAATAACCGACAGTACCGCATGTGTGACAGTACCACATGTCTGCGGTACTGTTTTTTTTAGGATGCATGCTCATTCAAAAACAGTACCGCACGACTCTATCATGCAAACATCACATGTAAACACAAAAATAGTTCATATATCAAATGAATAACCGACAGTACCGCATGTGTGACAGTACCACATGTTTGCGATACTGTTTTTTTTAGGATGCATGCTCGTTCAAAAACAGTATCGCATGACTATATCATGCAAACATCACATGTAAACACAAAAATAGTTCACATATCAAACGAATAACCGACAGTACCGCATGTGTGACAGTACCACATGTCTGCGGTACTATTTTTTTAGGATGCATGCTCGTTCAAAAACAGTACCGCACGACTCTATCATGCAAACATCACATGTAAACACAAAAATAGTTCACATATCAAATGAATGACCGACAGTACCGCATGTGTGACAGTACCACATGTCTGCGGTACTATTTTTTTAGGATGCATGCTCGTTCAAAAACAGTACCGCATGACTATATCATACAAAGAATGGTGCTGTTTTAATGAGGTACTGTTTTATTATGCGGTACTGTTTTATTATGTGGTACTGTTTTTTATGCGGTACTGTTTTTATGCGATAATGTTTTATTATGTGGTATTATTTTTTATGCGGTGTTGTTTTATTACGTGGTACTGTTTTCCTAAATAGTTTTGATTTTGTTTCCAAAAATCAGTTTTGCTTATTTTGTAAGGAAGATGGAAAGTCGCGGAATTAGGTTTTTCTCAAACAGTTTTGATTTTGTTTCCAAAAATCAGTTTTACTTGCTTTATAAAGAAGATGGAAAGTCACGGAAGTTATGAGTAAAGTGTGCACTATTTTCGGATAAAACTGGCAGTTTTGAAATGTAGTGAAAAACGCGTGATATCCTTTTTGGTCTTTTTGTTGCAAGTGTGACTTATTCACAAATAAGATTTTTGGGTATGACTTAAATCTTTATAAGTCCATAAATAGTGACCGGCCTCCAAAAACCCCTTTTTTTTAACTGTCAAACGGGCTCTAAAAGCCAGGTAAAAGGTCGAGTATCAATTCAAAACAAGTGTTACCCATGGGCCACAAAGGACTTCCTTCGTGTCATGAAGATGGGCCTAAATATCTGGCCCACATAAGATACCATCGAAACCACTTAAAAGGAATTCTGCTACTGCTGCTGAATTCCGCATCAAAGGCTCGAGAAGAGAGAGCTTTCATGGCGACACAGCAATCAGGACTCGAATCCTTTCGTCTATTCTCTTCATCGGATGACAAAACCCAGTTAGGGCTAGGGTTTCTTGATTCTTCAGAGAAGCCCCTCCCTCCCCCACCTCCTTGCCTTGAAGTTCTTCCCTCAGAGGTATTCCAATACATGTTCTCTGTATATACAGCATAGTATGTGTCCATATGTTCTATTCAATCTGGGATTTTTTTTTCTTTTTTGGTATTTCTGTTTGGAACAGGTTTCATCATCTGTGAAATATACAGTGGAGCCTGTGAACTTGGGCGGACTTACTTTGCTCAAGGTGACTTTTTTCAACCCGTTGTTTGTTTTCTGAGAAATTACGAAAAATGCACGGAAGGAAACTAAAGGAAATTTTTTAAGTTAATGCGTTTTGTGGGTTTGGTTTCTAGGGAAATGACGTTTAATACGAATTGTGCCAAATCGAAAAATAGAAAGTTATGAGTTTCGAAGCTTTCAGAATTTTTTGATTCTCAAGCATTTTCTAGCTATCAGACCGAGCAGTACAAGAATAGTAGGTGTCAACTATATATATTATACAACGTGACTAAAAGCTAATGTTTTCGGCTCTGGTAGGGAAGGGTGAGTACTCAGGAGGTTTTCCAATTATCCAATTCTGACTTGGTCCCTGGTAAATATGAAGGTCTGTAAGAAATTACTTGTCTGCATTTTCTCATCAAGTTGCCTCTTTTTTTTTTTTTGAATGCCTTTATCTTTATTTTCATAAATTAAATTTTATTGAGAAAGCCACATGAAGAGTGGAAACGTATATACAAGAGGTGAAAACCTCAACTCAGATGTTGAGATCTTCCTAAAAATCAATCAGCTAAAAATGATTACAAAATTGGACTCTATCCTAGAAAAACAAAGTATCGAGCATGCTATTCTTCAAGTTTTGGCCGTCCAAATCTTTATTTTAAAAAATGATCTTATTCCTTTCTCTCCAAATTGTTCACATCAGACATAAAGCGGCCTTCCTCCAAAATTTTCTCTTGCCCCTTGCACGAACCCCAGCTGTCCAACAATGCATTAAATCAACAGTGGACCTTGGGATTACCCAACAAACACCCTAGATGTTTAAAACAATACCCCAACATATATGCACAATTTTGCAATGAATCCTCTTTGCAGAAAAAAGCATATATTTGGGAGGGAACCCTTTTTCATTAGATCGTATATTGCTAAAATAGCATTTTGGCATGGTAGGAAAACAATGAAACCAACTTTTGAAGGAGCCCTTGTCCTCCAAATGCTCTTCTTAATGGGAAGAACAAGTTATCTTCACCCAATAACAAATGATAATGGGGCCTTGTAGTGAAATCCATGTACTTGAAACCCAATACAAGGTATCCTCTACATCCTGATCCAATTTTGTAGCATGGAGTATATGGAAGAAATTTACTGCACTGTCCATCTCCCAATCATTCACATTTCTCAACAAAACTGGGTCCAGCACCACTGCCCATTACTATAAAAAAAATAAGATAGATAATCTGCCAATATCGCTTCTTGATTGGCTGATATAGCATACATCCCCGGAAAAGCTTCAACCAGAGAACTATACCCACACCACAAATCTTTCTAGAAACAAACATCCACCCAATTTCTAACCCTTATTCTCACAAAAGGTTGAAATGGGTCGACCTATTCACAATGTCCTTCTAACAGCCTATTCTATGAGGACCTACCACCTCTGTGGTAACCACTTTCTGCAACAATTTCCGAACTTTATATGAATTATTATTCTCCGGAAGCTACCCTTTCCATAGCATATCTTCAAAACCACTTCCCTGATAAAGCTTTATTAAAAAGTTGAAGATACTTAAAGATACTTAAACACTTGCCCTTCCCTTTCCAATGTTTTACGCACTTTCTTCCAACCCATCAAATGAAACTTCCTTTTCCCTGTACGCATCCCATCCCACAAAAAGTTAGCTTGTAACTGATTAATACGTTTGCTATAGAACCGGTATTGGGAAAAGAGAAAAAATTAGGTTTAGATACTCGACAGAGTATCATTCAAAGTCAATTGACCCCATTTAGAATGGTATTGCTTCTTCCACCATATCCAAATACTTTGCCTCAACAAAAGACACAAATAAAGTTGTAGGCAAGCTTCCAACCTATATTTACCTTTAGATTTGATACTGCTCAGAATAGCATGCACTGTTATGTAATTCATCTGTTCTTCATCTGCATCACAAAATGGAAAATGGCCTAGGAATTATGGCTTATATTGAAACAAATGAATTTTGAATGGCTTTATATTATGATGCTTTACATAATTTATTGATTATGGTGTAGGAGGACTGAAACTATGGGAAGGTTCACTAGATTTAGTTAAAACTCTGCAATCGGAGGTGCAAGGTGGGCAATTGTTGCTTACTGGAAAGCAAGTTTTAGAGGTGGGCTCTTATTGCTGAGGTGACTTATTTTCTTAGCTCTGCGTAAGCATATATGAGCATTAGCATGCTAAGATATTGTTTACCTTCACCCGCCCCCCCCCCCCCCCCAAAAAAAAAACTAGTCTTATCCTCGTCCAAGCTCAAGGAATTTGGCTACAATGGAAGTTTTCTGTGTTGGATGTCATACTTCATGCATCATTAGGGTTTTGATTTGTGTGTCCTTTTAACCTCTACAACCTGACATTTTGATCTTTTAGTTCATCTTTCTTAAATATCATTTATGTTTTCCATCATCTGTGCCCAATTCGACATTTTTTTTAGGTTTATCTTTCTTAATTTTCTTTCATTTATGTGATATGTCATCTGTGCTTAACCGATAATGTGAGCTAGTTTGTTGGTGTTGGTATGTAGATGTACATGGTTTGGGGTCATAATGAATTGAATGTGATTTATGGACTGAAGAGCTGGTACAACATTCAGAAAATGGTTTATTTCTTACTGTGAGCTTATGAGGGTATTTTTCTACGTTGGTGTTATGAAATTGGTTATTTGGGCTTTTGGGGATTGTTCTATGCTATTATCATGAAATTGGTTATTTGGGCCTTTGGGGATTATTCTATGCTACTATCATGAATTGGTTATTCGGGATACAGATTTGTTGACCTATTTCTAAATTTTAAAATGCTATGGAGAGATCAAAAGGAAAGTGAGATTATTAGAAGCTTAAGGCTTCTATTTACCACACAAGCACAACTTTCCTAAAGCGTTGTCAAATTTTCGGAGTTTTGAGCATAGAATACTTTCTTTCTCTGGTTGGCATACATGGTCGATGTATAGTTTTGACCATAGAGTACTTCTCTTCTGTTGTTAACTCTCCTTAATATTATGGTAGTTTAGTTCCTAGCTCCTACATATGTTACTAGTGTTGGTTAACAACCAAATTTTTTCTTACTTTTATTTTTGGTCACTAGCAAATTGGTAAAGTGAACTATATATTGATAAGTAAAAGAAAAATTAAATTAAATTAAAAGGGATCAAGGGGATGGTACTTGTTTTACAGAAGGCAGGCTATACAAAGCAACAAAGCCTAGGCTTCCAAAGACTCAGTGAAGTCCAAAATCATAAAAATGTTTGGATCCACTTGGCCAGCCACCCAACTATAAAAAAAAGACAAATAATCCTTTCAGCTTATGTAAAGGGCATTCTATTCCCTGAGAAGTCCTTCTGTTCCTCTCTCCTCAAACAAGTCAAACAATGCAAAAAGGGATTAAATTTCATACTTGCTCTTCCGTTTACTGACTCGAGCACCCTACCATTACATTAAAGCACAGGGCATCGATCTGGAAAAGACCCATGACATCTTGAGGGATGACAAAGCTAAAAACCAAAATTTCCTAGTCATTGGACAATGAAGCCAAGAATGGGAAATAGTTTGCCATTGCATTTGCAAGAAAGACACCAGCAGTAGATGTATTAATTTGTTATTAATACTTATACTAATTAGTACTTGTAGACTTTCTGGAAAGAAAAATAAATGAATAATAAATAACAAATTAATTTTATAAAATACTTCAATCGCAAATAATTATATACAAATAATTTTTTATTTTTATTTATTTTTCCTTTTAATATTGTGCTTCATTCACGTTGATTGTGTATTTTATTTAATTTTAAATATATCTACTCGAAAGTATCAATGTGGTTATGAAAAACTTAAAAAAGGTGGGGGGGGGGAGAATCGAAGAACTTATTCAAGCCAAAGAGGTGCCTTTGATGATTTTGTAAAAATTAATAAATCAAAAACATTAATAAATAATTTTATTTCTCAAAAGTAAGAAAAATAATATTCAACTAACAAATTTTTACATAACATTTTTTCTTATTATAATACTATATACATATAAAGCCCCACTCGTTATCTTGCCTTAGGCCCCTAAATCCCCAGGGCTGGCCCTACTTATTGATGTTCTGATTAGAGTTTATTTTGATGTTTTTTTAGCTTGGATGTGGTCATGGACTTCCTGGCATCTTCGCAAGCCTTGAGGTAATTGTTGCATGTGTATGCCATATAGTGCTTTGATGAGATAACCTGAAAATATCTGGTGTATTTTGCATCTTATTTTATTGCATCAGGTGCCGCCGTCATTCATTTCCAGGATTTTAATGCTGAGGTCCTGCAATGTCTCACTATTCCCAATGTAAATGCTAATCTTCTAAAGAAGTCTCAACCTTTGGCTATAGATGTGAGAGAATGGAATACAACTGCAGAAATTCGTTTCTTTGCCGGAGATTGGAGGGAGGTCCATCAAATTCTTCCTTGTGTACATACCTATGAAAAGGACCAGAACACTAGACCAGAATGGGGGTCAGTCAGTCGGTTATGATATTATTCTTATGGCAGAGACCGTTTACTCAATATCTGCTCTACCTTATTTGTATGAACTTATAAAGAAGGTAACTTGTTTATTAGTTTCTGATTCATGTATCATCATTAAGTACTTTGCAGTTGAGCTCTAAATGTTCTATTTGTAGTGCTTGAATCATCCAAATGGAGTTGTCCTACATGGCAGCAAAAGAAGCATTACTTTGGAGTAGGAGGAGGATCAAGGCAATTCCTCTCTGTGGTGGAGAAAGATGGTGAGCTAAGGCCTTTTAAGATATATTTTCATATCATAATCTCATTAGAATACCTGTTTTCTTCTGTTCTATGCATAAAATATCTCATTGGAATACTTGTTCTTTCCTCCGTTCTATGCATAAATTAGACTTGGATTGGTAGGTAATTTTGTTTTCCAATTTATGTGTCAATTTATTCAAGAACATAGTTTTGTTGTCCTTGTTTGCATCTATATAGGAACATGCAAATGAATGTGAGTTACGTGTGACAATAATGTGTTTCTTATATGCTTATCCACGAACCCCATTGTCTGCATACTATATTTCTAAAAACTAAATTCACTGAAGGATACTGCTCATTAATCGATATCACCGCAAATACACTGATGAGTACCAAGCTAGAGGCAAGACCTTAAGACGAAGTGAAGGTAGCAGGTCATATTTATTTTGTTCTTATCTGATGTCTTGTATCTTTACTTTTTTAATGGGGAAGTCAAATTCAGTTCATTTTTTTCTCCCCCTCTTGTGAGGTTTTATCTGAGCCTCAAGCAGAAGCCACAAGTGTGTTGATTTTTTAGCTGGTATGTTCAGATAGTTTAATTATAAATTAAACAAACAGCAGCAAAAAGTGCTCGAATCAAATATAGTGCACCCATATGCTATCTCTGTATGTTCATAATGTTTGATAAAAAAAGAGCTGGGTTTTGATTGGTATGAGAAGTAAAATGAGTTTGGCTTTTCAACTTGAGACAAATTTTATGGGGCTAATCTGAACCATGTCAGTTTGTTTATTTTCCCAAAACTTTCTCCTTCCAAATTAGTTTACCTAGTTTTTATGTGCTCTACTTTACTCTTGAGGCAGCCAGAAGATATGCCTCAAAAGTTCATTTTATTGTGAGCTTGTAAGCTACAGGGCACTAATATGATGATGCGCCCTCTCTCCAGGTGTTATGGCAGCCAGCCTGGTTGCTGAAGTTTCTGATGGTTTTTCCAATGTTCGAGAGGTGTGGAAAACTTCATTTCAAGTAGGTTAGTTTTGATTTTCTAGGTGACCTTTTGTCGATTCAAATTGTTACTCAGGCTCATATGAGTTCCCTGTTCAATTGTTGCTTCCTGAACTTGAGTAACGCGATTGATTATAAGTATTCCAGTTTACCTTTGTCTCTTCCATAACACTGTTCTACCTGTTTCATATTTTTGGATCAGAGGAAATTGATTCGTCTAGATTCTAGGGCAACATAATCTTGTGATGAATTATTTAAATTTAGATGACAAAAATAGAGGTCGTGGCTATGAATTTTGAAAGGTGGAAAATGGTACCTATAATAGCCAATTACCTTTATGAATGCGTGCAAAATCTGATTATTTATTTGTATTATTCATCACACATCTTCAAAAGCTGATGATGATTTACAGTGCATAGCAGCAGCAGGAAGACATAGAACTTGAAAAACAAGAATTACATTTGTAGATTGCTAGGAACCATAAACAAGTAGGATCACGAATCGCCCCTACAACGATAATATTAGAGCAGCCTCTATTATAAGGGTTCGACGTTGAGACAGACAAGTCCTGCTATAAGCTTCACCACCAGCACCACTGTGGCACACCGTGATCTCCCTTTAGCGCCCATAGGATATCGTCTTCTGTTGCTGGAGCAACCTGCGACTCACCTCCGACTCCATCGCCATTTCTATGTCTGCGTTACACTCTGCTATAGAAAACCGTTGCATTGTGCACTCGTATCATGGGTTACAGCGGCAGAATTATAGATACAGAAAGATAGGGGAAATGAGGAGAAGAAAGTAGAGATGGAAGAAGGGTGTTATCATTGTAGAGCTGCTTCTTTCCATTGCTGCTTTGGCTTCTCTTCTTCCACTATGAAGCACTTATAATGGAGAATAATATCCTTTTTAAAACTTTTTCCTGTAGGGAGATAGTGGAAGCCCACACTAGCAGCAGACTTGACCTACTTCACCAAACACGATAGAGTTGTTGGCACATTGTATGAAATATATTAGCCTATTGTATATACTCAAAAGTGACTTACATACAAGGATTCTTAGGATTGTGGAATAGTAGTAATAACTATACTTGCATATGAAGGTCTGAATACCATACTGGATATATACGTCATGGTACATGCTTGTTGTTTTAAGATTAATGGGGATGATTGTAATCATTATGCTTCAAGATTAATGGAAAATTCATAGCATTTTTGGTGGGTATTTAATTGCGAGCATATTTTCCTAACATGATTGTCCATTGCCAAAGTCAAGTCTTTGTCCTTTAACACTGCACTTGTGGGAGTGGGACATTCTCTTTGATATTTGTCGTGGTGGTTAATTATGCGTTTCCACTAGACGTTAGAAGTAGTTGTGAAATATAAAATCTTTCATCATACATATATATATATATATATATATAATATTTTAATATCCCTAATAACTCATTATTTTTACATTATTTTAGTTTACCTACCTACATGTAATGAATTTTATAACCACAAAAGCGTAATAATCATGCACATTGTATATTTACAGATTCATATGTATATATATATATATATATATGAATTTCAAGAAGTAAAAGGAAAAATAATTTTTCTTTTTGGGTTATCATAAATGAGAGTAGAAAAGTAGATGTAAAGGGAAGAAGGTATGAACGGTATTTTTGTTTTCTCATATATATATATATATATAGATTCGGTAAATGCTAAAGAATGCCTTTAGAGGGAGAATTATCATGTTTTCTCGAAACATATGCACCTTGTTAATAAAATTAAATATAATAATTAAGTGTTGGTTGTGTGTTTTAATGTTAAAATGTATATTGGAAGGACATCTATACTTCGAAAATATAAAATAATCTACTTGCTATTAGAAAACTTGAGGGGTAGGATAAAAGATGTTTTAGAATGGTAAAAAGGTATTTTAGTATTTATAATTTAAAAAAAAATAATAAAAGTGTTTGAACAGGTATCATCCCCTTGCGAATCTCTAACCAATGTTTAGTTAGGAATACTCTGTTTATTTATTTATTTTTGAAATTACATGAGGACTTTTTTTATTTTATTTCTTAATCTATCTATTTATATTTTCATTTGGGGGTGATAAAATTTGAAAAATTATGAAAAATATTAACAAATTTTAAAAATTATTTACTTTTTATCTCAATGTACAAATTATATACTATAATTTTTTCATTTTATCTCACTGTTTGTCACTTCAAACGCACCATTATCTAGTGTCTATTAGGCAAGCCAGTGTCTATTTAGGCAAGCTTTGAAAACAGACAGGGAAAAAAGAAATTGTTTTCTAATTTTTCTTTTATTTCCTCTTAGGGTAGTTTGATTTCGCAAGATAAAGATGCATACTTCTAAGTATCAACTTTATCTCGTGTTTAGTTATATTTTAAACTTGGGATTAATAATCATGGAGAAATGATTTATACCCCCATATATCGGACTTTTTAATGCCAGAGTTGGAAATAAAAATCTGGAGATAAGAGGGGAGAGATTAGGTTATTTAATAGTTAAAATACTCTTTATTAAACTTAAAAGTAACAAAATACCCTACCTTTTATATAATATAATATAGTAGTATTATAATATATGAAGTATTATGATATTTATACTATTTAATAAAATATATTGAAATATAATTTGGGATGGAATGCGTTGCAAATAAAGAACAAGTTAAGACTCGCAATGTAGTTAAGTTATTTATTTCATACAAAATTAAAACATTAAACTAAAATATAAGTAGCGTTTGGAGTGGGGAAAAAAAAAAGAAAAGAAAAAACAAGAAAAAATATGGTTGTATAACTTTGACGTTTTGGTATTTCTAACCCAAATCACATTTTGTAGAGATGAATAATATAACTTTTATACTTTTGTCGTAAAAAGTTGGAGAGAGAAATTGTAAGAACGATTTTTTAAGTCCGTTTTACAGATGTTATGTAGAATTTTTTTTAAATTGTTGAACTTTGACTTTTGCGTAAAAAAGTTAAAGAGAGAAATCATAAGAATAGTTTTTTCGGTCTGTTTTCACGTTTTTATGTCAAATTTATTAAAATTTGTTGAAAAGTTATCGGGATTTGTAAAAAAAAAATGGAGATTTGTAAAAATTTATTGGGATATGTAATATATATAGAGATTTATAGAGATTTTACGAAATACGAGGTAATCAAAATGTGTTAGAAAGTTTTAAAAATTTTTAGAGATTTTTGTTAATTTTTAACAAACCACACGCTGCCATAATTTAATTCAAGAATTGCTCATCCAGAAATTATTAATCCCCAAATTGTAGTCTCGCCTGTCTTATTCGCAAGTAATAAAAAGACAAGAACAGCTGTATACCATTTGACCTGGTGATGTTTCTTTATTTGATTAACAGGAATTGCTCTTCCCTAGCCCACCTCCTCCCCCCCCCCCCCCAAAAAGTAAAAAATAAAATAATAATAATAATAAAATATAAATATAAATAAAAATTAATAGAAAAGATGGGAATTAGAGTTCAAGAACCCTTTACGTTGCATATCAACAAAATATTACAAAGGATTAATAATAATACTAATGATAATAATAATAATAATGAATAAATGAAGGACAAAAATATTGTCTAGGCTTCAATGAATGGTTGTGACTTTTTTGTTAATTTCTTATTATCAAATGGAATGAGAGGAAAGGGAAAGATATTGAAGACTCAAAACCTTTTTCCTTTATAATTGAAAAAAGAAAAAAAAAATTCACAAGAAAAAATGAAAAATTTCTAATCAAATTGATATTTCAACTTTCGCACAACTATGAAAGAGGCAAATTTATTCATTGTATCACACCTTAAAACAAACTTTATTAATTGCTCAGAATTTTCAACATGCTCGTCCCTGTGGTTGTCTCATAAGAAATACTAAGTAGAAAATTGTTATTAGAGGATCTTTACTGTTGAATTGAGAATTGTATATCAAGGAAATTAAAAAAAAAAAAAAATTGAGATGCCTTGGATCGCCAAGGGGACTTATTAAAGCCAGATATCCGAAGTACAGTCACCACCAGGATATCTCATTTCACGGGCTAGGGAAAGGCCATCGGGTTCATTCCCAAGGTCGACGAAGACATTAGAGTTTATTGAAAGACCACCTTTCTCAGTATCAACTTCAATCTGAAGCATGTCTCCACCTTTCTCTATCATTTCTGGGTAAAACTGCTGGTCCCATATACTGTTTGGCTCGTTAAAAATTAACAAAAAAATCTCTAAAAATTTTTTAAAAAAATGAGATAAGTACGGTGTTTGATTTGTTAAAAACTAACAAAAATATCTGAAAAATATTTGAAAACTTTTAAAAATCTGGTAAAACTCTCTTACTCATTTTGTTCATCTCAAATTTCGTGAAATCTTTATAAATCTCTAAATATATGTACATATTCTAATAAATTTTTATAAATCCCAATACCATTTTTACAAACCTAAATAATTTCTTTACAACCTCTAATAACCTTTCAATAAATTTTAACAAATTTGACATAAATCCGTAAGAATGGAACGAAAAAATCGTTCTCACGGTTTTTCTCTCTAACTTTTTCAAGCAGAAATCAAAAAGTTCAACAACTTTCAAAAAAATTCTAACGTGTATCCGTGGAAACAGATCTAAAAAAATGTTCTCATAATTTTTCTCTCTGTAACTTTTTACCTCAAAAGTTAAAAGTTACACTATTATCTTCAAAAAAGTTTAAAAGTTACACTATTTATCTTAAAAAAAAAACGTAATTTGAATTAAAGTACTAAACACTAAAAATTATTCTAAAACATATTTTTTTTATACCACTCTGAACGCTACCTAAATACAGTTAATCAAGATTCGGTAGCAGAGACATCAAAGATTAGGTGTCGTTTGGCAAGTTAGGCTAATTGACTTATGGGATAATTGGCTTACTTGCTTATTTGTAAAATTATCAAGTTTATCTTTTAATATTTTAATTTTCTTTTAAATTTTTAAGAACAAAAATATCAAATTTATAAAAATTAAAAAATTAGTTAAAAAAACCATCTTTTTTCACTTCTCAAACACAAAAAGTGACTTTTTCTAATTAACTTTAAATAAAAAATCAACCTATATTACTTCCCAAACCAAGCCTTAGGACATGGTCGGTGTGTCCGCGTCAGGCTACAATAATTAGGGGCCCGGTGCACTGCAGGCCCCACTCGGTTCATCGCAGGAACCTCTCCACTCAATGATTAAAGACTGAACCAAGCATTCGATTTTTTATTGGTTTTGAAACATAAAAATCAAACCAACTCGTATGTTTGGGAGGATGAAAATAAGATAAAATAAAATAATTTGAGATAATTTATAAATTTAAAATTTGTATAATAAAATAAAAATTAAATAATTTTTTTAACATTTTTCAGTATGCGCAACATACCTAACTTTTATCAACTTTTAATCATACTTATTTTTTATACATTTACTTTAAATTTTGAGATTTTTAAGTTTTTATCAATTTTTATTAATTTTTTTTTTTAACTTTTTCTAACCATATCCATTCGAAAGAGTGGACAAAACATTGAAATGACTACCAATCAAACATAAAAAAATGACCAACACATGGTGGGATTTTGGGCTTCCAAACGCCGTTACGTCTCCTCAAGGAGGAATGCTGTAGCCTGTATCCACCACTGCTTGCATGCCACTAGATTTCTAATGGGACACTTACCATATCTAGCAGCTAGAAGCAGTTCTATCAAAAACTTTCTTCAAAAGCAATCGGGAAACTGTCAACCCAAGAAACCCACATCCCAACTAAATTTAAAGCTTGATCCTTTCTAATCCGAACTCCAAAGGAACATTCTACAGGACAAGGTTTTATTTATTCATAACAAATCCATAGGTTGTCCTGCTAGGACATTGCCTAGACATATACAAACCCTTTATTAGAAATGTTCCAAACAGTTCATATCCAAATGTCGGAAGTGCAGTCACCGCCGGGATATCTCATCTCATGGGCCAGGGAAGGGCCATCAGGTTCAGCTCCAAAGTCGACGAAGAAATTAGGGTTTATTGCAAGACCACCTTTCTCACTATCAACATCAATCTGAAGCATGTGCGCACCTTTCTCTATCACTTCTGGATAGAACTGCTGGTCCCATGTACTGAAGAGTGAGTTGGTAATGTAAAGTCGCTTCCCGTCTAAGCTCAACTGGATCATCTGGGGTCCTCCTCTCAATCGATTTCCCTGCCCAGTTGACAAAAACAAGCTCAACAATGTTTATTTCTGTGAAATTTTGTAATTGCATACTACATAATAACAGGGTAATGCTATACCATCATAACATTTTTTTAGTAAATGTAATCCAAATGAAGTCGACCTGAACCAAAATTGTAAAACAACAAAACCATCAATTGCTATACGAAAATAAATAAAAGACCGCCACTGTCACATTATTTTGGTTTATCTTTTCTGTACATTTTTTTGGTAGAACAAATATTTTCTGTCAAATAATTAGGTGGTTGTAGTGAAGTGCAGCAACAAGGTATTTACTGAATAATTTTTGCTAAATGCACGCTCTTAGTTGAGGAAATTTGGAGTTGCACAGATAATGCATAGTGATTTTTCTGGCATGTGAGGTCATCCCATGACAAGTCAATGTAATCAACCAAATAGATAGACTAAAAATCAGCATGTTTTGTGACAAATTAAAATTAAAACTCTCTCTCTCTCTCTCTCTCACACACACACACACACACATCAAATGTTAAACAAGTCAAAACTAATTGTTCTTGTCCCCCCCCCCTTTTTTCTTAAATCAAATGTTAACAACAGAGCCTTGATCAACATATTTTGAAAAGTGTTCAAAAATCAAGAGAGACCACAAATTTCTAGAGGGAAGATTCAGAAGCACAAACCTTGACCTGTGGAACATCAACCTGGTATGTTGAACCATCCTCAGCCTCAACCAACACAGAACTTCCTTTTTGAATCAAGCCCCCCACCCATACTTGGCCGGTGAGCACAGGATTTTTAGGGTCCTCAATATTGTACTGCCTGACATCTCCATGAAGCCAATTCACGAAGTAAAGATAACGATCATCAAGAGAGATCAGAAAATCAGTTATAAGTCCAGGCATTTCGGGAAGAATCCAGTTTTGCACCTTCAACGGTTTCACTGAGATTGCAATCTGTGATGTCAACAGTGAACAGGCTAATCAGGTTCTACAAATGGTTCCCTTCAAGATTATATAAAAACAAGGGAATCGATAATATAATCACTTGGGCAATTCTTCACAACCAGAAAAACTCTTCCATAAATATTAACCAGCATGGCGTGAAAGATTTGTGATCCTACCTATCACTTGAAAACAATTAGCCCATGAAAGTACAATTTAATGACAACATTGTTGCTGCCACATCATTCTAATTAGTGTTTTTGGAAGATTTTTTTTGGTAGAATATCAATTTTCCCAATTACTCACCTCATGGGTCCAACTTCCATCTGGGGTCTTGAAAAATCGTACCATGTTGCTGGTTAAGGCACACCCAACAAACCCTGTATCTTTAGATGGCTCATGCAAGAATCTTATCTGCCAAACAAGTGCAAATATATATATATATATATAAATGCAGCGAAATCAGTGCAACAAGATGTTCTCAATTGCAAGAAAAGTAAACAAAAGCCATGAAGTAATTCCACTCTGAAGAGCCATTGAAAGATGTAGTAGATTATTTATTTATTATTATTTTTTTTAACGCACCTCTAAGGGAAGGAGTCCAGTGTTGCCAAGATCTAATGTCTGTTTTAATTCACCATCAGGCCAGCTATAAACATGCAAATGGTGCCCATAAAGGCCCTCCGAGACATGCTTAAGGTTGAAACCTTTGGTGAAAGCTGCAGGGGCTCCCCATGATGAGCTGATCATGGTTTTGTGCCGGGGCTGGTACCAAAAATCATAACCAAAAAAGCGGACTATGGCCTGGTTTGTCCCACCTGAAAGTTCGAAATGAGCTTTAAGTGCGCATGGGATTTTGATAATCATGCAAACCCCATACTTACACTCGCATTGAAACACGACTTGGGACCTTAATTATCTTTTAGTTGTAGTAATAACCATTTATACTTTTGCTTTATATATATAACATCTATACATAAATTATTGTAACAATTAACATTATCACTCATCATTTTGAGTTCTAGCGAGAAATTAATTCATCGACAAAGATACTACACCATGATCTGCAAATCACAGGAGACGATAACATGTTCTAAAACTAACTTTACTAATCAAGAGGGATTCTGTCACACACACACACACACACAGTCTAAATTCATAATCACTGGCTTGTTCATTTATCTAGAAGTGCTCTTAACACATCATGTTTCCTTCCAAATGAATAAAATGCCAAAATGTGATTGACCCAAGCAACTGCCTTTTATTGACACAATATAAGCTTAAAAATTTATGTTTCATGTTTCCATATAATCAAGAGTCAAAATCAACAATCAGATATGATGTTCTAATACAAGCCAATGACGATCACATGAACAATTATGTCGCATAAATGGAAAAAAGTTAAAATAAAACAAAAGAGAACACAATGTACACAAAAAAAAAAAAAAGAAAAAAACACACACACAATAATACATAAGCTAGTGGGATTAAATATCGAATGCAGATCTCTGCATGGATGGTAACTGCTAAACAAGCAGCAATCTTTATAATCCGAGAGATTTTGGCAAAAGGAGTATGTCTCAAGAAGAAATAATGGCATTACCTCCCTTTCACATTAAAGTCTGAATCAAGAATAAGAAAGCCAAGCTAGTGGGATTAAATATAGAATAAAAGCAGATCTCTGCATGGATGGTAACTGCTAAACAACCAGCAATCTGTATAAATCCGAGAGATTTTGGCAAAAGGAGTATGTCTCAAGAAGAAATAATGGCATTACCTCTCTTTCACATTAAAGTCTGAATCAAGAATAAGAAAGCTAAGCTAGTGGGATTAAATATAGAATAAAAGCAGATCTCTGCATGGATGGTAACTGCTAAACAAGCAGCAATTTTTATAACCCAAGAGATTTTGGCAAAAGGAGTATGTCTCAAGAAGAAATAATGGCATTACCTCCCTTTCACATTAAAGTCTGAATCGAGAATAAGAAAGCCACTTCCCTCAGCTTTTCCATCTTTATCTCCAAGACATGAGACCATTATATCACCAGAAGCAAGACAATGTGCTGTGTGTGGATATGCCAGTCCAGTCTTCTGTATAATATCTTCTGGCTGTACAAATTTATGCAAAGCAGGGGCCCTAGGATTCTTTTGAGTATCAATTGCGTATATGCGTCCAGATCTGAAGTGTTCAAAAGAAAAATGATGCTCAGGATGCACGACTTTCTTTACCTTCTCATTAAATGAAATATATATATCCTATAAAAATCTAAAAGAACTCTCTTAAAGTTGACGAACCATCTAATTGAGAAACTATAGTTCACCTTTCAGTCTGAAAATGAACACAGAGAGCAGTTTGGTATCTGACTACAAGGCCCAAATCGTCCCCATGAATGGTCTAGGAAACATGTAATTGCATATGGGAAATAAAAAATAGAAAAAATTACAGCACATTTGTTACATACTCGAGGGGAAGTTTCCCTTGTTTGAACAAGGGTGGCTTTGGTGTAACAAATCAGGAGATTGTGTATATATTGTTTGGATATCGCATTCCAGGACTTTGTTGGATATTGAACAGTACATATGAACAGAACATAAGTGAAGAAAATCAAATGAACTTCATTACTCTTTGATATAACAATTAAAAAGCACCCACTGAGCAGCACTGCTTGAGCAAAAGATAATTAAAAGAACTGTGCTAGAACTACTCTTAGTGCGCAGAAAATTAAGTTGCAGGAAAAGTAAAGAACATAAACATAAATGTCCACGTCTGCAGGGAGTTGAAGCCTTGAAAGGGGGTTTCCTCGGTCTATCAAACTGTTTTTTATAGACATCTCCTTAAGCAATATATTTTAGAGCAATGCTATACGGCCATAATGATAGGCCAAAATAAATGGCCAGAATGACATGGACATCTAGGGAACATGTGGTAAGAGGTGAAAATTTTTGGTGAAAGATTACGAGGATAATTGTTATTCTAGTAATATTTAAGGGGGTAACAAGATTAGGATACTTATGTTTGGATTAAGAGAGTAAATATTATCCAGTAATAGTTATATTTATGTTTGGAATGTTAAAGAGAATATTGCTTGAGAGAGAACGTTGTTGTAAAGGAGTGTTTTACGGGAGTAATGAAAAAAGAGTATAATTTTTCTATTACTCCCCATTACTAACCCCCCATTAATAACAATTTACCTCCATAAGAGTAATCCTTCCTTAGTGTAATTGTTACCCTTTCTTCCAAAATAATGTAATGAAGGGAAAAATTACCACAATAAAATTTCTCCTATGCCACCCACAAAACAAACATGCCCCTAGTGTTCTTATCACTTTAAATAAAAACACTAATCAAGATTGTTTTTAATCTTAAAAATATCATTGCCAAATTATTTTGGCTGCTAATTCTAGTATATTCTTCTGATAGATAAGTATTTTTGAAATGTGCCTTCAAAGAAGAGTTGATTACTCTTGTAATTTTCCTTTTAAATTCAATTTCAATCTTCACTCCTTTATGACCGCCAAAACAGCCTCTTCAAATTCTTAACTGTTGAGTGCCCCTTGAGTTGCCACAGATCCTCGCATACTTATCATGTGGCAAAATTATTTCTAGGTGCAAAAAAAATTATTAAAAATTATCCTTACACAAGCATTTAATTGTTCCAACTTCCAAGTAGATTCCAAAAACGGATCCTCTAGAGCTAAAATCACAGTGAAATACAGAAAAATGCAACAATGTCACTAGGACTACATTGTGGAAGGTTAAACTGGTTAGTATGAATATATGATTTAAATTTTGAAACAAAACAAACAATGTAAGCAATGCCATATGATCAAAATAAATAGTTATGATAAACTAGAATACTTGATCAACATTGATCTATCAATGTTTATGTTGTCTTATATTTTCAAATACAAGACTCTAATTAATTGACCGGCATCAAAAATAAGATTTCGGATTTTGATAAAAAGTCATACATTAAAAGACACTGTTTTACCAGTATTAAGATAAATGAGAACATAGATTTGTACTTACATTAGTGAAGGCAGTACAAGGTAACGTCTAACTGCTGATGAATCTCCATGGCAAGAGCTGCACGCATTCCACCCAGAATGATGCAATTCATCACCAACATAAGGCATAGGCAGCCTGTGGATGACTTTTGAATAAGTTTGCGAATTTGGATCTATATCCACTGTGGCCAAGTAGTCAGGCTTATCCCTCCCTGTTCCTGTATAAAATAAAGTCGGAATAGAAATTACCATATAGACATGAAAAGGGGGAAAGTGGCATTATAGTGGAAGTCTAGAGGAAGAAATGCCCCACTAAATTTATCCATAATGAGGAAAAGATATTATGCATAAAATCCCTTCAAATGTCATATCTTAGAAGAGAATTTATTAAACGTGTTAAGGAATATTGCAGCATATCTTTCATATAATTTCCATATTAGTTAGAAAATGTTTGTTAAGGAATATTGCAGCCTATCTTCCATATAGTTTCCATATTAGTTAGGAAAACTAATATGGAAGATATGCTGCAATATTCGTCAACAAAATATAAGGTGAATTTTACCCTTGACAATTTTCCCATGTTTATTTGTCATTAGGGAAAGCAAATATAGAATTAAACTCTCGGAGGATTCCCATTTCATAAAAACTGCCCATACAAACATATATATTTATTTATATATAATATACATACGTATACAATCCCTGGTTTGAAAGTCAAGTTTCTATCTCTAAATAAGTAAATATCACCAACGGGTTACAGGGCAATCATACGTGTTTCTTTGATTTTTTTTATTTTCGTTTCTATTGATCACGTAGGATTAAACCCAGCTTAATTATCTCCTCTGTACTGCTAATTTGGTACCCAATAAATCATTCGCTTTTGCAACATTCTCTTCTATTAGCAACAAAGAAGTGAACCAATCAAATGAATAAATACAAGAAAGAAAGAAAGAAGAAGTCAAAAATTGGAAGCCAACACAAGAATCTTAAGCCGAATAGTTGAAGATTCGGCCAACAACTGATAAAATTAAGTGGAAAAATTAATCCTTGAATTTGTTTGTTCGTTATAAACCTAGAATTAGGAGAAGTACAGAAAATTCATTTGTAAAAATTGGACTTTCTTTTTTTGTTTCACTGTAAGTTTGAAGTCGGGTGAATCTAACAAAAAGTTCAAACTCCTGTTAGTAAATTGAAAACTGTTAGTACAAAGAACCGAATAAAAATGATATAAAAAAAGAAGCCCTCAAATCACACTTCATAACTAGAGGAAACCCATTTCCTTAACATGATCTACCCACTTTAAATTCGTCTAATGAAGAATCTCAAAACACCAAAAATAGTTAAACAGAGAAAAACAGAGAGAGAGAGAGAGAAAGAGAGAGACCTGTGTAGAGACAGGTGACATAGATGAGAGATTCCCTAGGACCAGACATGGCCTCCAATGGTGTTGCGTACCCAGGTCCCCCCTTATTGCAGCATCCATGTTGCTCCTGCTTCGCCTCCTCTCCGATCAACCCATTTCCCACCGCCACCGCTGTAGCCATCTCTGTGGGTGTGTGTGTATTAGTGGGCATTTATAAAGTAAATGGGATGAGCGCAGCAAAAAAATGGTGTTCGGCTGCCCGTGGCCGTTATGAATATGACATACGGTACCGATATCATATCAGCAAATACTATGTCCCGGGGGGATGTATCCCCTGAAATGGTATGTCCTGATGACGTTTTCATCCGGTCTAATCGAGGCATTTGGGAGGGCTGTCATCCACCAGTTGGAATGGATATGGTTAGATTAAAATTTAAGTATTTAAATATATTTAAATTTTTAATTAAAATAAAATAAATACATAAGAATAATTAAATTAAAGTACCATTTGAAATTTTAAATTTTAGTAATTTTTTATATTTTTTTCAAAAGTTGTCAATTATAATTTTTAATACGATTAGTGAAATAAGTTGTAATTTTTTTTTTATAATTTTTAGGTGTTTAACAAAATTTTTAGTAATTTTTGACAAAATTTAGTAATTTTTGTCAATTTTTAATAATTTTTAACAATTTTTAGTAATTTTTGATAATTTTTAAATTGAGCAAATCACTATGGACTTGTTTGGAGCTACAAAAAAAAATCAAAAAATTTCAAAAAACTTCAAAAAACTTTAAATTCTTCAAATCATATTTTACCACCTATCATTTTTACATCACATCAATCCTATCCATTGATTTTTTTTTATTTTTTTGAGACTCCAAACGCATCATATAATTGAGTAAAAAAATAAAAAAACTAATATTTTATTAAACACCGAAAAAGCAAGTTTTAATAATTTTTTACTAATTTTTACCCCTCTATATGAGGGCAAAAATCTAATTATCCGAAATTAGTGTTACCGTCCTCTTTTCATAATCAAGAAACGATTAGGCGGTCGCATTATGACACATGCACTATCTTTTTTATTTTTGCGTTTAATTTTCATTTTAGGTCTTCTGAGGTTTTTCTTCACTAAATTTATTTTTTTTTTTGGGGGAAAATATAACGTTTAGGCTTAAAAAATTAAAAAATTTACATTTGTTTGAATAAAAGTAAAAAATAAAAAAAATCAATTTTTTCATTTTTTTATTCAAACAAAATAATTTTTATCAAAATAAGCATAAACTTTTTATTTTATTTTATAAATATAATTGATACGTCCAAAAATTTTATATTCTTAAATAAATTAAATTTTGATAAAAAATTGTATTAAAAAAAAAAAGCTAAAAATGATATCAGACGCTGCTCACTCAGTAATCTGAATGAGCTAAGTAGGAACCTTGATGGACCTGAGGCCTAGGATTTATAAACTGGGCACTAATGATTGATTGGAATGTTGTAGGTTTCTGTTCAGCAAACGTACACGTCACCTATCGAGGGGAAGAATTACGAAGGGTGACTTCGCAGCCTCCTCTACTTTTAGGCCATGTTTCGATTCGGAAGACTAGATAGGGTTTTTTATTTTTTTGGTTCTACCAAGTAAAATTATATGGTATTTGTTGTCCGATTAAAAATAATTGTTAAAATATTATTAATAAAAATGTTATTTGAAATTAAGTTTTTAAAAGATAGAAAAACACTGTTTCAAACAGTATTTTGTTTTTTTTTTTTTTTTTATCCTTAAAAACGTTATTTGATTTGACGTTTTGTTTGAAAATAATCTTAAATTGAAAATTCTATTCCACATAGAGTTTTTTACATGAAAACGCTATTTCATTTGACATTTTTCTTCAAATTCAAATTACACTGAAAACTTTATTTCATATAGAGTTTTCGATTTTCCCTTCAAATTGCAGTTTCCATCGAAAACTCTGATTTATATAGAATTTTTTTTTCTACATCTTCACCTGCGCGACTTGTTCCTTCTTTATATACCCATTAATCTGTAAAAGTTACTTAAAACACCAACATTTCACTGAATAAACACATAGACAAAGTAAAATAATAACAATTTTTAAATAATATTATAAACATGAAGTACGATTTTTCATCACAACAACAAAATATATAAACCAATAACAAAATAAGATTTTTCTTAAACAAAGAAAGCTATGAATGTGTGTACTCATAGAATATTACAATTGGAACGATGAATCTCTAAAACTTAACGTAAAAGAAAGGCTTTAAACAGAGTTTATTTAAACAAGAAATTCAAATTTTGAACCCATTAAAGAAACAAAATAAGACGAACAGTGCTAATTTCTTTAAAGAAATATAATATAGACTGGTGCACACGAAAAAGAGAGGCCGAAGACTTCGCTTGAGAAACCCTAGATGTATGTGTCTAAATGTCTGCCAACTCCGACAATCGAAGGATCTGAACAAATATGACGGCGGCGGCGGCGGCAGTTGTTGGCTGCCCAACCTTTGACACTTGGTTTGTTCTTTTCTTTTGATAACGGAGAACCAATTTGGTTCGAAAGAAGGAACCTCAAAAGAAAATGTGAGTTGGTTTTTTCGAATGATTTTCTCGGGAATTTAGATTGCAGAAAATTTGTTGTAATGAACGTGGGAGGGATTTTTTTTTGTTTGACTGTTATTTAATTCAAATATATGGCGGTCTTTGCCTAGGAAATGAAGGGGACAAAATACTAAAAAAAACTATATTTCAGCAACCAAATCGATTCAGATAACTTTGATTCAAAGAACGTTTTCATTAGTAATATTTTATTAATTATTCTTAATCGGGCAACAAATGTCATATAATTTTACTAAATACCGGTAGAACAAAACAAAATCTGATTGGATAGTGGAATAAAAGCAACATTATAGAATAATATATGAGATTAGAAATAATATAGAAATTAATTTTTTTATTTGATATTATTGTTTTAATGTTTGATTGATGATATATAAAATAGGATAAAAAATATAATTTAACATTAGATGTAACAAGAAATAATTTTGAATATTTAGGTGGCATCTGATTTACTTTTTTGTTTTATATTTTCTATTTTTGTTTTACGTGTTAAAAATTTCAAAACGAAAAAATTTCAAAACGAAGAAACAAAAAATATGTTATTTTCCTTATTTTGAAATTTTCCTTATTTTAGATCAAAAACTCTCAAAATGACTTTTTACTATTTTTTATTTTATATGTAAATTAATTTTTTATTTTTTAAAACAAATTTTGAAAATAAAAGTAACCAAATGAGTTTTGAGTCATTTTCTTTATATTCAAAAGTACAAAATAAAAAATGAGTTAAAAATAAAAAATAAAAAAAAATAAAAATAAAAAAAATAAAAAATGACACCTTATATTTTAGTGAAAAGCAAATTCGAAGACGAAAGATACGTAATACCATCACCCTTGAGATTACCCAATCGCATTTTGCCAAATTACTCATCTAGCCGGTTTAGTCATTGGCCATTTACAATGGCATAGCAAACGTTGCATTAGCGGGGGCAATTGAGTACACACCCTTCTACCCCTTTCTACTTTAGCAAACAATCACAGCCTCCAGGGTTGGGATGAGGAAAAGGGGCTAGCCTTGCGACGTTGGCTGTGATTCATTGGATTAAAAATTATGGCGCAGATGCATTTATTTATTTATTTATTTATCTATTTTTTGAATTTAAAATAGTTTAATGCAAATGAATCATTGAATTTTAATTTAATGATCTTGATTGCAAGACTGACATAAAAAGTTATATCAGCTCAAATGAGATGGATTTGGAAAGAAATGGAGATGGGATATAAAATTATCATTACGCTGTCTACTTTTAAATAAAGTAATTAAAATATCTTTATAATTTCATTTAAAATAAAAGTCCATTGTCATTAATTTGATAAAAGAAATTAATGATAGGAGATGAGTAATATTATGAAATAAGGTATGAAATTAGATTAATATAGTATTAAATTTTTATTTGAAATTATTTTCTTAATATTTAATTGGTGGAATATAAAATGATATAATAGATACAATTTGATAGGAATATCCAATGTAAAGTAATTTTGAAAATTTGTATCTTGGCGGAGGAGATGATATTAAATACTATTTCTCCTTAAATATTGTATATCTCTCATTTTAGAAGGTTAACAATTCAAATTGGATTATATATCCAGAGTTATTCCTACCAATCAAACATGAGATTAGGTGAGATGTAAGAATTGACGATCTAATCCATCACCTTATATCTCACAATCAAACACACCTTAAAATCAAAGGTGAGCCAGATTAGGGGAGAAAATGATTGGGTTTGGGACTAATTTTATGTTTTTTTAGAATTTCTTATTTGTTTAAAAAATAATTTAAATGATGTTGATAATTTTATAATTGAATAATATTTTAATAATATTTTATTTTTTATTTGTAAATTTATATCAAAATTAATCTTCTTCATTAATGTGAATGAATGCCTAGTCAATAAATGACAAAGTTAATAACACTCTTATTATTATTATTATTATTATTGAACCTTATGGAAATAGTATTTCTACTATTAGATGACATTAATATATATTCTTTTTAAAATTTTTGCCATAAAAACCCATGGATAGTTTTAGATATGTTATCTATTTAAAAAAATTAAAATATAGGAAAACAAAATATACTTAGATGTGATCAAAAAATTTATAGTAATTTTTAAGTCTTTTTATTTTTGAATAAAAAATAAAATCAAAAGCTCAAAAGATAAAAATGTACATATAATATAATAAAAATAACCAAAAAAAAACTACTTATGTGAGATGATTGTAAAATTTTGGGCAAAGATGTACTGAATTATTTTAGTTAATTTTTCAAATATATATATATATATATATATAATAATTTTTATGGCGAAAATTAGGTGGAAGGCAGTTTTTGGGCTGATTGAGATAAGAAACACAACGGGCCCACCAGTGAGAAAAGTCTACTTGCTCGTGTTCTCTTATCTCAAACTAGCGGCCATTTGAGTTTGGGGCAACAAAAATCTCTACGAGGGTCGATGCCTGATGGTAAATTTCATTGTTCAGTTTGACGCGTAAATTCAATCATTGGAATTTATGCATCGACTCAATAATGAATTGCTCAAATTTTTTTAGATGAGGACAACTAATTTTAGATGTGATTATCGACAATGACGAATTCAAAAATTTAGTTCAACGTAAGTTTAATTATAAGTAAAATTTTAAATTCTAAATAAATGTATAAAATACGATAAAATATAAAATATTATATATTAATATCACATGTTTTTTATATAAAATAATATTTAAATTAACAAAATAACGTACAATAATTCTTTTCGTTCTTTCATATTCTAAGAACATTACATTTTTTAACGATTATTTTTATTCCTTTATTTGATTATCAATGTAAGTAATGTTTAGAATAAAATAATATTAATTTAAACTTACTTAAAATAAAATTAAATAAAAAAAATTGAAAGTTGAGTGGAATATAGGTAAAGATAATAATATTTGACATAACTCGAGTAGAATATAATCTATATAACGAGTTACTAGGAGAAAAATCAAATATGATATAATATAAATGCGTGAACTCAAAATTGATCTAATTTAATACAATTTGACCTGATTGTAAAATAAATTAATTATTAAATATAATCATTAAATTTTAAAATATTTGAATATTTACACATAAATATGAATCACCATTGTCACGCCTCTAACTTAATTGTCCGGGACGGACGGTATAAAAATATAAAAACTAATTGAAATAAATAAAATTCAACCAAATTCAATTTAGTTTAAATTAAAATCAACGACATACCCAAAACCATCATCCTGATCTGCCTATTTAGAACAAATTTTATAATTATGTTCATATCTCTTCAGATCTTAATGTTATAAATGTGAGTATTAAATCCACCTTAGAGGTTATACCAAGTCCAATATTAGTAATTCTATTCACAATCAAAGAGAATAAATACAATTATTATCTCCCACAATCAAGACCGGACTTAGGCTACTCAAGTCTAAGCTGCCTACGTATCCTACCTAGGGAATCAGGTCATCGTAGTTCCTAATTCGCATCGCTAATTTCATGACCAAACTCATGAACAATAGAATAACCCACACATCTCATCAATATATGTTACAATCACATTATCTCAATACATGTATATAAACTGAATGGGGAACCGTGTTACACCCCATTAGTATAAGACTCAGGGGAACCCTTGGGCCTAGCTCAGCCGATGACCTCCTGATTGTGGGGGGCCGAGGCGACAACCCGCAAGGGTTCGAGTCTCCGCTGGTGAAATCCAGTCTCGTTGAGTTTCCAAGGGCCACCCACCACAAGCGTAAGCTTGTGACTTAATCGGTTCGGCGGGTTTATGGGGTGTCCATCGGGTCCCGGTTTACCAGTCGACTACAAGGTCCGTTGAGGATTGTAATAAACCAGCCGGGTTCCGGGTCACCAAAAAAAAAAAAGACTCAGGGGAACCGTATTACACCACCTGATCCTTCTACTAGGGAACCGTATTATATCTCTAGTCAGGCATCCGCTTATCTCAAGCAGGGTCCGCTGCAGTTCGGAGAAATATCAATATATCAAATCATCTCAATATTAACGTCCCAACGCCAAATGACTAATCTCTGGTCATATATATCGACTGGGGATCATCCGGTATTTTAAAAATCTCATTTTATCCATTTTATCAAATCATGGATCTCATTCATATATATAACCCGTGCCTCAGCACATCAACATATAAACTTGGCACTCTCGGCCAATCAACACTCATAAATTCACCCGAATGATGCAAACCCAACCCCATGCACATGATATGCTCAATCATGTAATTAAACATCAATTCAATATAAAAACACATTCTCATAATGTTTGATGGTAATTTGAAACCCATTTTATGTTTAAAAGTCAATAACAAACAAACTTGGGCACCAAGACATGAAATGGAAATCAATTGAAAACAAAAGCAGAGGAACCACCACACTGTGGTTCGGACCCCTACTTCGGCCGATCCGGACCACTGAAGCGCATGCCCAAATTTTTGGGTTCGTCTCCCTGTGAACCCCAACCCAAATTTGTCCAATCAAGCCACTATTTCAGACAATGATTTACACTAAAACGTTTAAACTCTTGAATCACATGTTTCTACGGCATTTAATCAAAGAATAAATCAAAAATATGCAAGATATTCATATATATATATGCATATATATAAACGTATTCATATATATATACAAATCATACAACATTCATCCAAAATGTGCATATATATATATATATATATATATATATATTAAAACATTCCTTACGGCATCTAGAACATGAATATAGGGTCTACCTATCTTCTGGGGTTGGGGAGAAGCCCGCAGCCGTTATCCATGGGTGCGCATTGGGTGAAGCCCGCCCCGTGGCCCTAGCCGGCAAAGAACCACGAGGAAGTAAACTAGCCTAGGCAAGCCCTGGCTGATCGGCTCAGCCGAGAAAGCTGTTAGATGGTCCTCCACGATTAGAGGAAAGACTGCTCCTAAGAGGAGTTGAACCCGGGACCTATTGGTCCCAGGTCCTTCAGCTCGCCATCCGAACCAACTCGACTACCCCTTTCGGGGCGGGTCTACCTATCTTGAATTTGAAGAAAATAGAAGAAATAGGAATAAGAGCAAGTTAAGTTCTAAACTTCAAACCTTGATTTTCCCCCACTTCAGGCCAAATCTCAAGAAATGAATGTCACCATGATGCTCACGGCGTTGAGTTTTCCCTCGATCTGTCAATCTTCTTTCTCGAAACCCACACTCTCTCTCCTCTCTCTCTCTCTTCTTTCTCTCATTTCCCTCTCTCTTCTCCCTCCTGTTGGGTTCCCCCAAAAAAGAAAAAAAAAAAAAAAAGAAAACAAAAAGAGAAAAGGAGGAAGAGAAGAAAAGAAAAAAAGGGAAAGAAAAGGCTAGGCCCTTGGCCTAGTTTGTCCAACCTAATGCCACTTCGAGCTAATCTCAGCTTAAGAAAATTAAATAAATAAACTCTACCTCCAATTAAATATTTTACCAACTCGAAAAAATACATAAATTATCAAATCTAAATACCGAGTGTTACAACTACCCTTAGACCGTAGGTATAAATGAAAGTTATGATAATAGTGATACGATGTTTGGAGTTATAAAAACTTGTAGAGTTTTTTTATCTCGTAATTTGTGTAATAAAAAAAATTTAATTTTATAGAGATTTATAAAATTTTATTGAGTCTTATTTTATTTTATTTTTTTTTTTTTTTGCAACAAATGCAACAATAATATAATTTTTTTAAGCATGGTTTACCGCCCACGCTCGACATCGCATGGGTCTGTCACTGATTAATGACACTAATGAATATTTGTGTGAAATTAATTATGTTAATCAATAATCACAATCAATCAATTATAAATGAGCGTTTAACATTAGTACTTTTGATTTTAAACTTCACATTTTCTAACCACTTCCATCTTATACCACATTATTATAATACATGACATTAAGGATATTTTTGTATTTATAAACTTAATGAAGGATATTTTCATCATCACGCGATTTTATATCACTTCCTTTTATTTCATAATTTTTATCCCACCACTCCGTACCATTAGATAGTCTAGCATAGGGAGTATAAATTACTCTCTTTAAATTATTTGTCACAAGTTTGAGACCCAAAAAAAAAAAAAATTATTAATTTACTAAATTATCTGTCAAGCCATGAAAAAAAAAATAGAAACAATTGACATTTTTTGAAAGTAGATGCAGTTATTAATTCAGAATATATCATTTTTGCTACGAGAAGTCGGCAAAGGAGTTGCGGATTTCGCAAAGAAGTGGTGGATATTGCTGTACGTGAATCGCTTTTGCTATTCTTTTTTACAGATAAGATAATTAGATAAACCTAATATGGGGATTATTCCCATGTTGCCAAGCTACTTTAGTAGGATTACTTCGCAGAGAATGATAAATGGAACTTTCTTAATAGATGTGACGTGCGCAAAAATTGCCAGTAGAAGAAGCTACTTCGGGTAATCCTCACGTGCCATTTTGGCGAGGTTGTGGTGGCTTGGGATTAGCTAGTAGAAGAAGCTATTTCGAGGAATCCTCACATGCCATTTTAATATTTAGAGTAAATTTAATAAATATTTTAATCAAAATGTCAGAATTTTTCGATCAAAGTATAATATCACACAAATAACAGCAAAATAATGTTCGTGATTGCATTTAAATTTTGACGTGTGATTTCACGAACAAGTCATTGTCCAATATATAATTTTGATCAAATTATTGCCCAGACTACGTCAAAATCAATATTGTTTTTAGTTATACCATACAACTAGAATGTTTTACTAATTGAAAAAATTACAACTAAATTTTTAGAGGTTTGTCAGTGACATTAATAGTATGTTTGAAGTGATAAAAAGTGAGATAAAAGGAGATAATATGAGATAAGTTATAGATTCATAATTCGTACCGTGAAATAAAGTGAATAACTCTATGTTTCACATAAAATTCCTTTAAACATGAAAATTTGCTAAAAAAATTCCATGAGGTTAGAAACAATCCTTGCAAATCTTAGAAATAAGGAACTTTATAATCCGATGTACATTGGAAAACTTAATTAATTGTTTTATATAAAGAAGTATTCTTTTAAGATTTTTTAAAATATTCGTGGAGAGAATATTATTAAAACATATATAGAACTTGAAAGACAAGTTTTGCTTTTCTCTCAACCATGAAACATTTTAAATTTCGTGTATTTGAAGGGGTTTAAAAGAGTGTACGTGTTTTCTATCATGTGTTGGTAAAGGAGTACACTGTGATCAGTCTATTCACGAAAGGAAAGTATAAACTGTGTATACTGTCATATTCTTACTTATAATCGTATTTGTACATTGTAAAAATCTTATTCTTCTTCGTAACTCAAAATTTTTCATCTTTATTCATAAAGAGTTTTTGTCGTAAAATTATTGTGTTTAATTCTCTTGTTTGTCCTTACTTGTGAAATTAATTATTGTCCCTAATGATGGGGTTGCCCATATCATATCATGAAAAAGCGTGAGAAAAAAAGAAAAAGGAGTTTCGATGAAATTAAAATCAATGATGCTAAATTTCAATTTTTAAGGTCTATTAACATCCAAATCCTTTGACAAAGCCATCGCTCGAGTTGAGATGACAGAGAACCAATCCTCAAACTAATAATTAAAGCTGCAGACAGGAGACCAGCAAACTCTATATATGCTGCGCATGCATGTTGGTGCAAACTTGCAAAATGCATTAACTGATTCTTTCGTCCTCCAAATTAATATATTTAGAGTCTATTGGTTATTTTGTTTTACAGTAAACCAACGGAGCCTTACTGAAAGTTTCGGGATCACATTAAACTAAACATCATTCTCACAAAAGGGATTATTATTATTATTATTGTTATATTATTATTTAAACTGAAGGAAAAGGTTTAAATTAATAACTCTACTCATTCCAATACACTCGAAAGATGAACGCAAACTAGGAAAGAAAAAAAATGAGAAAGCAGAGAAGTGGAGTTCATTCAAATTATGGATCATCGCCTGCATGCCCAGCCGCTGGATTATCTTCAAAGTGTCACACTTGGGAACTTGCAAGAGCCATGGCCTACTCCAAAAATAAAAGTACCCCATGCCAGGAAAAATATCTATCAGAATTGGGGTAACAATAATGCTAAAACAAAAAATAATTTAAAAACTGTAATAAAAGGCAGCAAATAAATTTTAAAAATTTTCAAAAATTGTTAGCAAACTAAACGTATAAAAAAAAAAAAGGAAATTAGAACTTACTTGGATCCCTGGTCGTTTGAACTGCAAGTCCATTGAAGTAACAAGTAGCACCAGTGCTCCGAAACTTAGCCCAGTAAGAGCTAAAAGCATAGCTCGCATGAGCAACCTCCGAAACCGGTTCATAACACTCCCTTCCGGGCGCAAGTGCACTGCACGTCCCGTTGCCCTCCCCACAAGCATACAACAACGCCGAGTTCAGCTCAGCCGAGTCCACTCCCTCCGCCACCACACACCATATTTTGCCCCGGTACGGCAGGTTATTCCCCGGCTCAGGCAACTGCCGGTAGGCCATTTCCGACGACCGCTTCCCGCTTAAATCTAACTCATAGATTGCTCTTCCATCGGGGTTAAACAACCCCCAGTGCCTCTCAGTCCCAGGACCCCCTTTTTGGTTCTCATTGTACAGAGAGAATATGAAAGTCGGTATTACTAACCCCAGCTTTGCCGGGGTCCCTAGGGCCGGTTTGGCTGTCATTTTTTTAACCAAATTTCGATTATAAGTAGCTGCATTGTATAAATTAGCTCCGGGTTGATCAATGTCGCCCGAATTGGGCCAACCCGTTTCGGATATTGCTAACCGGAGATTGTCGAATCCTAATTTGGCCATGGCAAAGTTCACAGCATCCAGCATTTGGTCAAGCAGGTTCGTGTAGTTTAACCCACTAACCGGGTCAGTGTAGCTCAAATTCCCAGCCTGAAATAGCGCAAAATCCAGGCTCATTCCGGTTGGATTTTCCGACCATGGAAAATAAGGGTAAACGTCGACGAAGAAGAACGACGTCGTCCGGTTCAAGAAATGCAGCAACGGTACCATCACTTCCAATATATCGTCCCTAAATGCGCCGCTCGAAGGAGGGAAGGTTGATCCTAGGATGTCCATGGCCAGGGGCGTCCCAACCTTGATGTTTTTAATGTTTTGAGCTTTGAGGGAGTTCTTAATTCTTGCCATGGCTGGAACTAGGTGGGGCCATAATTGAGCAGCAGTAGTAGTGTTGTTGTCGCTGAGGACTTCGTTTCCGACTAGGATGAATCGAATCATGGTACTGGGATAGTATTGAAGGACATTTTCGCGTACCCATTTGTCTGCTGAGGCTTGTCTTGAAGCAATGTCTGGGATTTGATCATTCGTGACCATGATCGTGACTTGGAGCTTTGTCCCCGACAAGAGTCGGAGTATTTCGGGATTCGCGTCGTAGATCTTTACACGGCCGGCTTTCGCGTTTCTGATGAGCTCGATGGATTGATATGGAGATGGTAAGTTGTTCCCTAGCCGCCCGTAGTTTATTCCAATCTTGCTTGAAATTTCTGCATCTGTTGAAGGAAGTTAAAAGATGGGTTAGCACAAATTAAAGAGAGAGAGAGAGAGAGAGAGAGAGACACTAAGAGAAGTAACAATACAGAAGAAATTACTCACTTGAGAAAGCAAGGAGAGAGGAGAGAGAGAGAGCAAGAAGAAGAGACATATGTATCATTTTGTGTGTTTGTCAAGAAAAAGACTAATTAAGGAGAGAATGGGATGACACTTGAGGGGGAAGCAAAGGTGTATATATATATATATATATATGTAGGTAAAATGGGAACTGTTGAACTACCAAATGTGTTATTTCAGAGCAATAGTTCTTGAGTTTTGGCTCAATGATCTTTGCGAGTTTCACAAAAGAAAAGATTCAAATGTGTTATTTCAGAGCAATGGTTCTTTAGTTTTGGCTCAATGATCTTTGTGAGTTTCACAAAAGAAAAGTGAGAATATATTGTTTACTGGGTGGTCCAAGGAAATTAGGAGGAGGAGGACAATAACAAAACATTGATGATGATGCAATTCAAGGCAACCATGTATATATAAAGGTGAAAAGGCAAAGGCTATGACACAGAGCATGAGAGATGGGCCTTCTTTGCTTCAGTTTGTTTTAGATTTCCATCTTCTGGGTCGGGGAGAAGCCATCTTTCTTTTATTGGATGTCGTAAAAGGTTGTGAATGTGAAAAAGAGGGATATCAAGGAACTGCGAGGCCATGAATTGGAAGAGGCTTTACATGAGTGACAAGCCTATCTAACTTTCAAAATTATTATATTTATATATATATTATAGTTCAATTTTTTTTTTTCAAAAATTTTGAACTAGAATTATGTGCATCCATGTCATTCATATACATATTTAAAAAAACATTTTAATGAATTTTGAAAAAGAAAAGCAAGCTCGAAAAATATATATATATATATATATATATATTTGATTGAAGCTACTAACTAGTTTAGCTCATTTGAAATGAAGGCTTATTACAGTGGACTATTAAACAAATTATCCAATTAATTTGAGTTTGGTTTTGTGTTTGGCTCACTAAAATTTTATTTATAATCGTCTTACTATGAAATTAAGTCAAGTTTCTAAGCAACGTGTAGCTCATTTAATTTTGAACTTGGCTTAATAAATTTAAATTTATATAAAATAGTCAAATTACTCAAACCCAATTAAGAAACTTAACAAGTCAAATTCAAACACATTTTTAAGTTCCATATGATTTCTAAACTAAGCTTGAACAATCAGTATAACTCATTTAAAGCCCCTGGACTTTCACAAGCTGTAAATGAGTTAAATAAGTAGTGAGTTATTTAAATTTAGTTTAAAAATTTTTATTTAAATTCTAAAATATGTTCAGATTTATTTTGTTAATAACTAGTTTCAATCGAGCGGACATCATGTAGCCTGCTACTTATGTGTAACCTTGACCCATGTAATCAACTATTTACATCCAACTTCACCCATTCACTATTCGGGTTCAAGTAGTTTACAGCTATGGACATGCCCTATCATTCGAGTTCAAGTAGTTTACGGCTATGGATGATACCGCGTAGATGGATGAATGCAGAATGCGGGAGCAATAGCCCAGCGGACATGAGAGCAAATCACTGCTAGAGATGCAAAATCAACAACCCAATCAAGGCAAGAAATATTAGCATTCACAAAGACACCTTCTACTTCTGCCCACATTTTTTCTCATCTCCTCCCCAGCTAGTACCCATGGGTCTTTTTTGGTAGCATTCGGGGAATTCCATTACATAAAACAAAAAGCCCTGTTGAACAGTTGAACTAAATACAAATACCTGAAAGCATATGCAAAGAACTAACTATAAATCTGTAGCTGCAAAACTACAATCAACATGGCAAAAATCAAACATTTACTCGGGTATGAAAGCCCCAACATCCAACCTCAAGAACACAAACTTGTCCTTTTTTTGGCATCTCAATATACATATAATAGTTTGAGGTAGTAGGATTAAACAAGTAGGAATCTTTACAGGTCTGCTGGATTTTCCAAGCAACAGATTACACGATAATATGAAGGAAAATGGACGCATGATGAACATTTATAAGCTTTTTACTATACCAATCCAATGCATAAAGGAAATGAACATTTATAAGCTTTACTATATCAATCCAATGCATAAAAGTTTATTGTACTTAAGAACACACACAAATCAAATTTCTAAGTGGAAAACTTCCTGTTATATCCTTCGGTGAATAAATACTCGTGTCAAGCAAACCAGGCCCATTGAGAAAGTCCTTGTTGACCCATCTATAAAATTAGCAGCAAGATGTCTCATCTCGAACAACATGAAGCTTGTTTTGATCCATCAGCCTCATCTTTCACAAGGTTTACCCTATTGACAGACAACTCAGCTTTGTATGAATCAGAATTTAGAACTTTTCGACTGACATTATTGTAGATCTCCCTGATAACAATCTCGAAAGCTTTCTTAACATTAGTAGAATCCAAGGCTGATGTTTCTATGAAAAACAAGCCTTCTGCTTCTGCAAGTGTTTTGCCTTCCTCAACACTTACATCTCTTATGTTCTCCAAATCACATTTGTTTCCTACCAGCATCCTTGCCACAGTTGTATCAGAATGAGCTGCATAAGGTTCATCATACTTTAAACTGCAAGATCTAGATATTCCAAAGTAACATAGAAATTCAACGTAAAAGTGTCCTGAATTGACATAAGCAATATAAGAAACAAGCATATACTGCTTATACAAGACAGTGTGAGATAATTGAAAATAAAATAAGGATCAGAGAAGACACTAATTATTTATACAAGATCCATAAGAATATGACTAGGCTATTATCAACTCTATTAAAGTGTCCAAGCTAAATAAGGAAACCTTCAACATCTTGCTGCATATTTCCTAAAAATTTGAAGTGTACTGTTCCTAAATAGTGTGGATGGTTGGGCCCGAGCCGGTGGTTTTGATAGTCTAGGTCCTAGGAGCAATGCTAAGGGTTGCCAATGATAGCAGTTCCTGGAGCCAAGCAAGATAAGAGATAGGCAGTCTAGGCCCTAGAGCTAGAGAAAGTGCACAGGAGCATAGTTTTGACTATAATGAAGGGTTGTATGTAACAAGGTTTATGGAGGGGTTATTTAAAGGAGGGGGTTAGGCCTTTGCATGCGTCAAAGACAATGGTCCTTGGATAGTGGTCGACTGGTGGTATACTTTGATTGTGGGCTATAGCCATTCACTAAACAACCACATTAGCCACCTCCAGACTCCTTTAAGGCATTAAGGAAGAATCACCACTACAGAATTATAAAATATCAAATAGAATTATTATCAATCTAAGAGTAAAGTTGTGACTACATCTAATTTCCATCTAGTAATTGTATGTATAGAATAACATGACAAAGGAAGACTACAGAGATGTGAATTTGGAATTGTTCCATCATATAATAATGTGAATTTGATAGATATCATGGAATTGCGATATCAAATAATTTAGTACCTCTTAGTTTGTAAAATATCTGATTCGTAGCTAAACTTGTGGAATCAACAAACTAATGACACTTAGTTTTAGTTTTACCTTTTAGTTTTAGTTTCTCCAATATAGAAATTGATATTTAGGAATTTCCTCTACTTCTTTAAAAATAAAGTCTTTCCAATGACTCTAAGGGTATGTTTGTTTGAGGGGATTGGATGACGGGGGATAAGTAATACCATGGGATAATATATGGGATTAGATAAAAGATGGGATTAATTTTTTATGTGGGATTATTTTTTTGGTGTTTGGTTAGTGGGATATAAAATGGGATAAAAGATGTAATTTGACATGTGATATCATAGAAAATAATTTTGGACATTTAGATCTTAGAGAGAAGCAAATCCGGCCATGTGGGATAAATTATCCCACCTCCCATGCGGTATTCCTCATCCGGCAAAATGCCGGATTACTCATCCCGCAAGCCCTCATGTCCCTCGGTCAAAAAAATAAAACAAACACAACATTAGGTGAGGCCCACGGATGGCTTGTCCTATCCCCCTTCTTCATCCGGCTATCAAACATAGCCTTAGGCTACGTGAAAGCAAGGGAAAAAGAAAAAAAGAATGAATGAATGAATGAGAGAAGGACAAAAGAAAACAATAAACTACGAGGTTACAGAGCAGTGGGGAAAACACACACAAGAAAAAATGAAGAAAGAAAAAAAACACAGATATTAAGCGGCTAAGCGCATGCCTTTTTAGTCAGCTAAATTGGCTAGCTCTAAAAAGCTAATATCCAAATAGGCCTGTGAACTCATCTCTGACAGAAAAAAAGTTTGATCATTAGATGTGGTGCCAAAATGGGAGCCATGTCATGGCTCTCTGAACTTGCAATGGACTTTGAGCCCATGTGCCATGACTCTAGCTATTATTATTTTTACAAACAATGTAATCTATAATACCAGAGAAAAAAAAAAAAAAACAATGATATCTATAATTCATCCATTTAGAGATAATGGTATTTCGATCAAGTCAAATTGGGTTCAAAAAGTAATGAATGGAAATTATTTCTCCCTCCAAAAGTACTTTTAGCCCGACATAGTAATCATAAAAGCATAGTTTTTGGGTTTTCCTTTGGGCCTTTGTTGGGGCAACCCCAATCACTTTGTTGTGAGACCAAGAGTGGCTTTTTCAGCTTACAATAGTTCATAGGCTTAATCCATTGCACACCGCCCTGGTAATAGCCACAGCCTCTTTAATTTTTAACCTTTCTAAATATTCCATTGAACACTCCAAAATATGTCCAGATCTGTATGACCAAAAGACATCTGAAACCATCTATATTAACCAGAGAAGTACCATACCAAAACATCAAAATCACCCAATCAATGTCCCAATATGAAACCAAGACTCCCAATTATGCCAAACGACGAACAAATAGAACACCCATTAAAAGAGAAAAATTCAAAGAATACCATTCCGACCAAATCATAGACAATTGAAAAAAAAATGTACCTGTATCTATCTACCATATAAATCAACTATAATAAAGATATATGTTTTTTCACACAAAAGTACCAAGCCCAAAATTTCAATTCCCACTACTTTCCAAACACAAAATTTCAATTTCAAATCAGCAACCCATTAGCAATCGCAAGCACTTACTTTTGAGCTCATCAAGCCAGCGGCCGACGCTCTCGAAGGTGGTGCGGCGGCTGATGTCGTAGACAATGAGGGCGCCGACGGCGCCGCGGTAGTAGGCGGAGGTGACGGCCCGGAAGCGTTCCTGGCCGGCAGTGTCCCAAATCTGGGCCTTGACCTCCTTGCCGTCGATTTCCATGCTCTGGGTCTGGAATTCAACGCCGATGGTGGCCTTAGAGTGCATGTTGAACTCGTTCCGAGCGTACCTAGACAAGAGGTTGGACTTGCCCACCGCAGAGTCCCCAATTATCACCACCTTGAAGAGGTACTCCTGATCTCCTTCGTCCTCCGAATCCATCTCCACAGCGAGACAGAGACGAAGTGGGTCTGAGCTGTAGAGTCGGGGAGATGTATTGGAAATCTTTTTTTCTGAAAGAGAAGAAGAGAAGAAAGAGCGTTGAGAAAGTCGAGAAAAAAAAAAGGCTGGGTACAGACACAGAGCTGCGTCAATGGTGGGCTCTGCGATTACGATGATTGCCCACGCGCTTGTGTCTTGTTCCCACAAACTTCAGCCCGATACCCGCTCTTATTTCACATCAAGTAGTTTTAGGTGGTCCCAATAGGGATAGTCGAGTTAGTTCGGATGACGGGTTGAAGGGTCTGGGATCAATAGGTATCGGGTTTGATTTCTCTTGGAGAAAGTCTTTTCTCTAATTGTGGAGGGTTATCTAACAGTTTTCTCGGCTGAGCCGGTCAGCCAGGGCTTGCCTAAGTTAGTTTACCTCATCGTGGTTCTTTGTCGGCTAGGGCCACGGGACGAGTTTCACGCAGTGTGCACCCATAGGTAGTGGCTGCAGGCTTCTCTCCGATCCCAGAAGGAATTTTAGGTGACATCCTGAAATAAATTTTGACAAAAAATGATAATAGAAGTTGTCCATGAATGAAAAGTGAGCAATTTTTAAGTAAAGTAATTTACAATAATAGTGATTTATATAAATTTATTCTTTTTAATTTTATTTTTAATTTAATCAAGATATAAAATAATTCAATTTTTCATTCATACAATTCTTATTCACTTTTATTTTTCTCCACAAATTCTTATTTTAAACAATAGAGTGAATACATTTTATTTTTTAGTTTTCACAATTTTTTTTACCATGGATAAATTTTTCACAATTCATCTTTCTAATAATAGATAATATTTCTTAGAGAATAAGAAAATTCAAAAAGAGTGTATTTAATATTATTTTTTAAAAATTTATAAATAATTTATTACAAGAGTTAGTTATAAAATGAGTCACATATTTCTCACATTAATTTTGTTAGATTGGGACTTCTTCAAATTGAAATATAACTTTAAAAGTTGAAATTATATTCTTAGTCTTTATATTTGGGCATAGTTTGAAAACCATTAGCACTTGCTTTTTTTTTTAAGCAAATTAGTAGTTTGCTAAAAATTGCTAAAAAAAGCAAGTTTTTTTTTTTTTAAGTTTGGAAAGCATGCTAAAAGCATGCTTTTTTTATATATTAACATTTTTGCCCTTATTGTTTTATACTATTTTCTAAAATTACCTTAAAGATACAAATACTCAATAAAAAAGTAATTCCGTAATTTTAAATTTAGTCATTAACATATGCTATTGTAAGTTAAAAAAAAAATACTTTTAGCATGAGTTCCCAACCATGTCTCATGTCAAGTTCCATCCATTTGAATGAAAATATTTTAATGAATGAAATCGCATATAAAATTAAATGTTCAAATCGAATTTCAGATTCCTAAAATTAAAATAAAATTTTAGAATCCTCTCGCCCAATTTTGTTAGTACGAGGAAATTTATTTTCATTTTATTTATTTTAAATTTTTTTATGAATTAATTATATCTTTCCGTGATTTAGTTTACATTTAATCAAATTAATTAACAGATAATTTTGTTAAAATTAGAATTTTAAGGGTTTAGTTTCGTGAATCATTAACTAAATTTGGTTATGGATTGATGAAAATATATACATATCTATGAATTTTCGAATTCTACACAAATTTTAACTAATTAATTTTAATTAATTAACTAATTAAGATATATATTCTTTTAATTAATTTTAATTAATGAAATTTTAGCAATGACGATTTTTAAAAATTATGACCCTAACCAAAAAAAAAAGGGTCCGCCGACAGGCAACAGCCTGCGTCAATGGTGGGGCCATGTGATTATTATTTTTTCACGCGCTTTATATCTCGGGTTGGGCCTAGCTCCGCAACCCAACATTAAAGGCTAAATTACACAAACTATTCCCTAATTTGTGAAATTATACTAACAAACCCCTTACTTTTAAAGTCTTATAACAGGTTCCCCTTGGAACTTAACACGCAGTTAATATGGACATAATTCCATTGATAATTTTATTTTAATAATTAATTTTTTTATCTTAATTTTTGTTAGTTTTAATATTTTGACAAATGATTACATATCATTTTTATTTTTAAATTTTATTTTTTTAAAATACTTGGTTTTATTCTCTTATTGTTGATTTTTTAATTTACCAAATTTCTAAAAAAAATGGAAATCACTTTTGTTTTCTTTCCCAAATTTTATTGCTAATTTTTTCCTTGTCTTAATAATTTTATTCTATTTATTTTTTTCCTTTTGGTGATCCTGAATCCCACATATTTATTACAACTATTAACAAATCACGTAACTGATAGATAAATGAAAGACTCGCGTAACACCTCACAAACCAAGCAATCCTTACCTTCTATACACATAATTATTTATTATGTTAAAAAAATTTTCAAAATAAAGGCAAAAGTGTAATTCAATTTATAAACGTAGCGTCCGCTCTGGACGAACTCCGACGAATTTTAGAAATTATAGGGGTACTTTATGCATTTTCGTAATATTTTAGGGGCAGCTAATGTAATTTGTCCAAAAATGAAAAAAAAAAAAAAAAACAAGAAAACTAACAAATTATTACAATTGCAATCATTGATAATAATATAATAAAGAAGGATCAACGTTGCCAGCGATTGCCAGAATTGGATCAAAACGCAATATATATATATATATATATAATAAAAAATAAAAAATCGAATTTTTTTAGGTATCAGAATCTCATCAAAAGAAAAAAAATTTAAATGTTTATAAAAAAAATTATAAAATAGAAATAGAAATAATTTAAAAGATTATCTATCCATGAAGAGTCTACATCACTTACTTTAAATAATTATCTACATAAATATAGCGAGTTTTACCTTTAGAGAGTTAATTGTATGAATTTTCTAAAATAAAATTTGTTGAAATTTTTATATGAGACACTTTTTCATTATTTTATCTCTATTTTAAGGAAGACAAATGAATTTATAGTAACGGCTAAAAGTACCCTTCAGTTCCGTGCCTGTCCACATACAATGATTTTTTTTTTCAATCATCGATTTTTTTTTTAATGTGGATAATATATCTAAAAATTATTAAAAATAAAATTAAATAAATTTTCACAAAAAAAATATAGAATTAGAAATAGTTAAAATTATTTATTTATTTTTTGTTTGTCAAAATGACCAATCATATTGATGATATTTACAAAAAGACAAATAACAAATGTATATCATTAAATTATTAGGAAAAAATTAAATTAAATCAAAATCATTACATCGTTTGAACAAAATCAAAATTGTATCTAAACTGTTTATTTTTATACTATAATTCCTGCAGTAAATTTTTGCACTACAGTCCCTAAAACCCATTTAGCATCTCCTTTCTGAAAATGATATATATTTTAGAAGTGTGGTAATGCTTCTTTCAAGATTATGACTACATTTAATTGAAAAAATTGGATAATGAGACTAAGTGATACTATAAAATAATATATGAAATTAGGTAGGATAATTGTCTTTTTATCCCATGTAGTTAAGGTCAAAATCACTTACATTTCCTTAATTTTAAAAATTAACTTTTGTATCATTTGTACTTTGAATTAAAATGAATTTATAAATGGCGTTAAATTTTCAAGTGAAGATACAAAAATACCCATCATGTTGCACACACACAAGGCGTTTAAATTTTCAAGTTATAAATGGTGTTAAATTCAAAATACGATGGATGTAAATGTAAATTTTTAAAATTCAGAGGGCTTAAGTGATTTTTACCTTAAATATATGTAATAAAAAGACAATTACCCCAATTAGATATAATATTGGATTAACTTTTTATATTCGATTAATAAGCGTATTGATTAGATTAAAAAAATGAGATGATGAAAAATAATTTTAAACATTTAAATTTTAAGAAAATTTTAATTTAAAAATTAGAGATATGTAAAACTGCGTAAGAATAATATTATTTATCTCATTTGATAGGATAGATCATCTCGTAAATAAATAAAAAATTAAAATAAAAATTGTTAAAACTTGCAAATATCAGGTCAACCTATAAATAAAGATGATGAAGTCTTTCGTGATAAATATCACTACTTTAATTTTAGTTGAGGAAAAAATATTTGTATATTTTAATTTAAAACGTCGAATGTTCCATTGAGTCGATTAAGATTGAATGCGGACTTAACACTAAGCTGGCTTATGCATAACGCTCCAATTGAAACTCTAATTTTTTTAAAAAAAATTTTAAAAACTTCTAAAAATTTTTGATTTTCTCTAATTAATTTTGTTACATATCATTTTTACATTATTTTAACATTAATTTTTAATTATTTTTAATTTTTTCCAAATTTTAAACATACCCTACATATTAAGACAATATGATATGCCCAAGTACCATAATTTAGGCATTTATGGAATCTCAATTTTAAAATAAATATGTAAGCTTAAATCTACTGATAAGTTTAACCTACGATATATATATATTATGGGTACGTTTAAAGTGACAAAAGTGAGATAAAAATGAGATAAAGTGATATAAGTCGTGGATTTATAATTCGTGCAATGAGATAAAAAGTGAATAACTTTTAAAATTTTTTAATATTTTTATTATTTTTCATAATTTTGTCACTTCAAATGATGTATTATATAAACCAAATCAAATCAAACCAAGCCTTTTTCCACTAGGTGGGGTCGGCTATATGGATTTGTCGACGCCAATTAGATCTGTTTAGGGGCATGTCCTCCGATAAATCTAGGTAGGTCAGGTCATGTTTAATGGTTTCTTTCCAGCTTCTCTTGGATCTTCCTCTACCTCTCCTACTCCTGACAATCTCCATACTTTCGCACCTTCTAACAGGTGCCTTTGCTAGACGCCTTCTAACATGGCCAAACTATCTTAATCGGTTTTCTCTCATTTTATCTTCAATCGGTGCTATTCCTACTTTGTCCCTAATCTCCTCGTTCCTAATCCTATCTTTCCTTGTAATCCCGCACATCCACCTTAACATCCTCATCTCCGCAACTGCCATCTTCTGACCATAATTATGCTTTACTACCCAACACTCTAATCCATATAGTAGTAATGGTCTAATCGCTACCTTATAATACTTTCCTTTCACCTTGAGAGGGATTTTTCGGTTGCACAAAACCCCCGAAGCACTCCTCCATTTGGTTCACCCAGCTTGAATCCTGTGACTTACATCAGTATCAATCCTTCCATCTTGTTGCACCATAGATCCAAGGTACCTAAATTTATCTTTCTCTACAATCTTTTGTGTGCCTAAACTTACTTCTATACTACCCGTTGTTCTACTTTGACTAAACTTACATTTCATATATTCCGTCTTGTATTGGCTTAGCCTAAACCCTTTTGTCTCTAACGTATCCTGCCACAATGCTAGCTTAGCATTCACTCATTCTCTCGTCTCATCTACTAAAACAATATCATCTGCAAATAGCATACACTACGGCACCTCATCCTGAATATGTCTTGTAATCTCATCCATAACTAAAGCAAACAAGTACGGGCTTAACGCTAAGTCTTGATGTAAACCAATCGTGATAGAGAACTCATTAGTCTCTCCACCAGTCGTCTGTATAGATATCATGGCTCTATCATACATGTCCTTTATCGCCTCAATATATGCGACACACGCTCCTTTCTTTTCTAATACTATCCATAGAATCTCCCTAGGAACCCGATCATATGCCTTCTCTAAATCGATGAACACCATATGTAAATCTTTTTTACCTTCTCTATACTGTTCCATTAACCTCCTCAAGAGAAATATAGCCTCCATGGTTAATCTTCCAAGCATGAAACCAAATTGGTTATCTGAAATGTTTGTTGTCCTTCTTAATCTTCTCTCAATAACTCTCTCCCATAATTTCATCGTATGGCTCATCAATTTAATCCCGCGGTAGTTCGCACAGTTCTGAATATCTCATTTGTTTTTGTATATGGGTATAAGGATACTTTTCCTCCATGCATCAGGCATCTTCTTGCTCTTTAGCACTACATTAAAAAGTTTTGTCAACCAACTTATACCATCATCTCCTAAGCACCTCCAAACCTCAATAGGGATACCATCTAGCCCAACCACTTTCCCATTCTTCATCATTTTTAATATTTCTTTTACTTCTTTCCTACTGATTCTCCTATAGAACATAAAATTTAATTCTTTCCTAAAAGTGGTAAACTGCCCCAAATGTATGTCACTACTACTGCTTTCGTTAAATAACTTGTAGAAGTAGCTCTTCCAACGCTCCTTTATCTCCTCTTCCTTTACTAATACCTTTTCATCCTCATCCTTAATGCATTTAACTTGGTTTAAATCCTTGGTCCATCTATCTCTAGATTTAACAAGCTTGAATATCTCTCTTTCGCCCTCCTTAGTGTCAAGTCGCCTATATAAATCCTCAAATGTCTTTGCCTTAGCCTCACTAACTGCCTTTTTGGTTTCTCTTCTAGCTTCTCTATACCTCTCCAAGTTCGCTTCATTTCGGTCGTTTTGCCAAGATTTAAAACACTCTCTTTAACTCTTATCTTGTCTTGGACGGCCTCGTTCCACCACCATGCCTCTTTCTGTGCCGTAGCACTTCCTTTGGATTCTCCTAAGACTTCTTTCCCTACCCTCCTAATACACTTTGCTACCTTATCCCACATAATATTTGCACTCTCATTTACCATCCAAATGTTTTCTTCTAGTACTCTTTCCCTGAATGCTGCTTTCTTATCACCTTTTAAGTTCCACCATTTAGTCTTTGAGCATCTATACGACTTCTTTTTTCTAGCCCACCTTTGAAGCTGCACATCTATGACCAACAACTTATGTTGGGTAGTCAAGCTCTCCTCTGGTATAATTTTACAATCTTTGAGGAGCCACTCTTATAAGTCACCAAATGTTCCTCTCTTTTCCTAAAAAAAGTGTTCGTCACCATGAGATCATAAGCCACTGCAAACTCCAAAATATCATTCCCTTCTTCATTTCTATCACCGTAACCATATCCCCCATGTACTCCTATGTATCCATCTATGTCGCGTCCTATATGACCATTCAAATTTCCTCCGATGAAGACCATCTCTCCTTGAGGTATCTCTAATAGCATTCCTTTCAAGTCTTCCCAAAACTTCTCCTTATGTACATCTCCTAAGCCCACCTGGGGGGCATAAGCACTAATTACGTTTACTATCTCTTCTCCTAACACTAACTTAATTGCAATAATCCTATCTTCCCAGCGTTTCACATTAACTATATCTTCCTTTAGGTTCTTGCTTACTACTATGCCGACCCCATTTTTCGATTTATTAAGTCCTGTATACCATAACTTATACCTAGTCCTCTCAATCTCTTTAGCTTTCTGTCCCACCCACTTCGTCTCTTGCAAGCAATCAATTGCGATTCTTCTCCTTTCCATTGTATCCACCACTTCCATAAATTTCCCAGTTAAGCTCCCAATATTCCAAGTACCTAATCTCAACCTTCTATTTTGGACTAGCTTCCTTGCCCCCCATTCGTCCAGGAAAGTGCGAGGACTCTTGCCTATTTAACATCGCACCCGGACGCCGATACAGCGGTCATTGCTTATTTAACACTGTACTCGGACCATACAGCGCGTCGCTAAGTAGGGAACGTCCCCACGAAGTCTCATTAGTCTCAAAAAATCTATAAAAAAAAATTGACAAGGTTTTACACTGGCTGTCGACTACCTAATACAACCCTCCTCTTTTATCCGGGTTTGGGACCGATCATGAAAAAAAAACATAGGTAGAGTTAAATGATGTATTATATATAGAATTAAAATTAAAAATTAAAATAATACAAATACAAATTATATTAATTATTTATTAAAAGAGAGCGGCCAGAGTGACTTGAATGTATGCATGTAAAATCAACTTTGACCCGCAAAAAAAGATCATACCAGTATTTATGTCCCAGATTGTTTATGGATAACTTTTCTATTATTCAAATCAACAAAAATTAAAGTTAGATTGATCGAGCGAACAGGGTGGGCAGCAAGGATCCGAACCCGACAAATTATGGGTTGCAGAAAGACGTGGGCACGAGGATGACCACATGGACGATCCAAAATATGTTTACGAGCTCCCACAAAACACCCTGTGTTATCTATTGTCATGCACGTCGGTTCAACCAAGTCCATATAATCCAATTCAACTCACTTGACGAACCTCTCTCTCTCTCTCTCTCTCTCTAAAGCGTATTCACATCCTCTCCTCCACATTCCTTTTCTTTCTTCTTGACCCACACACCCACACACACACACACAGAGCCACTTCCCCAGAGATCAACAATCAAGAAAATGCCCATTTTCACCGCTGCATTTGGCTCAGTCCCCGGCCTTGCCTTTCTCTCCCACCTCTTTACCAGTGATTCCACCTCTCACTCTCAGACTCATCATCATCATTCTTCTTATTCAGTCTCACCTCTCACAACACCCACTTCTTTCAATTTCCCCAGCTCTTGCCGGAGTTCACCCATCAGAAGACACTCTCTGCCCACCGCCAGGGTCTCCGTCTCCGGCGACGCCAAGACCGAAGGCGTGGACGTCGATCAGTCTGCCGCCACCGGAGTCATTGAAGACTCACCTGCCTCTTCTGACAATGCCAGACTAGCGCGGGTGCGTTTCGTTCTCTGATTATTTTCCCCGCTCTTGTGAATTCTGAGTAAAATCAATCTGGGGCTGACCAATAATTTATAATAAGTGGGGGCAAAAATACATTTTTAGATGGAAATAAATGAAAAATAATAATGTTAATGGGGGGAAAACTGAAATTTCGAAGGAAATGGGAGCAGAAACAGTGGTATCTTAATGTAATTTTTCAACTTAGCAGAGGCAGGGCAATTGCAGGCCTCTATTCCATCCGCCCCCTTGAACCCAATGGTGTGAAGAATATTTTAAAATAAAATTTTGGTCTTAGTCTCAATCCATTTTAAAGTAGAAACTAATTTCTACATGTGAATGAAATAGTCTGAGAGACTTGTGCAATGGGTAAAATTGAATCAATCGAATATTGGTTGGAATTAAAGTGTTATGCTTTTCTTGGTTGTTGGGTTGTGCCTTCTCGATTTTATAACATTGTACGAGTAGATAGCTCTATGCAACTTTAGCTTTATTTCTTACAAATGGTAATCATAGTGATGAAATTATTGTTATAATGCACATGATTACTCACAAAGTTGCACTATGCATAGTGTTAGAATTACAACTAATACTGTAAATTATATTTGGTAAACAAAACCACACTAATAAAACGTAATCATGAATATAACAACAATGCATCGGCTTTATATATCAACATCCACAAAAGGTAGCTTCCTATACATATCCAATTATTTACAACTATAGTGGCACTCGAAAACTTTTCATGTGATGAAACTTCTACAATGGTCTCTTTTAGAACAGAGTGCACCAAAAGGAGATGAGTCTCTTACTGACCCTAAGTTGTTAGAATATTTTATATTAGGTTATGATATATTATTTATATTAAAATATTCTATATTTTAGTATATTGTAAGTAGTTAGGTTTATTTTGGTATGTAGATCATTACAGCTTGCTATTTAGTTGATTTTATAGATCAATGTGTAGTAAGATATTTTTAATGACTTGTTGGTGCGATTGTGCAACAGAGTTATATTGCTTGCCCTTACCTGTGATGCAGTGTAGTAGTAAAACAGTTTTCTATGTAATATATACATATATATATATATTCAATTGGAGTTACATATTGTGCAATCTAACACTTAGTCTCTACAAAGAAGTAGAGGTCGGCTGATTGGAAGGCAGCCAGGGCTTATAATGAAAAGGGATTCATCTATGAAGGCAGGGTTGAGGGTTTTAATGGAGGAGGTTTGCTGGTTCGGTTTTATTCACTAGTTGGGTTTCTTCCCTACCCCCAGTTGAGCCCATCTCATTCATGTAAAGGTACTAATCTTTGTCTTTCTGGCTTACATAGTAATTTTGGACTGCACACCCACTCTCTCTCTCTCTCTCTTTCTCTCAGAAGCTATTATTACTGCCTCGGTGTATGTGTCACCGACCATTCTTTGGGACTCTAAAATAGGGTTTGTTTGGAGTAAGAAAAAATGAGATAAATTGAGATAAATTGTGATTTGGGGGAGTTCGTAATGTGTGCAGTGAGAGAAAAAAATTGATGTGATATAAAGTTAACAGAGATTTTTAGAGATTTTTAGAGATTTTCAGTAAATTTTGCCAAACCAAACGAATCCTATATATCATGTAAAAAGTTGCTATTGATAATGCCAATTGCACTCACGTCATTTGTGCAATAATTTTGCCCCAAAACACTGCTAGTTGAAAAAATTAATTAGCAACTTGTTACCAAAAAATGTGGTTGTTGATAAGGCAAATCTTTAAATCATGTCAAGAGCCAATTGTGCTCAGGTCATTCATGTAACAATTTTTCCCAAAAGCATTGCTAGTTCAAGAAATTAATTAGCAACTTGCTACCAAAAACATCGTAGTTGACGAGGCAAATTTTGAATCGTGTCAAGAGTCGTTCTTTGGGACTCTCTATATCATGTCAAAAGTCACTATTGATAATGCCAGTTGTGCTCAGGTCATTCGTGGAACAATTTTGCCCAACAGCACTGCTAGTTGAAAAAAGTAATTAGCAACTTGCAAACAAAAAATATTGTAGTTGATAAGGCAAACCTTTAAATTGAAGAGCGAGCTTTTCACTTTTGAATGACCTCCTTGTAGTGATGTAATCTTTATCCAGATGGTGAGATTATTCACAACAATGTGGTCATAACTTACGGGTTGAGTTCCACCAATTCATTATTATTTCCAAGGGAATGCTCTCTTTAATAACTCAACACACCTTGAACTGAAGTGCTACTGTTATTATTATTTTTTTCCTGTTCATTTTTGCAATTCACACCAAAACCTTCATCCATCGTTTATTGTAAAGCTACTGTTAATGGCCAATAGTCCAACAACAAATAACTAGAGATGAACAAATTTAGGGGGCCATTTCCAGGTGCGGTGGTAAAAGGTGCAGGAGACACATGAGGTGTGCTTGTAATGCCTTTTAAATTACTACCTTGTCAAGTCTTGTGTAGCTGCTATGCTCATCTACCATGCATTTTATTCCTATTGGTGCCAAAGCAATTGATTTTAGTTAAATGAACAGTCATATTGCCTTGGACTTGTAATTACTAAACTTTTGGGGTTTCTTCATGTTGCCATTTTATGCAGAACCAAACAAACCCATCCAAGAGATTGCAAAAGCTCTAACTGGTTCACTTATTTCTGCGAAGGTATTCAATTTCATTGTTCACGTATGTTATTGATCTTACTGTGTCAATTTCCATCGCATGCATGTTATCAATTTCATTGTTCACATAAATTAGTAATAGACAAACACCTTTGTTTTCAATTTCAACAATGCAAGTTGCCCCTAAATGCATGTCTGAATCGTGCATCTCACAGTCGGGAAATTTTAACTGAAAATTTGGATTTCAACATAGTGTGTGTCATTTAGGAAAGCAAAAAAAAATGCAGCTGGGAGCAAAATACTTTAAGATCAAGATGTTTTTGAAAGGAATGGAGGATGTTTATTGAAGTTCAAGGGAAGGGATAACTAAACCATTATATGTGATTCAGGGGAGTAAGTGGATTGAAAGCATGAGTCTAAATTTTGGCGTTGAGTCCTTTAAAGATTGAATAGTTAGAGCTCACTATAAGGACAACAAGTTTGATTTTATTGCTAAACTTCTCCACAAATTCATTTCTTTTTTGTTCCTATGGTTGTATCTTTTGGTAGTTCTTGTACTATTGCACTTTTGAATCAATAAGCAACTCAATTATGAAGGAAAATATTGTGTCTCTAAGTTCAATGGGTGGATCAAGGCAAGGAGAGTGTGCAACTCTATTTTATTTATGAGTTATTAAAATCCTGGATTGGTAAGAGTAGTAGTAAAGCATCTAATACCATAGCAAGGACAAAATATGAAACCTCTTGGCATTCAGACCATCTTACTTGTAGACTTTCTTTGCTATTTTTTTTTTTTTACTATATCTTATCTAAAGAAAGAGTCGATATCTTATTTTAACTGATATTAAAATCCTTCATTTCCCCCAAAGTTCTTAGGTCCCTTATATAACTGGTTGGTCCTGATTTTGTATTCGAATAAGTTGAGTACTGAGTAGCATATGAATTGCTTATATATGTTGAAGAGGAATTAAATGGGTTGCAGAATTACTTATTCTTCAAGGTAGTTATTGCATTCATGAAATGGAAAATCTTTTTATATTTAGACTAGTTGACTTAATAAATTATATCCACTTGATGTGAATGTTTATGTGTGAGGGTCTTAAACCATTATTAGATAATCCACCAGCCCAAGTTTATCCGTTTCTAGACATGTGTTGCTATTATTCTTATCCACAGACTATCTTAACATATGGATTGAGCAAAAGTCACATCTTTCTGAAATATTGAAGGTAATCCAAGTTGATCAGGAGGGCAGGAAATTGATATTCTCTGAAAAGGAAGCAATGTGGTCAAAGTTCTCTCAACAGATCAATGTAGGAGATATTCTTGATGGAAGGGTGGGAGCCGTTGAGGATTATGGGGCCTTTGTTCATTTACGTTTCCCAGATGGTATTTACCATAATTGAGAAATCACTTATTGTTATTTGTTCCAATGTATATTCAGCATCATGGAAAGTTTATTGGTGGCAGTCTGATATTATGATGCAGGTTCTTATCATCTCACTGGACTTGTACATGTCTCCGAGGTGTCATGGGATTTAGTTCAAGACGTAAGAGACATCCTTAGTGAGGGTGATGAAGTGAGGGTCAAAATTATTAAAATAGATAGGTGATTTGACATGCTTCTGCTACATACAATATCTTTTGATCTTTATTGCATGCCATACAGTAGCACTCATGACCTTATTATATCAAGGGCAGTCCTTGATGGGTGATGCATGATCATACCTCTGTAACTTACATGAACACGTTATGATCAGTAATTGCATTAAAATCTAATAAATTTTTAATCTTTTAGTATTGATCTTCTATGGATTATGATAACTTGGAAGCCCTAACTTGTTCATGTCAATTTGTTTCTAGCGTATCTAAGCCCATCACATTTGATGCTGGAATGTCACTAGACTCACATTTTACTTTAGGAGCTGTTGTTGGAACTTGTGGTACTATAGGTAAAAGGTTGCTGAAGATGTCAAATTAACTTACAGAACCCGGTTTGTTGGTTTGATTGCATTTTGAATTGTCTTGCATCTTCATGTTATTTTAGGACTTCTCAAATTGATGTTTTTAGGTGGCAAACTTTTTCTTTTTTGAAGATTTATATTCTGTATGGCTTTTTGAATCACTGTTTGGTAAGCTGGACATAGTATGATGTCAGCATTGTCGGTGGTTCTTACTTTCACGTGGAGGATTTTTCTTTCCTTGTGTCCTATATATCTCTCTTTCTTCAATATGCATTTGGAAAAACTAATTTTATAACCATCTGATAAAATTCTCTCCCCCCCGCCCCCAAAAAAAAATAGCCCGAGGAGTTCTTTTGGCAATGCTATTTTTCAGAAAAAAATTATGGACTGGTCTGCTGTCAAGGATATGAATGTTGGAGAACAGCATTTTCTAAAGAGAATTAAGCTTTTTTACATTTCTGCAAATATCCATGGAGATGGGAGATGTACGCCTTTCAAGCTTCTGCTTTTAATCCATAGTCTTGTACTTTTTGATAATCCATTTGGGCCTTTTGTTTGGGACCTGAGCTTTTGGAGCCTTATCTCTCTTCAGTTATCTTTTTTTTCCCCCCCAATCAAAAGTGTATATAAATCTTTTTTTTTTTTTCCAAATCAAAAGTATACAGGGTAGCCTGTTCGCCCATATTTCACATTAATACATTCCTTTGGCGATGAACCTTTTAATGATGATGGGATGCTCATGCATCATTTTCCTAAGAAAATAACGCAGGGAAAGCATTTGCTCACGTTGACCTATAGAATCTGTTAACAGTCATCAAATTCTTGTTTGTGACAACCAGTCATTCGGCAAGTTTAAATGCAAACAACTGCTTTATGATTGTGTGTGCTAATCACAATATTGTTTGTCATTGCTGCTATGCTATTCAAGTTGTGTTTAACCCCACAGATGCCTTGTGTGTGTGTACATTGATAAGAAGGGTTCTACCTCTATCACCCACATGCCCTTGGGACTATGATTGGCTTCAAACATGGTCTAAAACCTTGTGCCTTTGCATAAGTAAGATGTAGAAACAAGTTACAAACTAAGTTTGGAGCCAATCAAAGCTCAAACGGGCGTTTATGACCACAATAGCGCCCAAAAAAAAATCACCTATGGGCATCATGTTGAGGCAGGTTTTCATTTCCCATAAGGAAGACTATAGTATTGATGGTGTCCCTTAAAGGTGGCACTTGAGAGTTGAGAAGGCGCACTGCAGGTGCATTTGTGCAAGCAAGAGCAAGGCACAGGGAATGGGATGCATGGTGCCACTGGCACTGGCACTGAGATTGGTTCTTCTCTGTTGTGGTTCTTTCCATATCTGAAAGATCATTTGAATTAATTGTAATTGCGACAGTTAGGAGCTTGATTGAGGTAGAAGGCGTAGCAGTGCTGTACCGGGTGGCCAGTTTATTTAGATTTTTGAATTTACTATTTTTGATGCCTAGTTGGATTTGTGCAGCTGAAGATTTGTCGTTAATTTAATTTATTTATTTTATTGTTATTATTATTATTTGTTTGGGGGGTGAGGCAGAGAAGGGAAGGGGTAATTGAATATATAGATATTCATCTAGCAGGATTTGTGGAATTAAAGGCAGGGAGTTGGTTATGCCTGCTTATGAGTAAGACATGGCCTTCATATTAGACAATGATACCACTACTATTATTGGAAGAAAAATATTGAAACCATATCAGGGAAATGCACATTGGCTGTTCCCTTTCCAACCAATTTACTTTATACCTTAAAGAAGAAACATCTAGGTTGCTCTGCAGAAATTAATGGATGTGATTTGGGCCCTTGTGTCTAACTTGACATGATGTTAGGAAGAGTCCCGTCAGCCAGGAATCGAAGTTTTATTTTTTTGTATGTGCTACTTCCTTTCTTGGGCTGTGATCATTCAATTGAGTAAATAGATCTTTGATTTCCATTTGACGATGACAAAAAGTTTATAATCATTTTTTATATCATGTGAATCATGTAACTAGATTTAGTAAGATTAGAATTTGCTGACTGCACCAAAATTTTGTAGAATTCTTTTCCCCCTTTTGGTATATTTGTTTCCTTTGCTTTATGTTTATGCATTGAAGTAATGGTTGCAGGGCAAAGTCAAGAGTTACATTGTCAATCAAACAATTGGAAGAAGATCCGTTGCTTGAAACTTTGGACAAAGTAATTCCTCAGGTGTGAAAAGGGCATGGAGTTTTCTTCTAAGCAATTTACTAATGTTTATATCGCATCGATGAATTTTACTGGAGATAACTAGTTAATAAAGATAACTATGTTTGTCAGGATGGTTCGGTCATTCCTGGTTCCTCTAGCACAAGCGGTGCTTATAATATTGAACCTCTTCCAGGGCTTGATGTAATATTGCAAGAGCTATTACAGGAAGAGGGGTATGATTTTTATTTATGCTTAAGTTTCCCAAAAAATTGTGGATTTGAACTAGAGATATTGGTATTTATTGTAGAGCGAATTTTGTCTTCAATCCTTCATTTTTGGACTGGTGTTTAGCATAATATTTGCTTACCTTCATATTCTCTCTATATGTTCCATTCCTCTGAAATTTTTATGTTAATATTCATAGCCACATCTATCTTAGAACTAAAGCCTAAAACGCATTCTGTTCCTCTAAAATTTGTGTTAGCATTCTTTGGCAGATCTATCTTATTAGTGGTAAAGCACCACCTAGCTAGTGCTACTACATTTGTGTTATTTTATGTTATTTTCTGTTTTAATTTACAACAACATTCTAGGTATTCAATTCACCACTTATAATCTTTAGTCTATGGACACGTGAATAAAGTTGAAAATCTAGGTAGTCAATTCACCAACCCAGAAGTAAGTCATCCTTTACCATGTTATAATCTCTAGTCTATGGACATTGGAACAAAGTTGAATAGTCTGGCTAGTCAATTCACCAGCACAGAAGCACATCATCCCGCCATACTTGGTACTCGATTGAGGGATGCCTACTCTTGCTTCATGCTCTACCTAAGGAGCTTCCCTCTGGTGAAGCAAACTCCAAATCTCCATTAGCATCTCCATTTCAACCTCTGTAAGATCTACCTTGGGTTCGGAGTACGGCCTTAGAGCCTCTTCCTTCAAGGACACCCTCCACTCTTGATCAGTCTAGAGAGACGATACAAACCCGTAATATCTTCACTTCCTTTAGTAGTTGTAATTCTTGCGATGCTCGGCCTTGCAGTAGACAACGCCATTTGATTAGCCTATGTGTCAACTCACTATCTTCATAAGCCAGAATGCCCTCTCCTATATATACTTCTGTTTGTTAATCCCATAGAACATGTCACCAGCCTTTCGCCATAGTCCCCCCCCCCGGGGGGCCCAATAAAAAAGACTGCCCTAGCTCTAACCCCACTCGTCTCTGGCAACTCTCATCATTAATTACATTCAACATTATTTCTAGATGGTTGAAACGTCCAATCTGGCCCCGACCATCCATAGAATATTTATTTAATATTTCTATCTTCCGATTTTCAGCTCTTGGGTTAAACAAAGTGCTGCAGCTATGACACAGCATCTCCTGTATGATTATTGATCTTGGACACTTACTAAATTTGATAGCTTTGGTTTTCTTAAATTAGGCCATTAGACAGTAGTGGCTTACACATTCTGATGTACATCTCTTGTGGGGAACTCTTTCGGTTCCCAGTTTAACTTGTTTAATCTACAAATCTACTAAATCTCTATTCTCTCTCTCTCTCTCTCTCTCTCTCTATCTATCTATATATATATATATATGCCAATGATCAGGAAGTGTGTTCCTTTGGACATAATAACCATTACCTAGGTTGCCTAATTCTTAGTTGGTGGCTGATTGATATTTATTTTGGCATATTATGGTTTTGGTTCAGAATAAGCAATATAAGAATCAGTCGCCAAGGATTTGAGAAGCGGGTGGTTTCACAAGATCTGCAACTTTGGCTTTCAAATGTAAGTTGCTTTGGTTCCACATATAGCGTACCGTCAACCGGTTTCATTGGTTTTTTTCAGACACCCATTTCAAAATATTTCATCTGGCTTTAACACAGGCACCGCCCGTTGGCAATCAATTCATTCTCCTAGCTCGCGCCGGAAGACAGGTCTTTTGACTCTCTCTCCCTCACTCACTCACTCACTATGGGACTATAATTTTTTTTTTTGCCTTCTTTGTTTTTTGGGTGTCTCAGGTGCAGGAAATACAACTGACTACATCACTTGACCAGGAAGGAATTAAAAGGGCATTGCAGCGAGTACTGGAACGTGTTCCATGAGTTGAATTTGTAAGTTTTTGTCTGGTTCTTTTAACATGAAAGTAGAAGGAAAACAGCATGTATGTACAGAGAGTCAAATGTTTTAGCAGTATATTAATGTTAATAGCAACTACTACAGAAGTTATATGTATTTGTTTGTTTTCGATGTCTCTCTTTCCATTTCTGGTGCCCTTTATTTTCCTTTTTTTTTTCTTTTAAAAAAAAAAGGTTCGATATATCCTGATCAAATAAAACAAATTTTAATGGAGACTACCAAATAGTCTGCAGGGGCAGGGCCTTTTCCACCCTTTTATTTCATTTTATAGTTACATGTGTATCAGTTAATTATCTATTGATTCTTTGATTTGGCCTTTTTATTATTATTAATAAATCCCACATCTAATTTGCCTCCTTTTTTAAACCAAAATTTAATTAATTTGTTTCATATATTTTAGACATGTTTAGCCAAAAAAATAAAAAATAGAAAATTTTGTTGGTCCCACCGTTTATAGTTTGCATTTGAATTTTATTAAAATAAAAAATCGAATAAAGGCTTAGACGCTTCAACTTCTTTTTAATTAGTTTTTAAATTTTTTATTAATTTAATATTTTTATCTTTCATAGTTTAAAAAGAAGTCAAACAAACACAAAAAAACCAACCAAAAGCAAAAGAGATGCTATCATCCCTGTCACCTGTTACGTTCCCCACCACATACGGTATAAACTAATGTTACCTTACCTTAGCCCCAGAAGTACATGATTAATAACAACAAAAAAGTATGTACCAAACAAGGACTAACATTACCTTACCTTAGTCCCAAAAAGCAAATGACATACGCCAAACAAGGACTAGTAATCAGAACAAAAGTATGTACGAAACAAGGGAAGCAGACGAACGAAATCAAAGGAAGATCAAACAACGTCATTGCTTTTGTCGTTGTTGTTGAAGGGAGAGAGGACACCAACAACATCAATGAATGATGTTGTTGTTCTCTTCTTCTTTCTCTAGTTTGGTATTTTTGGTGGTGTGGAGTTGAGAGTGCTTTTTGGAAGAGCCCTTGCAAAGCTTGACTGGGTATTTAAGGGCATTGATTTCCAACTTGCGAAGTGCAGCTTCACCGAGATCAACCCCACATATATCAGAGAGCCTGACAAGGTACAGCAACACATCAGCGAGCTCCTCCCCCAGGTGCTGCTTCTCTTGCTCTTCCCAGTCAGGAAGCCCTCTTGGGACTTCTCCTTTCCACTGAAATATCTCAGATAGCTCCCCCACTTCTCCCACCTGGCGAGAGAGTGTGAGAACAGAAAAAACGCACACACCCCCAAATGGCGATGAGAAGGAAGCAAAAAAGTGACTGAAAAAGCACCCATTGCTGTGCTATCACTTTCTATGCCAAAAAAAAAAAATTAATAATAATAAATAAAATAAAATAAAATAAAGAAAGGTTCCAAGGCAACATGTCCTTGTTATTCATTTGTAACTCTGACTATTTTTATCACACAATTATCTCGTACTTTTTATCACTTATATTTTTATCGTCGATTTTCAAATGAAAGATATCATCTTACTATTATGATAATTTTAAACGAAATACACTGGCCACAGATAGTCACCAGTACAAATTAACTGAACAGTAATTTGTGCAAAAAAAAAAAAAAAAAAGGGATGAAGGTAAATTAAATCTCAATTTTTTGCCCTATGGGTATTTGAGTAAACGCTGGGTGCATTTGGCCCATGTGAGTTTCCTGTTGAAATTTTGTTTTCACTCTCTGTTTGAGAATATAGGTTAGCTTCTCATCTTCTACTTATTAGTTTTTTTAATTTTTTTTAAATTTTCAAATTTACTTATTTTTAAATTTTTTTAAAATATTAGTGAAAAAATGTCAAGTTAATAAAAAAATTTAATTACTAAAAAATTAATTTTTTCTTTTCCAAATACAAAAAAATTTAACTTTTTTAATAATTAATCAGTAGCTAACTTAAAAAAAAAAACTTTTTATGAGGTGAAAATAAAATACGTTCATCATTACTATTATTATTATTTATTGTTTATTATTATTATTATTATTTTGTTAGGCTTTTCTACATGAGATTATCCAACATTTGTGGCAGGGCAAAATGTCATTACAATTTGAATGCGTTTGTTTGCCAAAGGAAAGTGAAGTGAGAGGACATCAAAGCTCCATTTGGGAAAGAAATCAGCTAACTTATTTTTAATCGTTACAGTAACAACTAAAAATAAATCAGTTATTTTTGTGTTTAAGAAGGAAAAAAGTAATTTTTTTAAGGTAAATTTTTAATTTTGACTAATTTGATATTTTTACTTTTAAAAATTTTAAAAAAAATTAAAATATAAAAAGATAAATTTGATCAACCACGGTATCAGCTAACCATTGTAACAACTATTAGCTTACCTTCCCAAACGGAGCCTAAACTATGCTTTTAACTGATGGGGAGGAGGGTTAACTGATGTAAATCCTGAAAATCAAAATACAAGAAAACAAAAAGGATAAACAGCTGCTGAAGTGGTAAATGCATTTTCTAGTCCGCCAAACAGCGAATAAGTGGGCGGCGTCTAAAAGATGCATAGTCATCCGGGGTTTACAGTTTCTTCGAAATTTGGCCTAAAACCCAGCAATCTACAGTAATCAACCTTCCACCCAACACTTTGGTTACTTTATTATATATGTTATACATAAACACACAGAAGAGTTTTTTTTTTTTTTTTTTTTTTTTCCGACTGTTATATTTCTATCCAATCTTTTGGTTTCAAATGTCCACGCAAAAAGAAAAAAATAAACTAAAAAAATAAAAGAAAAAAATTCTGGGTTTTCAATGTCTATGCAAACGGACCAAACCCAGTGATGGATATGAAATGCAGTACATTCATATATAAATACATACATACACATGTATGTATATGGGTATCAATAAAATGTATGTATGTATAAAGGGTATGAAAGGGTTAATATTAATTAAGGATCGAGGCGGCGTACCAGAGCCAAAAGGAGATTTCTAGGGCTATGAAACTGATCCCAGTCTCTCTCCCTTGCAAAATCAGCCATTTTCTTCCTCAGCTCATCCAGGGTAACCCCGCTCCTGCTCTCTCTCTCTAAAACCCCTGTCATTTTCTTTTTCTTTCCCTCTCTTTCTCCCTCACTTCCCGTGTTGCATATACATACACACACATATATATAGCGGTTTATATAGCTTAAAAATGGGGCCAAACGCGGACTTGGAGGATATGCGTACATATATTGTTTGGGTTAGGGTGCGTTTGGTTTAAAAAAAAAATATTAAAAAATATTAAAAAATTTTTAAAAAGATCTAAAAAAATTATTTTTTTATCACATTACATAAATTATAAACCTATCAATTATCTCACTTTTATTTCATTTTACACATTTTTTATTACTCCAAACACACCCATCATCGCCCCCATGCCCTTTGCTTTTCATTTTAACTGCGATCAAAAAAATTTACAAACAAAATAATTTTACCTTTTTAATAATTTAATAACTATTATAGGGCCCTAATAATTTTATAAAATTACATAGACATCTCTAAACTATTTAAAATTTTAAATCTCTCTCCTGGCCTTATGAAAATTACAAAAAGCTTCTTTACTTGAAAATATTATTTTTTTCTTCATATTTTTTTTATTTTGTTAATACTATTATTTTAATAATTATTGATTGAGCGCCCCGCTTCAAACTCCCATTTCAAGTTTTCTTTATCATAAACCTTCTCTCACTTTGTCCGACAACAAAATAGCTAATTCATAAAAACTATTTTATAATAATTTAATTATTACAAAATTTATTAATAATTATACAGCACAATAAATTCCAAAATTTTTAATTTGTAAGCCTTTTGATTCACCAGAATACCACAAGATTTTTTTAATATTTCAATATATATATGTATTTTTTATCTAGCATTGAAAATTCAGACAATATAGACGACATAATTTCAGAACACCACGCACCCCCAAAAAAAAAAAAATTCATCAAAGATGAAGTTGGTTTGAGTTATTAATTTCTTAAATTCATCTTACTTAATTCATCATTTATTATTTTTTGCTTCATCCAAGTCATAACAACGTTAATAAACCTATTTATTTATTTATTTTATTCTACTTAAGGCATTATAAGGTCCATGGACCTAAATAGGCTTACACAATTACAGTAAAATGTTAAAATAATAATCCATAAATTGATGCTTAAGCAACATATGACCACAAGAAAGAAATTTATACAATACATGTTTTGCGTCCAGCGCCAGCATTACGTCTACACACACACACACACACACACACAGAGATATCATCTTTTATTTATATGTGTGTGTGTGTTTGTGTGCATATGATATCATATTCCTCGTAGAAGCTACTACTACATCCTAGTTTTTAATTAATGTTATTAAAGGGAGAGGACTGCATCTGCATGGGTCTTTCTCTATGGCTTGCAAGCGGTCTCCCTGAGCACGGTCTTGAGGCCTTTCCCAGCAGCATTTGCCAGGGGATGGATCCCATTTGCCGGTCCACTCATGTATGCCCGGTTCTCCCTCTCTGTCGGGAAGGATATCCCAAAGCGCTTCTCAACATCTGGCGCCATTATATATGTAATTCAAACACATTCAGTATATACACATATTTGTATATATAAGGTTGAGAAGGAAAATTTGGAATGCACAACTCCTCACTTCTTTCAAGTATGTATAAAAAATAATCTATTGAAATGAAAATCCATCGAAAAACACTTGACTTGATATGGGATAAACCCACTAAACAATGCAATTCTTAAAGTAAATTTGGACTTGTGACCAATTATGTGAAGAGTAAACTCACCGACCATTGAGCTAGAACTATTATACTTAATTTTTTTATCATACTCAAAAGTGAATTTAAACAGGTGATCAGGTATGTGAAAAGGAAATCCACTAACCAATGCGTCATAGCAGTGGGAGCTATTAAGCTAACTAGGTAAGTAGTCATACCTTGAGCAAGGCTGGTATTAAGCTGGCCGTCCCTCGTGAGGGACATCATCACCTGAGGCAGCCCAAGGGGGAGTTTGTCGCCTTTGTCAACCTGCCAGAAGTGAAAGGTTTTGCCGTAAGTCTTGCACACCTTCTCCAGGTCCTTCCGTTGAATCGGACCGGGAACGCTTGGCATGAACAGCACGCCGCTCTTCACCTCGTACTCGTGGGAATGCCACAGCGGCTTCTCCTCGTCCGGCAGTGTCAAGAACAGCTCCTCTGATACGATGTATTCGACCCCGATGAGTCGGGCGTCGGCTTCGGGGCTGTCGTATATGAGGCATTGCCTCATCTCCTCGTTCTGGTGTCCGCAGTAGTGGTGTGCCTCTATTTGTCGTGTCATGTCATCTGAGTAGAAGTGAAACCTACGTTCGAGCAAATCAAGATCAGAAATATTGAATTATGCTCCGCTTGGTACAAAAAAATAAAAAATAAAAGATAACTTGGCCACGATGGCTCGAATTGAAAGAGAAGACTACTGTTGAAAGGGTTATGTTGATGGTGCAATGACCCCTCCCTTGGCTGCTTATATGCATATTTGTGGTGGCAACGAATAACTAATATTTTCTAACTAGTCATTTGAAATTCTTCTAGTACAAAGAAGCCCGCAGCCGCTACCATAAGAATGCGCACTAAGTGAAGCTCGCTCTGTGATCCTAGTCGGCAAAGAATCACAGAGAGTAAATTAACCTAGGCAAACTTTGACTGACTGGTTCAGCCGAAAAGACTGTTAGATGATCCTCCACAATTAGAGAAAAGACAGTCCCAGAGAAGAGTCGAACCTGAGACTTATTGGTCCCAGGCCCTTCAGCCCGACATCCAAACTAACTCAACTACTCATTTCAGAGCTAGTCATTTGAAATTCTTGAAACTTCCTGAAGTGGTGGCAACTAGCGGTAACTTCCCCCTCTCTTTTTAACTTCTTTTCATTTTGATGTCAAAGTATTTTTGAAGACCAAAGCAGCATCAACCAAATATTTCGTAAAATTCTATTGATTAAATCAATTACTGGCCAACTATTAACAAATATTTTCAAAGTAAATAGTAACTGGATGAATTACGATTACCTACTCTTAGCATTTAAAAAATTACATTTATCATCCTTTAACATTTATGTTAAAGTTATACTTACTTCTCTTATTTTACATTATTATTAACATTAACTTTTTCTGTTAAATCTACAGTTAAAACTTAATACAAAATATCAAAATAACTAAAATTTTAAATTTTTTTTCCATTCAACTCTCCTCCTTTCCCATCTTGTCAATTTTTTTTACAAACATCTTTCAAATATTTTTTTTTACTTATTTTATAAATTTTTACAAAAAAAAAAAAATTGATGAAAATGTGAAAGATGAAGAGATAAAATAAAAATGCAACCATGAATCATTACTTTTTTTTTTTTTTGGTTATACGGCCAAGCATGATCTATGGCTTTAGTGCCCCCCCCCTCTTCTTTTTTCGAGAAAATTGGTTACCACGAAAGTTCTTATCCAATCAATATTTTCTTAGGTCGATCTTGAGTACAAATAGAGTTTGTTTCGATTTGAAGTCATCCCACCTACATGTTCTAAATGCCCATTCTTTTCTTTGTGGTATGTACGTAAATCTCCTATTCATTTGAATTATAATTTCTGTTGGATCTAATGAGTAATATAAAAGAGGAAAAAGGCCAAAAATATTATCCTCTACAAGATCTTGGCGATTAAGTTAAAAAAAAAAAAAAGAAAAAAAAAAGGAGGAATTAAGATTAAGATGAAGAAATTAATGAAGAGAATATTTACGCGCAGAGATGTTGGTGGATTTTGTTGACGGGACCGAAGCCTTGGACCGTGGCAGTGGCTTTCTCGACGAGTGAAGTTCTTGTCTGGGTTGGCTCCCCTGGGATCTCCGGCTGTGTGGCTGCCATTCTCTCTCTCTCTCTCTCTCTCTCTCTCTCTCTCTCGCTCTCCTCAATTTCTCCTCTGAAAGATTAGAAATTTGAATACAGTACTCTTGCCGATAAATTCATTGCTTGAGATTCCCTTCCCTTATACCTCGCAAATGCAGTTGCATCTGCGTGCACTCTCACACGTGGCTCCAAAACATGTAAACTGGGCGACTTTGCCCTGCCACGTGGCACTTAAAAAAATTTTTTTTTTCTTCAACTTGAAAGCTTATCTTACGCTGGAGCATAGACTAGATTTGGCTCTTTCTTCTCCCGGCCGTAAACTTGCGTCAGTGCTTGAAAATTTATGTGATTCTAACCATGTATTATTTAGAAACGTCAATTAATAAATTTAAATTTGATGGAGGAATATTTGTAATTATTAAATTTAATAAAAGAATTAATTAATAAATAAAGATATGCAACAAAATGATCAGAAAACCAATTAATTACGACACATCAACCCTGGAGCTTCGTATTTCAAGCTACATAAATATGGTTTAAAATATATATATATATTTAGATTTGAAAATGCTAGCATTTTTCTGAGTATGTAATGGGTCCGTACTAATTAAAAAGATTTTACTTAATTATAATTAATACACATCTAAACAAAGGTAAAAAAATAAATAAAATAATTACAAATTAACCCAAACTTTTAATGGAATCCAACCAACCACCATGCACCCATCTAATTGTGATAGAATATTGTATGTTAAGCGAGCATTTGGGTAATATAAAGTGAGATAAAGTGAAATGAGTTGTGAATTCGTAATTCATACAATGAGATAAAATGTGAATAAGTTTTAAAGGTTTCTAGAGTCTTTTTTTTTTTAATTGTTAGCAAACTAAATATAGCCTAAATTTATCACACCAGAACGTAGTACAATTAAAAGTTAGTTTTTCCTTGAGAATTAGTTGTCTTAATTTGCTGAAGCTGATTTTTGGTAAATGCAGCAGATGATCATTTAGAAGGTGTTTGGATTATTTAAAAAAAAATACTAGAAATTTTAAATTTTATTAATTTTTTATAATTTTTTTTAATCAAATTTCGTTATTATTTTTACACCAACTTTTAATTAATTTTCTTTCTCTAGAACTAAATCAAACACCACCTAAACGACGGCGGCAAAAAGAGAGGACGTGCCAAACACTGAACCTCAGCTGTTCCTTTCTGGGAAGAGGTTCACCTTATTGTCACCTTATTTCTCACTCATTCCTAACGACGTGCACGTATTAATTACCGGTGTCTCCTTACGTTTGGTTGGTAAAAATTTAATTAAAAAATATAATAAAAATATAAAAAATATGTGATAAAATTTAATAAAAAATATAAAAAATTAATAAATTTTAATTAATTTTGTCTAACCAAACATTTCAATACCATCACCATTCACCATATATTTTCATTCCAGTTTAGTACTTTATTCTGCAGATCAAATGAGGGTATTATGTGTGTTTGGCATTCAACAAAATAATACAAATCTCTATAAACAAGAATAACGAGACAGTAAAATTTAAATTTTTTACACACTGCACAAAACACATGACATTAACTTTTACAAGTTTATACAACTCTAAACACACCTTTTAGTAATAAAATAGGAGGGGCCACAGCCTTCCACCTAGGGGTGATACCGGTTCGGTTTGGTCCAGTTTTGAACTATTTATGGGACCGGACCAGATTTCTTGTTTAGAAATTTTTAAAACCGGAACCAGTTGATATAATTCAGTTTCGGTTCAATCAGTTTCGATCCGGTTCCATTCGGTTCCGATTTCAATCTAATTTCCATTGAAGGTTACAATTTTGAGCCAGGCCCAATATAAAAAAATTCAATTCTGGCCAATATATTAAAAAAACTTATAAAAATTACATTAATGTGGCTTTCAAGCTTATTACGAACTCAAAAAATATTTTCACCTCTAGCCTAATTTCTAGCCATGGCCTAGTTTCCTCCACTGTGGCATTGTAAGCAATTGGTGGGTGTTGCCTAGTGACAAAGTCATCACTTGAAAATTTTAGGATCTTGAGTTCGAGTCCCAACCATTACATTTTGCTACACACTTGTATTAAAACCGGTTCGATTCGGTCCAATTCGGTTTTAAAGCCCTCAAAACCGGAAACTAAACCAGTTTCAAAAAATTAAAATTTTTTAAATCAAAACCAAATCAAATTTAAAAAAATCGGTTTATAAAATCCGATTAGGTCTAATTTTTTCAGTTGGTCCGATTTTTCAATTTTTTATAACACCCCTACTTCCACCAATTCCACTCGCTGGTGATTCCTTTCCTCTCCCCGCTCCACTCCTATTACAACATTATTTTTAATTTCAAAATGAGACAAACGAAATATATGTATACTTAATTACTATTAATTAAAAAACTAAACATATAGAAATTAATAAAATAATGAAAACAAATATTAAATTTCATAAAATTATTTTTACATACAAAACTTGATCGATGCAAAGTTGAAATTAAAATTTTATCCTAATCTCAAATTTTATGAAATTTTAATTTTTTTTCTTCTCCACGTTTCTATGCCATTAAAATAAGATGCAATTTAATCCCTCTGTTTGCCAGCCTCGCCATCGTGCCTAAATATCACACACATCGAGGTATCCAAAACATTCTGTATGCAAAACAATAATAATGTAGTGTCATGGAGGAAGAGTTTTTTAAACATTTTAAGTTTGAAGTAACAAAAGTCATAAATACTCGATTGTGGAATTTAGCATTAGGCCCGACTAAATTTGATTAGAAATGGCTCAGTAGTTAATACCCATTGTTTTGCGATAGCTTGCATTGGTTTTCAAGCTTTCGGTATCATGTGAACCTTCGAATAACCAAATTTACTATTTTTAAAAAAATTTTAGACCTTAATTATTTGGACCAAATGATTCCATCGGACCAAATGATTTCATTTTCGGTTGGAATTTTGAAAGAAGACTCGTAATTTTCCATATTTTTAACATTTACTCTTATTTCAAACTTTTCGTTTCTAATAATTTTTATTAATTAGTAAGTTTTATGTCTTTTGGGCTTTGCCGGACCCATTAACGTTAGATTTTCATCTCTATTTAAGCAATCGTAAGCTTACAGGCAACTCAATTCTGGTTGATTATTAAATGAAACCTGAATTTGCCTTTTGAAATTCTCGTTTGCAAACTTCTCTCGTACGCTTTCCTTAATCAAATAATAATAATAATAAACAAATAAACCCCAAGGGGTTAGATGGGATGGTCTTGGACTGAGACTTAGGGGCTTACCACCCCAAGGTCTCAAGTTCAAGTCTCCTCTTTAGCAAAAACTTGGGGCCAGCCTCCCGGACGCAAAGCGTAGTAAAGGTTGGTAGGACGGGCCTCCTTGGCTGGACGAACCGTATCCAGTTCTTGGGTGTGGGTCCGACTCCCCACCGCTACGCGAGTTCGCGATTGACCGCTATACATGTTGAGGGGCCGGTATGTGTGGCACAAACCAAAAGAGATTCACTCTCTAGGGGTTTGACCTAGGGAGTGAATCTCTCGAGGTTAAATCCTTTTTTTTTTTTTTTAATAATAAACAAATAAATAAACAAGTAAATAATAAATAAATAAATAAAACAATTGGTGAACCGCCAGAATTTTATTATATGATTCTCGTAATGCTATTGCTCACCACAGGGTAAGCAACAAAAAAAAAAAAAAAAAAATTAAGGTAAAACTTTATTAAAACAGGTGCAGCTACACTCTGTGTTGCAAAATTTAAACTCACAAAAACTCTAATTTGTTGTCAGTCGATTTAAACTAACCGATTCGATCATGCTCAGCAACTGTTTGTGATGAGGGCCGAAGTTAAGCAACTCTTTGGAATCAGCCCACGCCTTCACCACCACCACCGCGTCGAACGTCTTAGACACACCACTCCCCGTGGTGGCCGCGATCCTCAGGTAGTACTTGATCCCCGCAACCACCTGCGTCTCCGCCTCCACTACCTGCTCAAACCTCAGATCTCCGCCGTAGCTGCCGTTCTGCTGCCGCTGCCGCAGCCGGTTGTACTGCTCCACGGAGAACCTCCCTAATTCCTGAATCTCCTGGTTCGCCTTCACGTCCTTCACCTTTGTTCTCCCCCCAGCCATCCTCCCCAACCCGATCGCCGCAGTAGAAGAGTACGCCACCACCAATAGACCGAGGAGGATAAGTACTGAACGCCTCGGAGTCGCCATAACCTTTGAGCTTTTTTTTTTTTTTGCAATTCCGATCACCCTCTCTATATATATATATATATGCGTCAGTGTGTATGTATAGGCGTAGATAGATATAGAATTTGCAACGGTGATGAGTATGAGTGGAGTGGATCAGTTGTTGAAGATTGGGTCTATATAGAGGTGAAAGAGAAAGGGGTGCATAGTGTTTGGACACGTAACACCGAGGGTGGGACTCGCAATGCCAACGGCGTGCCGCGTTTCTGAAACAAGGGACCAAAAACGATAAGCATTTGCAGCTCCATGGCTATCCATTTTCATTTTAGCCCTTATCCCCATTTTGTTCTTACTGTTTCTTCTTTTTCACCAACCTCTTGCTTACTACTCGACACTTCGGACTAGAGCTGAACGACGAACGTCGAACGTTGCGGTTCGCGAATTATAATTTTAATAATTGAATCAATTATTTTTTAAAATTAATAATTTACCAATTTCTTATAACCTTGAAAATTATAAAAAATAAAATTATTGATAGTAGTAGATATTTAGGTTAATTATATATATATATATATATAATTAAATATTAAATAAATTTAATTTAACTATTTTGATTTATTTAGTTTTAACATTTTAAATTTACAGTCAAAACCAATTATCATTATCTTTAAAAAAATAATAGTATCGATCATTATTAAACAAATAACCAAATCAAACTTCTAAAATTTGGTCAATTCAAAAATCAAACTTTGACTAAATTGTGCATTATCCTACCCTAAACTAGCAGTATCTCGTCATTCTTGTACATGGTACAACACTGCAAGAAAGTTATAGTGAAAAATTAGCTCGATGTGTCGTCAGATTATTACTCACTAATGCGTCTAAATAGTAATTTTCTCTTTTTATTCATCAAAAATTAAAAATAATTTCATTTTCCTTTATTAAAATCCAACATCTTCACAATAAAAAATAAAAATAAATAAATATGTAAAATAATAATATTAAAATGAATTTATTTGTTTTGTAATTTTTTTTAGTCATAAAAGAATATTGAATAATAGACATAAAATAAATACATCAATACATAAATTTTAAGTTACATTAGTTTGATTTAAAAATAAATATGTATAATATTAAACAAGGCAAAAAAGAAATACTTTATAGGGATAAAATCTAATTTTAACATTCTATAAATTGACATTTTTATACAAGTGATTTGAAAAGAGGCTCTTGATAGCCTCTTGATAATGCAAGAAGTGAACTCTATATTTTTAAATAATATATTTATTTTTTTTGAATAACCACATTTAAGTTTATGTTATGCATGTGATATAAATATAATTAAATTTAATATGTTTGGATAATTTTATATTTTTATCTAAAGGGTTGTTTTGCTGATAAAAATTTGACAAAAAATACAGTAAAAATACAAAAAATTACAAAAAAAATATATATTTTAATTAGTTTTGACCAATCAAATACCGCATAAATAGTAAGAGATCATTGAAAAAATCATATATTTTTATTTCAAGTCATAAAAATATAATTAGCCAAGGACCAAAGTTTTTGCTAGCTGAGAATTTATGTTGCATAATGAATCCAAAATCTCTCGAGACTGCAAATGTTACTATTTTTGTATAAATGTTTATGCGAACAAATGGAGAGAAAAAGACAAAAGCTAGAGTCGGAGATAATGATACGTGGGGCCAAAGCAGATATGGGAAGGCTGACGCAGGAATAATCCCAGGTGCACCCCGTGACACGCAGCAGCGCCGACCCATTGTCCCTCCTTGCTTTTCCGACGTCATTTTCCTACCTATCCTTGCGGCGGCCTCGGAGTGCACGATGTCTGTTGTATTATACCGCTAATAATCAAAATGTAAAAGTTCAAAAAAAAAAAAATCCAAATGACTAATATTTAAAAATTAATATATATCTATATAGGGTGCGTTTGGTGCACCAATATTTGATAAAAATCTTTAAAAATCTATGAAAATCTCTATAAAATATTATACATTCCTGCCTATGGGTGATACCGGTCCAGTTTTGGGTTATTTATGGAACTGGACCGAATTTTTGGTTTGAAAATTTTCAAAATCGGAACCAGTTGATATAATTCGGTTTCGGTTCAATCGGTTTCAGTTCAGTTTCCATTCGATTCCGGTTTCAATCCAATTTTCATTGTAGGCTATAATTTTGAGTCAAGCCCAATATAAAAAAATTCAATTCTGGCCCAATATATTAAAAAATTTATAAAAATTACATTAATATGGTTTTCGAGCCTATTATGAACTCAAAAAACATTTTCATCTCTAGCCTAGTTTTCAGTCATAGCCCAATTTCCTCCACTGTGGCATTATAAGCAATTGGTGGATGTTGCCTAATGGTAAAGTCATCACTTGAAAAACTTTGAGATCTTGAGTTCGAGTCTCAACCACTACAGTTTGCTACATACTTGTATCATAACCGGTTCGGTCCAGTCCAATTCGGTTCTAAAAACCTCAAAACTATAAACCAAACCAGTTTCAAAAAATTAAAATTTTTTAAACCGAACTCAAACTAGATTTTAAAAAATCGGTTTACAAAATTCGATTCGATCCGATTTTTTCGATCGGTCCGGTTTTTCGATTTTTTATAACACCCCTATTCCCGCCTTCTTAAAATTCAAAATATGTTCAATATCTTTCCAAAAAAAGTTAATAACTATAATTCGGTTAATCAATTAGCAAAATTTTTTTGCCATTCTCACCATAAACTCCTAAACTACCAAATGACACCCACTTTGACTATTTTTTGTGGTGTTTTTAAAACTGTCCAAACGAATTGTAAAAATCGTTCCGATAGAATTACGCGGGCAACTTTGGTCCAAACAGTAGTGTAAAAAAGTATGATTACTTAAAAATTTGAATCCGTTGGAACGGAAATCCAATCCGTCAAAACGAAATTTCATTATTCATCTACAAAAAACACGGTTTGAGCGGCGTGCACTAAACACCAAAAGTTTTCCCAAACCACGTTTTATCTCTTTTTTGTCACTTTTAAGAGCTCCAAACGGAGCCATAATAAAACACATCTCATTTCAAAAATATCCCTCTCACAAACTATAATCGATGATTAAGATTAAATTTCACAAAAATTGAGCGGCTGATATCTTTTTATCAACAAAACTTCCTCTACAAGTTCTCGCCTCCCACACAAAAATACACATTAATGTAAATGGATGGCTGAGATTTATTGGTTCAAAATCAATGGCTGATATTCATTTACAAGATAAAGTTTGACGTTCTGAACTCAGCCGACAAATCAATAAATGAAAAAGAGAGTGTGTGTGAGAGAGAGAGGAAATGGAGGAGAGTAAATGGTCGCCAGCAGCCTGACATCCTTTTTCTTTTTTCTTTCTTTTTTTTTGTTTGTCTTTGTCTTCTTGGAGACAAAAAAAATGGTGTAGTGAGAGAGACAATCTGGCATTTTTTTCTAGTTCTTTTCCAAGACAAAAAGAAAAAAGAAAGGGGTGTCAGTAAAAAAAACCTGACAGATTTTAAATAATGGGGTGTTTGATTAATTAAAGTAAAAAGTAAAAAAATAATTAATAATTAATAATTTTTTATTAAAAATAATTAAAAATTAGTAAACCAAATAAGACCCTAAGTAGTAAAATAAATATATATAAATAAATAATTACTTAAAAATTGCAGCTTTTAAAAAAATAAATTTTAATAAAAACAAAACAAAAAAATTAAAAATTCTTAAAATTAAATTCGAAGATAGACAGCCCGTGTTTTACACGGATATTTGCCTGTATATATACGTTCCATTCGGAATTTTCATAAAAAATATGAAAAATTTTTAATTTTCTCTAATTAAATATCATCACGTGTCACTTTGCGCTAATTTTTATTTTATTTTTAAATATTTTTGAAACTTCAAATGTTTTTATATTAAAAAAATTCTAAATAAATAATAATCAAAAGTAAAAAATATATAGACATAAAATAATAAATTAAAATATTTTTTAAATTGTATACAATTATCATTATTATTCATAATTACAAAAACATACTAAAAGTAAAAAACTAATATTAAAAAATGGCTAAGTTGAATATATGTTGCTTTTTTTAAGTCTCAAAGTTCTTTCTCCCCTATATGACTAATAAGAACGGAGAAGACTACTGCAATCATCAATGGTCACAAAATAATAATAATAATAATAATAATAATAATCTAACTTATTTTAATTTTAGTTGACTAAATAAATAATCAGATTTAATTATTTTCTTGGGGTTATTTTCTTGGGCTGAAAGTTTGAGCCAGGAGCCAATTTGGTTAGTATTGGACATTAAACTCATTTACTTATTTGATTATAACCCAATTACCCCATTTTGATTTAATTCCAAACCCTATTGAAATCCTTGACCCAATTTGAAATGACATGTATTTAATCATTTCGTTCTTGTTGATTTCTTTTATACACTTGGAAATGGCATGCTACTGAACCTTCAGGTGGCTTGATGCATGGACACAATACTCTCTCGGACCTCATTTTATACCTTTCATCTTCAATATTTACGCACTACTCTTTTTGAGTTCTACTTTTGCAAAACAACTTTCACCTTCTTCAATGAGTAAAGCCACTTGCACTTGAGTAATCTCGTTTTCTCTACACCTACCACCATGTGTATATATATCACCCATAGCCCAACTTGTACTTGGGGTGGTAATTAAGTTCTCCACTGGAGAGTTCTATGAGTTTGGTAGTAGAGAAAGTATAGGGTTCTGATCCATTGTAGTTCTTGCACAAAAGGCGGGTCAATTCATATCGAGCAACATATACACTTGGGCAACTTGGAGCTAGATTATCTTTAGTCCTTTGATTCTAAAGCTTCAAGAAGAGGTAGGACGATTTTCCTCCTCCATGTGTCTCGTATAATTGCTTCACCGTGAATTATCTCTATTATTAAACATTGATGATGCTAGATTGTGTTCAATTTATCCGCCATGGAAGAATTAGCACACGTGAAACTGAATAATATCCGCTGTGCTTTAATTTTAATGACATGCATGGGTTAAATCTTCGATTTATACATTGTTATTTTGAAACACATATTTGCATGATCCTAGAGTGATAACATGTTAGATTTTAGTTTTTTTTTTTTTGGCTCAAATTTGACGCTACTGGAAACAAGTAAATCCTAACCTTTCAATCGAAAGTTGGAGAGAATAAAATCTTATAAATTTTTTTTATTCAATCAATAATGAAAAACTGCTAATCTCTTACAATTTTTAACCTTTATATAATTTGAGGTTGAAATAAAATAAAATCTCACTATTTAAGAAAACTAAATAAAATTATCTAAGCAAAGTAAATAAAACTATCTAAGGAAAATAAATAATAAATTACGTCTACATTTTTTTTTTTGGTAATTATATATCACGTCTGCGTCATTCTAACTGATCCTCAAGTTGTCTTAGGTAAGATAAAAAACAAATAATGAACCATCACGAGCAAACACCTTCAATGCAATTTTCGCTGCTGAGAAAACTATGTATAATTTTAACCTGGAAATAATTTTCATCTTTACACACGATAATAATCTAATTTTGTTTTCTATGAACAATTTTTCGAGTAATTCTTCGTGGTTGAAAAATCCAGTCATATCAACTCATATTTCCTCAACATAATAGTTATCCATTCCAGTAAAATTAATAAATTCTAACATACTTTCATCTTTGACTCTTACTGTTGGAGGATTGATGATACTACTAACTTCTTTACCATCAAATAATAAATCCAAGTTGTAATTCCCATCACCAAAAAGATTAATAAATTCTAATATTTTTGAATTTTTAATCTCTTTATTTTGAAGACCAATTATAATTTTATTTTTTTCCAAAAATAATTGATCTAAATTATAACTATCTTAAAAAATAGTATCCACAAAAATAGAAGTCTCTTTTACCTCAATATCTTCTTCAAACTTATCACAATTTGTCGAAAACTCTACAATTATCTCTTTTATCTTAGTTTTCTTGATTTCTTGCTGCCAAACTATTTCAGATTCTATAAGATTAGTCCATTCTACGAGTCTGTAGAATTTAGCAATATAGAAGCCAATAGTTTTGTCGTTCTGTGAGAGTGTTAGTACTGCTAAAATAAATACTGCTCATAATCGGATTGTAAAAATCGATTTCTCAGCATTTTCTTCATCTTACTTCACGATCTAATTTTATCTTTCCCTTTATGCCTACGATTCTCTTGCAAAATGATCATACCAAGCTGAAGCAGCTCTATGAAGTCGAATTATAGCATAGTTTACCTTTTTATCTTTAGGAATAGATGCGAAATCAAAATACTTTTCAACTTCAGTAACCCAATCTACGAATCCCTTAATATTTATGGATCCATCAAAATAAGGGATATCAATTTTCAAGCAAAAATCGGACTGATGGTTGTAATTCTGTTATTGCTTCCTCTTACGCCCAAGTTAGCAAACTCGAAATTTTTAACCTCCTCATTTGTTGATGACTCATCTCCTTTGTTGAAAGGTAGATGACAAGAACCAATAATACTACCAACCACAAGGAACATCTCCAGCACACCTTCCATCACCTTGTAACATCTCTATTAGGTCTTCAAGATGAGCAGGCATCATTGCCACTTCATTGCCACTTCATTGCGTATCTACCTATTTCGTCAGCACATGCGTAACTATCAGTATTATCCTGCGCCATCAGATTAGGGAAAATCTTACTCTAATATCACCCGACGTAACTAGAAACGTGTAAATCCTAATCTTTCAAGCGTAAGTTAAAGAGAATAAAATCTCATAAAATTCTTTTATTTAATCAATAATGAAAAACTGCCAATCTCTTATAATTTCTAATTTTTATATAGTTTAGGGTTAAAATAAAATAAAATAAAATCTAACTATGTAAGTAAATTAAATAAAATTATTTAAACAAAATAAATAAAATATCACGTCAACATCAAAATGCTATGACAGTGATTTAGAAATGAAAACTGAGAATGAAAACTCGACCTGTCACCCAAAATTATTTTTTTGAATTCAGCCTGTGTTCTGCGGACAAAAATCATTTCTCGTACTCATGCTAAAATCTTGTGTCAGCACCAGCATCTCATGCTCGCATAAATAATTTCTAAGTTTTTGTGCCTATGCGAGCATCTTTTACACAAATAACTTCTCATGCATGGACAAAAGTCAAAATTTGAATTATTTTATTTTATTTTTAGAAAATTCCTATGATTTACCTAAATAGATTCTTTTACAAACAATGCATCAATGACGGCCATTTTCTCGTCTGAACGTTATTTCCACTGCTTAAGTTATTTTGCTCATTTTGTTGTTCTATTATACTTTAGGGCTACGTATCTTAATGTTTGTCTTTTTTTTTGGTAACTGATGGTGTCCGGAGTAGTTTACGCATACCTCGACTAATCCTTAAAGCATTAAAGTTAATGATCGAGTAAACTCTCCAATAACTCTGAGAAGATTCGAACTAGTGACCACTAGAGAGTAAACTCAAGATCTTACTAATTAAGCTAACCTTCAGGGTTCTACGTATCTTGATGTCATTAAGCATATATTCGAATTATTATTATTCAAATTATTATTATTTGAATTATTATTATTATTATATTTACAAATATATCGAATTTATTACCTGTATGGAATATGATATTATTATTTAAAATTTGTCATTGCCCAGTTTCTAAAATTGATAAATAATTGCATGGATTACAATATTGATGGTGAGGTAACGAACATGATATTTTATGATGAGCATGCACGAAGTTGGGAAATTTTTTTTTTTTTTTTTTTTTAGTAGGCACTATAGTGCTTTGGGCTTGACCCCAAAATGCCTTGGCCAATCATCTGCGTCGGTTGCTTTAATTTTGGGCGTTGTGGACCCAAGTGATCCCATATTTGAGTGTGGGAGAATAAGCTTAGTAGCTCACCTCTCTCTAGGATGATTTTTCAGGTGATGGTACCAATGATGCTGTGGCAGTGCTGAGTCTTAATAGATTACTTTTATTGATTTCTGATTTGATTTATTCATACCCAACGACCTGTGGGTACCTATGGCAAACAATTTATTTTTTAATATTATTTTAGTTATTTCTAGTCAAATGACTATAAAAATTATAGATTGCTTTCTTTTATTTTCTTACTCTTATTATCAGTTATTGTTATTATCTTTATCTTTGTGAAATACAATCGTAAAAGTGTATTGTAAAGACATTGGGAATTTTATTATTATGTATTTATATTTGGTTTCATCGGCACTTAATCTCATAGGTTGTGCATTTGACTGAACTTAAGTTATTGGTTTAATTTACTTAATTTTATAATTAGTCCATTAACCCATACAGCTCATCGCTATGTTGAAACTAGGGCGCAATACTACTTCCTTTTGATTCAATAATTGCCATTCTATAAATCATCTAGTTCCTAAATTTGGCCAATGCCTGGCATATAATGTTGGCCTTCCTTAATTTAGACGCTAAAGTCTCAACCATTATTTCATATGTACGGATGGTGATTGTGGTATTATCCATTTACAAGAGAGCTCCAAGAGATTGTATTAGCTAACCTTCCACTCTATCTTATCCAATTGTTGCAATGAAAACAAATTCAACTGGACAATCACTAAGAACCATAGTTATTTTGTAGCACACACATGGGATGCTATCAGATAACAAAGACCTATAAAGTTCCATGGCATAAATTGCTCTAACCTACAAAGCATATCAAGACATAGTTTCTTCATTTAGTTGGCCATTTGAAGTATTACGAAAGGTAGTCTTGCAACTTAGGAGTAATTGATAGCACAATCTTAACTTTGTGTGGTTTGGATGAAGAGAACTAAGACCACCTGTTCTTTTCTTACTATGATTTTATAGTTGTTTTGATTATTATCTACAAATTATGCATTATCCTAAAAAATAGACAACAATAGAATGCTGAAATTAAGTGGGAAATTGAAAGAATTAGTAAAAAAAGCTTTGCTAATATTGTTCGAATGCTAACTAAAGCTCCCATAGCATATCATATCTAGTTAAAAATGAATGCAAAGGTCTTGAAAGGAATTTTAACTCCAACTCTAACTCTTATGAAGAAAATAACAAATGAAATTAGGCTGAAAGATACTTAATTCTGAAATTTCGTCCTTTATTAAACATGAAATATACATCAGGCAATAATCAATCTCACAATACGAGTAATAAAGAGACCAAACGCAAGGAATTAATGAGAAAAATCCTTCATGAATAAGAGAAGAAAAATTTCGAGTCACGAAGACTAAAAATCTCTACTATACATAAATGATTATAAGGAGAACCATGATAGTACACACAGTCAACACTTCTTATTTTTGTCGCACTAATCATAATGTATGCCTTTATTAACACATAAAAATGAACCTCCACCCACACTTGACAAAAAGCACGATCACGTCTTCAAACTCTTTTGAAAAACCTACATACAAGAATTTGAAAGATAAAACTTTTCTTATTTAAGTTGAAAGAAGTCCCTTGAAACACAATAATAATATAATATTTTTTCTCTTTAATTAATTGATGATTTGGACCTTGAGAGTAGGTCCTTATATAGAACACAATAATACTATAAGATGGATTAAGATTAGAGTTTTCATCTTCCATGTAATCTTAAAAATCTTCTCATTAGGAAATTAAGCATTTTTGAACATTATGAACCATTTTTTAAGTGTCGTTAGGTGTATAAGACTCAAAATTCCCAACAAAATAGGTCTCTGCACACTGTTTTAAAAATTATAGATTCACAATTCACTCAAGTAGACTTCAAGCGCTCTTCAAGCAATATCTTGCACTCTTCAAGTGGACTTCTCATGTCACGCCCCTAATTCAATTGTCCGGGATGGACGGCATGGGAATATGGGAAGAGAATAAATTAAATAAAAACCTGTGCCAAGGTCGAGTTTCAATACAATAACAACCATCAGAACAAGTAAAAACGTTCCTTATTCCCATATGAAATAAATAAACATCGTCAATCGCGATAAATTTAAGGCCATACCCTGGTGATTAAATTTAAGACTGACACAGCCGCATAGGTCTCATCGACAACAATGCAATCTCATAGATAAATTGCTTTGGAACTCACACCCCCAGGTCACACACAAAGGGGAATACAAACATCTCAATATAAGTAAAATTCCGTAATAGATTAATCTGTCGATCTCAACTCAGCTTCAACTGGCTATTTCCTAACCTTACCGGATCATCCGTAATATAGATAGAGTAAATTAACCAATCCATTAGGTAGAACCATACAAGTGTGTTCTAATGAATATGCTCAAACATACAATATAACTCACAATAATAGCAACTAAACATAATATAAAATGCACATGTCATGTTATGTAATGCAAACATCATATAAAAATGTATATGTAATGTAATGCAATTATCCAATTCCTATCTACTCAAACCTTATCCATAGTTAAGACTGGACTCAGGCCACTCTTGTCTGCGCTGCCTACGTATTCTATATCGGGAATCAGGTCACCGTAATTCTTATTTTTATATCCCTTATTTCATAATCAATATAATCATCCCTACATCTCATCAATAAATGTAACAATCACATTATCTCAATATATATATAAACCAAATGGGGAACCGTGTTACACTCCCATTGGCGTAAAATTCAGGGGAACTGTGTTACACCCCCTGGCTCCTCTACTGGGAAACCGTGTTACACCCCTAATCAGACATCCGCTTATCTTAAGTTGACATCCGCTCATCTCAAGCAGGGTCCGGCTACAATCTGGATAAAATCTCATAATATCTTACTTCAATATTAATGCCCAACTCTAAATGATAAATCTTTAGTCATATATATATCGACTGGGAATCATCTGATATTTTCAAAATTTCATTTTTTCATTTTTCTCAAATCGCGAACCAGTTTACATATATAACCCGTGACTCGGTATGTCACAATATAAATGTGGCACTCTCAACCAATCAATATCTTCAACATAGACCAGATGATGCTACCACAACTCTAATGCATATGATATGCTCAATCATATATAATAATTCTCTTCAAGAATTCACAACATTAACAAAACATACTATGTTAAGCCTGATGTTTCATACAATTCCATCATCAATTATGTCTGATTTAATCATATATATAATAATTATTTTTCACAATTATTAACATAAAACAAAGCACACCTTAAAATCTCAAAATTTATAGTTTTTCTAACATCTTTCCAATTCTGTAATATCAACTATAATTTTCCATAACTCTAGGGGCAACATTATGACCCTCCCCAATTCTTTAGGGGTAAAATTATAAATTTTCTAAACTTAAGGGCTATTTTGTAATTATTTAAACCTTTGGGGTCTACTTTGTAATTATTTAAACTCTTAGGGAATCAATTTGTCATTATCTAAAACTTTAGGGACTAGTTTATAATTATCTAAAACTTTGGGAGTCAATTTGTGATTATATAAAAGTTTTGGGCCCAAATGATAATATCTCTAACTATTTTCTCTATTCTTTTCCTTTTTTTCTTTTTATTTTTCTTTTTCTTTTTCCCGTGTCTTCTTCGGTGAACGTCTAGCGAACTGGCTTTCAATTTCGGACCGACTTCCTATTATCAGTCTAAATTTAATGACTTCCACACAAACTGAACATATAGAAATTTATCCTAAAATCTCTATATATCATTTATATAATTATCATAACTCAAAAGTATGAAAAATTCAACACATATACACATATATATACACACCCGTATATATATATATATATATACACATCTCACAAAACTTTACCAAATCAAGCATATAAATATATCAAAATGATCATTGCAACGTCTAGAACACAAATATACGTCCTATTTACCTCAGATCTGAAGAGAAAAAGAGAAATAAAAGGATTTTAGTTTAGGTAACAAACCTTTCGACGTCGATTTCTCCCACCTCGAGCAAAATTACGCGAAACGGACACCGTCACAGTGTTCACGGTGTTGAAAACTATCAGAGCCTACCTTCCTTCCTTCCCAGATCACTCTCTCTCTTCCATCTCTTTCCTTCTCTCTCTCTTTCTCTCTCTCCCCGTGGTCTCCCCTGGAAGCCCACGACCAAAGCCAAAAACAAAAAAGAAAAAAAGGAAAAAAAATTGAGGGAAAAGGGAAAAAGGAAAAAAGAGAAAAAGAAATGGTTGGGCTCTTGCCTCAGTTTGTCCAACTTAACATTATTTCAGACTATTTTCAATTCAAAAAAATAAAATAATTAAACTCTATCTCCAATTTAATATTTTATCAGCTTAAAATTATACATAAATTGTCAAATTTAAATACTGGGTGTTACATCTTATAACCGTTAGATTTTTTTTTTTCCAAACTAGTTCTGGGTTTCTTCCATTGGGCTCATGATTCCAGCAAGTTTCCTGCGATAGACCTAAAAAACCTTCAATTCTAAATTTTTAAATATCTTAGCCAATGTATAAGAATATAGAATTAAATTTATTATTTTATTCACTAACTTCTCAATTATAAATAAACCTAACAAGTTTAATCATTAAAGGTCAACAAACATAAACAAGAAATTTGTAAAAATTGAAAAATCCTAAGTTTTTGAATAGATGCTTATACATCGGATATTTACCTTTTAAACTTTTGCATTTTTTTTTCCATCAATTCATATTTCATGAGGAAAAAAAATTATTATGTAGCCAGCCTTTAGCACTAACCTTGATCAAATTAAGGCATAGTTTGAGGAGAAAAAAAGTAAACTTTTTTTTTTTTTTGGTTTGGAAAAAAATTAATTTTTCAGTAGTTAGTTTTTAATTTTTTTTTACTAATTTTATATTTTTACCTTCCCTAATTTAAAAAAAAATTAAAACTTAAGAGGATAAATTTGATCATATAAAAAAAAAAAAACTTTGTAGTTAAAGACTAAGAAATTCCCTAGTGTTTCCAAACAGGAGTATTGTTTGGAGTTACGAAAAAATCTGAAAAAAAATTTAAAAGTTAGTGTAAAAGTGATACGTAACAAATTTAATTAAATGAAAAGTGAAAATTTTTAAAATTTTTTAAAACTTCTTAAAAATATTTAGATTTTCAAACGAAGTTAGAGTTTATGAGGCTATTTGGACTAACAAATAATTTCAAAAGTTACAAAAAATTATTAACTTTCTTTAATTAAATTTCATCATATATTACTTTTTACATAATTTTTTTGTACTTTTATTTTACTTTTTTTTTTTCATTCAAACAACCCTAAATGTGAATCACCATATATCTTCATGGACTTACAATGACAGATAATTGAAAAACTGAACATATGTTACTTTAAAGTAATGCTACACTTACACTATTTTGTTTACACTCTTCTTACACTTTACTGGTCATGACGGATTTACTCAAAATCATCACAGTCGCACATAGAAGGTGACATCCAATAGCTGTAATGATTTTAAATAGAATACATTGGTCATGACATGACCAATGCCAGTGGCTGTAAAAATGGTGTAAATAAAAGAGTGTAAGTGTAGCATTACTAGTTACTTTAGGCCTGCCTTACCTAATAATTGTCTTTTTATTCTCTGGATCCAACATATTTGAGAGGTTGGTTCGACAATCCAAATAATACAAAACTTTTATCAAAAATTACAAAAAAATAAAATAAAATTATCAATTTCTTCTAATAAATTTCGTTATACACTACTTTTACATCAATTTTTTAACTTTTAATTCAAAAAAAAATTTCTGCTCTCTTAAAATAAAAAAAAAAAAGGAAAAAAAGAAAACGACATCAACCTCCGAATTATTGACAGGTTTTCTCTAAAACCCCCGAAATTCAAAATCAACTCCTCCAACGGCTACATTTCTCTCTCCTCTCTCTGCTCGTCCTTCCCCCCCCCCCCTTCTCTATTGCTTTCTTGTCTTGTCTGATCAAAACCTTCTCTCTCTCTCTCTCTCTCTCGGCTTCTTCCAACAATGAAGCACTTCATGCTGCCAAGAAAACCGATCTTGAGAGAGAACCATCCGTCCTCGGAGATGGGATCTTCTCCTAATCCTAGTTCCGTGAAGCAGAGATCATCTTCTTCCTCTCGGAAACATAAAATATCCAAAGAGAACGCTCCGCCGATGGATCTGAACGCAATGCTGGATTCTCCCATCGTCACCGGAAAACCCTCGCCGGCGGGAAAAATCAAGAGTCCACTGCCTCCGAGACCGCCGACTTCCAACCCTCTGAAGCGAAAATTGAGCGTCGAGTCTGTCCCCACGAACGGGCTTTCTGGCTCTTCTGATTCTGAAGTGAAGGTAGTGTTCATTCGAAAACACTGAATTTTATGAACCCTAATTTTTTTTTTTTTATTTTGATTTGTTTTGCATTGAAGTTTGCTTACATTTCGGTTAAATTTGGTAATGGGAAGGAAATCAAATGTTTGAATTCTATTAAAATCTTGTTCTTCGTGCTGAAAATTTTTAAATTTTAGTTTGTTTCCAGAGAATGAGTTTGGGGACAAAAAATGATATTTTTTGCTTAATAACTACTCAAGTGAGCCAGTTGATTGTGTTTTGTGGTGCCTGATGATTAAATGCTTTAAATTTTGAAAATTTTCCAGAGTTTTCTGGACCATTAGACATTGGATATGCTATATCTTTGCTGATTCTTGTGTTGATTGTTACATAAATTAGGTAATTGTGCGAACTAGACCACCCACTAAGGATGAGGAAGGAGAGTTGATAGTTCAGAAAACTGCTAGTGATTCCTTGTCGATACTTGGACAGACTTTTACGTTTGACTTCGTTGCTGACACTGAGTCAACACAGGTAGATCTAATTTATTGAATTTATTATTATTACTTTTTTTTTTTTTTGTGAGTGTGTGTGTGTTGTTGATGTCAAGAGGATACCAAAAATTTCAGTATTTTTTGTACTTTTCAGCAAGATATATTCCAGCTGGTGGGAGCTCCACTTGTTGAAAATTGCCTTGCGGGGTTTAACAGTTCTGTATTTGCATATGGGCAGGTAACTTCTGCTTCATCCCTGATCCTTATACATAAACACATGCACACTCCTAAGTGTATTACATTGTTTGGACTGACTAGAGTGCCCTTTAAATTTGTTGTATGATTTAAAATTCATTCAATTCAGACTGGAAGTGGAAAGACTTACACAATGTGGGGGCCTGCCAACAGTCTGTTGGCAGAAAACATGTCAAGTGATCAACAAGGCTTAACGCCCCGTGTTTTTGAGCGACTTTTTGCCCGCATAAATGAGGTGTGATTCTACTCTTTTCATTGCTGAACTTGTTTTTGGTAAAATTATATAAAATTTTCATAATTTTGTGATTTTATTTTTTCGGTAGGAGCAAACAAAGCATGCTGACAAGCAACTCATGTATCAATGTCGCTGTTCTTTTCTTGAGGTTGGTAATTGCATATATTCCTATAAAAAGCATATGTTTTCAGTTAATTATTTGATTTACTTACCTTTTAAGTTTTGTGTTTACAGATTTACAATGAACAAATCACTGATCTGTTGGATCCAAGCCAAAGAAACCTTCAGGTAAAGTTTTGACTTGCATTGTTTGAATTTTTGTAAGATGTTTATAAGGTTTGCTTGAGTCCTTTTCTTTTTTTTGGTCTCATTTCTAGATAAGAGAAGATGTCAAATTTGGTGTCTATGTTGAGAATCTGACAGAGGTGTGTGTATCTGCAATGAAGGATGTCATGCAGCTCTTAATGAAGGTTAGCCTTTTTCTTTTGCTTGTTTTGTGCCATGTAATTTATGGCATCTACCATTGAGAATCATCTGAGCAGTAGGGTCATAACGGATTTCTTTAGTATCACCTCATACCTTCACGGGTTTATGTAAAACGTATCAAAGGTGACGAGTTGGAAATAACCTACAATCTTTGGCTAATATGTGTAGAGCTATGCTGAATTGATTTAGGCAAGTTATCATTGGATTAGATTCATATTTAATGTTATTGTTTTTTTATTTGATGCTTTGCATTTTGTAAACTTGCAAAGTTGAGAATGGTAATATTCTAGACAAGGTACCTATGATTCCTGAATAAATGATGCAGGGATCATCAAACAGGAGGACAAGTGCAACAAGTATGAATGCGGAGAGTTCCCGTTCACACAGTGTATTTACTTGCGTTCTTGAATCACGGTGCAAGGTAATACAACCCAAATTGAAAGAGAAACATCAAAAGTTTTTTATGCCCACTATCAGATTTATAAGCTGGTGCCTTCTTTTACTCTTTTGTGCTGAAATAGGATTATGATATTGCATGGACTTCACTATCAATTTTGCAAAGTCTGATTTTATTTTTTAATATATATATATATATACTGAACTTGTCAAACTTAATTTTCAATTTTGTAGAGTGTGGCAGATGGTTTAAGCTGCTTCAAAACAAGTAGAATAAATCTTGTTGATCTTGCTGGTTCAGAAAGACAGAAACTAACAGGTGCAGCTGGAGAACGCTTGAAGGAAGCGGGGAATATCAATCGATCACTTTCACAACTTGGGTATGGTTTTGAGTATTCTTTGAAATGGTACATCTTGGTTTTGGGGTTATGAGTCAAATTTTTTTATTTATGGACAGAGTTGACATCTCTCTGTGTATCAATTGTTCATAATTATTTTTCAGGTTAATTATTGAATAAATATATGCTCAAAAAAGACATCTTATCTTAAGGGATTACAAAAAGAATCATAATGGTTATAAAGTTTATGATTATTTATGCAGTCTTTGATGGGAAAGCAAAGTGTATGTTAGGATGGGAGCAGAGCACAGAAAGCAGGAGAAATTTACTAGAACTTAACTTTGAAATATGAAGGACATGTTGCTCAAGAACTGTGGCAAACGTACATAAGTTATAGCTGTGCACATTTTCCAAATGTCGTTTCTTATTATTGCTCGGTAGAAATTGCAGCAATAAAGAATATGATAGCAAGAATAAACTGGGATGATGTTTAGATCAGATGAAACTCGATCTTGTAGCCCACAAGAATGACAGTAAGAGAACTCTTTTTCTTTGGAAAAGATAGAATAGCAACGAGAAAGGTCCATTTATTGCTTCCAGCAAACACTCATAAATTTCAGGTTCAGGTTCATGTGATACAATGATTATAAATATGATCGCCCTATGTTAGAGGAGAATGGGAGGAAAATTAGGAAAAACAAGCAACTTATTGCTTTTATAGAAATAAATGGTGAGAGTTTTGTAGTGTGGATGGTTAGAATGCAGATGGATTATATGCCGTCAATGGCGGGGAATCACCGGAGGTGGACGAGGTGAGAGCTAGGGCAATCTAGAGTGACGGAGAAAGAGGGTAGTTGCATGTTCTAGGTGAAATGGAGGGTAAGGGAATAGGTTGTCTATCTAGGGAGTGTTACGGGTGAGGGTATTTACAAGGAGCGAGTTGGGACAAAGAGACTGGCTTACATGCGCCAAGGACAATAGAGCCTTGGCCATGTGGCTTACTATGCAAGGCCTAGTACGTTGGTAGGTGAGGATATTCCGACCAAGTGGTGGTAGCACCCCTACTTGGTTGACTAATACAAAAGCCGTGGGCTTATAGGTACGAGACAGTTATGGGGTAGAGGATGAGTTTTGTCATATAGTGATTTTCTCTCTCCTTTGGCTGGTCAATGAACGGATCCCCCAATTCTAACCACCAAGCCGCTTGTCCCCAGATGATCCCGCGGGTGAGTGTGTACTAGTGAACTCTTTACGGGGGACCCCTACGCTTTCCTCTTGGCATTTGGGCTAAGTCAAGTGTTTGAGGTCTGGAATGTCTCCTGACCTTCCAGACCTCAAATGCCCCTGGTGAAAGGTGGCACGACTAGTGCGGGTAGCGTGGCCAGTAGGTGGCGCTACCTTACCTGGTGAAGGGTGGCACGCTTCTATTTTGGACACCTACATGTAGTAAATAACATGTTTAACTGACCTAATAGTTCTCTTAGCACGCATTGAGTTTTTTTTTTTTTTAATATTAGCTGGGGTCAATTTTTTTTTTTTTTCCCTTCCAAAATGGGAGAATCTAATGCATTTTGTAGGCACCTTGACTTTCAGCAATCTGAAGACCTTAATACTTGAGTTCCCGTCATCCAAGACATTCTAATCAAATTCAGTTGGCTGTTATAATATCTTTGTTTTAATCTGTGACATTTTGTTAATGATCTCAAAAAGAAGTGTTACCTGGCACATGGGTTTAACATATAGAAGTTTTGTTCCGAACTATCAAGATACAGGTCATCTAGTACTGATTACTGTTACCTATGAGTTTTGCAGGAACTTGATAAACATTCTTGCAGAAGTTTCCCAAACAGGAAAGCCGAGACACATTCCCTACAGAGATTCGAGGCTAACATTTTTATTGCAGGAATCTCTTGGTGGAAATGCTAAACTAGCAATGGTCTGTGCCATTTCTCCTGCGCAAAGGTGCATTGCCTGCTTTTTCACTATCTTTGATTTTTTTTCATAATATTTTTCTCTTTCTTTAGAAATTGATTGGGGGGGTAGTAATGCAGCTGTAAGAGTGAGACATTAAGCACACTAAGATTTGCCCAGCGTGCAAAGGCAATCAAGAACAAGGCAGTCATTAATGAAGTAATGCAGGATGATGTGAATTTTTTGCGTGAAGTGATACGGCAATTGAAGGTATATTCCATTGATTTAAAAATTAGCTGTTACTGTTATATAACGCTGTTAGGCCCGTTACATAATGTTTTCAGATCACTCCGTTCCCGTTACACCCCATTTTTTTCCTGTTACACCCATTATTATCCATTACCATTATACTAGCTGTTACCGTTTTTTAAAACTATCCTCTTCCCTTTAAAAGAAGAAAAATGTTAAATCATTGTTGCCAATTACATTAAACAAATGAAAACTTGCCAACTTGATACTTTCCTCAGGATGAACTGATTCGAATGAAGGCAAATGTCAACCAACCTGAGCCAAACGGAGGTTATTCAACAGGGTGGAATGCCCGTAGAAGCTTGAATCTCCTGAAATTCAGCCTCAACCGTCCAATGACTTTACCTCATGCTGATGATGACAGTGATGAGGAAATGGAAATTGTTGAGGACGGTGATCATATTGATGTTCAATCAGAAGATGATGAAGGAGACAGTGCCATGGATGTGACCATTCCAGAAACTGAGCAGTTGGATTCACAACTTATGGACTGTCAAGGAGGAACTTCTGGGGAACCTCAGCCAGACACATCCAAAAGTGCGTATGCTGAAAATCTAGGCCTTAAGGATACTGATGTTGTTATGGAGGAAGAAATATCCGAGCAAGTTGACAAGCATGAAATCTTCATTTCTGACCATGGAGAACATTTTATAAGCAATCCAGATTTTTCTAAAACTAATGCAGTAAACAGTCATAACCACACTGAAATAAATGATAAAGATAAGTTGATTCATTCACTGGATAAAACACTTGATAAAGATTATTCTGGGAATCCCATTCAGGAGTATCTCGCCTCCTCCTCCCTTGGTAATTTGCTGAATGAAGCCTCACCAATTAAGCTGGCAAGAGATAGTTCCAAAGTCCTACTTCCAGAATCAGCTGGCCAAACTTCCGCAGATGATGTAGTAGAAGAGATGTCTAATACTCCTGCGAAAAGTGACCTAGTTCCATGTGAAATTTCCCCCATTCTTAAATCTCCCACTCCAAGTGTTTCACCGGAAATTATGAACAGCAGGAAAAGTCTTAGGACTTCATCCATGTTAACTCCTTCCCATAAAGATCTCAGAGATGAAAATAATTTAGGCCCAGAGATATCTTCTGCAAAGACCTTAAAAAGTAGCCATCAGAATTCTCAGTTCACTCAAACAAGTAGTACTTGTTTTCGACCAACTGAATATTTAGCTGCCAGCCTTCACCGTGGTCTTGAAATTATTGATAGGCATCACTGGAGTTCTGCTTTGAGGAAATCATCGTTCAGTTGTTCACATAAACCTGCTGATATTAGGCCAATTTTTGACAAAGTTGATGTTGGTGTACAAACTCTTCCTCAAGATAATGAGCAAAAGGATTCACTGGTGTTCTTGTGTAGTAAATGCAAGAGTGGAAGTTCTCAGGAAGAGCTCAAGGATGCAAATGATAAAAATTTGCAGTTAGTTCCTGTTGATGGGTCACAGTCAGTGGACAAATCCAAGAAGCTAGTTCCCAAAGTATGTCTGGAGACATCACTAGCAATAGTTGTACTTAACAATTGTTTTTCAGTGTTTATGCATATGATTGTTTAACATTTGTATCTTCCTGCAGGCAGTCAAAAAGGTCCTGGCTGGAGCAATTCGGAGAGAGATGGCATTGGAAGAGTTCTGTGCCAAGCAAACTTCAGAAATTATGCAACTTAATCGTTTGGTAGGTCTTGTTGAAGTTAGGATACTGCGAAATGAATCATGGAAACTTTTCTTTCTATTTGACCTTTTCTGGGTATTATAGGTCCAGCAGTACAAGCATGAGAGAGAATGCAATGCAATTATTTCACAAACACGTGAAGATAAAATTGTTCGTCTTGAAAGTCTGATGGATGGCATTTTAACTACTGAGGAGTTCATGGATGAGGAATTTGCATCACTTGCAAATGAGCATAAGGTATGCATTTGATTTCTCAGTTTGATTACTAAAATTTGGTATCTTATAAACCAGCCCTTTCTTTATTTTTTTCTGTGTTTCATTCATGTTCCATCTTATTTTCACAGCTTCTGAAAGAAAAATATGAAAACCATACGGAAGTTTTGAGGACAAAAATTGAGTTAAAAAGAATTCAAGATGAGCTGGAACGGTACAAGAACTTCCATGAAATGGGTGAGAGAGATGTGTTATTGGAAGAGATTCAAGATTTAAGGAGCCAGCTACAGTATTATGTAGACTCTTCACCCAACCTGGCTCAAAAACGGACACTCCTACAATTAACCTTATCAAGCGACCCTGGTGCAGCTCCACCTTTGTGCATAACTCCAGAATCAACTGAGGATAGTGCTGAAAAGAAACTTGAACGGGAGAGAATTCATTGGACTGAAGCAGAGAGCAAGTGGATTTCTCTTGCAGAGGATTTGAGGATTGACCTTGAAGCTAGCCGCTCTCTTGCTGAGAAGATTAAGCATGAACTAGATTTGGAGAAGAAATGCTCAGAAGAGCTAAAGGAAGCAATGCAGATGGCCATGGAGGGCCATGCACGCATGCTTGAGCAGTATGCAGATCTTCAGGAGAAACATATCCAGTTGCTTGCAAGGCATAGAAAGGTTCAAGATGGGATAGATGATGTCAAGAAAGCAGCTGCAAAAGCGGGAGTGCGAGGTGCTGAATCGAAGTTTATAAATGCCCTTGCTGCTGAAATCTCAGCGCTAAAAGTAGAAAGAGAGAAAGAGAGACTGTATTTCAGGGACAAAAATAAAGGTTTGCAGGCCCAACTCAGGGATACTGCTGAAGCTGTACAGGCTGCTGGTGAACTACTTGTGCGGCTTAAAGAAGCAGAGGAAGCTGTTGCTGCTGCGCAGGTGAGTTTAGAATTGGCTTGATTTTTCTGTTTATATTTGCTTATCTTGTTGAGACCTGAAGGGTATTATTTTTACCATTCTTTTTGTGCTCTTCAACATGTACTCATTTTCTCTGTACTTCCTTGGAGTTCTATATTCATGCTTCAGTTTTTTATTCTTTATTTGGATTATTTTCTTTTTATTATTTGGGATTCTATTTCTTGTGTGACAATGGGAAGGAAATATCTGGATGGTTTTAAGGGTGACTAAAAATATATATGGAACCCATTTCTCTTCATTTACTGCACAATCTTATTGAAATGAATTATCCTCATTGACTATCACCCAGCATGTCAACCAATGGTATGCTTTAACTCTGTTTCTAGTCCAGGGAGTTGAACATGTGAGATCTCTGGTGCCAGCAATATGCACCTGTGTATTAGTTATAATTCTATCAAATCATGAATGTTTTGAAATCCATATTGTGCATGGAGATATTGATTTAGCTAACTTAAATTGAAGGGTAATATAAAATCGGTACATCAAGTGACAAGCATTTCCTTATGCTTTTGTATTTGTTACGTGAAAGATTTGATTATGTTTAAGATATTTAAACCTATCTAGTTTCAAAGTGCATTAGCTGGTTACAAACTCTGTTATCGGTGGATTAGAAACAAATGGAGATACTTGTGAATTCCTCGTAGCAACAGAATTCTAGAATCTAGTGTTGAAACACCATGATATCCTTCTTACGTCTTCTTTTCTCTTCAACACTATCCCCATAATTATCCTCGACATTAATTTCTGTTTAGGTGCCACTTCTGACTAACGTTATTGTTCCCCGTGGCCTTACACTTCCTAGTAATTTATTTTGAATCATACCATAGATGTATTACTTATTTAAACGCTTTGACTCGTGACCTGACAAACACAACCACTAAGATTCCAATATGCGTAAAAGCATTGCCTTGATGTTGTCATAATACTGCATCTTTGTTTTCTACCAATGTATCCTATTTGGATATTAATGCATGTGCCCATTTCTGAAGTTGCATAATTATATTATATATCCTAAATTTCCATTGAAATTAATTTAACTCCACTTCTTCTGAGTGGTCACAATATCTACAGAATTACTTCCTATACCTTTGATGTTTCCTATTTCCTCCCATGGTCTGGTTCGAACACTTGTAGTCATTAGATCTAATATGAAATCCTAAACCATACACCCAAAATTTAGTTAATACTCGGAAGTCACATTATGTTTTTGCTGTACTGGAACTTGCTTGATCAATCACATATAATCTTGTCCATCTTGTTTATTTATTTTTTAAATTTTACTTACGTGAATATTACAGTTGTAACCACATGTTGTCACTAGTTATTTAAATAATTTTATAAATTTGCAGAATCGAGCCATGGAGGCTGAGCAGGAAACTCGAAAGGCCCACAAACAGATCAATAAACTAAAGAGAAAACATGAGAAGGAGATAAATTCTTTGAATCAGTTACTTAAAGAATCTCGTTTGTCCAAAGAAGCAATAAGACCTTCTTATGAGGAATTTGATACAGTAAAATATGATGTAGGAGAGTCCCTTAGCACAGGTGATCAGGAGTGGCGAAAGGAGTTTGAGCCATTCGAAGAAGGTGAGTTATCAAAACTCACAGAAACCTCATCTTGGTTCAATGGGTACGATCGGTGTAATATATAGAGCGAGGCACATAATGGTATGATATTGTATGTACTACGTTCTACTACTATTACTTACTACTAACAGTTCCTGTAACATAGCTTTGAAGCTGTATCAGTTTTGGTGGCATTTTATTGATAGTAGGTCTCACTAATTGAGAGGACCAATGCATTGGTTCTCTACGTGCTCTGTATGCATCTTGGATTCTTGAAATCATAAAAGTTGAATGAATTAATCATTGTGTATTCTTTTTATTGAATCCAACTTCTCTCAAATACCTATGACTTGCATGCTTAAATTTACTTGCAGTACTTATTATCTGAACAAAATATTATTAAGAAGTTACTGATTCATAGTTTGTGATTAGTAGTTATGGCTCAAACTGAACATTTCAGAATGGGGTGGAACATTTGTTACAGTGACACATCTAATGGAGTTGTTACAATAATCACTCGCTCTCAACTTTTTATTGAGAAAAAATAAAAAAAAAATAAAAAATCATTCATTTAGTTCTGACTATTTGGCCACGTGGTTACTCTGCTCTATCCAAAGCCACAATCTCAACTTGTGCCAAGCATGTGTGATGCTTTCTGTTTTTTTTTTTTTTTTTTTTTTTTTAATTATTAAATTTGCACCGAAAGAGGGTTTCGAGAGCGATTTGGATCGTAGTGGATAGGTTTGAACCAAGTTGTGAAGACAATAGCTGTGCAGAAAGGCGTTGAAAACAAATAATTTATATGTCCAAAAGGTTGTTATACATATAATATATATATGGAGACACCGCATTTATTTGTCTGGTTTGTATGTCAAGAGGATGCCTAGAGGGCAATCTTCATCGGGGTCATGGATGAAGTCTACGTTTATCCATTGCCTTTTCGTGTCAGGCACAAGTTTCTTTTTTTTTTTTTTTTTTTCACATAGACCATAAAACAAGTAGCTTGTGGGCTTTTGATGCTTGTCTTCCTAAACTTGATCTACTGGGAAGGCTATGGTAAAGGTGCGTTCAAGGATTTTTCGGTACTGTATGGGGAAAATGAACTTTTTATTAAGAAATGTAATTCTTATTTTAACGGTACGAATTTAATTTTTAGTTATTGTTCATATATTTAAATTGTTTCATTTTTTTTTTTTTTTACAAGTAGATACAATTTTTTACTTGAACTCGTACATAATTTTGGTGTTGTAAAATACAATTTTAGTAACAATTTTAGTTATCCTTTACATATTTAAATTATTTGACTTTTTCTATAAGTAGTATAACTTTTTACTTCAACTCGTTTAATTTTAGTGTTATTAACTGCAATCTCAATATCATTTGTCTAGTTAAATTACACAACCCTATTAGAAAAATACATGTTGAATAATGCCCTTTTACCCATTCAACTTTTTAATTAGTTAAAATGTATATTTTTTATTTTAAGCAACTTGATGAAGATTTTATTTTTCGTGTACCTTTAAATTTAAATGTTGATAACTTTCACTTAACTTTATACAATTACTAATGGACCAAATTTTTTGACATGTGGATTCGAAACTCCCTCTTAAACCGACAACCAAAATAATTATTTTAATCTAACGACCTATATCTTACAGAAGTTTTTTTTTTGGTAAGTATCTTACAAAAGTTTTACTGAATGACTTAACATTTTTTGGATATATACCTTGAAATCATAATTCCAATTAGAATTTAAAAAAAATTTAAGGTAAATATTATTTTGCCCACCAGGATTATTCTAAATTTTACCTCAATATATATATAATTTTTACAATTAAGGCCATAAGTTTTTCATTAGTTACAATAATTTTTTTCTCCTTCACTTTTACTATTAATTGTCTAGATAGCATAAATTTTAAATATAAGAAAATCACTGAAGAAATTCATTGTAATTAATAAAAATTTTAAACCTTTAATTACTAAAAAATAACTCAATCCCTAAAATAAAATTTCAAGTAAATGTTTGTGGAAAAAAACCAACCATCCTTTCATAATCTAAAGGGGGAAATGGGTTTTGAAATTGACATCTAGTCCAGATGAGACTAAACATTAATGGATAGACGAAACAAGCCTTGCTTCTGCATGGACTTGCAGTGGAGCTCCTTTTTTAAAAAAAATATATATATATATATATATACACACACTAATTGATAGCTGGCCCAGCAGGGAACAAAGAAGGACAATTTTTGGTGGACTTAAATCTTACGTCTGATCCTACACATAACCTTATCCTAGGACAATTTTTTTTTTTTTTTTTTTGGTTTTTTAGATTGTGGGATGCAGACAAGAAATTGAATTGTTAATTTGTGAACTTTTGATAATTGATCTCAAGTTTGGTCAATAAAATTTAAATTTGAAAATGCATGAATTTTTCCATTCTGGTCGTTAACTTCAGAATCTTAAGGATTAATTGAGGTGTGTAAACTCACCCAAACACCCTCAATTACAAAAAAAAAAAAAAAAGTTCTCTTACACTACAATAATCTAAAATTATATCTAATTAAATTATATTTTTTTATTTCATTTCACACGCACCAATTAAATAATTAATTAATAAATTTCATGCCATAACAATAATCGTCATCATCTTATGTTATATTTAATTTTATATATTATTTAATGATACTATTTACCCCTTAATAAAGCAGTCAAAATGAGAAGGAATTGCTTAATAAAGCAAGCTCGATACATCATTTAGGTATGAGATTCTACTTCGACTCTTTTTTCTTAGGAAAAAATTATTGAGTATAATTTTAAGCATACGTATCACATTAAAACAAAATAGACTCCTAATAAAACTTATATATTGGTTAGAATTTGCATCTAATGTCAAATAAAAATAAAAAACTTGCAAAAAAAAAGACTCAATAACTAAATAAAACTTTTAACTATTACTCCCTCCCTCCCCCCCACACACACACACACATTGAGGTTATGTAAGAAACTTAGATTTATAGGAAAGAAAGGAAAGCAAAAGGAAATGATAGGAATACAAAATGAAATGAGAAGGCTTAAATTTATTTTTTATTGAGTTAGAAAAATAAAACTAAAATTAAATCAAATCAAACCAAGTCTTTTCCTACTAGGTGAAGTCAGCTATATGGATTTGACGACACTAATCGAATTTGTCTCATTAGATTAGGTGTCAAATCCATGAAAAAAAATCCAACTGAATATTGTGCTGGATGTCGATTACCTAATGCATAATTCTCCTCCTTTGTTCGGGCTTGAGACCGGTTATGTCAAGGACACCCCAACATAGGCGGAGTTAGAAAAATAAAACTAAAATGAATAAATATTCATCAAGAAAGTTTCACTTTTAATTGGTTAAACATACAAAATTTGCATAAATTATAAATTTTATTTTTCCTTCATTTTTCCTTTCACTCCACAAATTCTATTCCAAACATAACATTAGAGTATTATAACGGGCTAACTTAATGGTTGGGATTTTAATCATATCCACTCATGATTTAGGTTTAAATTATGTGTGTGTGTGTGTGAGAGAGAGAAATTGATAATTTGAAAGAGAATTTTTTTTCTCTCTCCAGGAATACTCAATCTATTCAAGTGTTTACATTATTGGCCAAAAACACTGACTTACATGAGTGTTACCGATAATTCATTAATTGGGACTGACATATTTAAATTCTTAACTTATGTAAAACTTATTTAAAATTTAGACAAATCAACATTCTAAATGGATTAATTGTACTTTAAACTCAGTATGTTAATTTTATTTCATTGTTTTATTTATTCATTCATTTATTTTTATTATTTTTATTTCTACTTTTATTTTTATTCTCTCACCTTCATATGGGAAAAATGTCAACTTGGTGGACTCAAGACTACTCAAACTGAGATTTTAAACCCGGGGCTCTGGTTGGTGAGACAAAATGATAATTATTCAAATAGTAATGTTTTGTAATAACATAAAACTTCGTTTGATTTGTAAATAAATAATAAAAAATTTATAAATTTTTATTAATTTTATATCATATTAATTTTTTTTATTATTATACGTATTACAAATTTTTAATTTATTTTATTTTTTATTATTCTAAACACGCATCCGAAAATGAAAAATAAAAAAGCAGAGGACGAAAGGGACACAAAGTCATGAATTATGGGGAGTGTGATGACCATTCATTGCATGGATAACCCCACACAAGAAGCACATCCCATCAATCTGTCCAAATCTCACTCCAACTCTTGGACCCCACACCCTAAACTTATCTTCTTGTCAATGAAGTCAAAATCCATCATTCTTCACTACGAGAATGTGTTTTGTGAACTCGAAAGCACAGCTGTAAAGTGATTGGCTATGACAATGCCATTCCACCAATCCGATTGACTTCATAAGTCTTCTAACAATATACATGTCTCTTTGATTGGTGCGGTCTTGCTGAAAAGAAATCTTCTCCTAAATTTACTGCTTGTTTATTGTGCCAGAAAAAAATATGTATATTCAATTGTTGGGTTTTTGGTATATTTTTTAAAAAGATTTAAAAAAAATTAAAAGCAAAAAATCAAAGAAAGTTTGTAAAAATTGAAAAAAATTAAAAATTTTGGTAAAAAGATGGAAAGTTGGAAATTTTTATTACGGAGAAAGTTTAAAAAGATTAGAAAAAATTAAAAATTTTTTTAACTAAATTTAACGTTTTAAATGCACCCTTATGATGAAAATTGCTAGTCTACTAAAATTTATATATAGAATATTATGTTAAAGTAATATATTACTAGAATGGTAGCACAAGCAATGTATGTAAAATTTATATCTATAACAACATAAAAAAAATAAATAAAGATGTATATATTCAAATTACCAATGAATACTACTTCAATTAATAAATAATTTAATTATTTTAATTATAGAATCATTAAGTTTGATGAATCATTTTAAAAAAACAAAACATAACAAAACTTAAAAAATTGGAAGACATTAATCGAGTGTTCTCTCTTAATAATATAATATAGATGATAATTTTGTAATTTTTTTAATCAAATTTTATAACATGTCACTTTTTACATTAATTTTTATTTTTTAAATTTTTTTAAAACTCTAAACATCCCTTAAATAAAAAAAAAAAAAGGTGGCAAGTCATTATCTTAGTGATCCCTTATAAAAGCAGCTGGTACCAACCACTTGTTAGATACAACTAATTAATTAATTAATAGAATGGCCCTTCCTCGCTGTCATTGCCAATAGAGATGACTACGTGCGTCCTTGCATTGTAACATTAAATATCCCAAAAATCATTTCTTGCCATTTTCTTATAAGTCATCAGTCTTCGCCATGTCTAATAAGGAACTATGTATATATTATTTTTGAAACCTTATTTTTTATTTATTAAGGAAATGCTAAAATCGACTACTTCATTTATTTTATTTAATGTAATGAGAGGATATCTAATGTGAAAATTCACAAATTATATATATGTATATATTAGCACTATCTTATTCATAATTTGTGTACTGCTCATATCAATTGTCTCAATTTTCAAAAATAAATTAATAAACAAATTAAGATGATAGCAGGCTTAATTCATTTTTAGACATAAATTGTAAAATGACGTGGTAATTTTAAAATTTGCAGCAATCGTATCATTATAACATAGTTTTATTAATAATATTTTTGTACGTAAGTTTTTTTTCGCATAATAAATATTTTTTATAATTTTAACAGTAAGCAAAACAAAAAAAAAATTCTAATTCTATAAAAATAAATGATGATTGCAAAAGTTCTTGGATGTCTTACCTTTGTGAGATTTTTTTTTTTTAAGCTAATTGAAGTGGTGTTTAGATGGCAAAAAAAAAATTATAATAAAGGTACAAAAAATTAATATAAAAGTGATACGTGATGTGTGACGAAATTTGATTAAAAAATATAAAAATTTAATAAAAATTAATAAATTTTGATAAACCAAATACTCCAAATGAGAGCTAATGGACCACCCTACCAACCTTACCACTTACCAGGCTTATTACACCCAAGCTAATGACATCCACTCTAGCAACTTGGGTAGAGATTCAAACACACCTATATAATATTCGTTATAGTTTCAATAAACTCAATAAACCAATGAAGTTCGATTTACTAATCTTATTAGTTACTACGTTTATTGTAAATAAGACATTGTACTTATCAATTAAAAAAAATTTGAGGCTTTGACCTGCTGAACTCACATAATTAATTTTTTTTTTTATGTTCCTTCTTATTTATTAGTGTATATATATTTTTTGGAAAAGGACCTCTCTAATGATACACCCCCAAAAATATTATTATGAAATTCTATTAAAAAATTGTATTTGAACATAAGTCGATCATTTAAGAATAAAAATTTTATAAAAATAAAGTTTATGTTCAAGAATGTCGTTGCAACATGTTTTGGTAGTTCTAAAAATATTAGGTAGCATTTGGTTTAGTTTTGTTTTTTTTTATTTTCTGTTTTTGTTTTATGTGTTAAAAATCTCAAAACGAGAAAACAAAAAAACTTTGTTTTCCTTATTTTGAAATTTTCTTTATTTTTTATTAAAAACTCTCAAAATGACTTTCTATTATTTTTTATTTCATGTGTAAACTCATTTTTAGTTTTCAAAAATAAATTTTAAAAATACAAGTAACTAAATAAATTTTGAACTGTTTTCCTTATTTTCAAAAGTACAAAATGAAAAATAAGCTCAAAATAGAAAATAAAAAATAAAAATAAAAAACAAAAATAGAAAAACAAACCAAATGACCCCTTACTTTTCTTGCAATAATAAGAAGTCACAAACTGAAGACTGGTGGAATATGTCTCCATCTTTTTTTTTTTATTTAATAGAGTTGATTTCTTGATTTTTTTTTATCAAATAACAATAGTTAAATGAAGTCCGGATAAACCCATATTTTTGTTTAATTTGCTGTTTTGTTGAAATAGTTTAAAATAAATTATTGGACTCATCTTTAATAATTTAAAATTTTAAGATAAATAATAATTAACATGATATTAAATTCAAGCATGCTTCTAGTCATTGATATTAAAATTGTGACATCATCTTATTGCCTTTTTTTTCTTTTTTTTCGAATTATAGTTATTAGTTAGTGGTTAGACAGGCATTGCAATATTTATGGGAGAGGAATTGATTAGAAAATACCAATCTAAAAATAAATTGAAGTTGTGAATTGAACTCCAACTTACTACTCCTTTTTAGGTGTATGTAGCCCTCGCGGGCGTAGCACGGTTGGTACTCGAGCAGCAGATTGCACTCAAGGATGCAGGTTCGAGTCCTGGCAGCCGCAGTGTGGGAGTTTCACCCTCTTGTGGGGATGGCTCCTTATAGGCACCAGGCACTGATCCTCCTGTCTAGGAGGTCGCCGTATACTGTGATTTACCTCCTCCACTATTTCCTTAGGGCCGAGCCGTATACCGCGATTTACCTCCTCCACTATTCCCTTAGGGCCGGGGGTGGGGGTCCTAGGGGCGAGGGTATCGCCTTTTGTATGTATACATATATATACATATATATATACATATATACATATATATATATATGTATTAAAGCACTTGTTTGAAAATAAATAAATAAATAAATTAGCTAGGGAGAGACATCAAGATACTTTGGATTCCAGCTAGCTAGCTTAAATATTACACTCTCAACATTATTCATAGCATCAATCATTTTGGACTTAAAACATAGAAGAGCATATGTCCCCACCAACAGCTGGTTACAACTAACAAATTAAGGATAATATCTACCTATCTGTCTATTTATCAACAATATTCCACAAGTCATGCCACGTAACATTGTCCCATTAATTTCAAGTTGGGATGAGAAAAGTTGGTATTCTTCAACTGTTCTGTTTAAAATGGTAACTGCACAAAGCCATTTTAGAGAGAGAGAGAGAGAGAGAGAGAGAGGGAGTAAATTTTTGTAATTAGTCCTAATAAAGTTTACAATGGATTTCCCATAAGAATCCTCCAAAAGAATCGGCTGCTTAAATGGTTTGCTAGGAGTAATGAAAGAGGAGACAGTTCTCTTTCCTGGAATAAACATCGAAAATTTGTTTCCATGTCTCTGTATATAAAACAATCCTCTCTTACTTGGGGCTTCAAATGAATTCAACGGCTATCAGACAAGAGATGCTTATTTCATTAGCTCAGCTTTCATCTGTGCCGTGCCTGCAGCAAGAAGCCTTCACCCATAAGAAGTTATAATTCAAATATTCCAAACTTTTTCTCTTTATTTTATTTTATAAAGAGCATACTCACCAAGAAAAATTCTGTTGGCCAAAACCCATTTGAACAACACTTTGGAGATCATCCTCCCATGATGTTAAACCCTAAAAAAAATGCATTCACAGGCACATCAAAATATAGAGAAGAGAGTATAACTCAATGCTATACAATAGAAGGATGATGTTGTTAGTGAAGCTCTTGGGCCTCTTATTTCAAAATAAAAAGTCAGTAAAGATGTAATTTATTTACAACAGTGCCACTTGATTTTCGTAGTATTTTCTGTCATAGTATCATTTTTCTAATTAAAAAAAAGGAATTGGAAAAGACAAACAAAATGCTTTATGACACAAGACCAGAAATAAGTGACTTTACCCGAGAGGCACCCTCACCAAATCCCTCAATAGAAGGCAGTAAGAAGGGGGCCTTTGCTCCATTAGGAATGCCACACTGTAGGGATGGATCTTGTGGGGACTGGTACCCATAAGGGAATGCAGAGGATGTGCCGCTGTTTAATGGATAAATGTTGTGTGGCATGGAACTCTTAGATTGGAATATCTGAAAATTTTCACAAGAGATTTAGAAAATTTATAGAAAAAAAAAACTCAAATGGAGTTGGCATTACATGCATAGAAGAAAGAAGATGTCATCACACACACTAACATTCTTTGACAGAAGAGCTTCCATGTTAAATTCCATCCTTGGATTCACAGTCGCTAACTTCATTGACAGGAACTGCAAAACAAATAGCGATTAAAAATTCAGAAAAATCACCTTGTTCAGCAATTATAATTGAGAATATGAACTACTCATTCAAGACTGCCAAATAATTTGGGTAGCCTTTTTTGACGAAAAATTCTGATAGGGAAGCATTTTCTGTCCTGAATTTACCTCAACCTGCCGCTGCAATGACTGCACATAGTTTATAATTTCATCTAGCATGACAGCTTTACCCGTCACCTGGTAAGATATTCGGACTCAATTTAGATTTTTTCTTTTACACACATTTCCAAACAGAATTTGAGGACAAATTGTTGTTTCGAAAAGAATCAAATATAGAATTTCCCGAGCACCTTGTTGCAGCCTGGCACAAGATCTTGCAGGAACTTCATTCGTTTGCTAATTTTCTCTCTTCTCACCTGCCCAAAAAAATATTTGCCAATACGACCACGTCAGCTCAATTCCAATAAGTTAATATAAATAATAAAGTTATAAGCCAATATAATAATAAAGTTATCTTTTTACGAACAAAAAAAAATTGGAGGTTATAGGTGAGAAAGTGACAAACTGTCCGTACTCTTTCAGCAAGACTATGGCTATCCGTAGCCTGACCCCTTCTGGCTCTGACATGGATGTAGTCCTTGAGAGGCTCTGAAGGCTTTTCGCTATCCTCTGTTTGTTTTTTATTGTCATTTCCAGTGGCTTCATCTGGTTTGCTTCTCTTGGAATTTGATCCCAATTCCTTCTCTGCTGCAACCTGAAGGAAGTCCAAACAGTTTCTTTAACTTCCCAGAGTTGACTCACGGAAACAAAGAGAATTAGAAATCTAAGAATTTTGCTACAAACTAACGTCATTATTGTTACCTTGGGAACTAATTTTCCTCGAGGAATTGATTTTCTTTTCTTGGGATTGGCATTACTTTGACATTCCACCCCAATCTCCCCACCTGGTATCTGCTTAGAAGCCGATGATTCCTCCTCCCTGGAGTCGCCAATTTCTCCATTTTCAGGAGTTGAAGGCCTCGTACTGAATTTCTTATCAGAACCTGAATTTCCATCCTGCAAGGACCCATCTTTGTTCTCTTCCACACCCAATGCAGATCCAACCACCTCGATGGACTTGTTGGATTCCACTCTGGGTGTCAATCTAGGAGGGAATTCAGATTCACCGAACCCAAATTTTCCATTTTGTCCACCAAAACTCCCACCATCAAAAAAGGAAAACCTTCCAGGAGCAGCCGAGAAAGGTGCTCTGATCTGGTGATCCATGATTGAGAGGAGGTTGAGCTTTGGAGGGGAATTCAAAGGGGCACTATATGCTGCAGCGTTAGAACTATTGTTGCGGCCAATGCAAGTCTCAAAGGGATCGCTCTGATCCAGTGAATTTTCCCAATTGGGATTGAAAAGGTAATTGGGAAGTTGCTGTGAGGGAGATTTCAGTTCATTGAATTGGATTTCCATTCCAAAACTTGAGCAATTAGTCCAAGTGGGCACCGTTGCCCTGTCCTCACCCAGAAAGAGGTTCTCCTTTTCTGTTTGAGAGAACTTGGAAAACATAGTTTGGAAGTTATGCAGAGAAAATAAATTTTCTTGGGAAAATCTCCGATCGGGTGTGCTTGTTGTGGAAGAAAGTGGAGAGAGAGGAGGAAAGTAGGAGTTAAAAATGAAGGGAATTGGAGAAGAAGCAACGAGGATAAAAATAGGAGGAGATGTCTCTTTCACCTTTTTTTTTTTCTCAAAAAATAAAAATAAAAAATACTGCACGTGTATGAAAATCCTTTTGTTGCTGAATAATTTTCTTTTGGGAAGCATATATGAATAATAATTTTTTTTTGGGAAGCATATATGAATAATAATTATGAGGTCGTTTAGAGGTTAAAAAATAAGAAAAAAATGTGAAATTTGTGGTAGTTTTTATATGTTTTGTTAGTTATATTTTTTTTGTGTGTTGGGTGGAACAAAGTATATTTTTTAGTATTTTTTTTTGTAACTTTTAGGTGTTTGGTAAACTTTTTATTGTAGCAAATTAAAAAGTGGTAATTTTTTGTGTGTTTGGTATGTTTTTTACTGTAACAAATCAAAAAAGTGATAATTTTTTGTTTTATTTTTTTATTGTAGCAAATAAAAAAGTAAAAAAAATTATGATTTTACCAAACGCATCCAAAGTTACAAAATGTAACTTTTGATACTATTTTACTAGTTTTTAAACCTCCAAACAGGTCTATATATTTAACTTTAGTACAAATAAAAGATAGTTTGAAATTCCAAGCTTATTTCATTAACCTATTGTTATAAAAGTCAGACACATATCAAATCCTTTACAAGAGATTAGAGTAAGAATTTATCCCAAAAAAAAAAAAAAACAAAAACAAAAATAAAATTAGTAAAAATAACATTTGTGGGCTAATAAAATTCAAAATAATATATTTATAAAAATATATTTTAATTATAATACTTTCATTACTGTATTATACTTATTTTACTTTTTATATATTTTTTAACCTAATAATATCTTTTAAAAAATCAAATAAAACCATTTAATTTATCGATTTCACGGAATATTTGGACAAGTTGTAATCTTACTTTTAAGAATGAAAATCGACTAATAATTTCACCCACATGCTATACGTGTCAAATCTTCCACATGGCGACAAGAGATTAGTCTTTAAAACATATATATTTTTTTTCATTCTTTTGTATCAAATTAAGTCTAAAAGTGTTTATCCAAATTTAAAAATATTTATTTATAAAGGATAATTTTGTCACTTCAAATTATACATAATAATTTATATAACAAATTAGGTTTTTGATTTGACACACACATATATATAATGATTAAGACTACCTTACTATTTGATTAATGACTGAGATTTTTTTTTATTTTTTTTATCTTTCGTGTCTTTAGGCACGGGGAAGTACTAGTAGTTAGATAAAAGGAATAGTTTTGTAAATTTACTAATTAAAAAAAATAAAATATAAGAGTCATTTATCGAGTGCAAATAAACTCACCTAGTCACCTTCTAATTTATCAATTAAATTGTATATACATAATAGTTTATTACACGTTTACCCGTGTTTATTTTTTATCTATTATAAATTTAAATATATTAAAAAATTAGCAATAATATTAAGAGATCAAGATAGTATTTATTAATTTGGTAATTAATAAAAAATATATTTTTTTCCACGATAGCATGAATCGCTGATATGAATTATTAAAAAATGAATAAATTGAAAGGAAGTTTTTTTTTTTTAATTATTCATTGTTTGAATGGCCTATTTACTGAGAAAAAATTAAAAAGAATTATAATTCATTATCTTATTATTAAGGTAAAAAATGAACAAAAAAAAGAATAAAATAAAAAATAAAAGTTAGTTTATTGAACAATACCTTCCATTTATTTATATGTTATAATTAATCCAATAGATACGTGTGTTTAAAATTTATTTATTTATTTTCTCTCTTTTTTGGGTAAATGTTATTTATTTTTTCTTTTCTTTTTTTTTATTTTTTCACCAAGTATAACGTTCGGAATACACCGTTACTTTTCAGGGTGAAAGCTAGGACCTGGAGACTGTATTTTGTTAACCTGTGACTCTGCGTTTAGAAATAAAAAGAAAGAAAGAAAGAAAGAAACGAAACTGCCGAAATCTTCTTCCTTCGCGGCCTGCTCCCTCGACGATACAGCTATGGCTCCCAAAGTTCTCATGGTGAGAAACCCAAATAAAATTTTTTCTGTTAGAAAAAATCCCATCACGGTGTCTTTTGTTTTGTTTTTGTTGGTTTCCATTTATTAATTATTGCTTAAATTGAATTCACAGGTTGCAGAGAAGCCCAGTATTGCCCTCTCCATTGCTTCTGTTCTATCTGGTGGCAAAGTATGAGAGCTCTTCTGCTTTTCTCGTTTTCTTTTTTATTTTTATTGCAGACCCTACTTTTTTTTTTTAATTTATTAATGCCTTTCTCTGACCCTTTGTAGTGGGTTTTTTGATTTTCTAATGAGTTTGGATGGTAATTGAATTGAATAGCTACTGGGTTTGAAATTTGAACATAGCTGAGGGAAAACCAGGGAATGGGTTTTCTTTCTCGTTTCCTCTTTGGGTACTGTGGAGAATCTTAATAGGAGGGATGTGAAGGAGGGGAATTATGCTTTCAAATTGGTGTTTTTGTGTTGAAATGTCAAAGAGACACTGTAAGTTCACTGCTACATTTTGATGTAAGTGGGGAGTAAGAATATTATTACCAAAGGGACATACAATGAAGGCTGAAGCTCAAAATATAATCCCAGTGGGAATATAAATGCATGTCTTAGATCTACCAACAAACCCTCTCTTCATGAGATACAAAAGGAACTAGGACTAGCAAAGAAAGACTCACACATCGCCTAGGGCACTTGCAGAAACATATGATCTGTACTATCCTCTCACGGCCTTGGAGACTAGGAATGCATCATCTAACATAACATTTCTACCTTCATCTTACTTTTGCTTTGGAAGATTTTTTTTTTTTTTAATTTTTCTCAAGATTCTTAGGCATGGCTACTTTGGTTGTCAAGGGCCTATCCGAGTGGGAGACACGTTTTCTATTTTCTCTAGCTTAGATTTTATTGTAATTGGCAACTTACTTTAGAAATCTCTTCTTCTTTAACATTGTTTTTTATTCTTTATTGTCGTCTAAGCTCATGTTTGGAAAGCTAGCAAATTTGATATGATGCATGCTAATTTTTGTTACTTATGCGTCCGGTTCTAGAGATGATGGATGTGATAATGAGTGAAGTACTAAGTAAACTAAGAGCGGAAACGGGGAAGGACGCTTTAGCTTAGGGAGTGAGTAAGACTCCAAAACATCTTTTGGAAGCTGATACAATATTCTTTGGAATAGATTGTTAAATTGGTCATGCAAATTATTGTTGGTCTACAAGAGACAGTTTTCCGTTATTTTTTACCCCAAATGGATAGCTTTTACTCAAACGGACGTGAATTTTTCGATTTTGTTTTTCGTACGGATGTGATTAACACGCTTAAAAGCTACAACTTCTAAAAAAATTAAATTTTGGTGAAAAAAAAATTCATACAAGACGAAAAAAAGTTACCAAAAAACTAGCAGTTTTTTTGTAACCAAACAAAGCATTATTTTGTTGTATAGGCACCAAAACCGCATGTGATGAAGCCGAAACACTACCTCTCATGGTACGCCATGCCAACAACCTCATAGTCAAAAGCAAAAGGTTAGGTCCCCATGCCCACGTGGATCTGTAGGTTTTTTTTTTTAATTATTGGTATGTACGTGGATCCGTGTGTAGTTGCCACTTGCCACTAATACAGAAGTAACAGAACTATGGATAGCGCAATGTGCATGTCCACATCATATCACACATCAAGGGTACCCTACGCACATCGTGTACTCCTAGTTGGTCTCATCACACTAGATTTCTCATGACTATATCTACAAACATTAAAGTCATCCTCCAAAATGCAGTTGGGAGAACACAACCTGGCCAAGAATCCTAACTCATCCCAGAGAAGGATTCTGTCTGTTGGAGAATTGGGCTATATATTCCATAGCATAACCATTCGTTGCAGTTGCTATACCTAATTACAATCTTGTACTTTAGTTGGCCGCGGCATGCACTTAGTTCTGGTACTTTAGTTGGCTGTGGCATGTACTTCACTGTTAACTTGACATTGTCAACTCTGGATAAATACTGTTTAAATTATAAATAAATAATTTCAATATATTTTTATTTTAGCTCATTATACGCGCTACTATGCTGGCCTCTGTGCATGTGTGCATGTGGTCGCCTGTATCTTTCATTTTTCTCTTTTTGATCAAATATTTTGAAACAGGAGTAGTCCTGGTTGGTTGACAACTTCTAGTAAATTTCTTGTTTTAGTATTACAAGTGTACATTATTTTTTGAAAGGTTATAGAGGCGGAAGCTTATGTTTGCATGCCTCTCCAGTTGCAGTTAAGCCCGTGCTAGCAGCATTTAAAATTTTGGGTGTACATGCATGGGTTTTATATTTATATCATCTACTTATTTTTTCAATGGAAAACTTTATTTTTGATTTCAACTTGTACTTCTATTTCTTTCAATGTTATATTTTTGGTGATGAATTTTAAAAGGTAACCATAACTTGAGGCATATTTGCCTGCAGATGTCAACACGCAGGGGCAGTACCGAGGTCCATGAATTTGATGGAATGTTTCTTGGATTTCATGCGTTTTATAAAGTGACATCGGTTATTGGGCATGTTTTCAGGTTTCTTTGTTTTTTGAGTTTATCAAATTTCGTAATTAAATTCCTTTCTGATTAATTGTAATGCTGAAAACGGTATTATTTAGTTTAAATTTATATGTATGCTACGTAGTTTTTCATAATTTAGTCCTTTTATTACCAGATAGTCTTCTTCTTCTTCTTCTTCTTCTTCCTTTTTTTTTTTTTTTGGGTGAATATTTTTGCAACTCTGTCATTGAAGTTGTTTGATTTCGTTACCCACTCCAGATGGGATTTTTGGTGCATTTATTCAAATATATTTGTTCTTATGTTGTTGACAACATTTTTCCTAAGTGATAAACTTGGAAAAGAAAACTCTCCTGAATACTTATTTGTCAACAATAGGGAGTCCTACATGTAGAACTTGCCGAGTCCTTTACAATGAAAACACCCTACAGCATGAAGACATGCTCGAATGAAGAAAATATATGTTTTGACAATTGATTATCGAAACTATCGTGGAAGTAGTTCTTAAATTATTATTTGTACTCTGGATTAAATTGAATAAAACAAATGAATATGTTAAGTAAAATGAATAACATATCCCTTTGTTTGGCTTCATTATTTTGATAAAGAACAACTGAGCTTAAGTTTCAGTTTGCAGTGGTTCAGAAATAATAAAATTGAATAAAAATGCTGATCACGTGTTTAAATCAGGTTGTTAATATGAGACAAATTGCTACTGCCCTAACTATTTCACCTACTTAAGTTTAAACACAGAGTTGAATTGGTATAATAATGGATGCATTACTTTCTGAGTGACATAATATTTATTTGTTGTAGTTCTGAACATGTATTTATTTATTTAATTTTTCTCCTTGCGAGATTCTAGTGTAGATTTTCCTGCAGGTTTTCAAGATTGGACAGTTACAGATCCTCTTGATCTTTTTCAAGCCCCGATTCTTAAGATGGAATCAAATCCAAAGGTGCAACTCTGTTACTGCTTCCTGCTCATGCAACTTCAGGCTTTTCTGCTTGTGTTTTATTTTCAAGTGCTGCGCAAGATAAAACACAATGATGCCTTCTACCTTGTCATGTAGAACTATAGCTTATGTGTGATGAATTGGACAAATTTTTATACACTAAAATGTATTTTTACATTTATTGAAAAATAATAATATTGCCAAGGATATACTTTTGCATGTGTCACAATTACTGCCGTGTGGTGTTTACTAATGCTAGGTTCTCTTCCAACTCTTTTAAGAAAATTCTGTTGTTTTAATTTAATTTTTCCTTTTTCAGAGTTAATTATGTTGCTAGGTTTTTAATGGTGAAGCTTTGGATGATTCTGTCTATTTTCTTATATTACCTTTGCAAGCATGCGTAGGAGTGTTCTGGGGCATAGAAGTGTGGGTGGTTTGGATGTTAGTTAATGTCCAATAGTTATACAAAATGTAAGAGTTTTTTTTTTTTTTTTGTGTATGTGTGTGTGTGTGTTTGCATTTATTTAAACTAAATAAAGAATTATTATTGGTAATTTTGGGGTTGTTTGAATGAACCCTTTGTCTGCTTTTTTGAGAGACGAAACTTCTTTGCTTTTGAACTTGTAATCATTTGGTAAGAAGTATCCCCTAGTTTGATCCCTGGTTGTTGCTATTAATAAACAAAGTGGGTTCTGTCTGCTTTTGTTGCAAATTATACTCTTCTGGGGAATGTTAGAATTGGGTAGAACTTTTGTTGCTTTTGAATTTGAGTTCTAATTCCCGCCATCTCTGATTTGTTGTTTTTGATTCCTTTTATGTTGTAAAGATATCTTTGCTGACTGTCTCCTGTAAATCAGGCTCATATTCCTAGGCATTTAAGCCAGGAAGCTCGTGGTTGTAATCATCTGGTATTATGGTTGGATTGTGATCGGGAAGGAGAAAATATATGTTTCGAAGGTACCACTTTTCACTCCTATGTTGTGATTCAGAGTACACAAAAGTTCACTGTCAAGTGTTGTTTTATTTTATTGTTTCCCCGTCCTTGAATCCGTAAGGAACAATACCACATTGAAACTGGTTGAATTAGTTTTAGCCATTGTTGAAATAATACTGCATTCGCCCCCTCCCACCCCCCCCCCCCCCCAAAAAAAAAATACTTTTACAAAGGGGCACGAAAACTCCACACTTTTTTCTATGGGAAACTAAATCATTTTCTTCCCACCAAAGGCTCATAAAAAGATCAACTTTAAAGAACCTGATTTGAAGCAATCCATCTCAATCCACCATCCTTCGTGCCCCTCTTCAGTTGCATACAAATTGGACAGAAGACTAGAGAAACTAGAAGTTCCCAATCTTGAAGTTTCTTCTAAGAGTAACCTCCCAAATCACCTTACGCCATGCACATGAAGATAATCCACTAATGCATCGTTATTTGCAGTTATTGCTTAAATCTCTAGATATACCACATCAGAAGACCTTTCCTCACGACAAGGCTACCTCAGAATCTAATAAAATCTTTCAAATCTGTTTATTCCTTTCCAATGACTCAAACCATGTGCCAGCATCACTTCCCGTGGTGGACCATCCCCCCAAGAGCAACTATACTTAATTGCAACCATTCATCTCCAAAACTTATCTCTTAAATCACCAAAGCCATCTGCAAAATAGTGCCTCAATGAAAATTTTGTGTTTGAAGTGCAATGCCACCCTCCTTAATCGGCTAACAGATTGTGTTTCAATCCACTAAATGATATTTAAATTTCTCCAATCTTTTAGCCAATGAAACCAGCACTTTAAACAGGGCCATGTAATAGGTTTGCATCCTAGCCAAAGTACTTTTAGTAAGAGTGATTCTTCCACCTATTGAAGGGAAACATCATAACATCTTTTTCATCTGGACAGTTTCTACCTGTACTTTTCTATTATTCATTTCTGCATTTTCTTAGCTGATAAGGTGTCCCCAAAGGCAATCCGAAATAAGTTGTTATTAAATTCAGAACTTTACATCCCATGATAAATGCCATGTCTTCCACGTTTTGAGCATCATGTGCTAAAATTAATTCCAATTTACTCAAATTCACTTTAAAACTAGAGACTACTTCTCATCTAAGATGACCCATCCAGTTGCGAAGGATTCTTAAACCAAAGCTTAATGCTATTCATAAAGTTGATAGTTATAGATAAGTGAAAGAAAATAAAGGATATAGAATGCATAAATAATATATTGAGCTCAAAATGACCTTCTACTAGCTTGACATATTATTTTTTTCAGAAAAGAATAGTCTTCTGCAAGTGATGAGCCCAAAAGGAGCATGTTGAGTGTAAAATAGTTGTCTTGTTTAGATTGTTCAAGAAAACAAGTTAGCCAAAACTATTGTGCAGTAACATCTAGTTTTAGGGCTAAAATTATTTATTTGTGGGTGAAAAAGTGGTGTAAATATCTTATCTTTTAGTTTGTGCTTGAATAAGTCATTTATTTGGTAGAATGCCTATAGATAATTAAATATGCATGTCTTGTAGTATTTTCTTGGAGGAGATTGTAAACCTCTCTTTCTAACAGCATATACATGCATCCTGTTAATGAATAGCTCACTTTCTAGTACATGACATATTGTGTTCTTGTTTTACTTAAATACTTTCTGATATATATTATTTTACTTAAATACTTTTTGATAAATATTGTTTTACTTAAAATTTTGGATCATACATATAACTAATGTTTACTTTTCCCATCCTAGCAGTGATGGGATGCCATTATTAATTGTTCAATCTATTTCTAGTTTCTTGAAAACTTGTAGTTAAGGAATGATTATGTACATGATAATACATGATAGATTAGCATAAGTGCTCATCCACATGTTTGTTACAATACTGTATACTAATCTATAGTTCTTTATAGTTATGCTGGTGTTTGGTAAAGATAATGGCCATTGCAAACTTTGTTATTTATTTGTATTTTTGTTTGTTTGTTTTTGTTTCAGTTATGGACTGTACCGGTTTTTTTGTTAATGAGGGTAAAAGAGTTCATCGTGCACGATTTTCTTCTGTTACTGAGAAAGACATTTTGAAGGCTATGGACAACCTTGTTGAACCCAACCAAGATGAGGCATTGGCTGTAGATGCGCGCCAAGAGATAGACTTGAAAGTTGGAGTTGCATTTACGCGTTTTCAGACTAGATTTTTCCAAGGAAAATATGGGAATCTTGATTCTAGAGTTATCTCGTTAGTTCTGACTTCTGTGTCCATGCCGCTTATGGTCTTTATAACTATTTTTGTTATGTGATGTTTTCTTTGTTTGTTTTGTTTTTTTTATTTTAATACACATCTATAACTCTCTCAAAAATCTCTTCTAATATTGCATTCATTTGACTAATTTTGACTAGGTGTCTGTATTTATTTCAAATCATTTAATTTTGTTTTCCATCTTATTGCCCATCACCCTATTTTGCTATGATTTTCTGTCCCCCGCTTCCTGAATTCATGCAATTGATGTTGGCAGTTTTACATTTTTTGCTACAATGCACTAGCCTGGCTGTGTTGCAACTTGCATTTGCCCCTCTATCTTATTTTCATGTATTGTATAGTTTGTCAACCATCCAGAGCACTGTGCTGTTGTGAATTATATCATTTGTAATGTCATGCATTTGTTTATCTGTATTTACAGGTCCTTTGCCATACTGTTTATAGTTGAGTTGTTATTGCCTATTCTTAAATTACAAAATTACTCAAAATTACCGGTTGGCATCATAAACTAAATTGGGTTTGAGATCAATTGTACATTGTCCTTTCCCTCTAAATCTCAAATTTCTTGTTTCATCCATGCATCCTATTTTATTTGATTTGGACCCCAATATTTTGGCATAGAAACATTGATAGTTTTTCTTTTTCTTATTCATATCAATGACCAATTGATACATCTCCCCCCTTTCCACATCTTATGGAATATGTCCTCCCTCTTTCCGCATCTATGGAATCATGGGTTATTTATTTATTTTTTGTTTCAGTTATGGACCTTGTCAAACGCCTACACTTGGATTTTGTGTACAACGCTACTTGCAAATTACTACATTCAAGCCGGAAAAGTTTTGGGCTTTGCATCCTATCATAATTCAAAATGGCTATGAACTTAAGCTAGAATGGGAACGCATGAAGTTGTTTGACAAAGATGTGAGGTTCTCTCTGCTTTACATTTTAGGACTATCTAATTTTAGCTTTCCTTCATATGCTTTTATCCATTGCAGGTTGCTGAGATGTTTCAGAAGTTGATAGTGGAGGATGGAGTGGTGGAAGTTATTAGTATATCAGAAAAACAAGAGTGCAAAAGTCGTCCATCTGGTCTCAATACAGTGAACCTTTTGAAGGTGAGTTCAAGTTGAGGTTTAGTATTATCATTACTTTTTCTTCATTTTTCACTTTTTCTAATTCCAATTATTGCAGTTGTCATTGAAAAAACCAAAGAAATAACAAGACTTTAGAGAAGAGACTAATTTTCCTTAATGTCTTTTTCATAATAATATTGATGATTTTAGTGATAAAAAAACATTTTTATGCTTCCATCAATTACATGTCATATTGCTGTAGAGCCCATGGCATGTGGAGGACCAGCTTGTAGTAGAGGTACAGAATGGAAATAAGACACTTTTTTTTTTTTTTTAAATGTGAACTACTTGCTCAATTGGCTGTATTTTTTATGAATTTTCTTAAATGGTTCCAAACAATGTCATGAAATTAGTAAAATTAAGTTCCTATATCTAATTACTGCTTTTGATAAATTAAATGTACTTTCTCAGGTCGCTTCAAGTGCATTGGGTCTTGGACCCCAATTGGCTATGCAACTAGCTGAACGGTTGTATACTCAAGGTTTTATCAGGTTTCCTTACTTTATCTTGATTATTTGTATAGTGGAGAAATTTCTTGGGTATGCATTTGTTAGTAAGGAATTCTATGTGTGGATAAATTTCTTTGTCAGATTAGTACATGTACTTTCTTTAGTGTTGCTTTTAACTGAATTTTATCTATCTCCATCAATATTATCAAAACTGTACCAGACTGAATCGGCTTAATGCTCTTGTTGATTTCCCAAGTGCAAGGATTCATCAGGTATGGTAACCTAGTAAAGTCTGGAGTCGTCCTCTGGGAAGAGCTAGGAAGCCTTTTGGTATCAGTTTTGTAAGGAAAGAAAACTTTGATATTTGGATTTGAAACTACGACTGTAAGAAAATCTAGATAATCTATGTAAAAGACCCCTTAGCCTATTGCTCACCATGTCAATTTGTAAATTATTAATGCATTTTTTAACTTAGTTGAGTCACAATGATTGTGTAAATTCAATCGGAAGGTTTGTCTATTTCAATGCCCAACTACTTGGAATTTCAATATTTTAAGAGTATAAAAATAGGGTTCTAAAATTCAGGGAATCTAAGTTTTTTTTGTGCCAAATCAGCTGTAATCTTCCAGTAAAACCCCACTGTTTGCTCCGATCCACCTCCAACTCCCCTCCATTGCTAGCTTTTGCAACTTTCAACACTCGCTTCCATAGCATCACATTGACTTGGTCTTTAAAATTGCCATCTTGATCGATTTAGCCTGAAATCTACAACATTAAACAAGAAAGGAATGTGTGAAATATCTATTCAAATCAAGTGAGTATTTCTAAAATTAACTGAAAATATATCAATATGACACCATGTATCATGCATTATTAGAGACTAATCATTCGAGGGGAACTAGAGGGTCTGGCAGTTTGGTTCAAGTATCGCATTGGTTGTCTGAAACACTAGTTGGCCATTTCAAAATGTATGTATTTCAAACAATTTGAAGTCAACAAGTGAAGAAATGAAACGATTTTAAGGGTATCTAACCACTGTTTGACATTATTGTCTTGTTTTTACTGTTTGTATACTATATATGGGAACTAACTATATAAATGAATAAAAATATTTAAATTTCTATGAATGACTAAACTAGTTGAACCAATAAATTGGTTAAAGTTCGACATTATTTTCTTGTTTTTACCGTTTGTCACACATACTATATATGGGAACCAACTATATAAATGAATAAAAGTATTTAAATTTTTATAAATGACTGAACTAGTTGAACCAATAGATCAGTAACCGACAATTTTTCCATTTTGAACTGCAACTCGGTTCTGTTTCTGATAAATATGGTCTCCATCCATTACAGGCAGACACTTAAATGTTCTTGGTATTCTTTCTCTGTCATTGTTATGCTTCTTTGAAACCATCCATTTTAATATATATATATATATATATATTAGAAGAGTGACAGTTTTAGCATCAAGGCCTGGCATTTTCTGAAATCTGAATGAGATCGGCATCTATCTTTTTTGTTTTTTTCTTTGGGTTTGATTCTTTTGCCCCAATTATCTGCTGCTGCTCAGATTTGTAAAGCTGATCTTCTGGTACTAGTCTGTTTTAACCTTGGATTTAATTGGAGCTCCCCTACGTCAGCCAGTTCTATCAACACTTTAACTGTTTTCCTCTTCTCTTAATTAAATTGCAATATGTTTTTCTACTAGATATAATCTCATACTTCCATTCTGGTACCTATTGTTGTTATGCTTTTTGATTTTATTTTCCTCGAGTTGGTTACACCTATTAGGATGTTGGAGCCTAATGGCGAATAATAGTTCCATGTTAAGAGTTTAACACTAACAGAAATAAGCTGGCTGGACTGAGTTATCAAAAAAAAAAAGGAAATAGGCAGTGTGACAGTGTTCTTACCATACAATACTTCCATGGCTAATGGGTATAGTCACATTTTGATGTCAGTTAATAACCCTTTCATTCATATTCCCTTCAAGGGGAAGATAACATCTTTGATATTTGAATCTATCTCATCATTTTCTAATGTCTGATTAAAAGAGCCGTAATAATCTTTATGAACCTGTGCCATTTACTATTCTGCAGGTAAGCCCTTGCAGGTTCAAGTTCCTCTTAGCCTAATGTTTTGTATTCCAAGTAACATTTATCTCTCTCATTGCCCTCTGAAAGATGCTTCATCTACTGACTGAAATTTGTGCATTGTTCTTCTAAGCTTTATTAGAAAAGCTAGTGAAACCTACATTTAGAACTCCGTGTTTTGTGTATATTAGCATATCATTAAGAAAAATTATCTGAAGGATTTGGATCTAATCTTAATAGACATATACTCATAATGTTCTTTTTCATAGATACTATAATTATTTAGAATAGTTTTCAACTTATTGACAAAAGCGTTCTTCGTGATTGCATATTTTGTTGATTATGAGCAGGATCTAAAGCAATATAAATATTTGATATCAAAAAGTTATACTGGAAAGAAAAAATATAATGTTTTAAGGTTTCTAGTTTTTGGAAATGTTTTCTTGTCTTTCAGCACAAGCTTTATGGAAGTGAAACCTGTAGCCTCAACTTCTTGGTTGATATGATTTTTCATGGTGAAATTGCATATGTCGTAATTATGACCAGGACAGACTGTAATATAGGGAACTCTGTGATGAGGAGCTGAAGTAATATAAATAAATTTAATTTGTGGAAAGCATTATTTGTTGATGTACTGACATCAAAACGTAATAGTGTTTCAATTCATTTCCTTCATATGTCCTTTTGTTTACCTTGGAATCTATTAACTGGAGGAATTTTTTGTACTCTTATCTGGGTGTTCTTCTAGCTATCCACGTACTGAGAGCACAGCATACCCTTCTTCATTTGACTTTAGAAGCAGTTCTTGGAGCTTTAGGAAATAATCCAGCATGGGGTATGTATATACAGACACTGCTAGCCTGATGGTTATGTTAAGCCACGGTCAGGGACAGATGCAGGCGATCACCCTCCCATTACTCCAATGCGTTCAGCTACAGAGGATATGCTAGGAACTGATGCTTGGAGACTGTACCAGTATGTCTGTCAACATTTTCTGGGAACTGTCTCTCATGACTGCAAATATTTAAGGTGAAAAGCTATATATTTCTTTCCTTATGTCTAATAGTTCTCCCCAGTTCATTTGACTTTATATATTCTTTACGTAATTAGCAGCCGAGCATGGTACATGGAGATTTTCCTTGATGATGTTGTTTCTTTATTTTATCTTATTTATTAAATCATGGGTGGTCTATTTATCAGACTGATCCTAAGTACTTTGATCGAGTATGGTTGACTTGAGGTGAGGCTAAAATGTTTATTTACATATATTAAATTATAGCTTTTTCTATATTTAGTGAAATATTCGACTTTTAAGATAAATTTATTATAAGAACTAATTTGGATGATTTCCAAATTTCCATTGATCAATATGTATAAATTTTAAATCTTACTAAAACTATTTAGAGAAACTATTATTCTGCTGAAAGATATTTTTAAAATTGACTGAAAGATATTTTTATCATGAGGCCAAAAAAGGTACTAGTAGTAACCTTTGACCATTTTTGAATTTTATTAAAAAAAATAAAAAAGAAAAAAAACGAATCAAGGGGATGCAGCCATGTCCAAAGACAAGATATTCAAAAGATAGCCAAAGCCCCATACACCTTGCACTTGCATATGATGAACAAAATCCAAAAACTGATTCAGAATAGGGCTAACTCCACTTGAGAGGAAACTACACAATATGGACAAAAAAGACTCTTTAATCTATACAACGGCTCTTCCATTCCTTGAAAATTCCTCTTGTTCCTCTATCTGCAAATGAGCATTAGACAAAAAGGGGCATTTGAGTCTGACCAATTGATGCACTGCCTTTTTTTTTTTGAAGAGGGGGGTGGGTGTTCTGATCAATGTACTGCCGAAGCTCTTGTATTCTCTCACTACATATTTAAGTTTCCAGTCACTGACATCATTTCTGTTTGAATAAGTGGCCATGGTCACTTACTTTTCTTGGTGCCATGGTTTCTCAGTGTTTTAGATAATTCTAGTGCTTGATTCTCTTGGAACAATAATATTAAGAGTTCCTATTTATACTTCACATAATAAAAATAATATAATTCCATATTTCCTTTTGTTCTCTTTGCTTTTTTTTTTTTTAATTTTTTAAAGAATGATTAAAAAATATTATAATTCCATATTTCCTTTTGTTCTCTTTACTATTTTTTTTTTTTTAATTTTTAAAGAATGATTTGGATTATGTACTATCATTAGGAGCTGATTTGTTCCATGGAATGCACTTTCTGATATCTGCTTCAGGAAGAAGATTGAATTTTCTGTTGGTGGAGAACTCTTCCATTGTGTTGGGCAGAATGTTACAGTCAAGGGGTATACATCTATCATGCCATGGTTGGCACCAAATGAAAAAAACCTTCCTCAATTTACAAAAGGGGAGAGAATAGAAATTTCAAGGGTTGAGCTATATGAGGTATTGAGTTAAATTTTTGAAATTTGCTTGTGGCTTATTTGGAACTTTGACCATGGTCTTTGAATTTGATTCTAGTAAATTTAGGAAGTTTCTACCCCTGCTAGAGTTTACTGTGCCCAATAGTAAAATAGAATTTTGGTTGTGCCAAATAGTAAAATAGGATCAACATAGAGGACCCAAAATTTCTGGGAAATGACTTTTTTTAGTAGATACATTTTGTTAAAGTTTTCTGTTTTATTAGATAGAATTTTTATGTAATTTTTGCCCCTAGTAATTTTCACACTATTAATGTTAATCACCTTTTCACCTAGAAGTTTAAGCTGTTAGAGAGGGGTCAACTTTAGTAACACTCCCCCATACATGTGGCCGGGCTTACTTTTTTCAAAAGGGCCAAACATATGGCACTATTGACTTTTTTGGGATAATAGTAAGGTTTCAACTTAGAATCTTTGTCTACTTTGATAACTTTTAAAGTGTTAACTATCATCTCACCTAAAAACTTAAGATGCTAGTGAAGGGATAACTTTATCATATATATTGATTTATTTTCTTTCAACATGTCCCCTTGGTATTATGTAATAAGGTAACTTGGCAACATATTTTGCTTTCACATACATGATCTTGCAATTTGAAACTATATTCCATGTGACAATCTTTTTAAATGAATTTTAATAGTAAATAATGGGTCTAATCACTAGATTTGAGCACAAATGTTTCGTACTAAAATTGGTAATATGCATGTTGCACAAAAAACTATTTACTTGTAAATGTTTGTTCTTCAATGAATACACTCAAATATATACATATTACTGATGAATCCAAAAGGGCATGGTACTGGTATGTATGGTTCCACAAAGACAAAAAAGCCCAATCAGTTAATTTATCCCCCCCCCCCCCCAAAAAAAAAAACCCACCCACTTGTACTGGATTCATAACTATGCACTTGATGTTCTACAAAATATCAGAGCTTCTGCAACTAAACAATATAGATATATATTCTTATAAATCATGTTTTATTAATTGGTAGGATCTGATGTCTATAAGTTTTTAACTAATCATATTATTTATTATATGTACCAATAATCATAATTCCAGGCTTGAAATACATTGTGCATGGAAATACTGATCACTGACTGCTAAGGGCTTTGTATCCTTTTTTTGCCTTTCTTTCTTCATCAGGTTTGACTTTGTAGTGAAGCTGATGGGCTCTCTCCCATCAAAAGTTGTCAAAGTATTACACAAAGTGACTAGTGGCTATATCTTCAAGCCCTCTTTCCTAGCATTTCTTGTTTTTTCTGACCATTTCTGCGGCTCCAATGTCACCCAACAACAGCACTTCTGTTTCTGTTCCGCTCTTCATGCTGAAGAAATGTATGGATGGGTTGTACATGATCTAACAACCAACATAATTTTTATATATCTGAAATATCATGCCTATAGAATCTGTTGTTGATAATGTGCTAAATAGATCAGAATTAGTGATAAGTAATGAAGGTATTTTCCTGAACTTTGAGTTATAAAATACATCCCATTCTAGCACTTGATAGGTCAAGCCAAACACCTCTTCCTAGAGCATTCCTCCTTTTGGAACCAAGTCATTAATGGAATACTAGTCGTCTTGCATGTCTGGTTTATTCTGCCTAGCCATTGCGTTAGCTGTTGTTGAGGAATGAATCAAATTACAACCGTGCCCATTTTTTCCACTCATTTACTAAATGCAGCTTCTGGGATTGATTGTTCTAACATTTTTATTACCAAATATAAAATGGAAAATAATGGGGTAGCTGTTCAGTTATTTCCACACTATGCAATTAGATAATTGAGATATAATTTTCAGGGGAATACTACACCCCCAGATTATCTTAGTGAGAGCGATCTCATCTCTCTGATGGAGAAGAATGGAATAGGGACGGATGCATCCATTCCTGTTCATATCAACAATATCTGCGAAAGGAATTATGTTCAGGTTTGTATGAGCAACTTACTGCCTTTTGGTTTTGTGCCATTTGGTTTGTCTGTGTGCTTTCCTATTTCTAGTGGTGACCGTGATTTTAGCATACACCTTGCCTTCAAACTGCAGGTAAAGGATGGAAGGAGGCTGGTTCCAACAACTTTAGGTGTCAGCCTAATAAGGGGCTATCAGTGTATTGATCCAGATCTCTGTTTACCTGACATTCGGAGTTTCATTGAGCAACAGATCACACTTGTTGCCAAGGGTCAAGCTGATCATTCTCTTGTTGTGCAGCATGTACTACAACAATTTATGAGGAAGTTCAGTTACTTTGTTAAGCAGGTGATAATATCTAATCCCTTGGTTCTTGCACTAAGTCAACCTCTTTGCTTCGTATATTCTTTAACCTTTCAAAAGTATGGATTGGAAGAGTTGTACAGTTCACATGTTCTGAGGATACTATGCATCTATCAGTTTGAGGAATCCAGAGTTACATGGTTTAGTATGCCTCGTATACCTGGTCAGTGGATGACCTTCGGACTTCCTTACAACTATTTTAGCGTCTCTCTTTACTATTGTTGTTATAATTATTATCTACTTCCATGTCCGATTTTTCTTCTTCAATTGTATGCTTTGAAGGGTGGGGGTGGGGGGAGGCAACCTCCAAGTCCAGTGTTTTTTATGCGAAAGCGGTCTATAATGCCTTAATAGGAAATAGGGAAGCGGATTTTCTCTACAAAGTTTTATGGAATCTTAGAGTGCCTTCAAATGTGGCTTTTCTTTTATGGTGCTTGATGCATGATGAAACGCTCACTATTGATAATTTCATCACCAGAAGATGGATTGTTCTTAGCTGGTGTTGCCTCCATAAGGATGGCGAATCTATTGATTATTTATTTGCATACTGTCCTTGAACCAAAGAATTATAAGAGCTAGCATTGTCACATTTTGATATGATCTGTGCATTTCATAAGGGAGCAAAGCATGTTTTCGAGTCCTGGTTGGGTGTAAATTTTCAAAAAAGAGGAAGATACTGTAGAAAAATTATTACTTTTTGTTTCATTGATTGATTTGGGAGCAAAATAGAAGAAGTTTTCAAGGAATTGAATTACCTTTGTATAGAGGATTAAAAGTATTTTTTGTCTATATGTTGTAAGTGGTTATCCGGGGGTATTGATCTGGATTTAAATTATTTTTTTAGCTTTGTCGAGCTTTCGGAAGATTTATATCAAGATATGGTTTTTGATAGAATATAGGGGTGCCGTGTGATCCATGTAGCTGATCCCACCTAGTGGGATAAGGCTTATGTTGTTGTTGTTGTTGTCGAGCTTTTGGAAGTGTAATTCTAGCGGGGGCTTTTTTCTTGTTTTTGGGGTTGCATCCCTTAATGCCTTTTTAATATGTTATTTACTTATCTATATATGTAAATTCATTTGTAATATAAAAAATTAATAAAAAGGTTACAATTTCATTAATATATATATAGATAAAACTATATCACAATTTTCATATATATAGATAAAACTATGTATTTATTTATTACCATGTCCTTGCTGTATTGTGTCTTAATTTTTTTGTGAAAATTCTGTACGCATGTGCATAATCATATCATATAATATTCATGGTTGTGCCTGTATCCATGCATCTTAGCTTTTACATATACTGGAATTTGATATTGACTTTCGGCCAATGTCATATGCATATAACGGCTTCGATAACCTGTTAGGCAAAGTGTGAACAGAAGTGTCCACCATTATGTCCATTTTTCTTCGCAGTGTTATGAGCTTATTCCATTGTGAAACAGAACACCAGATTAGTGCTATGGTTAAGGTAAGGAATGGTGTTAACCATTTGGGGCCCAAGCCTGCAGGTTACGGGGGTTCAATTTCACTTCTTAATTTGAGATAAAAGGATAAAAGATTGATGCTTGCATGGTTTTACCATCTCTTGACCTTTTAGCTCCAATGCAATTAAAGCTTTCAAAATATATTATTCTTCTTTATTTGGTGCAGATTGACAACATGGATGCATTGTTCGAAGCACAATTTTCTCCACTTTCAGATTCTGGACGTTTGCTTAGCAAATGCGGGAAATGCCTACGTTACATGAAGTACATCTCTCCCCAGCCCTCACGACTATACTGTGGTACATGTGAGGAAGTTTATTATGTTCCTCAGAAGGGTGCAATCAAGGTAATATGAATTGTTTCAGATTCTTCATGTCCCTTTTATATGTTGTGCTTATATACTTCTTTTTTTGTTTTTTTTCTATAGTTTTACGATGGGTTGATAATTAAGAAAATACATTTTCCAGCTGTACAAAGAGCTTACCTGCCCCTTGGACAACTTTGAGCTTCTGTTATTCTCCTTGCCTGGTCCGGAAGGCAAGACATTCCCTTTCTGCCCCTATTGCTACAATAGTCCTCCATTTGAAGGTATAGACACGCTCTTTGGTGCTTCTAGAACCGGTGGTTCGGGCAAGTTGGGAAAGGGAGCTGGGATGCCGTGTTTCCTCTGTCCGCACCCTACTTGCCAGCATTCTATGGTAGCCCAAGGTGTTTGTACCTGCCCAGAATGCGGTGGGACGCTAGTCCTTGACCCGGTTAGCGCTCCTAAATGGAGGCTTTACTGCAACATGTGCAATTGCCTCGTTTTCCTTCCCGAAGGCGCGCATCGAATTTCCACGACGAGAGACCGCTGTCCCGAATGTGATTCCACGATCCTTGAAGTTGACTTTAATAAGAAAACGACACCGTTGAAGGACGGAGCCACACTGCACGCTGGCTGCATTCTTTGCGACGAATTGTTGCATTCGCTAGTGGAGATGAAGCACGGAAGATCGTTTTACAGGCGCATGGGCGGCAGAGGGAGGGGGAGGGGAAGAGGAAGATCGAGGGGGGTCGGGACGAGGTGGTAGAAAACCAGAGGACCCTAGAATGAGTTTTAGAGGCTTCTGATTGTGCTTTACTGGTACTCTCTCTAGTGTGTAATTCAAGGGCGGCATTATAAATGTGCTATTCAAAAATTCATATATAGCCGTGTCAAAATTTAAATTTATCCGTTTTGTTGTGTGTCTTGGTGGCCCCAAGTTTATTGAGCTATTTTGTCAGAGTTTCTTTGAGAGAATTTTCTAACCCGGGTATTCTCTGCCTTCCCACCTGTGAATTTTGGGTGCAGGTACTATATATTTTTGTCGAGGTTTCTTCTAGTTTTCCCGGGGGAACCGTGACTATGTATGCGTATATGGTATGACGTGTAAAACACAGCTAAACCAACTGCTTTTTATATGTAATACAATTTTCCCTTTAACATTCCAGATGTTTATGTTGTCCAAGGCTCTTTTTAGTTAGTACTGCTTGCAAGTGAGATTCTATGCTCATCTCCATATATTTTACAAGTCGAAATGGACTTGAAAAACTGTCCGCAGCCAGTGAATTAGAGGAAATGCTGAGACTGAAAATTGTAACTTGTCGTCTAAACGTCTCTCTCTCTCTCTCTCTCTCTCTCTCTCTCTCTCTCTCTCTCTATATATATATATATATATATATGTATATATATATATTAGAGAAGAGGATGAGTTTAAAAAATTAATGTAAATGATCGGCCAAGTCCTCATCCGGTCAGAAGCAAATTATCCACGCCGAAATTAGGCCGTTAGAAAATTCACCAAAAATGAATCTCTAACAGGTTGGCCCTCAAAAAATGAATCTATTAACAGGTTGGATCTACTGCTCGTCATGTCTCCACTGACCGGCTAGTCTTAAGGGGGCCCACCCTCTAGTTTAATAAGCTTGATTATATACAAATATATATATATTGTCGTTTTACATGTAAGCCACGCGAATTAGTGCTCAGCTGACCAATTAATAGCATTAATTATTGAATATTAGATAGATTGAAGGCTGCTTAGGGGTTTGCTTCTATAACGTTCAAAAATGTGTACATATTATCTCAGTTATGAACATCAATACTGGCTTACGACTTGTTTGACAAATTAGGCAATGGTGGAGTCCAACCTTTTCCACAATCAACCAAAGTGATATTGAAAGACTATTTGGTTAAAATTTCACAAGCAAATTTTTTAAATAGTTTATTTTATTTGTTTTATGACTTTTCAGTTAGAATTGATTTTTTTTTAAAAATTTGAGTTGTTAATTAACCTTTTTATAAGAAAAAATATCAAGAAAATACTTAAAAATAAAAATCTACTATAAGAAAGATGCTTAAAAAAAAAAAAACTTTTGTTTTTGTTTTTTTTTTTTTTTTTGGTAAATAAACTTTTGTTTAAATAATTAATGGAAATGAACCGTAAATGGTTACTAATAAAATAGTAAAAAGTATTAATTATACTTCTGTTTTTTCTTTTTTTTTTAATCCAAAAATGAATGATCTCTTTAAATTTAAATGTCAACACATAACTCGTAATTTGGATTAAAATGCAAAATAGATAAAATCCATTAAATTTAACTAAATCTACACGTCACGAGCCAAAATTTGTTGGAAAAAAAAATTTAGATAAAAATTAATAGAAAAAAGTACAATTTGAAACATTATTTAGGGTGTGTTTAAAGTAATAAAAAGTGAGATAAATTATGATTTGGGGAAATTTTTTACGTTTGGTGCACACATCTCAAACTGTATTTTTTGGAGATGAATAGTAAAATTCTCGTTCCAATTGATTAGATTTTTATTTGAACGGATTCAAAATTTTGTATCAGTTCACATACCAAACCGGACTCGAAACATCACTGTTTCACACTGTTCGTTCTTCTCGTGCTCAAATTGAAAGGTATTTCTTCGGATTTTCTTTCATTTGCACTTTCTATTTTCATTTTCTGTCGTTAAAAGCTCGTATTGGCCATGGTGGGTCTTAGGTTTTTACATTTCTCTACTTCTCCTTCCAATGTAAGCGTGAATGGGTTGAGAACGTTTGTTTTCTTTCTTTTTGCAAGTTTATTGGTAGCCCGTGTGTTGGGATGAAGAGAAAAAATACCTTTCATTGGTTGCATTCCATAGATCTAGCGCCTCTGCGGTTCGAATCCCAAATATGCTCAGTGAACCATTCCAACAGGACTGCGCAGGCTGTTGAACAAAGTCAAGAAGTGGGCTGACGTCGAAATGATTTCTATAATCTATTTGGACAAAAGTTGACTATGCGAAACCGTTAGAATAGTTTCTACAATCCGTTGAAATAGCTTCTACGACCCAAAAAAATAGTCACATTGGGTAACTTGAAAGTCCATGGTGAGAATGACAAAAAAAATTTTGTTATTTGATTAACTAAATTCCAGTTATCAATTTTTTTTTAAGAAAGTATTGAACTTTATTCGAACTTTGAAAAAGATAAAAATGTATAAAAACGTAATAGAAATTTTCAAAGATTTTATCAAAGTTTGGTGCACCAAACAAGCCCTTAATTTTTTTTTTTTTTTTTGAAAAGAGTTAATGCAAAATTCGTAGCCAGATTTATATCTATTTTTTAAATAATTTTATTATACAATCACGCATGAACATCCATAACACATAAAAGGCACAAATCTCATTAAAAGGCACAAACCTCATTAAAAAAAATAATTATTTTTGAAATAAGCCGAGTCAACAAACTCGCCGTCCCTTGACTCAATTAACTGGATCCTGCAAACTAATCAGTACTTACAAGCCAAGAAAACGCGTGACACATGAACTTCAAATTTATCCAAACGCGGTTCCTATATCAATGAGCAAATCTTATTGCATTTTACTATTATTATTATTGTCTTAGCCCTTAAATCAAGGCACTTATGCTGCTAAAATATTTTGTTAGCAGTTGACAAAGATGTGCTCCCACGTTGATCAAATGATTTACATGTCAACAATTGTAAATGATCATGACGATAATAACACATCTCCTATAATTAGCTCTTTTTTTGCATGTGTGGGTGTGGGGGGCCGTACGCCAACTCCCCCACATGCCATGATTAGGAATTATAACTCTAAAGGAAGGGTTATTAAAGCTATTGACAATGGCATTGCACTACCATGTCTCTGTACTATTATTTAATTTGTTGAAAGTTTTGATTAATTTTTCAATTAAGTATTTGTCACATATTAGTCAGTGATTGAATGCCCGTCACCTTCACTTTTCCTTTGTCCCTTCACAAACCCATGTTTCAAACAAAATCTAATAGAATTTGAATGGATTCCGAAATGGAATTTAATATCTATATATATATATATATATAGAATACCCGTTATTTATTATCCGTGTATCTGTTTATAATTATAAAGTATTCACTAAATACTTATTTAAAATAATATATTTTTTTTTATACAATTATAATTTTCTTCCTAAAATAAAAGTAGTAAAAACCTTAGGCCTATGCCTATTCATATTTATGGTATTTTCTATGATTTCGGCTTCCGCCCTTACGTGAAATCTATCAGAACTTGCCTTGGTTGACAATGACTTTGATTGTGAATTGCTGTCACCTAGTTCACATTTTGAAATTATGTCTAAACAATTGAATGTATTAGCAGTAATTAAACCCCACAAACAGAAGTCCCGGGAGACAAAGGGCACTTCATGAATAACCCTCTGCATGGTCTCACCTCCCTGTATCTGCTGTCTCATCCCATGTGAGGATGACTTTAAACTAATACCCACCGCCAAATTCTTCACAAATAGATATATATGAGCTCATATGGAAATGTTTTAAATAACGAACAAAACCTGGTTTCTCACTCTTTGCCAGCTTAGTTCCAGACTATTTCTTTAGTTTTAAACTTTGGTCCCACAATAGTGTCACTAAACCTTGCTGGCACTCGCAAAATCAAATCCTTGGTTCTTCCAGCTTCACATAGCCTGGAAAATCTAGCAAACACGTGCATAAGAAATATACAAGAAGTAGTTGGAACGAAGCAAAGAAATAATGTTCCTTCTAATAATGGCAATAATGAAAGAATGTTGATACAAATCTTTAATTCTTTGTCCGTTCTTTGATCATTTTTCTTTACAAATTTCAGCACCACATGTTTTTCACCCCAATTGACACCAAAAAGAACAGTTAGCTCCAAAGAATCCAAACATATAAACAACCACATCTCTATTGTGCCAGCTCTTCTCACAATAGAGATCAAAAGAAAAGCATACAAAAGTGTACATACATGATACAGGTAAAAAGGAAAATTAAAATAATAATAACAATGATAATAGTAAATTTCGGAAAAACAATAATATTTTTGGGATAACTACACTTTACCCCATTATGATTTGGACTAAAAATACATTACTCTCTTCTAATTTAAAAGTCGACACATATCCCCGTCGTGATTTAAACTAAAGTGCAAAATTGTCCAAAAATATGAAATTCAACTAGATTTTTGTTGGACTAGCCATATAAATTCATATATGATCATCCAAAAAATATTGTTTAGAAAAAAAGATGTAAATTGTGTCTCTTTAAAAAATGAAATAATGTTTCACGTAAACATGGGTAAATCCTTTTCCCTCAATCAATTTTCACTCATTGTGAGGCACAAATCCAGTTTAATTTAACAAATTAGTTAGTTTTTGCACTCTAGTCCAAATTACGAGAAGGCTATTTGTTAACTTTTAAACTAGGTAGGAGTCATGTGTTTATAAGTCAAACCCCAATAAGGTAAAGTATGATTACCCCTAGTATTTTTTAGTACCCAGAGGATGGATCAGCATGGAAACTTGCCTTTTTTTTCTGCCATCTCTTCTTCTTTCAAATCGTTGCACTACCCACTTCGTTTTGGAAGTGTTTTAATCTAGATTTTCTGTCATCGGCAGTCCATTGAATCAAATGTGTCTGCAAATTCTGAAGGCTTAGAGGGCATGCTTGATTGGGTTTGGCTGTAGGAAAGATCATTAAACATCCTCGAAGTACCTTCATCAGCTTGCCATCTTTGAAGAGCCTGGGGAAGACTCATGTTAATGCCATATCCTTCTTCATCCTCGTGGGAAGAAGGTTTCCACTGCTCCACAAGAGGACCTAATACATTAACTGCGTGGCCCATATCTGGTCTTTGAAATGGTTCACGAGCAGTACAGTGACCTGCCAGCTTCAAGACCATGCAAATGCTTTCAAAAGTCTCATCATCGGGTCAAGGGTTTGGTCAATAGCCTTCCGAATGTTTTCTTGGTTGATTAAAACCCTACGGAGCCATGTGACTAAATGAGACCTCTCATCTGGCACAGTCTCGTCTAGGGCTTTTCTTCCTGTGATGATCTCCATCAAAACCACTCCAAATGCATACACATCCACTTTTGTAGTCACTCTCCCTGTAGCTGTTAGCAAACAAAATAGATTTCGTAAATTGCAAGCTCAATTAAATGTTGAAACCAAGTGGTTTTCCAATAAATTGAAAGAACGGAGAGAAAAAAAAGGCATAAGCAAACAAGAGGAATTGCTCAGGTGATATCATCCAAGTTATCAATCTGAGCAATCAAACAAGAGAATAAAGGCATTTCAATTCAGTTTGATAGTATACAGAATGTGAAAAACTGTCTCAAGGAAACAACAATGCTGAAAGAAAATAAGCATTTGGTTATAGTCCTACAAAATCTTAATTCCACAATCCCGATCCACGTCCAGCGTAGGACAAAACAGCAATAGAAATTCCAGGCAATCAAGGCATTAATTCATCAAAGGCACAGCCATACCTAGATCAGTTGATGCATTCAACCATAAAGGAATAACTAAACATGTAGTTTTTGATTGACCGGTTAACATTTTAGTCCTATGAAATATTCAATTTAAATTTCTACAACGGAATTGAAATAGAAAAGAAGAACATTGTATTTACCAGCATACTCAGGTGCAAGGTACCCAAATGTTCCCGCCAACCGCGTCTCAAGAGAATACTTGCCATCTGGCGCATTCTTTACCAAACCGAAATCTGCAACCTTGGCTCTCATGTCATTTCCGAGAAGTATATTAGAAGGTTTCAAATCTCTATGAATGAAACTCTGCTGTGCTAAGCTGTGTAGATACTCAACCCCTCTAGCCATGTCCAAAGCAATGGTCACCCTCTGCTTCCAAGTAAGAGGAGAGTACCCAAGTTCACGCCACTCAAACAAATGCTGAGCCAAAGTCCCCCGTGGCATATACTCGTACACCAAAAGCCTTTCATTACCATTAACACAGTAGCCCAAAAGCGTAACCAAATGCCTATGTCTAACCTTAGTCAACACCGCAATTTCGGCTTGAAATTCTTTCATCCCTTTGGTCCCCATTGCCCCGGATTCCATCCTCTTCACGGCAATCTCAGTCCCATCACGCAATTCCCCTCGGTAAACAACTCCAAATCCTCCTCTTCCTAGTACATTTTCTTTGCTGAAATTGTCCGTCGCCTCTCGGAGTACTTGGATCGAAATCGCGACATTCCCACCTTCAAAGATGGGAATGTCACCATGATCACCACTGCTCTGACTCTGTAATTCACTTGGGACTCCACCACACCTGTTCACACCACTGGATACCACAGTCTTACCCATTTCCCAATCTTTTTCAGAACCCTCCACCCTCCCAAACCTCTGAAGGCGTTTTCCTCACATAGCATTTATACGACACAAATAGTACTACCCCAACAAAGACAACAACAGCAACCACAACACCAGCAATCACACCTGAAGAAACTGAAGACCCATTGGACGTCCCAGTTGAAGTTCCTCCCGGAGTGTCCGGATCCGATCCAGACTTCGGCGTTCCACCACTTCCTGCGGTCGTGTTTTTCCCAAGCAACGGATTACCGGAGGAACTGAACCTCACGGTGGTTGTAAAAATTGGTACCAACCCACTAAGATTGTTGTTCGACACATCAAGAGTCTGAAGCTGAGGCAGAGTAGTCAAGCTCGCCGGAATCGACCCGGTGAGATTGTTGTCGTTCAAAAGCAAACTCCGCAGCTTCGTTAGATTGGCAAAAGCCGGCGAAATCGTGCCGAAGAATCGCTGCTTGGCGAAATTGACAATTGTGACATTGCCCTGAGGATCGCAGGTAATGAATGTCCATCCTGAACAAGGGTCATTGCCTTTCCAAGACTGAGCCAGATTCGCCGGATACCCAATAGCCCCCGCAACCGCGAGAAGCGCAGTGACTTGGGGATCACAAGGACCGGGAGTGCTCTTGCAGAAGCTATTTGTTGTCCCAACGGTGCCCGTCACTCCGGGACGGAACTCCGGCATCGGACCCTGCAACTGGTTGTTCTGCAAAGAGACGTTAACGAGCATGGGGAGAGATGTCAGTGATGGAGGTAGAACTCCGGTGAAATGGTTGTCTCGGAGCTGTAAATCGAAGAGGTTTGTGCAGTTGGAGAGGTCCGGGATCGGTCCCGTGAAGGAATTCGCCTGAAGCCAGACTTGCCTGAGCTGCGTCATCGACGACAGGACTTCAACAGTCCCAGACAAGCCTTGTTTCTGATTGTTGAGCCAGAGATTGGTGATCTCCGACCCCCCGAACGTCTTCGGCAATGGGCCGGTGAGGTTGTTGTAAGAGAGTCGGAGGTTTTGCAGGTTGGGGAAGGAACCGAAGAAGTCCGGGATCGAACCCACGATGCTGCTATTGCTAGCGGAGAATGTTCCCAAGCTACTTGACTGGGTGAGATCGGCGGGGATAGTCCACTTTCCGAGATTGCCATTGTCGTTGAGGCTGAAAATCTGCAGATTGGTGAGGCCGGAGAAGAAGTCCGACGGGATGGAAGTGAAATCGTTGCCGTCGAGATAGACTTCTTGAAGGGAGGCGAGGTTGGAAAGGGAAGGTAGGTCGCCGGAGAGGCGATTCCGCTGGAGGGAAAGTGTCTTGAGCTGGGAAAGCTGGTTCAGATCGGAGGGGAGTGTGCCGGAGAGTGACTGAGAAGCGAGATTAATGGAGGCTACCCTGCTGGAGCTGTCGCAGTTAACGCCTTTCCAGGAGCAAGGATCGGTGCTGGTCCAGCCAGAGGGAGTCGGAGAGAGAGTGGCGGCTAGTTTGGTCATCACCCTGGCGTCGTCGGCGGAGGAGAGGGAGAAGACGGCGAGGACAGCACAGAGAAAAAGAAAGGCATTTTGGGATGCCATTGCCGTTCTGTTCGGTTACTTTCTTGGCCGCGTTGTCGGGAAAATAATAAGAACTCACAGAGATCGAGGCTTGAACTTTGTTGGATCCTGATGGATGTGCTCTTAGAGCTGGCCGCGAATGCAAAACTTTTGTTTATTTTTTATTTTCAGAAAAAGAGGGATACTACCATTTATAAGAACCAATTTTAATAATTTTTGGCCAAAAGTATTGATTCTCACGAAGTAAGTAATAATTTTTAATGACCTATTATAATTTTTGGATTTCTGTTAAAATTTTAACAATTTTTGATAATTTTTAATAATTTTTATATATTTTAATTAAAAAAATTATGACACTAAAAAAAATAATAAAAATAATAATTTATCAAATATTAAAAATAAAAAATCAGTAGTTAGTTTTTTTTTTTTTTTTTCGCTAAACTTGTGCCTCCAAGTCCCCATAGTAGTATTGAGCGATGCAAAAAAACGGTGTCATATATATTTTTTAAATAAATTATAAAATCTTTTAATAAATCTATATAATTTTTATAAAATAAATATTCAGATATTTTTTATATTTATATTTTTATTTATATCAATATTAGTGAGCAGATAGAATTGATCAAATTCAAACTGAATTTGAAAAAAAAATTTAATTTTTTGTAGTCAGTTACTAGCTAACTAATAGGTAACTTTTTAACTTTTATTAATTTAATGTTTTTACCCTTTAGGACTCGATTGGATGGTGCTAAAATTTTAAGGGGATAAGTTTTAGAGGGGGTATTATTTTTAGAGAGTTGGCCCACATTAATGTAATATTTATGGAGGGGGATAATTTTTGACTTGATTTAGATATTTTATAAATGAGAGGGGGTGAATGATGAAAAAATCAATCAAATTACTCTTTTGCCCTTATGGTGTCCCAAACTTGGTTATCCATTAAATTAAATATTAAATTACAAAACCCACTCTATTTAATTATTTTTTGACAATTTGAAGTTATATTATTTATTTCATTGAAAAATTAATTTTTTATAACTTTATTTAAAGAACTTTTTTTTAAATATGTACTTTTTAATGGTTGGTTATTATTCAAAATTTTTTTAATTATATTTATTTTGACTTGTTGGTCTATCTATTATTTTTTACTAGCATTATATTTATTTTGATCAAATTAATAATATTGTTAATGAGCGATAAAAAGATAAAAAATAAGAGGTTTAGAGGGGGATAATTTTTGGCTAGCCCCAAGAGTGCCCAAAAATTATCCCCCAAGGGAGGCAAAACGGAGGGGGGGAGGGAAAGCTAAGAGCGGGAAAGAGGAGGGGATAAAATGCCATCCAAACAGTGATAAAAGTGTGGGACCCACACTTATGAGGGGGTAAAAGTTTTGGAGGGGGCCTTTCTTTCATCCAATCGGCTCCTTAAGGTTTAAAAGAAATTTGGAACGTAAAATTATAAATTTAAACATTTTAGAAAAAAAAAATATAAAAGTAGTAAACTAATAATTACTCAGACTTATACATAAATATTAAAAATTTATACTTTATCAAATCTTAATCTAACCCAATCTAAAACTTAAAATTTGTTTAGAATACATATTAAATATCAAATTTATCTAATCATTTTATTTAATCTTAATATGTGCTTTTATTTTTCAATTATTGGCTCATTTTGTGTTTTAGTTCAATTAATATGAATTGTTTGGTAACTGTGAGTGTCACTTAGATTGTAAAAGGTAACTTAACTTTTGGGTAGCATATAACTATAATAAAGTTTAATTTGTTTAAACTACCCAATGCGAATGAGCAAAATTAATGAATAGTGCACTAAAAAAAGAAAAAAAAAAAAGGCTCTTTTTAGTTTTGATAAGTTGTCTTTCGTTTGATTGGGTGAAAGCTTCTGATAATTATAACAAGACGAGTTTAACGTTAAAACTTTCATCTAATTCAACTGTTAAATAGTATAATTGTGTCGGATATATGCTACTGAAGCGTAATAGCATTTAAAAAACTTATGAAGAGTTTCAAGTGCTTCCATATGAAAGAGATAGTTTTGACTTTTGAGTAAAAATGGATTAGATATCAATAAAATAAAATAAATTGAAAGAAACTAAAGCTTATTATTAGGGGAATAGATCATTTTCCAAAAATTTTTAATTTGTTTTTCCTTCATTCAATAACATGTATAAAGTTACATATAAGAAGTCAAGTGTGTCTTAATTGATTATTTGTTTTGGAGCAGGTAACTTTGGGTTGGTTTGGCATAACTAAAAATTCAAAAAATCATTATAAATCTCCAACAACTTTCTATCTTTAATTTTTTTACCATCACTAATTTTAAAAAATTTCAATATTTCGCTAAAAAAATAAAAAATTTAGAAGTAAGTTAATCGAATGTGTAAATTTTTTATACAATTATATTCTTCATGTTGAAATTTTTCAAACGAGTACCATTATCACTATTTTTTGTGAATTTTTTTAAATCCGTGGGAATAGATTTAGAAAACCATTCTCACGGTTTGTTACTTTTCAGAAAAAAAGGGCGCCAAATTAATTCTAAACCACATTTTATTTCAATTTATCTAATTTTTCTTACTCAGAACGAGGCCTTTGTGTTTTAAAAAATGAGTAATTTGAATTATTAATTGATCCCATTATCAACAACTTACATGTAATTATTTTATAAATTTATTTATTTTTTCATATTATAATATTATATCTTAAACATTATTTATTGTGAATGTATTAATTAGTACCAATTAAATATTTAACATTGTTTATAGGTTCAATGCATATAATATTATTTACACATGCAATATATGTGTCATTCAACTAGTTTTAACAAAATGTAAATATGATCATTCCTTATCTTAAAGCAAAAATAAATAAATAAATAAAAATAGTTATTTCACACATTTTAGTTCCTTGCATAATAAAAAAGGGAAAATATGAAAAAATGGGAAGGAAAAAAATGTAAATTTAATGATGTTTGCCACCCCCAACTCATTACCATCACCATTCATCACTTTTACCACTGCACCCATCATTATTCATCTACCTCCACTTTTATCATCATCACATCGTCGTCACTCACCTACCCGTATTTATCATTGTCATTGCTACCGCTACCCTCTACCCAATTTCATGTTTTGGATTCATTTATTTTATTTTATTTTATTTAATATTTATAATAATAAAAAAACTATTTAATTTAGTAACTAAACAAATAAACAATAATAATCATTATATTATAACACTATTTAATTTGACAACCATCTATATTACAAAACAGAACATTGATAGGACATTTATCCTACGTGTCCCTGGGATGTTTTCAATTGTAACGATGGAGGTGGGTTTTCAAGTGTTACAAAAACTTGGGGGAGGGCGAGGCAGGAGGGATGGGCGAGGGATTTTTGGTTTTGATTTGAAATTCAAACATGTATATATAATAGATACATATATGTATATTATATTTGTAAAATTTTGTATATTATATTTTGTAAAATTTTGTATATTATATTTTTCTAACTAGAGAATTAATTATTAAATTAATTATTTTTAACTAAATAGAGGATTAATTATTTTTTGGTAAAGTACAAAAAATACCTTTACAGTTTACCCTCGGTATTACTTTGGTCCCACATGTTTCAATTGCAACAGTCAAATCCCTACACTTTTGGTCAAATATTAATTCGGTTCTTCCATAGTTACCGTTAAAAACAACCGTTAGACTGAGGATAAAATAATATTTCATCTATAGTTTACCCTTATCGTCACTTTAGTCCCCTTACGTGTTCAATTATAACAATTGATCCCTACACTTTCAATATATATTTGAATATATTTTATTAAATTATATAACTAATTTTAATTTGAATATATCTTATTAAATTATTTTAATAAATAAAATAATTTAACTTTTATTAATATATTTTCTTTTTATTGAATTAAGTTCTTTTTCATTAATAATATGATTAATTAATAATATAATTAAAATAATGTTTATATAGTTTAATTAATATGAATATATTTTATTAAATTGAATAATGTTTTAAAAAATAATAAAATTAAATATTTTATTAAAAATTAATTTATGTAAATAAAATTGCATCTATTAACGCAGTTTCAATTTTATTTTAGAAAAAAATGATAACAAAAAAATAAAATCAAAAAATAAAAGTTAAACAAAATAAAAATAATAATGTTATCAAAAGGCCTTAGAATTGTTATTTTCTAAATTTCAATCTCTACAGTTTTGTTTCTATATATAATTTTGTATATATATTCAATTCGAGAGTATACGTTTATATATGGTGCCTTTTTTAATTATATTCTATTAATTATAACAACTATTAGTGAAACCATCAAATCACCTTTAATAAATTTTTTAATTTTATTAATTTTTAAGAAAATAAACTGAATTTAATAAAATATATTTCATATTAATTAAAGTAAACTAACTATTATTTGGATTATATTTTAATTTAATCATATATTTTTGGAAAATAATTTAATTCAATAAAAATACAATATTAAATATAATTTAAAATATTTTATTGATTAAAATAAATTTAATAAGATATATTTCAAAATAAAATATGTTATAATTTAATAAAATATATTTTAGAGTTTATTATTTATTAAAAATAATTTAACTAAAATATATTTCTAATATAGGTCGAAAGTGTATGGATTCAATTGTTATAATTGAAAACGTAAGGGACTAAAGTGACACTGAGGGTAAACTATACATGAAATTACCATTTTATCCTCAGTCTAATGGTTGTTTCTAACGGTCAACTAACGGAAGGATCGAATTGATATTTGAACCGAAAGTGTAGGGATTTGCTGTTTGCAATTAAAACGTGTGGGACCAAAGTGATACGGAGGGTAAATTATAGGAGTATTTTTTGTATTTACCCTTATTTTTTTATATTTTGTTATACGTCATCAAAGTTTTGCCACTGTGAGATCAATAACCTTAATTCACGTAAAAACTCAAAATAATGAACAGAATTTAACGCTTACTTACCCAAAACAAAGAACATGAATTTAAAAGTTCCCTACTGTTACAATTTTCCCTTTCCTACCTATATTATCTACAAGTATCATGTGATTTATACAACAATTTGATAATTTATTAATTTGACCTTTGTATATTTTTAATTATTATATTTATTCAATGGTCATAATTACTTGGAACGTGGGAAGTAGATGATTAATTATCTGCTTTCGGAAAGAAATCAAATAATTATTGGAAATCCTACTAGATCTATTTGTTCTTTTTATGATACTATGCAATTTGTTGCAACTTAATGCACAGACAATATGCATGGGATTAGCTGCTTCAGTGGATCTTTTATCTTGGTTGGAGAAAAAATTACCGAATGTCTAGCGTTCACTCACGCTTGGCGCCAATGGGGTTTTTTGTCATTTACATGAAAAAAAATTCTGATTATTTTTAAGAATTCAACGGGATCCCCTTCTTTGTTTGATTTGAGGGGTGATCTTGCTTATGGGGGTCAAATCAATACATTCGAAAAAGTAATATTTAAATATCTATCTCATCGATATAATCGATCTCATAAGTACCATACTAAATCCCATAAATCGAATCACTTTTTCACATTTATATATTTTTAATCGTTATATTTATTCAAGGGTTGGAATCACTTCTTTCCTTCTCCACTTTTGTTGCATTTTCAGTCGCATTACATGAAAACATAATGTCTCATTATTCTTATATATTTTTTGAATTCTAAATTAATATTTTAAAAAATTTGATAATATTTGTAATAAATAATAAAATTATACACATTTAAATTCAAAAAAAATTTATCAATGTATAGATGTCTATTAGACAAAGTTAACCAAATTTTTTTATTTAAAAAAATATATTAAACTTTAATTTTATTAAAAATAAACAAACTAAAATTTTAATTTGAATATGTTTAAAACTTAAATTTTAAATATATACACTTTTAACTTTTTATCATTTATATAATAAGAAAACTTAAAATTTGAATTTGAGATTTTTCAACTGTTAGATTTGTTTAATGGTTAGGACTACTTTCTTTTCTTATTTACTCTGGTTGTCTTTTCGATCATATCACATGAAATATAATCCCTCAGTATTCTCATCTATTTTTTGAATACTTTTTACATACAAAAGTTCTAAATTAATATTTTAAAAACATGATAATAGTTGTAATAAATAATAAAATTTTATACATTTATTAAACACTGTATAAATATGTTGATTTCTTTTAATTAGTTATTTTTATTTTATAGGTTATTTTTATACTTTTCATGCACGTTACTTTATAAATTTAAATTTTAGTTATTTATATACCAAATTATATTTCTGTGCCTTTAGGCACTGGTAATCACTAATAAGTGAATAAAATTGGTCATTTTTATTTTTGCATTAAATTTTAAAAATTATAATTAATGAAATACTTAAAAGATTTAGAACAAAAGAGGGAAACTTTTTACATGTACATTTAACTATTTAAGTAGGAGTTTAAATTAGTTAATTGAAGTAACTGAATCGATAAGTTCGCTTTCAATTTGGTATCAGTCAATAACTTAACATTTTTGTAATCCTAAATTGAATCAATGAGATAAAAAAATTCAACTTTTCTTCTAATAACTTAATATTTTGTCTTGCTAAAATTGAATCAATTAGATACAAAAAATTCAACTTTTCATTTAGTAGTGAAAAAAGTTATTATTTTGTCCATTTGATAATACCAATATTTTCTGTTTAATTTCAGCAAATTAATAAAATATTAGTGTCGGGGCCGATAAAGAGGTAAAAGTTTCAATATAGATTTAATATTTATCTCTCCAAATATGCCTATTAAGGGAGCGTTTGGAGACATAATTTTTAGTAATTTTTAATCTTTTATATTAAAAGTTACTAGTTATAATTTTTAATATGTTTGTTGAAACAAATAATAATTTTTAATAATTTTTAGTAATTTTTTTATAATTTTTGAGTATTTGATAAATTTTAAAGTAATTTTGATAATTTGTAGTAACTTACAGTAACTTTTAATAACTTTTGATAACTTTTAAATTGATAAATTATTATGATGAAGTACAAAAAATAACAAAATTTGATAATTTACCAAACACTTAAAGAATAAAAATTAATAAATTTTTTTATAATTTTTGCACCTCCAAACATCCACTAAATTACAGTCGATTGACTCTTAGGATTAGTGAGGATACTAACAAAGTTTTCTTTTCTTTTTTTCCTTATGTGTTTTTCTTTATCAAATTTAATTTCTTTTAGAAAATTGAATTTTTAAACGCATTAATATATTCATAAAAAATTAAAAATTTACTTTTAAAAATAACAGAAAATTAATTTTTTTATTTAAATAGACGTAAAATTATAGTTTTTTAAAAAATATGAATTTTAACAAAAAAATGTCAATGGAAAAAAAAAACCTCAAGAAAAAAAAAAATTCCAAAATACATTTTGGTACACAAACGCAGCCTGAGTTGTAAAAAATTACAGAAATCGACGAAAAATATGAAGGGTACCCTGAGAAAAATTTGCGCTGAAACTTGACAGAACGGCGGGAGTTGTGGAATCGTCGCTGTCTGGATACGGAAGTAGCAAATAATAAATAGAGGGAGAAGAAGATGTGAAGGAGAAAACCGCCGACGATGTTCAATCTTCAACTTCTCGCAGGTTCCAAGGTCTCCACCAGGTTATCTCTATCTGCTTTCCTCCGCATTCATTTTCTTTCTCAATCTTCGTCTTTTTCTTGAATTAATTTATTTGCTGAAAAATTTAGTTTTTTTAATCACATTCTCGAAAACTTATGAAAATTTGTCAAATTTAGGGTTAGGGCGCAATTCGCGAACTATTGGAGCTCATATCAAAAAAATCTCAATTCGTATCCTTATCAAGCATTGCTTTTTTGGGTCGAAAAAGATTCAAGCCTAGATGTATTCGACTGGAAAGGCTTGCGAGTTTAGGTCGATTGATAAATGAGATATATATATATATATAAAAGGACGTGGTTCCCCTCCCCCCCCCCCCCCACCCCCAAGTCCAACCAAAAAAACTCTCCTGATTCGTCTCATTCACCCTTTCAGAAATTCCTCTTCCAAAAAATTCTGACATCAAACCCTAGAGTCCACCCTTCTGCCGCCGCTTCTGTAATCCTTATGCCTTTGTCGAGGACCACTCTTCTGCCACGGTCGACAACTACCTACACCGCGGTTAGTTGGCTGTTCTTCTTGTTCTCGCAACCCATCACGTTGTACGTGCGCTCTCTCTCTCTCTCTCTCTCTCTCTCTCCTGTCTCTCAACCTTTCCCTCACTACCTTTGCCAAGTAGGTCGTGCTCTACCTAAGTAAAGTTGTTTCTCTTCTTGTTTGATACTATACAGGCGTAGAGGTCTGCTGGAAGGACTATGATCTCGACTTCTCTGTCGGGATTGCCTCAGTTGTTTTCCAATTGAAAACTTTGAGGAGTGTCCTTAGTGTAGGTGTGGATTGAATTGTGTTAAGAGGCAAGTGATCAAGCACAGGGCAAACTCATTTGATGTTTCTTCTTCTTAGTGCAATTGCGAGGAGATAAGAAATCATGTGTTTGATGTCCAATAGTTGCTGTTGGTTTGTCTCTCTGGACTTTTCTGAATCATTTGATGTAATATCATCAATTTAAATCCTGTTTCAAGGTACAATTATTCATCAGGTGGAGTTGAATAAGACTCAGGCTCAGAGTGTGATATTACAACATTGAAAAATTGAAAGAAAGAATCAGTAGTGTACAATGTACATGTCTTGTTTTGCTTTACTTGAATCAACCTCTGCTTCTGGAATTGAAACAATCCCTTTATTAGGTTGAGTCTTTGTTTAGTTGAGCTTGAACTCGATGGTAGTTGAGTTGAGCTATTCGAAAGCTGATTTTGCGTGTAGCATTTATTTGCCAGCTGAGCTCAAGCCATGCATTAAGATCGAACTCAAGCTCGTTCCGAACTTGGACTACATTGTTTTTAGGTGACCGAGTTTGAATAAGCTAAAGCTCAGTTTGATTCCACCCTAGGGTTTTAGGAAGTTTTTTCTTTTCAGATTCTCTATTTTCTCCAGTACCATGCGATTGTGTCAAACACCAACGTATTTCCATGTGAAAGTATGTGATTTGGGCGATAAACTGAACTTGTTTCATCAACTACTGTTGGGTTGGTTTTGTAATTTCTGCTAACTTAGAAGATGGCATTTTAGCTTCTGAAATTTTGTAGGAAAGGTGGATACTGATAATTTGTTTTGTTGTATTGGTGTATGTACATGCGATATCAGTTCTGCATACCAACAGTTCGTTTGGATATAGGCAGGCATTATGGGTACCAATTTTGATCCTCTAGATGACATTTTCCCCAGCCTGCTGCAAGTAATGGTTAGTTGAGCTTCCAAACTATTGTTGATTTTTTTGTTCATGAAGGTATATTTTTGTTTAATGAGGCTGGGTTTCTGATGTGTTCTCTTGCAGCTAGAGCTGGTGGCAAGTTTCAACCTAAGGCCAAACTGCGCCCAAGAAAGGAATCATCTGCACCACTCCCTTCAAAGCAGCCTTCTCAGGCTGTTGATGTTGGAGAGAATGAATTGACTGCTCTGGTGGGTCCATCTTTAGCTAGTTTTGAGACCCTGGAAACTGAAAAGTCTTTGAAAATCAATGAAGATTCTATTTCTAGAATTCATTCCTCCAATGTGCCTACTTTAGTAAACCCCTCATTGGAACATCATGTGATTGGAGAGGCTTTGGACCATAGCGAGGGTATGCATTCTGAGGTTGTGCTACCTAACATCAATGGAGATTGGCATTCTTCCATTGGGAAACCAGCGGGAGAGGTAAAGATTCTCTCTCTCCCATTTTAGTGGAGTTTTTCTTCTGATTGATTACTAATTTTTATTACTTTCAGAGTGCAGACATTTTTTTTGGATTGGAATCTCTCGATTTTTTTTTATTCTCAATCTACAACTTCAACAGGTGAGTAATGGAAACCTTCTAATTGATTTTGTATGTTTCTTGCTTTGCTTCATTGCACCGAGGACTTTGTGTATCATATTGGCAGTGGTTGCTACTAGGTCTCCAGATAAGGTTGACACTGATACCCAACTGGGGAATGAGTTTGGAACGTCGTGTCGTGTAGATAATGATGCAGGAGGTTCTCTTGCACCTTCGGAAATATCCACTGTACATGTTTCTGATGCTAGGAGTGCAGTAGAGGGACATTTTATTCCAATCATTTCACCTCTTGATGACACAGCTATCCGGGTATCCAATGCTTCCTCAGCTAATACAGGTCCTGAAGTGAGTATCCCCCAAGATCCTTTAACTTGTGGGGAAGCTGTTTTTTCCAATACTGATGGAGATTACCTTATAGAAAATAGAAGTTTGGAAATGGAGGTGATAGACAATTTTTCTTTTTCATTTTAAATTGTAACCATGAAATTCTTTCACTAAAAATACTTACTGGGTTACTATGTTATGAATTTTTCTTTGTTTCAGGAAGCTGAGGCTGTTCCTTGCTCGGAAACCTTGGATAGCTTATATGATTTAACCACTCATCTGGTATCTGCACAATTCTGCTTCTATGTTTTTTTTTTTCTTCAATTACTTATTATTGTGGTATCCAAAATAAGCTGATATTTTTCTTTGATTTTACTGTCATTCTTAATTATGTTGTTGATCTTAGGACGGCGGAGTGGTAAATTCCAACCTAAGCCGAAGTTTAAAAATGATGGAGAGAAACCTGGCACTAACACTTGTCGTGCAGATGGGGTTGAGCCTCTTCCAAATTTTCAAGATTCTCAGTCCATTCCTTCTGAAAGTAACTACATTAATGAGGGTTCAATTCCTGCACTCCCGCAGAATGATGTTCTTGATTCCCTTCCTTGGTTTTTGGTGATTCCACATGTGAACTCCCAGTGAATGAAGAACCATCAAATCTTGTGGAGACTTCTCGCTCACTTGCTTTCCTCCCTGGAGATCACCCAGAGGCTACTTCTGAAATTCTAGAAAATGTTGTTACACATTAAAATTCTATTTTGGCGTGCATTTAATGTCTGGCATTAGTAAATAAGTCTGTTTAATTGAGATAATCTGATCCTAGCCTGATGCATTTTAATTATTTTTTCCTCATTTTGTCATTTCAAATTAGGTTTCTCAGAGCAATAAGCGTGGAATAAGCAAAACTCAGCACCAACACGCATTCACATCTGGTCAGGAGAATGAAACTGGCAGATCTACGCGGCAGCTGGAAAAGCGGGCAAATGCTTATGTACCTGCCGATGAGCCTGAAATTGAAGCTCATGATGGTAGGGACTTCACAAATGAATGTCCTATTGGTTCTCTTATGGAAGAAGATGATAATGATGGTGAATTTCAAGTGGCCAATGAAATTCGAGATCTAAGAGCACCAAGAAAGGCCAAGAAATCTGCAGCTCAGAAAGAAAAACCTGTTCGGAAGCGTAAAAGGTGAATGAAGCACCTGACCAGTCAACTAAAGAGCCTTCCAAAAAGTTTTCTCACTCTACTAGGCGAAAAAAACGTCAAGGTAACTGTCACCTTTGGCTTTGGGTTAAGTATCAAAGGGCATGAATGATATTCTTAATCATGCGTTTAAACATTTTTCTTTGGAAATAGTGGACAAGGCTTTGCTTGAAACCCCGGAGGATGAAATTGATGTCCAGAAATTGCGAATTAGAGACTTAATTTTACTTGCAGAGCACAGGGAGCGAATGTCGGTATGCAGTATTAGTTGAATTATGATTATTTTCTTTTAATGAATTTGAGGAGTGAATATGACCATATATTATACATCAATTTTTTTAATTGATGTTATTGAAATATTGCCATTTTTATTTTCTTTCTGTATACATTCCTCTAGCTGTGTAATGTTTCTGGCATTTGATTCTCTGTGTTGGTTTTCTTTTGCAGAGCAGAGCGGGGAAAACATCAGAAGCACCTTCAACCAATCAAAGGTATGAAAGTTGTTTAAACAAATGCCATTTTCAGATATACCTTCAATTAATAGGCTTGTCCATGTTTTATCGAATCCATGTTTCGTGTCCATGTCCGTGCTTTTTAGGTCTTACCATGCTAAAGTCAACCCAAGTCATTTTCCTACCACCAGCCTTTAATTTTAACATCCAAAAACTATGGTTAATGTGCAGCGAAAACTTTGCAAGTCCAGCAATCCCGATTTAGAAATTAATTGAAGTTGTACTCTTACAATCTAAAAAATCAACAACTTCTCATTTCCCAATTATATCCTAATGAGATGTTTGTTCTGGGGGTAATGGAAGATAAATTTTACTAGGGTAATTTTACCATCTATTGTATCAATTTGGATGACGGAGGTAACAATTATTCTGGGTTAACAATTACCTCCATATGGGGGTAAATTTTTACACTAGGGGAGAGGTAGGTAACGGATCGTAATGAAAAAATTTTACCCTTCTCTCAGTACCCCCGTGTAAAACCTTAAACAAGGTTCTCCAATAAATAATTATAATAAATATTATAAAATAATAATTTATTTAATCAAACTAAAATTAATTAATTATTAAATTATTTTATCAAAATAATATTTAATAAATAATAGTTTATTATTAAAATAATTTATTTTATTTTATTAAAATAGCATTTTTTCTTTTAAAAAAATACTATTGAAATATTAATATATGACTAAAATTATTTATTTTCTCAAATTAAAATTAATGTTTAATAAATAATAATGACTTATGAAAATAATCTATTTTATTAAAATATTTTATTAAATGAAAATTATGTCCAATAAATAATAATTTACTAGATTATGTATTGTATTAATATAATTTATTAAAGTAATAGTTATTTTAATAAACTAAAATTATTTGTTTTATTAAATTATTTTATCAAAATAAAAATAATTTTTAACAAATAATAATTCACGATTAAAATTAATTACCATTGAAATATTAATCTATAATAAAATTATTTTTTATAATTAATATTTTTATATAAATATATATATTTTAATAATATATTTTTTATTAAAATTAATTATTATTAAAATAACAGTTATTATGATCATCTATTTTATTATAATATTTTATTAAAATTAAATATTAACCTTTACCCTTGGTCAATTTGTCCTCATTCTAAACACAATCAACTTTTATCCTTTCAAAATTTTTAGCATTCCAAACATTATATAATTATTACTGATTAATATTTATTCTCTTATTTCAAACATAGGTATCACAAACTTGTTATGCCAGTTATCATTACCAGAGTAACAATTACCTTTGTAATCTTTTACTTCCAAAATTTTCACCCTGCGCCAAACATGTCCTAAATGGAAAAGTTTTCGATAATCCACTTTGAATCTGCTAAGTGGCGGCGGTATACCTGGATTCCAAGTTGTGTCGTCCATTAGCATTCTACATCAACTTTTTTCTTAATGAAGTTGCATGATGGGTATAATGGGTGTTGGTATGTAATAAAAAAGGATATTCCAATTATGAGGTCAATTTATGATCATCACTTATTACCCAGAACTTTTCTGCTGCTACTTCTGAAAATTAGCACCTCGGTTTTCTCTTAGGAACTGGGTTTTGATATTGTTCTAAAGTCATATATTCCTTGAATTATAATTTTATTGTTTCTGCTTTGCAGTGCTGGTAATTATTTTGCTGACTATGATGAAGATGAGGCCTTTGCTTCAGAACAAGGAGGTGGCTGTAGTAATGATCAAGAAAACCCTGTAATTCAAGAGTGTCCTTACACTAATTATCAGACGTACATGAACAAAACACCTAGGTCAAGATGGTCAAAACAAGACACTGAACTGTTCTACGAGGTAACTGCTACTGCAGTAAGGTTTGCTGAAAAAACCTACTTTTATTATGCATCAAGTTGATAATTGATATGAAAGGTGAAATCCTTTGTATTTCAGTGCATGCTAGAACTGAAGCTGAACTTAAAATTGAACTTTTTATACAAGGGGTGTCAGCCAACCGGGCAAATATACAAGCTGTTGATGCTAGCATTCCTCAAACCCAATCACCTGGCTAAGTAGCTATTGCTTTGATCTGTTGTTAAAGTGGCAAAGATGATATCATTTTATTGTTGATTAGTGTGAAATGGTTATCGGGTGTATCAAATGGTCAAAGGTTTCATCTGTCACCTAGAAAACACTAAAAAGCCTTTTTAAGTGGACGCATCTTGGACAAGTAACCTATGTTGCTTGGAGTTGTTGCTCCACTATTGATGGGCTGGAAGGGTAGGGTTGACTGGTCAGAATTGTCCAAATTTGCTGCTTTGCTTTTTGACGATCTTCATATCTAAACCTGATGTAGGACATTTAGGGAACCGGTGATGAGGTTCCTCCAATTGGGTTAGTGATGGGCTTAGGGGAAGAAGATATTCTAGGCATTAGGTTTAAAAGGTAGAAAGTTAATTTTAGTACTTTTATGCGGAAGACGGGAATTTTATGTGGAATATTAACATTCAAAGGCACCTCCATGATTGGGAGGTTGAACCTTTTGCTAATATTCTACAATTATTGTGCACCAAAAGGTTGGAGATGGGGAGGTTGGCATAAGATGGGAAGTGTCCATGTCAGAGGCATTTGAAAATCCTTCCGTGATGTCTTGGTTGGAATGAAGGACGAAGAATTTTCAAGGAAGAATATTTGGAACCTTGGAGCTCCCACAAAAGTGGCTTTTTCATTTTTTTTTCCGGTAATTGGCTTTTTCACATTGTGGAAATATTCTCACCATAGATAATTTTATTGCTAGTTAATTGGTGTTGTTTATGCAAAAAGAATGCTGAATCAATTAATGATTTTCATCCACTGTTTTTGGGCTTAGGAGTTGTGGGAGTTAATAATATCTTGTTTTGAAATACAACAGGTTTTGCCAAAGGAGGCAAAACAGGTTTAAGTAGTTTGGTGGGGGTACTTGTTTTAATTATTAAAAAACCAAGAAAAGTTAAAAGATCGTTTCAATGTATAAAGGGAAAATCATTACTGTCCATGTTGTATAGATGACTTTTTTTTTTGGGGGGGGGGTTGAAGATCCAAATTTACACAGCCTTTTGCCTCTCGTCCTCCTTAAGAGTTTATGGAGGTTTAAATGATTGTCCTATATTGATTCTTTGTTGAAACGGTGGCATCCCTATGATGTCATCTTTTGATAGGGATGCCATCTTTTATCAATAATATTATTACTTGCACCCAAAAAAAAAAAAAAAAAAACAAAACTGGTTTAGTCTTCAAGTGACAGCTTACAGGATTTTCAGAGCTTGTTTGAGGGCCAGAACTGGTATTAATTTAGGGTTCTAATGATTAAACTGAAGCCACAATGGAAAAAAAAGGGTTAAATTTGATTTGGGCAGGATTGGTTGGAGTTTTGGGAACTGAAAAGTGCATTTTTAAGGGGCTTTGGGTATTAGCAACATTCTGACTCATAGTCAAAAGGAGAACAAGAAGAATAAAAGAGGATGAAGGAAGGCTTATTTTCACTAGGACTAAGCAAAATCTAACAAATGCAAACAATTCATCTACAACACTTGATTCAATTAAATAAATATATTTCATAGATTTTTACTTATAAAAAATGAATTTCATAGATTTTCACCTAGGTCTTTATGTAATCATGTTTAGGGTCAATTTGGTTTTTTTTCCCTTACAAATATTTATAAATTACAACACTGTTAGGTAGATTTACTGGCATTTATTGGGTTTTAGTTGCTAGGTTTTGGTAAGTGTGCAACTTTTATTGTTTGGCTAAAAAGTATGGATACGGATATGATACAGGTACGTCGATTTAAAAAAAAAAAAGAAGATACGGACACGGCGGGGAAACGGCCAAAAAATTATCAATTTTGTATATTTTTATTAACTATATATATTAATATAACGTCCACAATAAACTAATTCAACGCACAAAATATAACAAAATATTATATATATGATTTTATATTTTTAGAGGTTTTGGTTGTTCAAATTTAAGTTTGACTTGATCATATATTTGAAATAAAGTTGATAAAATTGTATGATATGCCTTGTGGCGTGTGCGACACATATCTTAAAGCATCTAAGAAGTATGTATGTCCAATACGTGTCAGATACGTATATGAGTTATATAGCAACTATTTTGATGTCCGTGCTTCATAGGGTGCAGGAGTTGAAGTTGTCTATGGGTCAATTCTATTTTTGGGGTTCAAACATGGTTATTATTAGGTTTATAATATGCTACTTAATCGAAATTCCTTAATTTTCTTATCATCTAGTCATAATATCCTTGTAAATTAGGAGACCATTCAATTTTTTTTTTGATAAATAAAGTAGTTACAAAAGAAGTAGAAGAATGTGCACAATGGGAGCACCACATTCTCCCTACAAATTCGCGCGCCAACAAAATCCAAAAATTAATTTAAACCAATGTCACTTAAGAGTGTGGATTGTTTCGATACAGGGAATGAAAATGAAAATGGAAACACAGTATTCTTGTACTCTAAAATGCAATATGAAAGGGGATAAACTTTTTATGGAGTAATCATTTTATTAAATATTTGGTAAATAATAGTGACTTATTTTCCAAAAAAAAAAAAAAAAGCCAATAAAATTAAAGTAGATATTCAGTAAACTAAGTGCACTTGTTGTTTAATATGTATCTTTACTCATTATTTTTTCGTAAAAGGTTAAATTTTATTATCACATGATTTGTTTTTGATTCACTATTTTTAGAGTTCTTTTCTTATGAAAATATAATACATGGGTAAAATGTCTTGACCATGACGTCTAGTATATTAGAGTGTTAGTGTACCTCATTTCAGAATGTGTACTAAAAAGTGGTTTGCAAGGGTAGTAATAAATTTTGGTAATTATGATTCAAACTAGATCTATCCCCATCTGAGAGGCAACAATACAAAGTGGACAAAACAAACTTTTCAGTGTATGCTATGGTTGCCCAACTTCTTGAAATGTCATTATATTTCTTTCTTTCCAATTAGGCTAGAACAAACAAAAAAGGGCCAATTCCAAGCTTTCCATCACCGTCTCTCCACCCTATCTCCCTCCCAACGTAAGATAGAATCAATAATAACTGTCATTAGGAAGACCCACAACATGCAAAAATTGATGATGATGAGGGACCAATGTTCCTGTGCGACTGCACAATGAATAGGAAGATGAGACAGAGTGTCCTTATCACACTTGCATAACAAACATGAGTGGATCATTTGTAAGTTGGATGTGCAAGTTGCATTCACAACACAAACAGGAGACCCTGCAACTTATAATTCTTCTATCATTTGGTGCTAAGTCTTAAAGAATTTTTGTTGTGCATGGAACCCTTTCTGTCTTCTTCTTTTTTCTCTTTCAGAGTTATTGTTCTTGTGTCATTGTTCACAGCTTCTGAAAAATGCTTTTTTAACCTCAAAATGCTAGGCAATTAAATCGTCTCCAGCCTTTTCATGAATTATTTGGCTACTGAATCAATACTATAATTGCATAAAGTATTGATATCTGGAATATTATTGCGGTTAATTCTAGAAGTTGTGTAACTGGTTACTTTTGGAAAATTAAGCCAAGATAACATTTCCATTTATAAACTTAGAGATCTTCCCTATCTCCTGCACATCTGAATGGCAAGCTGCAATGGAGTGGAACTGCACTTGTGTGCTGTCTGCACATTCAGATGCATATAGACTTGCATTATAGAATCCAAAACAACTATGCCTGTAGTTTTGTGGAAATATCTATCAATCTTGGTTTTTGAGGTTAACCCTTTTCCTTTATTGAGTTACTTTAGTAAGGCAGGGAGATTAGAGGCCAGCAATTTTAGAGAACAATCATTTACCTTCTATATCCTCGTGCTTCCAAATCAGATTCCATATTTATTTGCTTAGTTTGCTTTTCTCATGCACTCTCTCTCCACATTCTGATTGTAAGGTGTCTTTGTCTATCTGTTTCACTTGTTTTCTAGGCTGTGCGACAATTTGGATCGGATATATCAATGATACAACAACTTTTTCCTGATCGGACACGTACACAAGTTAGTTGAAATATAAGAAAGAAGAGCGTCAGCACCCTTTGAGGCTTCACGAAGCTTTAACTAATCGTTCCAAAGGTAAATTTATGTTCTCCTTTTGTCTTCTGTCTCTACTTCTCTGAGTCTTTAATCTGTGGTGCTTAATGTCATTTACTAGATAGGATGTGCTACAAATGTGTTGATAACAGTGTGTTTTTTGCTTGGAAAAATAAAGTCTTATTTTATCTTATTACAAGATCGAGATGTTCTAGCATATTTTCAAGGGTCTGCAAGGGTTTTCTTTTAAAAGATGATTGGTAATTGGGAGCTTTTCATGGAACTGTAGTTAGATCTTCTTTTGCTTGGCCGCAAGTTGCATCATTCTTTTTAAGTTGCATCATTCTTTTTAAGTGTATGCCTATTATTCAGTGGGGGAAGAGGGTTGGGATAACTCAAACCTTTGACCTTTGGTTTAGGTGGGGATGCTTTTTCAACTTCAGCTAGCCCCTCTGGCCATAGAGCTGCTACTAATTTTAACAATAGGCACTAACTTCATTGTCTATTACATTTGTTGAAGAAAGTTAAGTTGGAGAATTGTCATTGTAATTAATTATTTATCGTTTTGTAAGAACAAATAAAAAAAAAAGGCTAGAGAAATTAAAAAAAAAACTTAAAAAGATGGTCAGCTACCCAGATCTCTCTCTCTCCTCTCTCTCACACACAAACACACACCACACAACACACACACAGAGATATGCGTGCTTGCGTGCACACACACACACAGATATGCGTGCTTGCGCACACACACACACACACATAATCTCTCTCTCTCTCTCTCTCTCTCTCTCTCTCTCTCTCTCTCTCGCACGCACGCGCACACATATGGAAGTGCGTGTGTTTAGTGTTTCATGTACAAACACTTACTTTATACCCCAGAAAATGGATTAAAAAGGTTTCTGCAATATCATTCTTCAGTAATTTATCGTACAATGGTGGGGGTTTGACATTGGTATTGTAGTTAGAACTGAGGGTTGGAGTGAGAATAGTAGTCATTGACGAAAGTTTGGTTGGTTGCATTATGGGGTGGTGGTTTTGGGTCGTCGTGGTGTGATTGTGGGAAGGGGTGGCCATTAGTTTGGCGTTGGTGGTGATGACAATTTGGTTCAAGTTGTTAGTCAGTTATCTGAGGTCAATGTGGGGTAGCATTTATGGTATTACCAATGGTGATAGAGGAATAACTAGATTTAATTTGTTGTCAGGAATAACTAGATTTAATTTTTTGTCTTACATTATTAAATCCATAGAAGGTAAAATGAAAATTATAATGGAAAGGGTAAAATAGAAGTTGACATTGACATTAGCAAAGTAGTGTATTGTTCGCAAAGTAGGTGTATTGTTCATGGCACCCATCCTTGATGGGAAGTTACGGTGGCTGTTGTTCCTTGTCCAATAAGCCAATGGTGCTGATTGCAAAGCAGGAATTAAGTATAGTTATGATTGCAACATTAGGAATTTGGCCACAATATGATTCAGAACTTCAACAATGTCAGCAATGAAGACTGTTCTAGCACAATGAACCATTGTGTTTCTATGACTCAAATGCAAGGCCGCTTCTTAGGACTATTTGGAGAGTATAAAAGATCGACAATCTACTGTTACAGTGGATTGTCAACAGCATTAAGTAGCAGAGTTTGCAAGAACAAGTTGTGTGAAACTTTCCTGTGATGAAAACTTTCTGGCTGATGTGGTTTGGTTTCTCTCCTAGAGTTGGTTCTTTATAAAATGGGACTTGCTGCGAAAAGGAGAGTGACTTGAAAGTGGCTAGATGCAGACTTTGCAGTCAGTGAGTAATCTATGTTTTGTGGACTTTGGTATGAGTTTAGGGTGGGTTTGTGTCAAGGTATTATCTCTCCAAGTCCTTTGATCTTAGAAGTTCGGTATGAATACATGATTGCATCTTGTCTATCTAAATATATTTGATATAGTATAATAAACTAATATAAGATATGGTTATTATTTACAAATATACTTAAAATAAAATAAAATAAAATTTAGAGAAAAAGGAATATTTTGATTTTCCATCCTTCTCAAAGGATAGAAGATTTTCTTTACCATAAAATGTGAGTCGTTGAGTCTTCAAACATAGGATTATTGTTATTTGGTGATAGTAATTTTGATGCAGCAGAAACAAGTCGTGATACATGAACTGGTGATTCTGGTGGGTGCACATCATCGCTGACGTTTGACAATGAAATGGTGATGGTGATTGTTGAAGTAATGGTGCCAGATTCAGATGATTGATGTGGCCATGAAGATTAAGGTTTATATGGATCACTTAGCACTCTGAGCGATGCCTAGACTGACACCTTTCAACCGACTCTCCATTTAAATTTAGTCTCTCTACACTTACTCTCCATGAGATTTACCATAAGCATAAAGACCCCTCCCTCCGTGTGTACGTTCCTCCCATGAAACATCCCAATGGTTTCATGGTTCTCGCTTTCTACGCAGTGTTATTGGGGTTGAGCAGTTCGGTGGCTAGAGTTAGGTGATTATTTGAGACTCTCTCGGTCAATCTAGAGAGAGAGAGTATATGACAATCTTTCCTGACATAATCGCCTGAGTTAAATGACCACTATCTTTGTAATGCCTAGCTGCTCAGCGACCTTATTAGCCTCCATAGCTTAACCCTTTCCTATGTTTATCCTTCTCCATAAACCTTACTAGTCATACTACTACTGCTGCTACTACAACAATAACATCATCTCCAGTACTCTTTCCCTCTTCCTATCCCTCTCGCTGTAGATTGTTTTAGCTACCACAATTAAGATGCTCAATATTACTCCCATACAGTTGGAATCTCAAGGCTGGGCCCGTCCATTCACAGGGAGCATTAGTTTTTTTGGCTGTAGTTGTTGTTGATGGCATCTAATGTAAAATGAAAAATGCATGTGCACTTCTTTCTTTGCAGTGAAAAATATTTACAATTGAGGGTGTGGATGTTTTTCTTCGTCCTCAAGTGGTTATACGAGTGTGATTATTTTGTTCCTCGGTGACTTATCTGGGTCAATATTTTTTTATTTTTTTGATACAATGGAGTGCCAAGTGTGAAGTTTGGTTATCATTGCGTATGGTCTCAACACAACACAATTTTTGCTTTTAACTGAAGTAAAGAGCTAGGGGGCGTCTATCTGTCATAATTGGTGGGAAGGGTTCCGTGGATTGTAATACTCATCTTTGTCATTGAACACGGGCCTTGTTTGGAACGGTTTTGAGTGCCTTGGATAGAGAATATGTAAAGCTGGCTTAGATTGATATTGTAAATTTGGTTCTTATTCACAAGCTTGCCTGGGATATACTGTCAACTGAAAAGTGAAAAACTGAAAGAAAACGAGGTGAGATGCTCTGTTGCCAAAGATTAGAGGATAGCAGATGCTTCTGGTTAAAGCTTGCTACTAAACAATACTAGCAATAAATTTGCATATTTCAGATTTGAATATTATGCTAATTTTTGGTGGTGAAAAATTGCTCTTTTGAATTGATTAGCTCTCCATCTTATTTTCTTCATCATTTTTTTGGGAGGTTTGGGGGCAGTGTCAAAGGAACTTCACATGTGAAAAGAAAGACTGGCATAGTGAGGACTTCAATATGTCAACCTTATCTTAAGAGGCTGAATTACTATTTAACTAATAAAGGGGCCGGTTCAATACTAATAGAATTCAGAATGCAGCTTCTTCTAAATTTTATGTCCAAATGGAATCAGAATAGATTGCTAAATAATTTCAATTCACTGTTTTATTAGAGTATTATGTGGTGAGTTTGCATGCTTGGAAATTGTATGATAATTTGAATTCTCTTGCAGATCATTCCCATTTTCAAACAGTGATTGAGCGCTTAAAACAACTTGCTGCTCAGGAAAAACAAAACTCAAATAGAGATGACTCCGTTGGCTTCACAGGCGATGATCAGGAGTTGAATCCCAAAATTAATGTATGCATCTTTTGTTTCTTTTTCTTCCCTTTTGTGTAGACTTGCCAGATCATTCCCATTTTCAAACAGTGATTGAGTGCTTAAAACAACTTGCTGCTCAGGAAAAACAGGACTTATATAGAGATGACTCAGTTGGGTTGACAGGCGAGGATCAGGAGTTAAATCCCAAGACTAATGTATGTATCTTTTGTTTCTTTTTTTTCACTCTTCTATTCTATACAAAGTCAACCTTGGAATTGGTTTTGGAAATACAACCCAAATACTGGCTTGTTGGAATCGGGAATGGTTGAAAAGTAAGTAATAAAAAATAGCTGTTACCCACAAAAAAAAAAAAAAAAAGAAAAAAAAAAAAAAGAAAAGAGAGAGAGAGAGAGGTGAAGCTTACTAGAGGACATAGATAAAGGGGATAACTAAACGTGAAAATATCCTGCAAGTCAAGGCTTATACAAGTTGCGCATGTCACATTTTAATTTGGTGACGAGAAACATTTGCAAGGTAGTGGACCTAACCATAGAAATTAAAATTTGGGCTTGCGAATCACCTCATCCAGTAACCGGGCAATTATAAGCAAAGCAAATGTGTGTGGCAGTGTGGCCTCGAGGGGGAGAAACTTGGAGGAGTTTCGAACCCATGGCGTCTCCAGCATGTAAGCTATTATGTAGTGCAAGGTTCCACCTAGACCTTCATCCACATATTATATTTATATTAGATTGACTAGGTTGACAACTTAAAACATCTGCCAATTGCTTTAATACCCCCAACCATATTAAAAAGGACAAACTTATCAAGTTTAACAATAAACAAAGTGTAGAAATCTCTTTTTTTTGGGGGGGGGGGGGAGGGTTTAAATTTTGTTCTTTTGGTGGTTTGGCATGTTTGATGTTTTGGTTTCCCGCATAGTGCAGTCGTGGCAAGTAAAATCATGTTTTCATTTGTCATGTGCACAGGAGGAGGAAGTAGCAAAACCGGAGCAGGATGAGGAAGGAGATGAAGCTATGGGACCAGATGTTGCAGCGAAGTCTGATGATAGTGAGGATGACTTGTATCGATGGAGTGAATATAAAAGTGAATTATAATGTCCAAGGGTAGGATACTGTTTATTTTTTTTTTTCATACTTGAAATTTTTGACCATTTTAATTACCCACCATGTGTGTGTTTCTTCAGTGAATTAATTTAGACTTAGCCCTACAATTTTGAGTGAACTTGACAAGGTCCATCTTGAAGTTCTATCCTAGATGCATTTCGTTTCCCAGTTGTTCCAGTAATTGATCTTAATCTGATGAATAGGTTTCAGGAAATTGAGTACTTTTATCGTTGGCTTGCTTTGGTGCTCCCACTGAACTTGCGATTGATCTAGGAGGCCTCGCTGTTTACTGCTGCAGTTTCTTTTCCACCCTAGGCAGGGATGGACTCTTCACTGCTTCATTCAGACTTCGGTGATTGTTAGAAGCTGCCAAGTGAAGCTGTTTTTTTGGAAGCTTCTAGGATAGGTGAAGTTATTATTTTAAAAGTTTAAAAGTTATTATTTTAGGAAAACATTTTTAAAGATAATTGATTACAGATAAGATAATTAATCTTATTGGACAATTTTGAAAACATTTTGTTGATACGGTATTGTGGAAGGAAGACCATCGACTTCTTATTCTCTATTTTAATAGTAGAGTAGATTAATTTTTTGACGAAAAAAATAAAATAAAAAAAATAGAAAATAAAACACACTTCACAGTGAACTCGACGTCCTCCTTGCTTTGTTGTAAAGGTTCAAAACAGTTCGAGCCAAGTATATAATCCTAATCTCCATTCATTGAGAGCTTTAATGGTTTATGGAACCTATCCGATAACAATGTGATGTGGGACGTCGACTTCCCAATTTATGAAAAAATAGAAATAGAAATAGAAATGGCGGTGATGGGGTCAGTTGATTTTCTTGTGCTGACCTATTATGTTGCTGTTATATGTAACTAAAATTGCACCCGACCCGGGTATCCAAAATCAATCTTATGATGCATATGAAACTCCCACGTAAATGCAATTCAAAATCAACTCTCACGGTATACATATATATATATATATATATATGATTTTTTTTTGACTCAACAATACATGCAGCGGCGGATTTAAAAAATTTTGTTTGAGTGAACACTAATTATAAAAAATATAAACGATTGGTGGGAGTGTCATAAGAGGAATAAAAAAAGAATTTGACTAGAGGAAAGGAGGAGAGAAAGAAAAATGCCCAGAGTGAGATTAAATATTTTTTAGTTATATTGGGTAGACTAGATACAATTACATCGATCTTATTGAGTTAAAATTTATTTATTTTATTGCGTGGACATAATTAGTATTAGGTTAACTTTTTTTCTTTTATTAAGTAGAAATAATTGGTATTGGGTTAAAAAATTTTTTTACTCTTGGGTAGGTATAATTAAGCACCGAAGTTAGTAACATAATTTATTTATTTATTTTTTTAGAACAGGCATGTGCTGCCTGACCAGGTTTGGCTCCGCCTGTGAGGGTATTCTTAGTAGATGCTGTCTGCTCTCGATCTTAGAAGAGGGGGCTGCAGTGAGGAATTATTGCAATCACTGCATTACCTTTAAAACGGTGCCATTTTGATATTTTTTTTATTCAAAATGATGCCAGTCTATTTAAGTCATAATATTTAAATTTGACTTGATATATTTAAATACGTATTTAAATTTATATTTAAATACATTAATTCAAATATAAGAATTTAAGTAAAATAACATTATTTTGAAAAAAAAAAATCAAAACGATGTGACTTTAAGAGTACTGTAACAGTCATAATAGGCCCCTACTGTACTCCCTGAGTCTCCCTATTTTTAGTGGAGAAAAGTTGGTAAAAGCATCAAGTAGTTCCAAATGCAGCAAATATTAATTACAATTTCGCTAAAATGCCACTCCATCCAGGTCATGCTTTTTTGACTTTGGCTCCTTTAGAGTAAGAAAAAATAAGATAAATTGAGATAAAATATAATTTGAGGTTAATTTTAACGTCATTTTTTTTTCTAAAAAGTCACAAACCGTGGGAACGATTTTTCAAATCCGTTCCCATGAATTCAAAAAAATTCACAAAAAATAGTGACAATGGTACTCGTTTGAAAGCTTTCGACACGAAAAATATGATTGTACAAAAAATTTACACATTCGATTAACCTACTTTCAGATTTTTTTTTAGTGAAATATTGAAATTTTTTAAAATTAGTGATGGCGGAAAAATTAAAAGTAAAGGAGTTGTTAGAGATTTATAGAGTCTTATGAAATTTTATCTTATGTCAAACGGGGCCTTTATACCAATTATTTACCAATTTCTCTCTTTTCCCTCATCTTTTTCCGTCATTCATCACTTGCATGCTGCCCGGCAGGGTTAGCTCAGTGGAACAGGATTGAGCACGGGATGTGTGGTTGGGGCGCACGTCACGGGTTCGATACACTTCTTGGGTGCTCTCGATTCAACCAGGTGGTGTGAATACCAGGCGTTTGCACCACCCCTAAGAGTACACGAGTATCGTTGGTCTTCACCTACCCCCATTCATCACTTGCATGCAAGCCACTACTTTTGACTTTCTATTGAGATATATAAATTATCCGTGCCTAAAGACAACAACGTAGATATATTTTTACACGTAAATAGTTAAAATTTAAATTTATAAAATAAATCTATATAAAAATAAAAATTACTAATTAAAAGAGATTAAAGTATTCATATAGTATTTAATAAATTAATGTGTAAAATTTTATCAAAATTAAAAAAATATCAATTTAAAAACTTTTATATAAAAAGTATTCAAAAAAGACATGGGAAAACTGAAAGAGTATATTTTTGTATCAAATGATAGAAAAGACAACTAAATTAGAAATAAAAATAAAAACAATCCTAACGATTAAGTAAATCCAATGGTTAAAAATGTTCTAAATTCAAAATTTTGAGTTTGTTTACTATATAAATGACTCAAAGAGTGTAAAAATATATCTATTTAAAATTTAAGTATTAAGCACATTAAAATTGAATTTTAATTTAAATGTTTACTTTTTAATAAATTTTTAAAAAAGATTAAAGTTTAAATATCATTTTTTTAAAATAAAAAAATTTAGTTGACTTTATCTAATAGGTATCCATACATTATTTAATTAATGTGTAAAATTTTATTATTTATTACAAATATTATCACATTTTTTAAAATATTAATTTAAAAATTTTATGTATAAAAAGTATCAAAAAATATGAAAATAGTGAAAGATTGTGTTTTCATGTAAAGTGACCGAAAAGACAAACAAGATAGAGAGAGAAAAAATTAATTTTGACCATTGAATAAATTTAATTGTTATATAGATTATCATATTTTCTAAAATATTAATTTAAAAACTTTTATATAAAAAGTATTAAAAAAAATGGAAAGAGTTAAAGAAAAAGAAAAATAATTTTAACTATTGAGTAAATCCGTAGTTGAAAATATCTCAAATTTAAAATTTTAAACTCTTTTATTATATAAATTACACAAAAAGTGTATGTATTTAAAATTTAAGTTTTAAACACATTAAAATTAAAATTAAAATTTTAATCTAAATGTTTATTTTTTAGTAAAATTTTAAAGAAAATTAGGGTTTAAATATATTTAAAAAAAAATTAGTTGACTTTGGTTGCGTTTAGTGCACTAAAAATGCTGAAAATATTTAAAATTTTTTGAAATTCTCTAAAAGTTATTCACTTTTTTTTATTTCACTATATAAATTATGAACCCACAAATTATCTTTTTTTTTGTCACTTCAAATTCAAACGCACCCTTTGTCAAATAAGCATCCATATATTGTTTAATAAATGTGTATAATTTTATTATTTATTACAAATATTATCATATTTTTTAAAATATTAATTTAAAAACTTTTATATATAAAAAGTATTTAAAAAATATATAAGAAGAGTAAGGGATTATGTCTTCATGTGATGTGACCGAAAAAATAACTAAAGTGGATAGAGAAAGAAGTAATTTTGACCATTAAGCAAATCCAACCATTGAAAAAAAATCTCTAATTCAAAATTTCAAACTCACTTATTATATAAATAACACATGACATTTATAGATAATATAAGTATAAAAGAAAAATTGTGACAGTTAGTACTGTCAATTCAAGTTCATTGATTTGAGTTTTGTGTGAGTTTTGTGCGAATCAATAGTTGTTAATCTAACAGTGGCACATAAGACAAATGTTAAAAAAAAATTAATTCTTTATTTATTTAAAATTAAAAAAATATAATTATATAATTTTATAGAATATAATAAAATTTAAATTCTAAATTTCAAAATTTGAAAATAAATTTCAAAATTTAAAAGACCGATACGGCAGCTTAACACTTACTGGAGCCCTCACCTCCCAACGCCACATAGGACAAAAGTCCCATCAGTGAGTGAATTTGTAATATATATATATATATATAGACATGTAAAAACATTATTATAATTTAAAGAATTTGTTGCGTCGAAAAATAGAAAAATTAATTTTTCATTATTGTTCAAAAACTTTATTAAGAGAAAATAACATCAACAGCCTTACATTCATCAATTCTAAAACAGATGTGGATGTTGCTCTAGTTTGGTAAATCAAAAAAGAAATGGGCTTATTTTTTTCTTTTCTTTTTTTTATGTTATATGACTTTTTTAACCAAATTTTAATTTTGTTATAATTTTGATAATTTTTAGGTATGTTATTTGTATTTAAAAAAATTTTAAATAAATAAATACTTAAAAAATAAGAAAACTCACGTTGATGTGAAATAAGTAAAAAAATGTGAGTAATAAATCTAAAAGTCACAAACAAGTCAAAAGTGCGAGTAACAAGCTTAAAACGTGAAATAAAAAAACAAAAAAATATCAGTCACAAAAGAAAAAAGAAAAAAAAAATTACGGAACTAAGCCTCAATTAATTAACTTCCTTTGAGTTTACTAAAAAAAATGAAAAATAATAAGATTTCTTTTGAATTTACCAAAGTAACCCTCAATACTCCCTAGTGGCCTGTCTCTTGCCAAATGCAGAAATTGACTTGGTAAGCAGAGGAGACTGCTGACTACACAGTCACAATTGTGTATATATAATGAATCGTCGTTGCATGTAACTTATAATTTGACGTTATCCCGACAAGCACGCACTCCAATGCCTCACCATGCACGGGGACGTCCTGGATAATTTATTAAGGATGTGTTTGGTTTATTAAAAATTATTAAAAAAAATTTATAAATTTTTAAAAATTATTTATTTTTATTTTACAGTACGAACTATAAATTTATAAATTATTTTACTTTATTTTATTTTATCTCATTTTTTGCCACCCCTAACAAACACTAAATTGAAATTACGGGGTTTGTCCCGCAGTCAGTAGAAACATATAGGAACATCAAATTCGACGTCAATCTTATATTTATTGGGATATAAATTAATGCACAAAAATAAGAAAATAAAGAATTAAAGATATTTGTCAATATAAAAATAGTATTATTATTCAAAATTTGTGCCGTAGATTGGACACACAAAAACAACTTGTTAAACCATGAACAATTACGGCCCCGTTTAGTTTGCAAACAAATAATAAAAAATTCTATAAATCTCTGTTAACTTTATATCACACCAATTTTTTTCTTTCACTACACATATTATAAATTCTCAATTTGTCTCAATTTTTTTCACTCCAAATATGTACAACCAATTGCCAATAAGAAAAATACTCTTAAGCACTAAAATTACATGATCAACCAAAACAAGATGCCGAAAAAAAGATAAAAAAGAAAAGATACGTATCACAATTGTTAACATAACGTGCTATCATAGCTAAAATGGGTAGACTATCACATGGCATTTTTTTAATTTTTTAACGTGCACCTCTGGTATTCGATATACCGATATTAAACAATGCCGGTTGAATTAAAGTATGTTTAGAGTTTTAATTTACAAAAATTTAAAAAAGTTGACATTGAAACAAAATAAAAGTGATACCTAATAAAATTTGATTGAAAAAAAAAATTGAGAATTTCGAAATTTTTTTTTTAAAATTTAAAGCTACAGACGAAGTCATAATTGGCAGCCTCTGCAAATCTCATCCGCAAAAGCCTTAAGGTTTCTATCAGAAGAGCCCCGTTCGTTCACGGCTTCCCTAGCCAACTCCTTCCACTTCTTAGCATTCGTCCTCATCTCTTCATCCCCCATCACTCTCTCTATGCACCTCTTCACTTCATCACGTTCAACCAACCCACCTTCTCCGTTGGCTCTCACTCTCACGCCAGTCTTCCACACGTCCTCAATCAGCTTCGCATTCGTCCCTTGGTCCGTCCAGTGAGGAAACGCCACCACGGGAACTCCAGAAGCCAAGCTCTCCAGCGTCGAATTCCAGCCGCAATGCGTCACGAAGCAGCCGAGGGAAGGGTGCGATAGAACCTCCAATTGACTGCACCACGCCACAAACATCCCCTGCTTCTCTAGCTTTTCCTGGCAACTTAATCTATCTTCTTCTTTCTCATCTTGCTCGTTTTCCTTCGCTCTTCTCACCCACAAAAATGGCCTGCTACTCTCCAATAAACCGCGACCAATCTCCTCCATTTGGGGCTTTGGTAACGTTAAGATGCTTCCGAATGATATATAAACCACCGATGATGCGGGCTTGGAGTTCAAAAATTGAAGATAGTTGTTGGATTTTTGAAATAAGTCGCCTCCGAAAGAAGTGTCGGATTGGTCTTTTCCGTCTAAGAAAGCCGATGGAATTAAGGGGCCAATTCCGATCAAATTGTACTTTTCAATGGCTTTCAAGGCCTTGGGTTCTAACTCATCGAATGTGTTCACAAGAATTCTCGGTTTGGTTTCGGAATCGAGCGTCTCGAGCTGTTGTTTGAAGGTTGGGAGTGCAAAGTTGTAACTTTCCGAGCTTGAAGGGAGTAAAAATGAGGGTAGGTCACGGCCGGAGAGCAGTGGCAGATTTGGCAATTTAATGGACCATGAGGGGTCAGTACAGTTGGCCCTGATGACCTCTTCATACCCATTAAAGTAATAGTGATAGATATCAAAAACTGTGGCCGGTTGAATCCAGAGGTGGGCGGAGGGGGTGTGACAGGAACGCGCCACCTCCGCGGCCCACGGGAGGAGGAGCGTGTAGACCAAGCACGTGATGGGATGGCCTTCGTCGGCGCTGGCGGTGATGATCTCTCTGAGCTTCTGGGAGCCGTTGTTCTTGAGCTCGGATATCAAGTGTTCGACGCTATTCCCCGGCTTAAATCCGTCGTCATATCCGTCCGAAAAGGCGACGAATCTGAGCGCCGGAGGGGTTCCGGCGGCTTTGGAGATTCGACGTTGCGCGGAGAGGCTGGTGGCGAAGGTGACCTCCATGCCCAACCGGATTAGACGCTTGGCAAATTGAAGAGAAGGGTTAATGTGGCCCTGCGCCGGAAAAGTTAGGAGGAGGATGTGGCCCTGAACCATTGTGGCGGCGGCTTTTGTGGGCTTGCAAAACTGAGTTGCGGCCGTTTGTGTTTGTATTTGGGATGGAAGTGACGAATTGCCTGGAGTTGATCGGCTTATATAGGGTTGGACGCTTTGACGTTTGTGGTGACGAATTGGACAGGCAACTCATATGAAAGAGAAAATGGCACACGCATGTTCCACTTTATTTGATTTGTTTTGGCAAGTTGTAAATAATGCCTTTTATTTATTTATCTATATATTTATTAAACAAGATTTGGTCATGCATGACATGAGCTATTTTGGTTTGCACACCAACATAGGTTAATCCACTAAACTTGTAGAGTTAATCAAGGCAAAAATTGGTATGTAAAATTCTAACATTTCCCAACCCGATTTAAATGATAATAATAATCTATACTATTGTAACACATTTTGTGTCTATATATGGGAGGGAATTTTTTTTTCTTATTTTGTTTTAATTTTTTATATTTATTTCAAATTGGCAAAAAAATTAATTAAACGTTGAAAAATTAAAATATTTATCTCAAGTAACAAATAGTGCCATTTAAGTATATAGTGAGTAACTAAGGAGTATTGAAAATATACAAACAAACGTTGTGCCAAGTTAATATGACATATATGAAAAATAAAAACTGAAATGATAAGATTACTTAAATAATTTTTAAAATTTTAACATTATTTGTATACATCTTTTAAATTACATTAAAAAAAAATTGCCAAATAATTAATTCAATCAAATTTTAAGTGAAACGCTTGTAGTAAAAAAAAAAAAAAAAGATTTGATCTCGAGAGATTCACTCCCTAGGCCAAACCCCTAGAGAGTGAATCTCTTTTGGTTTGTGCCACATATATCGGCTCTCCAACATGTGCAGCGGTAAATCGCGAACTCGTGTAGTGGTGGGGAGTCGAACCCACACCCAAGAACTAGATACGGTTCGTTTATTCAAAAAGGTCCGTCCTACCAATCTTTACTACATTTTGCGTCTGGAGTTCGTTTATCCAAAGAGGTCCGTTCTATCAACCTTTGCTACGTTTTGTGCCTGGGAGACTAGCTCCAAGTTTTTTCTAGAGAGGAGACTTGAACTTGAGATCTTGGGGTGGTAAGCCCCTAAATTCTAGCTTAAGATCATCCCATCTAACCATTTGGGGTTCGTGAAATGCTTGTAGTAATTAATTAAATTGTAGCAATGGGAGGACCTAGAAGCATTGTGACGTGTTTGGCAAGAATGAAAGATTGGTAAATAAATTATTGTTTATCTTATCTGGATTCCCAGATGGTGGCCTGTCTGAGAACATTGGCTCGGGAAAATCTCTTCTAACTTTAATTTGGTTCTTTTTTTTTTGGTTTTGTGTGTGTGTGTGTGTTTGTGTGTTTTTTATATATTAAATTAATTTATTTTACTAAAATTAAAAATATTTATAATTAAATTAATAATTTCACATTAAAGATTTATTTTATTAAATTAAAATTAATTCTAAACGAATAAATACTTTGTTGTAACGATATTAAATCGACTTTATATTTGGTTTTGTGTTAACTATGAAAAAGTCGAAATTATGTTTGATATATTAGTGAAATTAATCGAAGCTAAACAAGGATTTGGAGAATATCAACATCAAAAACCTTCCCTAGCGCATTGCTTTAAATCGCTAATTAAATTTGGCTGCCAACCATCTTACGCAAGCCAAATTTGTTCATGGATCGCATAAGCATGCAACCTAAACATTTATTGCTCGGCATCTTAAACAAATTGTTTGAAATTTGTAATGTTTTTACTGTGAATGCCAAGAAGATCTTAGGGGGTGCGTACTTTACCAAAATTTATTAATTTTTGTCAATATTTTTTAATTTCTTTCAATCAAATATCGTCACTTATCATTTTTATATTAATTTTTTATACTTTTTCTTATATTTTTTAACTATTCAAATACCACGTAAGACAATCTATCTGGTATTCATCCACCTCAACTTCATATTCTTTAAATAAATTCGCTATAGTATTTTCTAAGATATCATTTTTTTTATTTAACTAACTCTGTAACGAATTTCATGAATAATTCCTCCTTGTGTTAAAATAATATTTTCAATCCTTAAACTATAAAATTCTTCTTTATTTCTTTTCTTCTTTAAAAAATTGAATAAAAAAACAGAAACACTTTTTTTGTTATTAAATTAATAGAAAACACTACAATCCATTACTTTTAACCCAAAAAAAAAATAATAATAATTCAAGAATGATGTTTTAATGATATTTTTGTAATAAAATTTTATTTTCTTGAGTAGTTACTTAAAATTAATTGACCCAAAATACATTCACATTATTTTGATTATTGTCTCTAATTAAAATTGGGCGTTAAGGTCACCTTCACGACCGCCTTCTCCGCCCTAATTCGCATGAGCAACCACCCCATCCGTACACCGGAAGGCTTAACAATCGTGGGATTCTCCGACGGCTACGACCACGGATTCAAACAGGGTTATGTCCGCCAACACTTCCTCTCCGAGCTGAGAAATGGTGGCTCTCAAGCCGTCAGAGAACTCATCACGGAGAGTTCCAACAAAGGCCGGCCTTTCACTCGAATTGTCTACACGACCCTTCTTTCATGGATTGGTAAAGTTGCTCATAGCCTTCACTTCCAGTCCACGTTTCCCTGGATTCAACCAGCTACTACTCTGCATATCTATTACCATTACTTCCATGGTTATAGCGACAAAATCAAGAATATTAGCGACGATTCCATTGAGCTACCGGGATTGCAACTACTGTTAGAATTATATTTTTTTGGTGCCCTTAAAAGCATGTTTTTTGTAATGACATTTAATTTAATTTATTTTTTTGGATACAATAAAATATTTATTTATTTAAGCATACATTAATATCTCTAATTTATAAAGTATGTGATTTAAGTATTGGGTATAAGATATTAATACAGAAAGATTTAAATTACAACTTTTATAAATTAACGTAAATTCACAGCTATTAATGAAACGGCATTTCATTATGTTAAAGCTGTAACTTTTCTACTTCTTAATTAGGTGATTTATCTTGATCATTAAAGTTGTGACTTTGAGTAGGAAAGTATGTATATGTGATATACATATTGAATGGACTGTTGTAAATTATGATTTGGTTAATGAATGTCATTAATCATAATTTACTTAAGTTTTAATAAACTTAATGAACCTTAATCCTCAGATTGTAATGGACTCACATTTATGAAGTAAATCTATTTGAGTTATCACGGAGTGATATCTTATAAATAGTCAAAACCTCGATAACTTGGAGATTTAATTTCACGAATCGTGGGAACATATACTTACAAGATGGAATGCATTTTGATATGCTCACCTAAGCTATTTATCTTTTTGATCATTAAATATGTGGCCGTAGTTTATTCAATAAATTATTTATTGAATGACAACATTTATTTGTAAATTGTTTACAAATATGAAAATATTGAGAATGATCAAATTTTAGATAAATAGTGACTTAGGGTTAAATATGTAATTAAAAGGCTCGACATTTAACCTAGCTTAATTATGAGCTTACAATGGAAAGTTAATTAAGTGGATATAATTACTCTAAGACCAAAATTCATTTTATTAAAAGTTGTTTTAATTAAATGAATTTCAACATGGACTATTAGAATGCAGCTCAAGACTTTTAGTAGAATAGCCCTGGGTTAATTTAAAAGATAATGGATTGTCATGAAATGACAAGACCCAAACATCTTTTAAGTTGGAGCTAGGAATCCATGGACCTTCAGTCCTCAAGCTAGCTCAATTTTATCTTGATAGGTCAAGTCCAGTTGGCTAATTATTTATAATTTATTTATGAAATAAATTATAGATAATTAATATATATTTAGATAAGATGATATGGTTAGAAGATTTTCTCAAGATACCATATCTTCTAAATATATATTAAGATGATATATATAGATAAGATATATATGAGAGTGGATAAGAGATAATCTCTAGAGTTAGAGATCTTCTCTGATACAAACTCTGTATCTCACTTTTTATAGATATCTTTTATATATCAATAAGCTAAAGATCTGTAGATAGTGACCACACACATCCATCTAGAGAGAGAAAATTGAGAACAGATTGGAAGGCTGTATTGTTGAAAGAAGGTGATTCCGCTGTGTTTCAGGAAAAATTTTAAAGAGTTCATCATTCTATTCGATGTATTTTTCTCAATCCTATACTATAAAAACCAACAGTTACAACTCACTAGCTGTGACCTTCCTTCCTTCGTAATCCCTTCAAACCAGTTTAATTTCACAATTTCAATGTTTAAGGAGCACGTTGAGATACTCGATTCAGAAGCAAACCATAAAGTCGTTGTAAATTCTCTCGATGCTCTGGAACCCCAGGCCCCGAGCTTTGAGAAACTTAACTGGTGGCAATTGGACAATGGTGGGGGTTTGACATTGGTATTGTAGTTAGAACTGATGGTTGGAGTAAGAATAGTAGTCATAGATGAAAGTTTGGTTGGTTGCATTATGGGCTGGTGGTTTTGGGTTGTGATGGGGTGATTGTGGGAAGGGGTGGGGATTAGTGTGGAGTTGGCGGTGATGACAATTTGGTTCAAGTTGTCAGTCGGGTTATTTAAGGTCAATATGGGGTAGCAGTTATGGTATTACCAATGGTGATAGAGGAATAACTAGATTTAATTTGCTGTCTTACATTAGTAAATCCATGAAAGGTAAAACGGAAATTTATAATGGAAAGGTTAAAATAGAAGTTGACATTAGCAAAGTAGGTGTATTGTTCATGGCACCATCCTTGATGGGAAGTTACGGTGGCTGTTGTTCCTTGTCCAAGTAAGCCAATGGTGCTGATTGCAAAGCAGGAATTTAGTTATGACTGCAACATCAGGAATTTGGCCACAGTATGATTCAGAACTTCAACAATCTCAGCAATGAAGACTGTTCTTGCACAATGAACCATTATGTTTCTATGACCCAAATGCAAGGCCTCTTCCTAGGACTATTTGGAGAGTATAAAAGATTGACAATCTACTGTTACAGTGGATTGTCAACAGCATTAAAGTAGCAGGTTTTGCAAGAACAAATTGTGTGAAACTTTCCTGTGATGAAAACTTTCTGGCTGCTGTGGTTTGGATTTTCTCCTAGAGTTAGTTCTTCATAAAATGGGACTTGCTGCGAAAAGGAGAGTGACTTGAAAGTGGCCAGATACAGACTTTGCAGTCAATGAGTAATCCATGTTTTGTGGACTTTGGTATGAGTTTGGGGGTGGGTTTGTGTCAAGGGATTATGTAAACACGTTATTGTTCAAAAATTACTTTTTCATTATTGTTCAAAAATTTTATTAAGAGAAAATAATATCAATAGCCTTACATTCATCAATTCTAAAACAGTTATGGATGTTGCTCTAGGTTGGTAGATAAAAAAAGAGATGGGCTTATATTTTTCTCTTTTTTTTTTTTATCTTATATGACTTTTTAACCAATTTTTAAATTTTTTTTATAATTTTGATAATTTTTAGGCATGTTATTTGTATTTAAAAAATTTTTAAATAGATAAATACTTAAAAAATAAGAAAACTCACGTTGATGCGAAGTAAGTCAAAAATGTAAGTAGCAAACTTAAAAGGGGAAATAAGTAAAAAATGCAAGTAATAAATCTAGAAGTCACAAATAAGTCAAAAGTGCTAGTAACAAGCTTAAAACGTGAAATATGAAAACAAAAAAATATCAGTCACAAAAAGAAAAAGGAAAAAAAAATTATGGAACTAAGCCTCAATTAATTAACTTCCTTTGAGTTTACTCAAAAAAGTCAACAATAATAAGATTTCTTTTGAATTTACCAAAGTAATCCTCAATACTCCTTAGTGGCCTGTTTCATGCCAATCGCAGAAAGTGATTTCGTAAGCAGAGGAGATTGCTGACTGCACAATCGCAGTTGTACATTTAATGAATTGCCGTTGCATGTAAATTAGAATTTGACGTTACCCCGACAAGCACGCACTCCCATGCCTCACCATGCACGGGGACGTCTAGGTAATTTATTAAGGACGTCTTTGGTTTTTCTAAAAATTTTTTTAAATTATTTATTTTTTATTTTATTACACAAAATACAAATTTATAAATTTTTTTACTTTATCTCATTTATTCTTTTTTTATCACTTTTAAACGCTAACTTTAAATGCACACTAAATTAAAATTATGTAGTTTGTCCTGCAGTCAGTAGTTACGTATAGGGACATCAAATTTGACTTCAATCTATGTATATTGGGATATAAATTAATGCACAAAAATAAGAAAATAAAGAATTAAAGATATCTGCCAATAGAAATAGAGTTATTAATCAAAATTTGTACTGTAGATAAGACACACAAAAACTTGTTAAACCACGAACATTTACAACCAATTGCTAACAAGAAAAATACTCTTAAGCATTAAAATTACATAATCAATCAAAACAAGGTAGAAAAAAAAAAAAGATAAAAAAAGAAAAGATATATATCACAATTGTTAACCTAACTTGCAATCGTAGCTGATATGGGTAGACTATCACCTCCTGTATTCGGCATATCGATATTAAATAACGCTTCTTAAACTAAAGTGTAATTGGAATTTTAAAAAAGTTAAAAAAAATTAAAAGTTGATTTTGAAGAAATATAAAAGTAACAAGTAATAAAATTTGGCTAAAAAAGTTTGAAAATTTTGAAACTTTTTTACAAATTTTGAAAAACTTTAAAGCTGTAAACGAAGTCGTAATTAGCAACCTCCGCAAATCTCATCCACAAAAGCCTTGAGGTTTCTATCAGAAGAGCCCCCTTCCTTCACGGCTTCCCTAGCCAATTCCTTCCATTTCTTAGCATTCGTCCTCATCTCTTCATCCCCCATCACTCTCTCTATGCACCTCTTCACTTCATCACCCTCAACCAATCCACCTTCTCCATTGGCTCTCATTCTCACCCCAGTCTTCCACACGTCCTCAATCAGCTTCGCATTCGTCCCTTGGTCCGTCCAGTGAGGAAACGCCACCACCGGAACGCCGGAAGCCAAGCTCTCCAGCGTCGAATTCCAACCGCAATGCGTCACGAAGCAGCCGAGGGAAGGGTGCGATAGAACTTCCAATTGACTGCACCACGCCACAAACATCCCTTGCTTCTCTAGCTCTTCCTGGCAACTTAATCTATCTTCTTCTTTGTCATCTTCCTCGCTTTCCTTTGCTCTTATCACCCACAAAAATGGCCTGCTACTCTCCAATAAACCGCGACCAATCTCCTCCATTTGCGGCTTAGGTAACGTTAAGATGCTTCCGAATGATACATAAACCACCGATGATTGGGGCTTGGAGTTCAAAAATTGAAGATAGTTGTCGGATTTTTGAAATAGGTCGCCTCCGAAAGAAGTGTCGGATTGGTCATTTCCGTCTAAGAAAGCCGACGGAATTAAGGGGCCAATTCCGATCAAATTGTACTTTTCGATGGCTCTCAAGGCCTTGGGTTCTAACTCATCGAATGTGTTCACAAGAATTCTCGGTCTGGTTTCGGAATCGAGTGTCTCGAACTGTTGTTTTACCGTTGGGAGTGTAAAGCTGTACTTTTCCGAGCTTGAAGGGAGTAAAAATGAGGGAAGGTCACGGCCAGAGAGCAGTGGCAGATTTGGTAATTTAATGTACCAGGAGGGGTCATCGCAGTTGGTCCTGATGACCTCCTCATACCCATTAAAGTAATAGTAATAGATATCGAAAACTGTCGCCGGTTGAATCCAGAGGTGGGCGGATGGGGTGTGACAGGAGCGCGCTACCTCCGCCGCCCACGGGAGGAGGAGTGTGTAGACCAAGCACGTGATGGGACAGCCTTCGTCGGCGCTGGCGGTGAGGATCTCTCTGATCTTCTGGGAGCCGTTGTTCTTGATCTCGGACATATAGTGTTCGAAGCTAAACCCGGGCTTAAATCCTTCGTCGTATCCGTCCGAAAAGGCAACGAATCTCAGCGACGGAGGGGTTCCGGCGGATCTGGAGATTCGACGTTGCGCGAAGAGGCTGGTGGCGAAGGTGACCTCCATGCCCAGCCGATTTAGACGCTTGGCAAATTGAAGAGAAGGGTTAATGTGGCCCTGCGCCGGAAAAGTGAGGAGGAGGATGTGGCCCTGAACCATTGTGAAGGCGGCGTTTTTGAGGCCTTGAAAAATTGCGTTCGCGTTTGTGTTTGTGTATGCTTTTGTGCTTGTGATAGAAGTGAGCAGTTGCAGGGAGTTACATAGGCTTATATGTCAAGGACAAGATAGGGTTTGAAGCCACGACGCTTGTGGTCACGAATTGGAGAGACAGTAACTTATGTAAATAGTAAATAATATCTTTTATTTATTTATTAAAAAGAGACTGATTTGTGTATTTTGTCATGCATGATATAAGCTGTTTTGGTTTGCGCACCAACGTGGGTTAAACCTGCAGTGGGCGCCACTAGCTTTTTAATCCACTAAACTTGGAGTGCTTATCTATGCATGCAGTTGATATGTATATGCAATTCTAACATTTCCCAACCTGATTAATTTTTTATCTTTATTTCAAATTGGCAAAAATAAAAATTAATTAATTAAACATTATTTAGAGTTAATTTCAGGATTTAACATTGCGGGTGTATAATAAGTCATCTATATATAAGGTGTGTTTAGAGTGATAAAATAAAATAAAATGAGATAAGTTATGGGTTCGTAATTTATACAGTAAAATAAAAAAAGAAAAATTTTTAAAAATTTTCAGAGAACTTTTCAGAACTTTATACCAAACCAAACAAAATCATAAACACCTTTTTATTAAAAATAAAATATTTTTAACTTTTTAAGTAAGTCAAAAATTAAATTTTATAATGACATCTTTATTAACTTATAACCTTCTTATAGAAATAAAATTAATTTGGTTTAACACTATTATTATAGAAGATTTTTATTGTAGCTAGATTTAGAATTAGGAAAAAGCAATGATCATATTCTAATAACTGTAAGTAACAGACATTTTAGCTGTGTTTCATAACATTCTTGTTTACTATTTTTTTGTTTATATTTATTAATTTTTAAAAAATTGACAACAAAAACATATTTGATAAAATTATTTTTATTTGTTGTTTCTTAAAAAGTAAAAACTTTGTTTGAAAATTTAAAGCAAAAATGAAAGCAGAAAAATTATATTTTTACTTTTATTTTTGTCAAAGATATTTTGCCGATTTCTATTGCATCATACTAAAGTGATTTATTTTAATCAAATATTTTATCAGATTAAAAAATTTCAAAAAATGACATATTATTATAACAATTTATTTATAAAATTAAAATAATAATTAGTGAACAAAAAGTTTTGTTTTACTGATTAAAATTCCTTCTTGAAAAATAATAATTATATAATAAATTTATTTATTTTATTAAAATTAGTACTATTTATAAATAAAATAACAATTCATTGTAATAAGCCTTATTTATTAACTGGATTGATGCTCGTCAAAAAATTAATCAAGTTTATTGATCAATCGACACGTTTAATATTAATCCGGACACTTTCGACTACCAAAAAAAAAAAAAAAAAAAAAGAGATGCTTAGTGTCACGGACCTAATGTCCAAATTAATGTCAACTCTCATTATTCCCATACAAATCCGTTTAACACTCATGCAATGGATCAAATTCATAAACCTAATAAAATTAAATATTTTTAAAAAATAAAAAAAATTAATAATTATAAATAAAATTATATTTTTAAACGTAATTTTAATTTTCATTTAAAAAATAACAACAGCAAATAAAAAATATAAAACATAAATAAATAAATATAAACAAAAATATAATAGCATTATCGATCGGCCCTATAGTAATTGGACTTACCTGCAAACTCACATGCATGTGAATCTTCAAATTTCCTGGGGTTAGCTTTCACCCTCAGAGCATCCATGGTAGATGCTGTCTGCTCCCTAGTTTTAGTGTAGAGAAGATGGTGAAAAGCATCAAATACTTCCAAATGGAACAAATATTATAATTTCTATCCGATTGGTTGGTCAAAAATTATTGAAATTTAATTACAAATAAATTATAAAAATTTATTTATTTTTATCAAATTTTGTCATTTTTATTTTTTATCCATTTACTTTCAAAACTAAAATTTTACAAACTTTTACGAAAAAAAATTATATAAAAATTGTAAAAAATTACCTACTTTTATAATTTTTTTAATATTTGTCAATTTTTTTTGACACGATTTTTTTTAAATCCATTCAAATGCCAGCTTTTATCATTTCAAATAATTTTTTTAGGAGGTGTTTGGTTGATAAAAAAATGAGTCAAAAGTACAATAAAAGTAAAAAGAAGTGACATAAAAATAATAAACGGAGACATTTGATTAAAAAAATTATAAAAATTAACTAAAATTAATGAGTTTTAATGAGTTTTAATACCACTAAACAGCAACCTAATGAATTTTAATTGATTTTTTAAACATAAAAAAAATAACTGAAATAATCCATTATTTCCGGTGTACTCTTCAGTCATTCAAGCGGTCAGAACTAGTCCATCCAAGCTGTGTTTTTTTTTGACTTTATACCCATGCATGATACGCGTGCCTGCCCAGGTGCTAGCCACCACTTTTGACTTGGCCGATTGGATGGTGTTAAAATTTTAGAGAGATAAGTTTTAAAGAAGGTATAAGATAAGAGGGGATATTATTTTTAGAGGATTGGCCTACATTGATGTGATGTTTATGAAGGGGGATAACTTTTGACTTGGTTTGGATGTTTTATAAATAAGAGAAGGTGAATGATGATAAAAAGAGTCAAATGACTCTTTTGCCCTTGTGATATCCCAAACTTGGTTACCCATTAAATTAAATATTAAATTGTAAAACCCACTCTATTTAATTATTTTTGGACAATTTGAAGTTATATTATTTATTTCATTGAAAATTTAATTTTTTATAAATTTATTTAAAAAACTTTTTTTTAAATATGTACTTTTGAATAGTTGGTTATTATCTAATTTTTTTAATTATGTTTATTTTGACTTGTTGGCTTAACTATTATTTTTTTTATTAATATTATATTTATTTTAATCAAGTTAACAATACTATTAACAAAGGTTAAAAACGTCAAAAATTTATCCACTTGAAGGGGGATAATTTTTAGCTAGCCCTAGCTAAAAATTATCCCCCCGCGGGGGCTAAATTTAATACCATGCAAAATCTAATCCGGGGGAGAAAGGAAGCATTTCAGCTGCCAAACCAAGCAAAAAATGTGGGGCCCACGGGCAAAATTTTTGCCCCCCTTCTTTAGTTGCATCCAATCGGCCCGTTAGGGGCCGATTAGATGCAACAAATGGGAGTCTTTATAAATAATACACTCTTATAAGTTTTGATGTGATAATTTTTACTTGATTTGAGAAGTAAAATTTCTCTCCTTTAAAAATTATCTCCCCTTCTTAATCTTGAAAGAAAGTATATTATTTTTGGAGAGGGTTTGAGCTCTTTAAAAATTATCCCCCCTTATATGGATTAATTGGACCATTATATCCCTTCTCATCCTCCTTTCTCACCTACAAAATATATTTTATATTAGAAATAAATTCTTTTTTTTAATAAAAAATGTATTAAAAATTTATATTAATAAAAATAAATATAATTTTTTCCAAATAGGGGTCGTGTGATTAAAAAAATATATATTTTTTCAAATTGGAGGTGATGTGATTTTAAGATAATAATATTATTTTTTAGCAAATATAATAATATTATTTTTTAGCAAACTTATACAAAATTACATATATATTGATATTTTTTAAATAAGGAGAAAAAAATAAGTGACTAAGGAAGATTCGGATAAATTGGAATATTATTGTCTATGAAACTAATTTATATATTTTTTAAAGTTTAATTTATTAATAACATAATTTATTTATAATTAATTTGTCTAAAATTAATTTGTACTAGTTGGTTTTCACATTATATAATTAACATAAACATATAATTAAGTCTGGGTAAACAAGTTTAATTTAATGGGTAACTAAGTTTTGGGACACCACAAGAGCAAAAGAGTCATTTGACTATTTTTCCATCATTTACCTCCTCTTATTTATAAAACATCCAAATCAAGTCCAAAGTTATCTCCATTCATAAACATCACATCAATGTGGGCCAACCCTCTAAAAATAATGTCCCTTCTTATCTTATACCCCCTCTAAAACTTATCCCTTGAAATTTTAACACCATCCAATCGGACCCTTACATTAAAATATATGCATATGTATACATGTATAAAAACATGCAAAAAAAATTATTATAGAGAATAGTTTCAAGAATTTGACGTGCTGAAAATAGAAAAATTACCATTTCATTGTTGTTCATACATCTATTATAGAGAATAGTTTCAAGAATTTGACGTGCTGAAAAATAGTAAAAGGTAATAAGATTTCTTTTGAATTTATCGAACTTATGCTCAATTAATGTACTCCTTAATGGTATCATGCCAACTGCAGGAAACGATTACTTCTGGGGTTGGGAAGAAACCCGCAGTCGCTACTCATAGTTACACATTAGGTGAATCCCATCCCGTGGTCCTGACTGGTAAAGAACTACGAGGAGATAAATCAGCTTAGGCAAGCACTTGCTGACCGGCTCAGCTGAGAAGGCTGTTAGATGACCCTCCACAATTAGAGAAATGACTGCCCCCGAAGAGGAGTCGAACCCGAGACCTATTGGTCCTAGACCCTTCAACCCGTCATCCGAACCAACTCACTACCCCTTACCAAACGCAGGAAACGATTACTTAGTAGAGCGTGAAATTGTTACTTAGCAAAAAAAGAAAAATGGTATGAAATTGTTGTTCCATGTGAGACTTAGGCCTCTTTGGAGCATAAAAAACATTCGTGAAAAATTTTGAAAAATTATATAATATGACAAAATTTTATTTTTACTTTGAGCTACGTGAATTTTTATAAATATATATATACACAAATTTTAACAAATTTTTACAAATCTCAATTAAATTTTTATAAATTCAAATAAAATTTTTACAAATTTCAAAAAATTATAACAGAAAGGTGAAAAAATTTCTATCCAAATATATTCGAACAGATTGGATTAAAATCCGTTCAAACGGAATTATTTTTCTCTATTTTTTGTGATTTGTGGTATACACTTTAAATGCAAAAAAGTAACTTAAATCATATTTATATCAATTTTTGTAACTCTAAATGCCAGACTCACTTATAGATTCACGCAAGCTTATCGGGTGGCGAGCAGGTTAAATTTGTAAAATATTTTTATTTTTTAAATTTGTTTAATATTTATGTTATAATATATTAGCATTTTAAAATTTAAAAATAATCTCGTTTTTTTAAAATATAAAAATTTTTATCTTTAACATCTGCTTAAATTTCCCTCTCACACATAAATTTCTGAGTTCACAAGTCCAGACTCATGCAGATCAACGAATGAATGAATTGCCATCAAAGGGGATAATTTGAGTAAGTGCCAAAAAAAAATAATTATAATTTGAGGAATGTTTTGTCAGTTAAAATTAACTAAAACTTCTTAATTCTTATCAAAATTTTATATTTTCTTTTAATTAAATTTTCCCTTGTGAGGATGGGAGTTGGCGTACTGTCATATCGGTGACCACCAATTTTGAACAGTTACATCGAAATTTAATTATTCGAATTTCTTAAATGCTTAGGTAGTATTTAGGTCTCGTTTGGAGTAAAAAAAATAAGATTAAATGAGATAAAATGTGATTTGGAGTTAATTTTGACGTCATTTTTTTTTGAAAAGTTACAAATCATGAGAATAATTTTCCAAATCCGTTCCCACGGATTCAAAAAAATTCACAAAAAATAACGATAATGGTACTCGTTTGAAAGCTCTCGACACGAAAAATATGATTGTATAAAAAATTTACACATTCACTTAATCTACTTCTAGATTTTTTATTTTTAGCGAAATATTGAATTTTTTGAAATTAATGATGGTAGAAAAATTAGAGTTTTTTCTTAATGCCAAACAGAGCCTTTATTTTTTTATTTTTATTTTTTAATTTGAACTCATTTATCATTTTATATTTTAAAAAAAAACTTAAAACGCATTTCGTCACATATATTTTTAAAATTTATTTTAAAAATAAAAAATGAGTTTATACATGAATTGAAAAATAATAAAAAGTCAATTTAAACGTTGTCAACCAGAAACAAAAAAATCTCAGAATAAAAAAAATAAAATATTTTCTATTTCCGTATTTAAAATTTTTTAAAACATAAAACATATAAAATTAAAAATAGAAAATAAAAAATAGAAAAATAAATTAAATGTCATCTTAATTGCTCAAAGTTAACTAAAATTTAAATACCTTTTTAAAATCAAAATTTATTACATATTACATTTATGTTAAATTTTTATATTTTTAGAGTACTTTTTAATCAAATTTTTACTAACCAAACACTTCTACTGTTCATTGAGCTGATGTGTCACGTAATATCAACCTCTTACATTAATAATTTGACATTACCCTGACAAGCATGTACTGTCATGTCTCAGCATACACGTGGACGTATTAGATAAGAGAAAAAAAAATATACACACATATATATATATCGCAAGTGTTAACTTAACGGACGCGGGGGCAGCAGTAGGCGTTTTACCGCTGCCGCAGCAGTAGCCCAAAACGCAGGCGTTTAACCCAAAACGGGGGCGTTTTGACAAATTCGAAAAAATAAAAAAAGCCAGCGAAGCGCAAAAAAAAAAAAAAAAAAAAATTAATAATAGAGAGTGTGTTTGGTAATTAAAAATACTATCTTTTTATAAAATGTCACAAATTCAGTAAAAAATTAATTTTTATTTTGTGTTTATGTTTTGAAAATTTCAAAACATAAAAAACAAAAAACACATATAGTTTAATATTTTCTGTTTTTCGTATTTTGAGATTTTTTTTTATTTTACGTTAAAAACGTTCAAAATAACTTTTTGTCATTTTTCATTTTATGTGTAAATTTATTTTTATTTTCTAAAACAAAATTTGAAAATACAAGTAATCAAACAGAAGGTGTAAAAAAAAAAAATTATAGGACGGTGGAGTACCAAAGAAAAAAAAAAGAAAACGGTTTAAAACGTATTTTTTTATATTTTTAAAATGAGGAAAATAATTCATTTTGTATTTCTTTAAAATGAGGAAAACAGTTCAAAAGGTATTTGGTTACTTTTGTTTTAAAATCTGTTTTAAAAAATAAAAAATGAATTTACACATAAAATAAAAAAAAGATAAAAAATTATTTTGAGCGTTTTTAATGTAAAATAAGAAAAATCTCAAAATACGAAAAATAAAAAATGTGAAACTAAAACTATTTTCTATTTTTTATATTTAAAAAATTTTTAAAACATAAAACACAAAAGAGATTTATATTTTTAATTATGGAACACACTTTCTAATTTTTTTTTCACTCTACGGTCTTAGAAATTTTTTGTTTTTGGCGTTACGTTGGCTTTTTTTTTTGTTTATTTTGGTTTGTCAAAACGCCCATGTTTTTGGTAAAACGTTCAGGTTTTGAGCTACTGCTGCGACAGCAATAAAACGCGTACTGCTGCCCCCTTGCGTATTAACTTAACGTCTCCGTTTGGTACAAAATAAAAAAATATAAAATTTTACAAACTTCTATAAATACAAATTACGAAATTATAAAATTTAAAATTTCTACTCATTACACAAAATATGATACATTAACTTTTACAAATTTATATAATTTTTTATAACTCCAAATACATCTAATTAAATTAATATAGAGACTGTCACATCTCTTTTTAATTTTTTGACGCGAACTAGTCGTACGAAGGTTTGAAGCTTCAAAAAAACCTTAAAAAATTTAAAAAAAGCTTCAAAAATTGCTACGTTTTTAAATTTTAAAAAATTTCAAAATTCGTTGAAACGTACTAAAATAATGTGTTCTAACAGATTTGTCAGATTTTAAAAAAAATTGATCTGACATCTGTATAAAAAATTATACAAAATTCAAAAATTTTTAAAATCCTCTACTAAAATTTTGACAATTGATACGTGTCATTTTATATAATTTTTAATAATTTTATATCAGATTAAATATAAATATTCAACAATCATTTCATAATAATTACAAATTTTACTTTTGAAAATTTTTAATTTTTTTTAAGCTCCGAGCACCCCAAAGTCGACGAGAAATGCTATGTTTACAACATCTTTTTCTAACAACTTTTACAACAATTCAAAACGACGTCGTTTTGGACATACAAAAATTAAGGAAAAAAAAAAACCCCAACGCCAGTACCAATTTTGTGTAGCCGCCGCACCCAACAAATCAGAGGAGCTGCCCGCGAAGTAACCCTAGTCTGAACGCCCCAGATGCAGAGAAAAGTTCAACAATAGCAGCAGCCATCGATGGACGACAACGATTCGGAGGTTGAGATGCTGAGCATTTCCTCCGGCGATGAGGTCGAGTTCAAGGATCAAAGATTCGATGCGAAATCGAGCTGGGATCGGTGGAAGGATCGGGAAGGTTGATGATGGAGACTGGGAATGTGGGAAACTCGATTGTTGGAAGCGAGTCAACGAGACTGAGCTATGGACCACCTCCGTAGCCATTTTGCCTTTCAACGTCGTCGCTACCATTGCCACCGATGATTGATGAAAAATGATATTTTTGCAGCAGATTGGGACGGGCGGCTTCCATTCAAAGACGATACGAAGAGCAAAGGAAATAATTGAGGACTGAGAAAAATGAAGGCGGTCTTCGATGATCAGATCGCCATGCCCTGACAGAAGAACGTTTCGGGGCTCAGATACACTTGCGATGCCTTTAACTTTTTTTTTTTTTGTCTCCAAAACGATGTCATTTTGAAACGTAGTAAAAGTTGTTAAGAAAAAAAAAAATATCGTACACCTAGCACTTCTCCAAAGTCGACTGATATTAAGGGCTCGTTTAGAGTCCCAAATAAAACAAAAAAAAATCAATGGATTGGATTGATGTGATGTAAAAATGATAGGTGACAAAATGTGATTGGAGGGATTTGAAAACTTTTGAAGTTTTTTAAAATTTTTTGGTTTTATTTGAGACTCCAAACGAGCCCTAAATAATGTCTGCTGAACTTAATTATCTCCGCTGACCTCATCCACAAAAGCCTTCAGGTTTCTATCAGAAGAGCCCCCTTCCTTCACGGCTTCTCTAGCCAACTCCTTCCATTTCCTAGCATTCGTCCTCATCTCTTCATCCCCCATCACTCTCTCTATGCACCTCCTCACCTCATCACCATCAACCAACCCACCTTCTCCGTTGGCTCTCACTCTCACCCCAGTCTTCCACACGTCCTCAATCAGCTTCGCATTCGTCCCTTGGTCAAACCAGTGAGGAAACGCCACCACCGGAACCCCGGAAGCGAAGCTCTCCAGCGTCGAATTCCAACCGCAGTGCGTCACGAAACAGCCCAGAGAAGGGTGCGATAAAACCTCCAATTGACTGCACCACGGCACAAACATCCCTTGCTTCTCTAGCTCTTCCTTGCAGCTTAATCTATCTTCTTCATTCTCATCTTCCCCATTTTCCTTTGCTCTTACTACCCACAAAAATGGCCTATTACTTTCCAATAAGCCCCGACCAATCTCCTCCATTTGCGGCTTTGGTAACGTTAAGATGCTTCCGAATGATACATAAACCACCAATGATTCGGGCTTGGAGTTCAAAATTGAAGATAGTTGTCAGATTTTTGAAATAGGTCGCCTCCGAAAAAAGTGTCGGATTGGTCTTTTCCGTCTAAGAACGCCGACGGAATTAAGGGGCCAATTCCGATTAAATTGTACTTTTCGATGGCTTTCAAGGCCTTGGGTTCTAACTTATCGAATGTGTTCACAAGAATTCGCGGTCTGCTTTCGGAATCGAGTGTCTCGAACTGTTGCTTGAAAGTTGGGAGTGTAACGTTGTCACTTTCCAGGCTTGAAGGGAGGAAAAATGAGGGTAGGTCACGGCCGGAGAGCAGTGGCAGATTGGGTAATTTGATGGACCAGGAGGCGTCATCGCAGTTGGTCCTGATGACCTCCTCATACCCACTGAAGTAATAGTAATAGATATCGAAAACTGTCGCAGGTTGAATCCAGAGGTGGGCGGAGGGGGTGTGACAGGAACGCGCCACCTCCGCGGCCCACGGGAGGAGGAGCGTGTAGACCAAGCACGTGATGGATGTCCTTCGTCGGCGCTGGCGGCGATGATCTCTCTGAGCTTCTGGGAGCCGTTGTTCTTGAGCTGGGACATATAGTGTTCGAAGCTAAACCCGGGCTTAAATCCGTCGTCGTATCCGTCCGAAAAGGCGACGAATCTCAGCTCTGAAGGCGTTCCGGCGGATCTGGAGATTCGACGTTGCGCGAAGAGGCTGGTGGCAAAGGTGACCTCCATGCCCAGCCGATTTAGACGCTTGGCAAATTGAAGAGAAGGGTTAATGTGGCCCTGCGCCGGAAAAGTGAGGAGGAGGATGTGGCCCTGAACCATTGTGGCGGCGGCCGTTTTGGGGGCTTGAAAAATTGAGTTGCGCGTTTGTGTTTGTGTACGCGTTTGTGCTTGTGATAGAAGTGAGCAGTTGCAAGGAGTTACGTAGGCTTATATGCAAAGGACAAGATAGGGTTTGAAGCCGTGACGTTTGTGGTGACGAATTGGAGAGAAAATAACTCATGTAAATAGAAAATGATACAATATTTCATTTCATTTGATTAATTTGTTTTGGCAAGTAGTAAATAATATTATTTATTTATTTATTAAAAAAGACTAATTTTGTATTTTGGTCATGCATGAAATAAGCTGTGTTTGGTGCACAAAAAATTTATGAAAATTTTGAAAATTTTTATAAAATTTTACATATTCCTACCTTTTTAAAATTTAAAAATGTTCAATATGTTTTAAAAAAAAAAATCGATAACTGGAATTCGATTAATCAAATAGTAAAAATTCTTTCGCTATTCTCACTATAGACTTCAAAACTATCAAATGACATCCACTTTTACTATTTTTTGTGACTTTTTAAAATCGTTTCAACGGATTGTATAAATAGTTTCGATAGAATCACACGGACAACTTCATCCAAATGATTTCTATAATCTGTTTAGACGGATTATAGTATAAAGAAGTCATGACTGTCAAAAATTTTGAATATATTCAAACAGAAATCCGATTTATCGAAACCAAATTTTACTCTTGATTTTAAAAAATACGATTTGAGCAGTTTATAACAAATACAAAAAAATTTTTTGAATTATATTTTATCTCATTTTTTTTTTTTTTTGCGCCAAATGCAGTCAATCTGTTTTGGTTTGTCCACCAACGTGGGTTAACCAGTGTGCGCCACTAGTTTTTTAATCCATTGAACTTGAAGTGTTTATCGAGGCAAACAATTGATATGTATATATAATTCTAACATTTCCCAACCTGATTAATTTTTTATTTATTTCAAATTGGCAAAAAAATTAATTAAACATTATTTAGAGTTAATGTCAGGATTTAAAATTGCGGGTGTATAATAAGTCTCCAATATGAGATGTGTTTGGAGCGATAAAAATAAAATAAGTTGTGAATTCGTAATTCATATAATAAAATAAAAAATAAATAACTTTTAAACTCTTGGAGATTTTCAAAATTTTATAGTAAACCAAACAAAATCATAAACACCTTGTTATTAAAAATAAAATATTTTTAACATTTCAAGAGTAAGTCATAAATTAAATTTTATAATCACATCTTTATTAACTTTTAACGTCCCGATAAAATTAAGTTGGTTTTAACACTATTATTATAGAGCAGTTTTGTTGTAGCTAGATTTAGAATTAGGAAAAAGCATTGATCATAATCTAATGGCCCTTTTAACTGTGAAGTGGATTACACATTTTAGTTAGGGGTGGAAATGAACCGAGCTGTTTGCGAGCTATTCGAGCTCGGCTCGAACTCAATTCGTGGGTTAAACGAGCTCGAACCGAGCTTAATTTTTGGCTCGTTTTGGATTCGAGCTCGAGCTTAGAAAAGCTCGGCTCGAAAGCTCGCGAGTAGATTCGGTTAGAATAATATATATATTTTAATAATATTTTTATTATATTTTTTAAATATATTATATTTTAAATTAAAACGACATCGTTTTGGTTTAATCGAGCTATTCGTGAGCCTAACTGAGCCTAAATTCTTTTTTATCGAGCCGAGCTCGAGTCTATATAAAAGTTCGAATTGAGTTCGAACTCGAGCTCAATATCAATAGCTCGGCTCGACTCGACTCGTTTCCACCTCTAATTTTAGCTATGTTTCATAACATTGTTGTTTACAATTTTTTTGTTTATATTTATTAATTTTTAAAAACTGACAACGAAAAACATATCTGGTAAAATTATTTCCATTTGTTGTTTCCCAAAAAGTAAAAACTTTGTTTGCAAATTTAGAGCAAAAATAAAAGCAGAAAAATTATATTTTCCCTTTTATTTTTTCAAAATATTTTGTCGATTTTTATTGCATCATACTAAAATGATTTATTTTAATTAAATATTTTATTAGATTAAAATTAATTTTCATGAAAACGATATATTATTCTTATAATGATTTATTTATAAAATTAAAATAATAATTTGTGAATAAAAAGTTTTATTTTTACAAATTAAAATTTCTTTTTGAAAAAATAATAATTATATAATAAATTTATTTATTTTATTAAAATTAATACTATTTATAAATAAAGTAACAATTCATTGTAATAAGTCTTATTTATTAACTAGATTGATGCTCGTCAGAAAATTAACTAAGTTTATTGATCAATCGATATGTTTAATATTAGCTCTGACAGCTTCGACTAAAAAAAAAAAAAAAAGAGATGCTTAATATGACGGAACTAATGTCCAAATTAATGCCAACTCTCATTTTTTCCATACAAATCCGTTTAACATCCATGCAATGTACCAAATCTATAAATCTAATAAAATTAAATATTTTTTAAAAATAAAAAATTAATAATTATAAATAAAATTACATTTTTAAATGTCATTTTAATTCTTATTTTAAAAAAATAACAACAGAAAATATAAAATATAAAATATAAACAAATAAATATAAATAAAAATACGACACTGTTATCAAACGGCTGTATAGTAATTGGACTTACCTGCAAACTCACTGGCATGTGAATCTTCAAATTTCCTAGGGTTAGCTTTGACCCTCAGAGCATCCATAGTAGATGCTGCTTGCTCTCTAATTTTAGGGTCTGTTTGGGAAAAGGAGCCACTTCAATAGTGGTTAGACTTTTTTACTTTTTTATATTTTAATATTTTTTAAGTTTTTAAGGGTAAAAATGTTAATTTAACAAAAATAAATTAACTACCTAAAAAAATTACTTTTTTTCCTTTTCAAACACAAAATTAGTTAACTACTAGTCATTAACTATCGGCCACTTTTTTTTTTCTTCCTAAACACAAAATTAACTAGTTTTTTTTATTAATTAGTTACTAGTCATTATCCACTAACCAATACTTATTGTTCCCAAACGGAGGTATAGTATAGTGAAGATGGTAAAAAGCATCAAATACTTCCAAATGAAGCAAATATTACAATTTCCGTCCGATTGGTTGGTAAAAAATTATTGAAATTGAATTATACAAAAATATAAAAATTTATTTATTTTTATCAAATTTTGTCCTTTTTATTGTTCATACATTTACTTTCAAAACTAAAATTTTACAAAAAAATTATATAAAAATTGTAAAAATTACATACTTTTGTAATTTTTTTAATATTTGTCAGTTTTTTTGGACACTATTTCTTACTAAATCTGTAGAAATGCCTACTTTTAACCGTTCGAATGAAATTTTTAATGAATTTCAATTTGTTTTTCAAACATAAGAAAATAACTGAAATAATCCACCATTTCTAACTTGGTGTACTCTTCGGCTATGTTTGTTTAAACGGATTGGATGATGGAGGATAAATAATATTATGAAATAATATATAAGATTTGATAAAAGATGAGATTAATTTTTTATGTAAAATTATTTTTTGATATTTGATTGATAAGATATAAAGTAAAATAAAAAATATAATTTAATATATGATGTGATAAAAATAATTTTATATCTTTAAATCTCAACGGGAAACAAATGTGAAAGTGAGATATTAATAAAACCTCAACCCACCCCGGATTACTCATCCGGCAACTCACCGGATAACAAAGCCATGGGACCCACAAATCCCACCATCCCGGACAACACAATCCTTTTGTGGGGTCCACGGATAAATTATGCGATCCCACCTCCTCATCCCTCAAACAACTCCATTCAAGCTGTGTTTTTTTGACTTTATACCCATGCATGATTTAGGCGCGTTTCTCTCTTTTCCCTTCCCTTTTTCTGTCATTTGACATGCGCATGCCCTGATGCCAGCCACCACTTTTGACTTCGCGTTAAAATATATGCATATGTATACATGTATAAAAACATGAAAAAAAAAAAAATTATTATAGAGAATAGTTTCAAGAATTTGACGTGCTGAAAAATAGAAAAATTACCATTTCATTATTGTTCAAAAAATCCATGAAGAGCAGTTTCACAAAAAAAAAAAAAAAAACTATTAAGAGAAAATAATATAAATAGCCTTGCATTCACCAACTCTAAAACAGATTTGACTGCTGTTCTAGTTTGGTAAATCAAAAAAAATGGGCTTATTTTTTTTCTTTTCTTTTTTGTTTATCACATATTATTTTTTGGTCAAATTATAATTTTTCTTTTTAATGTTGATACATTTTAGGCATTTATTTGCATTTAAAAAATTTTGAAAAAAAGATGTACTTAAAAAAATAAGAAAACTCACGGATATGTGAGTGTGTTGTTCGACAAAATTAACTAAAACTCACCAATTTTTACTAATTTTTTTTATACTTTTTTCAATTAAATTTCACCACATACCACTTTTATATTAAATTTTTATATTTTAACTATATTTTTTGACTAATTAAACACTCCGCCTTTAAGTGGAAAACGTAAGCAACAAGCTGAAAAGCGGTATAAATAAGTAAAAATTGTAAGTAACAAACCTAAAAGTCACAAATAAGTCAAAAATGTGACTACAAGCTTAGAACGTGAAATAAGTGCCAAAATGTCAGCAACAAGCTTAAAAGTCACAAAAAGAAAAAAATTTTACAGAACCAAGCTTTCAATTAATGAACTTCCCATTTGAGTTTATTCAAGAAAGTAAAAGGTAATAAGATTTCTTCTTTTTACCTTTCAAAAAAAATAAGATTTCTTTTGAATTTATCAAACTAATCCTTAACTGCAGGAAGCGCATAGTTAGTATGGTATGAAATTGTTGTTCCACGTGAGACTCATGCCTGTTTGAAGCATCAAAAACATTCACGAAAAATTTTGAAAAATTATATAATTCTTTGTAAATTTTTTTTTTTTTTACTTTGAACAACGTAAATTTTTTATAAATATATATGCAAACAAATTTTAACAAATTTTTACAAATCTCGGTAAAACTTTTACAAATTTTAATAACATTTCGACAATTATCAAAAAATTCTGACAGAAAAGTTATCTCCGTTAACCTCATCCACAAAAGCCTTGAGGTTTCTATCAGAAGAGCCCCCTTCCTTCACGGCTTCCCTGGCCAATTCCTTCCATTTCCTAGAATTCTTCCTCATCTCTTCGTCCCCCATCACTCTCTCTATGCACCTCTTCACCTCATCACCATCAACCAACCCACCTTCTCCGTTGGCTCTCACTCTCACCCCAGTCTTCCACACGTCCTCAATCAGCTTCGCATTCGTCCCTTGGTCAGACCAGTAAGGATACGCCACCACCGGAACCCCAGAAGCGAAGCTCTCCAGCGTCGAATTCCAACCGCAATGCGTCACGAAACAGCCGAGAGAAGGGTGCGATAAAACCTCCAATTGACTGCACCACGGCACAAACATCCCTTGCTTCTCTAGCTCTTCCTTGCAGCTTAATCTATCTTCTTCTTTCTCATCTTCCCCATTTTCCTTTGCTCTTACTACCCACAAAAATGGCCTATTACTTTCCAATAAACCGCGACCAATCTCCTCCATTTGCGGCTTTGGTAACGTTATGATGCTTCCGAATGATACATAAACCACCGATGATTCGGGCTTGGAGTTCAAAAATTGAAGATAGTTGTCGGATTTTTGAAATAAGTCGCCTCCGAAAGAAGTGTCGGATTGGTCATTTCCGTCTAAGAAAGCCGACGGAATTAAGGGGCCAATTCCGATCAAAATGTACTTTTCAATGGCTTTCAAGGCCTTGGGTTCTAACTCATCGAATGTGTTCACAAGAATTCTCGGTTTGGTTTCGGAATCGAGCGTCTCGAAATGTTGTTTTAACGTTGGGAGTGCAAAGTTGTCACTTTCCGAGCTTGAAGGGAGGAAAAATGAGGGTAGGTCACGGCCGGAGAGCAGCGGCAGATTTGGTAATTTGATGGACCATGAGGGGTCAGTACAGTTGTCCCTGATGACCTCCTCATACCCACTGAAGTTATAGTAATAGATACCGAAAACTGTCGCCGGTTGAATACAGAGGAGGGCGGAGGGGGTGTGACAGGAACGCGCCACCTCAGCTGCCCACGGGAGGAAGAGTGTGTAGACCAAGCACGTGATGGGACGGCCTTCGTCGGCGCTGGCCGTGATGATCTCTCTGAGCTTCTGGGAGCCGTTGCTTTTGAGCTCGGACACGAAGTGTTCGACGTTATTACTGGGCCTAAATCCGTCGTCGTATCCGTCCGAAAAGGCGACGAATCTCAGCGCCGGAGGGGTTCCTGCGGCTTTGGAGATTCGACGTTTGGCGGAGAGGCTGGTGGCGAAGGTGACCTCCATGCCCAACCGAATTAGACGCTTGGCAAATTGAAGAGAAGGGTTTATGTGGCCCTGCGCCGGAAAAGTTAGGAGGAGGATGTGGCCCTGAACCATTATGGCGGCGACAAGTTCGGTGGCGGCTTTTGTGGGCTTGCAAAACTGAGTTGCGGCCGTTGGTGTCTGTGATAGAAGTGAGGAGTTGCACGGTGTTGATAGGCTTATAGAAGGATAAGGGTTTGACGCTTAGTGGTGACGAATTGGACAGACAACTCATGTAAAAGAGAAAATGATACTTCATTTGATTGGTTTTGGCAAGTTGTAAATAATGCCTTTTATTTATTTATATATTTATTAAACAAGATTTGGTCATGCATGACATAAGCTATTTTGGTTTGTACACCAAAATGGGTTAATCCACTAAACTTGTGGCGTCAATCAAGGCAAAAATTGATATGAATGTAAAATTCTAAAATTTCCCGACCTGATTTAAATAATAATAATAGTAGTAACGATGATAATAATAATAATCTATATTATTGTAACGCATTTTGTGTCTATGGGATGGAATTTTTTTTCCTATTTTGTTTTAATTTTTTATATTTACTTTAAATTGGTAAAAAAATAATTAAACATTGAAAAATTAAAATATTTATCTCGAATAATAAATAATGCCATTTAAGTATACAGTGAGGTATCAAGTGGTATTGTAGACATAACAAACAAATGCCGTGCCATGTTAAGTATGACATATACGAAAAATAAAAACTGAAATAATAAGATTACTTAAATAATTTTTAAAATTTTAACATTATTTATATACATATTTAAATTACAGATTGGCAGAAATTAAAGAAAATTTTACCAAATAATTAATCAAATTTTAGGTGAAACACTTATAGTAATTAATTAAATTGCAACAATGGGAGGACCTAGAAGCACTGTGACGTGTTTGGCAAGAATGAAAGATTGGTAAATAAATATCTCACTGTGTTAAAATAATATTTTCAAGCCTTAAACTATAAAATTCTTCTTTATTTCTTTTCTTTTTCAAAAAATTGAATAAAATAAGAGAAACGCTTTTTTGTTATTAAATTAATAGAAAACACTACTCTCCATTATTTTTAACCCAAAAAAAAAAAAAAAATTCAAGAATGATGTTTTAATGATATTTTTGTAATAAAATTTTATTTTCTTGAGTAGTTACTTAAAATTAATTGACCCACAATACATTCACATTATTTTGATTATTGTTTCTAATTAAAATTTTGATAATATATATGTCATTTGTTCTAATTAAAAAAAAAATTAGGACAGTGCTTTCTTAAATATAAAAAAAAAAAATATTGAACAATTTTAATTTTTCCAATTATAGAATTTGAGGAAGGGTAAAAACAGGCATGCTCTTATTTTTAATTCACTAAAATAAGATATATTTATACTACTATGAAAAGTTCAAAAACTATTTTTGATTACTTTACTCCTATTTTTTTTTTAATTTAACCTAACTCTGTAACCTAACTCTACTAGAATTCTTCATAATAATACATTATCTTTCTTTTTTTTTTTTTTAAGTTTAACTCAATTATAATCCAACTCTATAACCTAACTTCACTATAATTCTTCATGATGCCAATGTTTGAAAAGCTTTTTTTTTGACTACTTTACCCTTATTTTTTCAATTTAACTCAACTCTGTCCCTTCATTATTCTAATCCAACTTTGTAACCCAACTCCAATAGAATTTTTCATGATGGTGTATTATATATATATTTTTAATTTAACTCAATTCTAATCCAATTCTGTAACCCAACTCCACTAAAATTCTTCATGATAGTGCATGTCTTAGACACTAATAGCAGAAGTAATTGACAGAATATTGGACACTCTTGGAGTGTCAAAATTATACCTGAATGACGGTATGACGTGTTCGATCAAATGCTAAGATGTAAATGATGTGGTCAGACGATTGATCTGCAGCAACACCTTCAGGTCCTTGCTTGCCTAAATAAACCCTGTAACAAACTGCCGGCCGGACGGTGTTCAGCCGAACGCGCCTCCGATGGTTAACTTAGATGACAACCGGAGATCAAAAAATAATTTTAGCAGAGTTTTTGCATATTCTAGAGTGCATACCTCTTTTCTCCGCTTTTTCTTCCCTTTATACCTTGCTAGGCACACATGGTTCTTTCTTGTTGGCTGATTTTATCCGGATGTTGTGAGTAGTGGAACGAAACTAAATCACAACCGTTACATGTTGTGGAACAGTCTAAACCTAGTCTTGACATGCATAGTAGAGGTGAGGTACTTAACTGCACCTTTACTCAGACGGGGAAAAGATAGGTGGTGGCTCGGATAAGTGCCGGGTGCCTTTCCTCGATACAAGCCACGTGTTCAAGCATCCCTCTCCAATTGCCCCCAGCTCTTGTGTGTGTGGTATGTTCGGCACACGCACAAAAGTTTGAGATAGTTGACTAATCATGATGGGTAAGCTCTGTCTATGTGGGGCCCATCTAGGCCGTCCTACGCATTAACTAGCACATATGCAAGCATCATAACTGTCCATATGAGGGCTATGACGATTGATTGTGTCAGAGATCCATTAATGAACTAAACTTCCCATCATTAATACGCACATCAATAATAAACACACGCCGTATAGGGCACGTGTACACATTGGCTATAAACGCAAGGTTTCAACTTTTACAATTCTCTCTCTTTGCATTCTGGTTCTATAAATACCCACCTCTCACAGTCGTGAGGGCTTTTTGCATCTGTGAATTTTTTAGAGCTTTCATGCATTGACTGCTTCAAAGTCTTCTTTACTTTGCTTTGGTCAAGTTCGTCTTATGTATGACCAAACCTTTCTCCTCTGTATTGTAACTTCGGTGAGTGCCAGTTTCCATCTCCTTGTCTTTTTCATCTTTCGGGGTGGGAAAATTTCTCAACGCCCTTGGGAAATGAGGGGGTATAGAGGCTTTTAGGGCTAGGTATCAAATTTTAGAGTCTATTCGGTTGGCCTTACCGGAGGAGGAAGATTTCAACATAGTTAAAAATTGGGGTTCTGAACGGGTACGGTGGCCGTTGGTGGTTATAGAAGAGTGTAAAGTGACTCTTTCACTCGAACCGTTATTTTGGCTCTTTCTATCGACGGTTAGATTCTGTCCTAGTCAATTAACCCCAAATGGGTATAGGATTTTGGTCAGGGTAATTGAGCTTAATAGGATCCTGAGGGTCAATTTAGGCCCTTAAGAAATTGTAATACCTAGTACTTAATTTTGGCCATTTCTGTCTTACTTTGGATTAATGAAATATTTAAATTAAAATTTGGTAATTTATTTTATTTTATATTTTAATTTTTTTAATTTTCCTAGGCCGTTTTTGTCCCAAAATCGATGTTTGGTTGGACAATTAGGTAGGACCCAACCTTTATTTCCTTTCTTTTTCATTTATTTCCTTTCCTTTGTTTTTTTGGAGTCTGGCGGGCAGAAGGGGGGCTGGTTTTTGGTTTGGCTTTGGCCGTGGGGGTTCCCGAGTGCACGGGGAGAGAGAGAAGAGAGAGAGAGGAGAGAGAAAGGAAAGAAAGAGGAGATCTGGGAAGAAGAAGGGTAGATCTGGATAGATTTTGATGCCGTGAACACCATGGTAATGTCCATTTTGCGTGATTTCGCTCGTGGTGGGAGAAATCGACGCCAAAAGTTTTGGGTCCAAAACAGAAATTTCTCTATTTCTTCTTCCTTCTTCAGATTTGAGGTAAGTAGGACCTATAGTTGTGTTCTATACGTTGTAAGAAACATTTTGGTATATTTATATGTTTGATTTAGTGAAGTTTTACGAAATGTGTATATACATACATATATATGCATGGGTATATATATATGCTTGTGGATGTTGAATTTTTCAGACCTTTGAGCCATGAAAATTGCATAAAAGTTGTATAGAAATTTTAGGATAAATTTTTATATGTTTATTTTGTACGGAAGTGATCAAATTTAGACTGACAACATGAATTCTGTCCGAAATGGGATGCCAGCGTCGGGGATGTTTACTGGACGCAACCAGAAAAGAAAAAGAAAGGAAAAGAATAGAAAAATAGTTGGTGATATTACCATTTGGGCTCAAAAATTTTGGATAATCATAAATTGACCCCCAAAATTTTAGATAATTATAAAATGGCCCCCAAAAGTTTTAGATAATTTCAAAATGAATCCTAAGAGTTTAAATAATTACAAAAAGAACCCTAAAGTTCAAATAATTTCAAAATAGCCCCTAAAGTTTAAAAAAATTACGATTTTGACCCCTAAAAGATTAGGGAGAATAATAATGTGGCCCCTAGAGTTATGGAAAATTATAGTTGACGTCATGGCATTCAAATGAGGTTAGCAATAAAAGTGTAAATTTTGAGATTTCAAGGTAGGATTGAGCACGTCACGTACATCGAGGCTGAGGTGATAACATTTAGTCCATATGGAGAATATTTAATTGCCGTGGGTGCTATATTTATATTGTGACGTACTTAAGCACGAGTTATATATATATGTGGACGGTATTCACGATTCTGAAAAAAAAAGGATTTTAAAAATATTAGATGGTCTCCAGGCAATATATATAATTAAAGGTTAGTTATTGGAGATTGAATGTTAATATCAATGTGAGATATTCTGAGATTTTCTTGAATTATAGTCGAACCCTGCTTGAGATTAGCAGATGCCTGCTTCAAATAAGCGGATGCCTGCCAAGAGGGGTAACCTGAATCCCTAGCAGAAGGATCAGGGGGTGTAACACGGTTCCCCTGGATCTACATTTTTATATTGCGATAGTGAGATTGTAACATATATTGAAGAGAGATATGAAATAGGAACTACGGTGACCTGATTCTCGAGGTGGGATACGTAGGCAGCTTAGGGTAGAATAGCCTTAGTCCGGTCTTAATCCTGAATGATCTTGAATGAGAGAATTTTGTCGTATTGCATTACATAGATATTATTTTTATCATGTCCACATTGCACATTGCATTGCATTATCTCATATATACATTTTTACATATTGTTTAGTTGTTATTGTTGTATTATACTATATGCTTAAACTTGTTCACTTACACACACTAGCATGGTTCTACTTACTGAGCTTGTTAACTCACTCCATTTAAATTATAGGTGATTCGGTTAGGCCAGGAGGTAGCCACTCGGGTTTGAATTGATATTGATAATCAGTCTATTGTAATATTTTGGTTATGGTTAAATGTTCGTATTCATAGTGTGTAACCCGGGGCGTGGGTTCTAATGTCAAACCTTATATGTATGAGATTAGTTTATTGCTGACTAGATCAATGTGACTGTATAAACCCTAAAATTAGCCACTGGATTGTGGTCTTGAATTGATCATAATTAATGATGCTTTATTTTATATGGGAATAAAGAACGTATTTAGTGCTTGATAGTTGTTATTGACGCAAAAACTTGGTTTCAGGACAGGTTTTTATTTAATTTATGTTGTTCCATATTCCCATGCCGTCTGTCCTGGACAATTAAGTTAGGGGCGTGACAGAAATCCTCTACTGTTACGCCTTAACACATTCAAAGAATGAACTGTACTACTTGAAGTGTAGAGTGGAGGACAACCTCGTGCATGCCCTCCCTGACATTAGTAAGAAACTGTTAGATGACCACATCTTGGTCGGGGGAGAATAGCAATGGCTGCCAGGGGAAAATAGGCACAACAGCATCCAAAACATCATAGGGGATTAGGTAGTAACTTCATCTGTTTTAATATTTTTTTTTGTTCGGATACTTATTAACTTTGTTTTGGTTTGTTATGCAGCAAAGGGTTTTAACGAAAGGTTCGCTAATTCAAGAAGTGTAGACGTCGGCCAAATTGCTAGAGTCTTTGTTTACAAATGAGATGGACCATTGAAGGGTCTTGTTCGGACAACCCTCTTCTACTCGGATACAAACCTACCCACTGAACTTTTGAAACCCTTCCACTGGATGTTGCTGAGGAATGACTCAACAACATGCTCGACTCCAAGGATTTTTTGGTTGCTGTGCCACATACAATAATTGTTGCTGTGCCGCCACCAACTGGCTCAAATGAGATGCCGCTAAGAAATTTGCTTGCGGCTATGAAAAAGATCTCAGGCAGGAAAGATCCGAGTAAGAAAAGAAAAGTATCTATGCTTCTGCCCTTCTCTCCATCACTGGTAGCTCAGCACAGACTTGTAATAAAGGAACCAACACGCATGGTCGGTGCTGAAGAGGTTGCAGCTCTGAGTAGTAGCCACACAATCGACTTGGATACCAAGCCCTCCGCCAACTATCAGCTGAGCAATTTTGTCGTCAGCTCGACGGTTGGTACCCAACCAATCACCGTCAGCAATTCAGCTATATTCGACCAGGAGGTCACATTGTCCATTATGCACACAGCGACTCTCCCAATGATCGAGACCAGATTATGAATCTACCTGACCATCTGTGGTTCTACCAGTCAGTTCAATACTTTCTCTTAGTAAGTCCATATCAGTTGTTTCAACCAAGCCTTTGATTTTCCTAGTCAATTTCTACCCTAATCACAATTTTTTTTACCTTTGTAGGCTACTGAATTCTTTAGGGATACTGGTCGACATTTCGAACGCCTTATAAAAAGTGTGAAGAATGCTGAGAGGGAAGCCGAGACCCAATACCTCCGAGCTGAACGAGTCCAAGAGAACATAATGGAAGTTTATGCAGGAAACGTTGAGCTCGTTAAGCAAAACAAACAGCTGTCTTCTGATTTTAAAACAGTAAAAAGAGGGTTTGACAAGACCAACAAGAGGGCGATCAAGGCAGAAGCCAGGATCTAGGAAGAAAGCAAAACGTTCTACTCAGAAGGTTATGAGAAATCTGACGATGAGTACTAAAAACAGGTATTTATTGCAGCTAACATTTATTACCGTAATAAGTGGGTCGATGCCCTTAACAAAACTGGCCAGCCTTCTGACTCCGAGCTTTATACTTCTTTTGAGTGGCTAAGGAATGAGGCTTAATATCTTCCACCGGATGATGACGAAGAAGAGAGGGACCCTTCTTCTATGGTCGAGGGAGAGCCTGTTGAAGTGTCGAGCAAGTATCCAAGACCACTGAAAGCAAATGGGAAGAGCTTGAAGGCGAACTTGAGGTCAAGAGGAAATGTCTTGGACATACTGAGAACACTGATGATGGTCGAGCGGGGGTTGTCTGATTTTGTTTTTCCTGTATCTTTGTCTTCTTTTAATACTTGTAGCTTTTAGGGGACAGCCCCTTACTTATCAATGAATGATTTTCCTTTTTGTTGTTTTAGCACACTCTTCGTGTTTTTAGGCTGATATATTTCCTTTCTAAAAAAGTCCAATTCCAAATACTTATTGAAATAAACTTGTTAAGACTAACAAATGCCCTTTTGAAGCTAAGTAATTTTGTCATGTAAAGTACTTGCCTAAGCTCAATCACTTGTTGAAATAATTTTGCTAACTTCAATAAAATTTATAAATGCTTAGTCGAGTTCAAGCACTTGTTAAAAATTTGCAAACTTCAATAAAATTCATGAATGCTTATCCAAGTTTAAGCACTTGTTGAGATAATTTTGCAAACTTCAATAAAAGTTATGAATGCTCATCCGAGCTTAAGTACTTGTTGAAATAATTTTGCTAACTTTAATAAAAGGTCTGAATGCTTATCTGAACATAAGCACTTTAGATCAGTCCATGTGTTGTTACGATCTGTCTAAGTGGGTGGATGGCCAAATACTGACTCAATGCCTGGTGTGGCCACGGTCAACCTGGGTCCTGTTATACTATGGCCAACCTGAGCGGGTCAGGTGGCTGAACTGTGGCCCTGAGCCAGCTACATTATGGCTTCCTGAGCGGGTTAGATGGCCAGACCGCGGCCGTAAGCCAAGTATCCACCTTAGAGGTAGGATTTTCTTTTAATGCAAAATATCAAAACATGAAGACTTGTCATTTTTCATTACTTTGCATTTACAACTGATTTTCAATGCACTGATTTTCAATGGTAGCACATTCTCTGATTGGAAACATTCCATGGCCTTACTATTTTTCTCCCTTCCATGTCCTCCAGTCGAAAGTCTCTATTACCGATCACCTTCGTAACTTTATAAGGACCTTCTCAATTTGGACCAAGCTTGCCATTTGTTGGATTTCTTGTTGCCATCATGACCTTTCTGAGTACAAGATCATTGACTTTGAAGGACCCTGCTTGGATGTGCTTGCTTCGAGATTTCTTTAATTGTTGCTGCTAAGCCGCCATTCTAATTTGAGCGGAATTTTTTTTTTTCGATTAAGTCTCGATTTTTTTCGAGTGCTTTGTCATTATCTTCCTGAGAGAAATTTGTTGTTTGGATTGTTAGCATAGTAATTTCCAAAGGAATGGCAACTTTCGTTTTGTAGGCAAGTGAGATAGGGGTTTCTCTAGTCGACTAGTGAGAAACGGTTCTGTAGGCCCAAAGTACAGTAAGTCGCTCTTCTACCCAATGCCCCTTAGCTTGCTCTAGACGTTTCTTGATGCTGTTGAATATGGTTTTGTTGGTCACTTTAGCTTGTCCATTGCTCCGCGGGTATGCTAGTGTGAAATAGTGATTGCGAATCCCAATATCCGAACAGAAGTCTCTGAATGCATTACTATCAAATTGCATACCGTTGTCTAAGATCAAACTCTAGGGGATCCCGTATCTTGTAACTATACTTTTCCAAAGGAATCTTAGAGTGTCAAAATCTTTAATGGTACTGAAGAGCTCAGCTTCTATCTATTTTATGAAATAATTTGTGGCAGCAAGAAGCCATTGTTGACTTCTAGGGGCTATGGGGAGTGGTTCGACTATGTCTAATCTCCATTGTGTGAAAAGCCATGGGCTGGTTAAAAGATTCATGCCCTGAGCTGGTTGATGGGGTATAAGAGCGAACCTTTAACATTTGTCGCACCTTGTGGAAAATATCGAATTGCATCTTGTTGCATGTGGGGTTACCGGTATCCTTGTGATATTGCACAGGCCGCCATTGATTGCCCCCCGGCATGCACCCCACAGTTTCCTTTGTGCAATTCTTCTAGTACCACATGTACTCTGTCGGGGTGGACACAATGCAAGAACAATCCACTAAACGATCTCTTGTATAGTTGTCGTTCGAGCATAACCAGAACCTTGATGCTTTATTTCGGATCTTGGTGGCTTTCTTCTTGTTTTGGGGCAATACATCATCCTTAGGATATTGAAAGATTGGATCCATCCAGCTCGAAGCCGATGAGTTCACCTGTATGTGTTGTTCAGACTCTTGCACGCTTGGATGAAACAACCTCTCTATTATAATATTTTTGACTTCACTACGCTGCTCGGTCGCCCCTAAAGTATCCAACATATCAACCAGCTTGAGTTCGATCATGTCAAACTTTTCTATAAGTGCCCGAGCCAGTTCATAATACTTCGCCATATTATCCAAACGGATTTCGTATTTTCCCTTTCATTGGCTAATTATCAGCTGTGAGTCTGAAGAAAGGGCGAGCTTTCGTGCATGTTGCCCTGGGGCCATCCTGAGTCTGAACAATAAAGCTTTATACTTAGCCTCGTTATTTGTCACCCGGAACCTTAATTCTACAATATGCTCGTAAGTTAGCCTTCTGGAGAAACAAGCACGACCCCAACCCCAGAAGCACTTTTTTGGTAGCAGCTCCGTCTACTTAAACCTTTTAGCTCATTTCTCGGGTAGCGTCAGCCAGATAACACTAGTTGGAATTAGGACTAGAGGTGAATTTAGCTATGAAATCTTCTAACACTTGCCCTTTTATAGCTGTGCAGGGAATGAAGATGATGTCATAGGCGTTGAGCTCAATGGCCTATTTTGATATTCTTCCAGAGAAATCTACCTTCCTGAGCACGGAGCGTAACGGGTGCTCAGTTGCTACCATGATGATATGAGCTAGAAAATAGTATGATAAATTTCTAGCAGCCACAACTAATGCAAAGATCAGTTTCTCAGTAGGAAGGTACCTTTGTTTAGTGTCAACGAGTGTCTTACTGATGTAATAGATTGGTTTCTGCATCTTATCTTCTTTTCTCACAAGCACCGCGCTAATCGAGTGTTTGGATACATCCAGATATGGTTGTAGCTTTTCTCCAAATTGAGGGGTGGACAAAAGTGGCAGAGATGCCAAGTAGGTCTTCAGCTCTTCAAATGCCCGATCACATTCTTTATCCCAATGTAGGATGTGTTTTCCTTTCAACAGCTTGAAAAATGGCTTGTATCAATCGGAAGCTCTGCTGATGAACCGATTCAGGGCTGCTACCATCCTCATCAGATGCTGAACTTCTTTTACCGTAGTGGTATAATGAAGCTTTTATATGGCGGTAATATGATTGGGATCGGCTTTAATCCCATTCTTTGTCACCTGGTGTCCGAGAAATTTCCCCTGAGCATGCCCTAAATGCGCATTTTACTGCGTTCAAATGTTGGCCATACTATTTCAAGATCGTGAACACTTCTTTCGGATTGTACTGATGATCGGTCTTCTTTTTGCTTTTGATGACTATGTCGTCGATATATACTTCAATTGTCCTCCTGATCTAAGGATCAGACATCCTCATAACCAGCCCTTGATTAGTCGCACTAGTATGTTTTAACCTAAAAGGCATAACCCTATAGCAATACAGTCTGCGCAATGTGATGAATGTTGTTTTCTTTTGATCGGACTCAAAAATTGGACTTTGATGGTAACCTCGATAGGCATCAAGAAAACTGATCATTTCGTGCTCAGCTGTGGCATCCACAAGTTGGTTAATCTTTGGAAGAGGAAACGAATCCTTTCGACATGTTTTGTTAAGGTCAGTAAACTCGACAAAGACTTTCTACTTACCATTATTTTTCTTTATCACAACAGTGCTAGACAACCAACATGGGTAGCTAACTTCTCAAATTGCTTCAGCTTCCAACAGTTTCCCAACTTCCTCTATTATAGCTTCTGTGTGCACGAGGAACGACCATCTCACTTTTTGAATGGTTGGTTTTGCGGTGGGCAGCACGCTGAGCTTGTGGCACATTACTCTGGGTTAACTCTTGACATCTCTTATAGAGTCTAGGCAAACACTTCTAGGTTCTTTTTTAGCAACGTGATTAGCTACTGCCTCTCTTGGTAGAATAAGTTCTTTCTGATGAAGAAGAACTTATCTGGATCTAATTCATGTGTGGGGATGGACTCTAAATCTTCGGTCGCCTTCTCTTTCAGTTATACCCCCACTTATAGCAACCGAGAAGCATTTTCTTAGACATGATTTGGTCTTCTTTATTTGAATACACCCCTTGTTGTGTGGGAAATTTAACCATCTGGTGGTACGTGGAGGGGACGACTCTCATTTTGTGTAGCCATAAGCGCCCCATTATAGCATTGTAGGAAGATAGGATGTCTACCACTAGAAATTTTGTCTACAACTCTATGGGTCGGGCCTGTATTGGAATTGTCACTCTTTTCAGTGGCCAGACGAGTGCCGAACTGAATCCGATTAACAGGCAATGTGTCAGGGTGGGTTGGATTCACATAAACCGAGCCCTTTGAAGAGCCCGTAATACATCACCTCAATGGAATTGCCTTGATCTATAAGAATTGGATGCACCTTATAGTTACCAACCTCCAAGGTTACCACCAGGGCATCATTATATGGCTGTTGGACCCCGCCTAAGTCATCATCAGTAAATACCACCTCATAGGTTGACTCTATTCTGTTTCTTTTGCGATCTAGGTAGACGAGCTCCCCACAATGAATACTTCTTTGAGATAGGCTACTTTTATGTACTCGGCTCTAGATCTGAACTCCTATTTGCAAGACTCGTAGCCGATATGGACCACATTAATGACCCTTTGGGCAGGTTGATCGACATGTTCTCGAGATTGACCTTCATCTTGTGGCCGAATGAATTTGTCTTTTCTGCTTCTTTGGTCCTCTAAATGTTGCTTTAGTAATCGATATTCCCTAGTGTCATGACCTTTGTATTTATGGTATGCACAGTATAGGGACTAGTCCCTCTCGGACGGGTCACCACCCATTTTCCTTGGCCATACGAAGTAAGGCTCATCCATGATCTTTGGTAACATTTTAAAGATCGGCATCTAAAAAATTGTATGGATTGCCCCAAACACATCCCTCTTGTTTTACTCTTTTCTCCCATTCTTATTGCTTACTTGGGGCTTCACCATCTTCTTCCTTGGAATCTCTTTGTCCGCAACCCTTGTTTCGTCATCAAATTTGGAGTACTTTTCTGCGCGACTCATTAGGTTGGCAAGATCGTCCACTAGTCCTTCTGTCAAAGATTGCCACAATTTCTCATCATACGACAAGTTGAGCTTGAAGGACGCTATGGCGATCTGCTCGAAACAGTCTTCTACTTCATTGTAGGCCTCCAAATAACATCGGGCGTAATTTCTTAGACTTTTATTTCTCCCCTTCCTTATTATTATCAAGGCATCTACTAACCAAGGTTGTCTACTATTGGTAATAAAACGTGCCACAAAGGCGTCTGCTAATTGAGACCAGGTATTAATGAATTCAGCCATTGTAATACGACCATCTTGAGACAAGAAGGGGAGACCTTGCACATGAGTGCCTTAGAGGGACATCATCTGCTTGTAGCGATGCACATGTCCCACTGGATCGGCCTTTCCATTATAAAGCATAAACTTTGATGGGGTAAACTTATAGGGAGGTTCCATTTGATCAAAACAAATGGCGATTCGGTTAAGAGTGCTCCGGACGAGATGATGGATAGATGCTCCGCTTTATTGTCAGCACAATTAGTGAGCTGCTTAAGCACCCATTCTTTCGAATCATCTCCATTTCTTTCGACACGCTCACCTGGTAGGCAGGTTTGTTTAGAACAAGCCTCATTCCTAAAAGAGTCTGAACTGGATTGTCCCTCCGTGTCCCATCTTGGAGAATGGGAGTATTCTGGTGATGGGTGTTTTTTTTTTTTTTTTTTTTTTTTTACGTAGGGCTTCTTTTTCTTGATATGTGTTGGGATAGTCAATCATCCCCCTATCAACAAGAGTCACGACGAGAATGATGGGGATGGTCGTTTGGGCCCCTAGGGTGTGAATGTTTGGAGTATAAATCAATTTGATCACAGAGAATTTTCAATTCATGCTCTTTCTGCCATATCTCCACCAGAAACTAACTCAGGGTGAGCCCGTTCAGCATCAGAAGTGTGTTACCTATGACACAACAGTCTTGGCCTCTTACGGGTCATTCACGTCTCCCGATGCAATCCCTTTTAACTAATCAACCATGTCTAAGAGATCGCTTGTACTCAGTGGACCCCCTGTAGGCTTCTAATCTGACTCCAAATGAGTCCTGGCTTGGTTTCTCTCTTCTAGCGTTTCCACTCATATCTGCTACTGATAGATTGTGTTTTTCGCAGGAGAATGATCTTGTTTTCCACAGAAGGTGCCAATTGGAGTGTTAAAATTTCAGTCGAACGATGGTACAATATGTTCAATTAGACGTTGAGATGTGGATGACGTGGTAGGATGATTGATCCATAGGAACACTTTCAAGTCCTTGCTTGCCCAATGAAACCCTACAACAAACTGTCGGCCGGGCGGTGTTTGGCTGAATGCTCCTCCGATGGTTAAGTTAGATGACAACCGGAGACTAAAAAATAATTTTAGTAGAGTTTTTTGCATATTCTAGGGCGCATACCTCTTTTCTTTGCTCCTTCTTTCCTTTATACCTTGCTAGGCATAGGTGGTTCTTTTTTGTTAGCAGATTTTATTTGGATGTTGTGAGTAGTGGAATGAAACTGAATTACAACCGTTGCACATTGTGGAACAAACTAAAACTAGTCTTGACATGTGTTGTGGAGGTGAGGTACTTAACTGCACCTTTACTCAGACATGGTAAGGACAAGTGGTAGCTCGGGTAAGTGCTAGGTGACTTTCCTTAGATGCAGGCCACGTGTTTAAGAATCCTCCTCCAACTCCAATTCCCAAGAATTGGTCAAAAACTGACATGGAACCCACTAATACGACCAAGGAATACTTATATAAATTTTTATTCATCAAATTTGTAACAGCCTAAGTTTTAACTGAAAAACCAGAGTATTATAACCAAACTGATTACATAAGTTGCTCCCTACCTTAGCTGTCTAAAAATATTACATCATCGATCTTAGACGGTCGCTAACATCTGTCAGTTTCAATTTTTGCTATCAGACGGCTTTTCTTTATAAAACCTATGAAACAGGGTAAGCTACTAAGCTCAACAAGTATTTTCATATAAAGGCAGAAACTAAGTACTCAAGGTAACTGTTATTAACATATAAATTAGATGAAAATAATACAAAATAAATAAATAAGCAGTGAAAATAAGCATGCAAGTCTACTCCCTTTCCACCCTTATGACACCTTGTCACCCTTATAATACCTCAACATATAATAAACAGTGAAAATAGGCATGCAAAGCTACTCCATTTCTACTCTTATGACACCTTGCCATCCTTTTAACACCTTAACCTATAATAAGTGGTGAAAATGAGCACGCAAGGCTACTACATTTCCACCCTTATGACACTTTGACACTTTTATAACAGCTCAACGTATAATAAGTAGCAAAAATTAGCAAGGTTACTCTTTGTCCACCCTTATGACACTTTACCACCCTTATGACATTACTCTGTTGCCTCAGCCTGATGGCATGAATTCTGAAAATATAATCAATATTAATACCCACACAATTACCGACACATTTCAAAATATCTTAGGGCAGTTCCTCAAACCTTATAAAGTTCAACCCCATTACTTTATATCCTTTCATAATGTCACAATAATCATGCAATAAAATTATATATTCTCATCATGCCTTTATATACAATACTAAATTTCAACTATAAGAATAAATCTCCTACCTCAAATTTGAAGAAAAGAAGAAGAAACTGTGAAAAAGCCTTAAAGGTTTGAAACTTCGCTCTTTCGTATTTTTCATCTTGGATCAAATTACGACGATTCGACACCACTACGATTATTACAACATTAAAAATACCAATGCCCCACTATTCCTGAACTTAAATATTCACTTTCTCCCTACTCTTTTTTTTCTGTCATTCTCTTTCTCAGTTTGCCTCCCCTATCCCACCATAATATATCATATATATATATATATATATATATATATATTATCCTAGCTTGGTGGCTAAGATAAAAGCTATTATGTGGCATAATCAAATTTTTTTAGGCTTTCAAGTGGCCTTACACCCCCACCATCATTACACTCTCCACCTATGCACACATGTTCCACAATTTACCTGACACTTATATGCATAGGTGTCACCTTTATAATTTATTTACTATTTTATTTAAACTAAAATTATAGTAATCATAAAAGTATTATATTATTTCAATTAAAGTTAATAAAAAATTTAAAACAATGCCAAATTAATGCAATTAAAATCTTTAGGCATAAAATAAAATAAAATTAATAATATAATAAAATTCAAGATGTCACACTCTCCTCTATTAAAGAATTTCGTCCTCCAAATTCTTATCTGGCGGAACTAGATATAGATACTACTTTCGTACTTTCTCTTCACTCTCTTAGATAGCTTCCTCTACATGGTGACTTCTCCAAAAACCCCCATTTTCTTTAATGCATAACTTTATGGCCAAGCAAACTTAGTGGCCAAGGCAAAAGAATCTCATCCCATTCACGTGGTTGACATGCTTATGTTGGCCACATCATTTTCATTTTTTTATAACATAAATTAAAATAATATGTAGGTTAAAAATTAAAATTTCTGGGTTATAAAAATTTCGTCCTCAAAATTTGAGGCAATTAGCACAAATATAACTCTAAGAAAACAATTGCAATATATTCCCCGTATTTTAAACTCGTACTTTCAAATAGACACTTCAATATCATAATGATTCTAATGTGAACAGGATTATTCAAAATCAAGAATACTCGTATCATTTCATAAATTAACAAATTATAGCAAATCAAAAATATGAATATCCACGCTTCCACTGTATTACTTTGAATCCGATAACTAATTTAGTGATTCCTTGAATAATTTATAACGGCCCACTATCAAATTTGTATCTTAATAACACCGAACTTTAATCTCTACCCCATGTTGTACTATCATTATATACTTATTTGAATTTTTAAAATATAACATCTGATCATCTCCTAAGTCAAAATTCTTTCCTTAATAAATTAAACTTTAACATTTTCTCCACATCACAATATCGATCTCCTTATTTGAATATTTTAGGATTCTTTTTCTATCAATTTTTCCATTTGATTTATATTCATACTTTTCTTCAATAATAATCCTTCCACAAATTCATTTCAATATACCAACGATCTAACATACCCTGAACTGGACTTGTCGTTATCTCGAAAGGATACTTAGCTATCCATTTCTAATTTATCCCATTGGTCCAAATCTAAAACACATGGTCTTAATATTTAATCTCCCCAATTGAAACCTCGAGGCTATCTGATCAAAGTTATATCATAAATTAAATAGACTACATTAGAATTTAACACATCAAACACATAGTTACCGCTAAAGATTACGAATCATAATAAGATTATACTAATCGTATAAAGACACAAAACCAAATGTATCATATTTTGTCGATTTTTATTACATTATGCTAAAATGATTTATTTTAATCAAATATTTTATTAGATTAAAATTATTTTTCATAAAAATAATATATTATTATAGTGATTTATTTATAAAATTAAAATAATAATTTGTGAATAAAAAGTTTTATTTTACTAATTAAAATTCTTTTTGAAAAAATAATAATTATATAATAAATTTATTTACTTTATTAAAATTAATACTATTTATAAATAAAATAACAATTAATTGTAATAAGTCTTATTACCCACTCCTGTTTGGTTCAGTGGAGGTAGAGTCAAGCCTAAGACTTGCATGATATACCCATGTCGCATGTTCGATTCTCACCTGGAGCGGCCAAGATTTAAGTGGGGAATCGTGGCGGTGGGTTGTTGCGCTAGTTCCCCTGAGAGTTTGTGGCTCAGTGGGTAAAACTACTGGGTGATTTCCCCCGTTACTAAAAAAAAAAAGTCTTATTTATTAACTTGATTGATGCTCGTCAAAAAATTAACCAAGTTTATTGATCAATCGATAAGTTTAATATTGACCCGGACACCTTCAACTACAAAAAAAAGAGATAGTTAATGTCACGGAACTAACATCCAAATTAATGTCAAGTCTCATTATTCCCATACAAATCCATTTAACACCCATGCAATGTATCAAATCCATAAACATAATAAAATTAAATATTTTTTGAAAATAAAAAATTAATAATTGTAAATAAAATTATATTTTTAAATGTAGTTTCAGTTTTTATTTAAAAAAAATAAAAAATAAAACATATAAACAATTAAATAAAAACAAAAATATTACAGCGTTATCAAACAGGGCTATAGTAATTGGAGTTGACCTGTAAACTCACATGCATGTGAATCTTCAAATTGCCTAAGTTTAGGTTTGACCCTCAGAGCATCCATAGTAGATGCTGTCTGCTCCCTAATTTTAGTGTAGAGAAGATGGTAAAAAGCATCAAATACTTCCAAATGAAGCAAATATTATAGTTTCAGTCCCATTGGTTGGTCAAAAATTATTGAAAATTATAAAAAATTATAAAAATTTATAAAAATTTATTTTTCATCAAATTTTATCATTTTTATTTTTCATACATTTACTTTCAAAACTAAAATTTTACATACTTATAGAAAAAAAAAAAATTGCATAAAAAATGTAAAAAATTTCCTGCTTTTGTAATTTTTTTTTAAATATTTGTCATTTTTTGACACGATTTCTTACTAAATCCGTTAGAATACCTACTTTTTAACGTTCCAATGAATTTTTTAATGAATTTTAGAAAGCGTTTAGAGTGATAAAATGTGAAATAAAAAAGATAAAGTGAGATAAGTTATAAATTCGTAATTCGTGCAATAAGATAAAAAAGTGAATCACTTTTGAAGCTTTTTAATATTTTTTATTTTTAAAAAATTTTTGTCACTCCAAATAGGACTTCAATTAATTTTTCAAACATAAAAAAAATAATTGAAATAATCCGCTATTTCCAATTTGGTGTACTCTTCGGTCATCCAAGCTATCAGAACTAGTCCATCCAATCTTTGTTTTTTAAGTAATGCTACGCTTACACATCTCTCTTACACCTTTTTTACATCGTATTGGTTATGACGAGTTATGACCAGTATTGTCTAATTGAAAATCATCACAGCCGCACGTAAAATACGACATCCAACGGCTGTGATAATTTTGAACAGAATGTACTACTCATGACCCGTTATAACCAATAGAATATAAGAAGGATGTGAAAGAGAGGGGGTAAGCGTAGCATTGGTTACGCACATTTGTCTCTTTTCCGTCCCCTTTTTCTGTCATTTGACAATTGCATGCGCTTGTGCTAGCCACCACTTTTGACTTCACGTTAAAATATATGCATATGTATACATGTCTAAAAACATGTAAAAAAATTATTGTAGAGAATAGTTTCAAGAATTTAACGTGCTGAAAAATAGAAAAATTACCATTTCATTATTGTTCAAAAAATCTATTAAGAGCAGTTTCACAAAAAAAGATCTATTCAGAGAAAATAATATAAATAGCCTTGCATTCACCAACTCTAAAACAGATTTGAATGTTGTTCTAGTTTGGTAAATCAAAAAGAAATGGGCTTATTTTTTTCTTTTCCTTTTTTTAGTTTATCATATACGATTTTTTTGTCAAATTTTAATTTTTCTTTTTAATGTTGATAAATTTTAAGCATTTATTTCCATTTAAAAAATTTTGAAAAAAAGAAATACTTAAAAAATAAGAAAACTCACATACATGTAAGTGTTTGGTCGGCTAAAATCAACTAAAACTCACTAATTTTTACTAATTTTTTTGTACCCTTTTCAATTAAATTTTATCACATATTACTTTTATATCAAATTTTTGTATTTTAATTGTACTTTTTGACTAACCGAACACTCTCCACATTTAAGTGGAAAACGTGAGCAACAAGCATCAAAGTGGTATAAATAAGCAAAAAACGTAAGCAACAAACCTAAAAGTCACAAATAAGTAAAAAATGTCAGTAACAAGCTTAAAAGTCACAAAAAGAAAAAAAATTTGCAGAACTAAGCTTCAATTAACGAACTTCCCATTTGAGTTTACTCGAAAAAGTAAAAAGGTAATAAGATTTCTTTTAAATTTATCAAACTAATCCTCAATTAATGTACTCCTTAATGGTATCATGCCAACTGCAGGAAGCGATTAGTTAGTATAGTATGAAATTGTTGTTCCAGGTGAGACTTAGGCCTGTTTGGAGCATAAAAAACATCCACAAAAAATTTTGAAAAATTCTGTAATTCTTTACAATTTTTTAATCTTAAACTACGTGAATTTTTATAAATATATATACATACACAAATCTTAACAAATTTTTACAAATCTCAATAAAAATTTTATAAATTTTAATAACTTTTCTATAATTTTTAAAAAATTCTGACAGAAAAATTAAAAAGTTTCTATCCAAATCTATCCAAACGAATTAGACGAAAATCTGTTCAAGCGGAATTATTCTTTTTTTATTTTTTATGATTCGTGGTTTACATTTTAAATACCAAAAAGTAATTGAAATTATATTTTATCTCAATTTTTATAATTTTAAATGCCAGACTCACGTATAGACTCACACTAGCTTACCCAAGGGTGGCGGGCAGATTAAATTTGTAAAATATTTTTATTTTTTAAATTTATTTAATATTTATGTTATAATATATTAACATTTTAAAATTTTAAAAATATTATCTTATTTTTTTAAAATATAAAAATTCTTATCTTTAACTTCTGCTTAAATTTCCCCCTTACACTTAAATTTCTAAGTTCATAATTCCAGACGCACGTAGATCAACGAATGAATGAATTGCCATCAAAGGGGATAATTCGTGTAATTACCAAAAAAAAAAAAAATGAAAAAAGAGAAATAATTTGAGGAGTGTTTGATTGATCAAAATTAACTAAAATTTATTAATTTTTACTAAATTTTTATATTTTGTTCAATCAAATTATTTCATATCATTTTTATTTTAAAATTTTAAATTTTATTATATTTTTTGTCCAAACATTTCCACTCCAAACACTTTGTGAGGACGGGAGTTGACAACGTTCTGTCGTATCGGTGACCACCAATTTTGAATAGTTGTATCGAAATTTAAAGAATTTTTGTAATGTTTAGTTAGTTAAAATTAATTAAAATATATTAATTTTTAATATTTATTTTTAATTAAATTTAATAATATATCACCCTTACGCCAAATTTTTATATTTTTACAACTAAATCTTCATCAATCAAATAACTTTAGTGTTCATTGAGCTGATGTGCCACGCAATATCAACCTGTTACATTAATTATTTGACATTACCCTGACAAGGACGTACTCTCATGTCTCACCATGCACGTGGACGTATTGGATAATTTATTAAAGGATAAATTACACTCAAATCCTCTTAATATTTAAGTAATTATGCTTAGATTATCTCAACATTTGAAATTAGCAAATATCTTCTTATTTTGAAATGTTACTAACATCCAACCTCCTTTCGTTAGTTTGGCTCATAACTTCGTAAAAATTTTTTTGTAAAGACAATTATGTCCCTTATTATATGAGGTGTGATCTTTTATCTCCTCTTCCTCTAATTCTTTTTACACAAGTACCTAGAGAGAGAGAGAGAGAGAGAGAGAGTCCTCCAAGAACTTGATTTGTGTACGAAGAGTGAGAAGGGCAGAGAGAGGGGGGAGAGGGAGAGGGCGCTTTAAGAACCCGATTTGTGTGCAGAGATCCTATCTCCACGTATGGCTAGGACCTTGAATGAATGACATTTAGTTTTATTGGCACAAACTCCGACAATCCCGCTGATTCTACCGCGCGCCATCGCCACAATTGCTGCCATCGTTGGAAGCAACAGCCAATCCGACATAGATTTGCATCAAGCACTCGAAAATAAAGGCTAGTTGCTCGTGGTGCTACACCACTCATTTAGGCTTGGAAGCTCATTGCGTTATCATTTATGATAGTCTAGGGTTGATTTTTGGATTTAATTTTCACATGCAAATCTTTTCTCTGGGTTTATCTTTTTCTGTACAAATCTCTTTGCTGCTTTCGCGGTCATTTTTTCTGAGTTTATCTTTTCACATATACAAATATTTTGTTAGAATTTATCTTTTATAAACAAATTTAATTTATTGCAATTTCTTATATTTTTGTGTGTGTATATATATATATATCTATATAATAAAATACAACCTATTTCAAAATATCCCTATCACATAATGTATCTAACGGTTGGCATTTATTTCAGAAACATCTTCAATGACTCAGATTAATTTTCCTATCCCCTCAAACTCTTGATATCCCGCCCAAATTGATCGTGGTCCCACTTTAACATCTTTTTCAGATGGGTGAGACTTTCTTTTTTCTCTTGGGTTATGGAGGGCTTCGGCTGTGAGAGGGGGAAAGAGAATAAGAGAAAGATCTGGATCGCGAACAGGACGGAGATAGGGATCGGGAGGGGGAGCTCGAGCGAGAGTCCGACCCAGTGTAGGACCAAGAACGGGAGCGCGATGGAGTTGCCAGACGAACCTAGACGAACCTGAATCAGACCCCAATGGAGTTGCCGGACGACCTCGGCCTGGTTTCGCCATGTTTGGCTAAGGTTGAGTCTCTCCTCCTCTGTGTATATATACATATATCCGTATCTCTGATATTCAGATCGTGAGATTGATCTTCTGGTAGTGTTATCTACCGATCTTTGTGTATCTGCATCAAGGCTTTTTTGTGCTTTTTTGTTGCCCATTAATGTTTGTCTGTTATAAAAACTGTTTTTTCAATTCCTTCATTTGCATGAAAATCATTTCACAAATATAGGGTTTATACCTTTTTAATTATTTATACCTTTTGGCTTATTTCTTTTCCCCAACAAAGAAAATATGAAACCCAGAAGGAGGTACCTTCTTTAGATCTGCTGCTGCTGATTCTGCAAGGCCAATATGTGTTTCTCTTCTCTTTTTTGTTCTTTTAGAGATAATGTGTGTGCCTCTGGCTCCAGTTAATTGATTTCTTCTTCTTCTTCTTCTAATTTTTATTTTTATCTTCTATGAGACATGGGTAGGGATGGGCATCTCGGCCGACCCGTCCGAATCCGATCTGAATGGATGTGAAATTTGAATTTTTTTTTTGGAGATTGGATTGGATTTGGATTTAGTTTTTTAAAAAATTTGGATATTGGATCGGATATGGGGATGGTATTACCTCCGCCCCAATCTGCCACGAATCCGATATCTAATCCGAATCTGCCCTAATCTGCCCCGATTTGTCCCTATCTGTCCTAAAAATATTTGAATAACCCCAAATCATTTGAAATTATGATGACAATATCGTCACTATACTATGGCAAACAATATTCACATTCATAATATTCTAAACTTATTGAACTTTACTATTTTTATCATTAAAATGAATATTGATAAATAAATTTAAAACAAAAATTGTCATCATTTTGTATTAATTAGGGTGTGTTTGGAAAAAAAATTGTAAATTTAATTTTTTTTCATACTTTTGTGCAAATTGAAGTTTTAAAAGTTCAATTTATTTTTTTCATATGCAAAAATAAAGAAAACTTAAAGAGGCAAATTTAAAATTTTATAATATATATCTTTGGAACTCTACAAAATTATATAAATCCTTTTAAAATTTAAATTTTTACTTACTGCACGAATTATGAAACTATAATTTTTATAAATTTATATTAATTTATACAATTTCAAACCCCATTATAACTTGTAAACTCAATTGTTTTCAACAAAAATATCTAGATACAAATATATTATTCTAAAAAATTATTTGTTATTATAAAAAAATTAAAAATTTTTTGTAGTTTTATTTTTTTCTATACGTGAATGGTGAGAAAAAAAAAATTAGTTATTCTATTTTGAAATTAGATTGATGTAAATAGTTAATAGGGACAAAAAAGAATTAGAAATTTAAATTTACAACTTTATTTTTATGTTTGTAAGTTTTATATAAGAAAAAAATTTAAAAAGCTAAAATAAATTTTATTTTTATTTATATTTTTAGCAATCATAAAAAAATAAATTTAAATTTATTTACAAACTTTTGTCATGTTTTTTAACATTGTGATATTTATTTATTTTTTACAATTCTTTTAAAACTTATTTATTTTAAAATTTACCAACTCATGTTTTTTCTTATATTTTAATCATTACAGTATTTTTAAATATATTACTAGCTTTTTGAAATGTATTACATTATTTACAAAATATGTTATTATGTATTATTTTGATTTTGAAGATGATTTATTTGGTAGTAATAGGTTATATATAACTTAAGGGCAGATTCGGAGGTGAACAAATAGTTTGGAGTTTTGAATATCCGTAAATATATCCGTTCTCCGTTTGGAGCAGGGACGGAGGTCCAAAAAAATATCTGTTTGGAGTTTGAGGCAAATTTGGAGGCAGGCGAAAGATTTGGAGTCTGGATTTGAATAATGCCATATCCACCTCCGATCTGCCCCGTTCCCATCCCTAGACATGGGTGAACATATATTTGTTCATTTAAGTGGGTTTTTTTCTGGGTCCATTATTCACTTTGGGCACTAGAAATTTCTCTCTAAATTTAGTGCAAGCTTGGTGAAATGTGATTCATATTTCATTCACTTGCCCTTTGTTGTCCCATTTTCTGGCTGGGACTTTTCTGTGGATTGGTAATTTTCTGTCTCCTTCTTTCACTTTTGAATTCTTGATTTTCTTTCTTTTTTTGGTGGTTCACTTTTGAGGCAGGTCAGGTGTGAGCTTCGCTTATTCTTTTAAGCTTCAAAGATGATGTCTTTTCTCCATTTTCCTTATGGGTTGTCGACTATCTCCCTAAACTACATTTTAAGTCCTGTGTTTGTGTAGCTTAATAATGCATTTAAGTTTATGTCTATATGTAGTGCAACTTTGGGTATTCTTCGATTATTGCTTCCTGCTCTGGTGGTGATTTTGATGGTAGATTTTACATTTTTATTTTATTTTTGTAGGAAAATGGGTGTTATGTCTCGTTTTTGAACTATTGATTTTTTGAAGCTTTTGATCCGTTGAGAGTGAACGAAGCACCACATTGGAGTACTGTTTAAGTCTGTGAACGTGGAGAATAGTGTTGTAAGTTTTATATCTTTTGGTAGAGTGTGTCTAATTTTTGAATGTACAAGTTACCGTTCCTAGTTATTTGGGTTGAATTTGATTTTTTTGAGCTTATTTTTCTCTAATTTCGAATTTCTTCTTTCTTGATGGTCTGCATGCTTCGATCTTGAAGATTATGACAAATTTCGATTTTAAACTTGATTTTTCTTTTTGGAGTTTTCTGAGTTTTGATTTGATTTTTCTTCTTGGCTTTGCCCTCTCCATTTGATAGATTTTTTTTTTCTTTCGGGCTTTAGTTAAAAATTTAGTAAAATTTTAGGAGTGTGTCTAATTAATGAAGGCAAGGTTTTGCTCAGTGTCTTCCATTTTGGTTGTATTTGTTTGAGTATATGCCGAATGTTGGGTGAATTGAATTCAGATTGTGGGGTTCTTTTGAGTTCTTGGCAATCACTTTTGCAAATATTGCCAAAGATTAGGTTTTATGCATCTGTCCCCCTGCTACCCATACACATTGGCCAGACTGGTAATGGGTAATGGTTCTTTTCTTTTGGTTGCACAAAATTGTTGAAGGAGAAAAGCAAATGAAATTGAAATTTCAATATTATTTTGTATCTGTTGGTTTCTCATATAGAGATCTTGCATTTGTTGGATTACTTATTTTGTGAGTGGTTTCCTAAGTGACCAGAAACATGTCAATTAGCCAACAAAAAACCAAAGTTGGTTTAGTAATTATGCTCCATTTAGTGACTACTCCAAATGACGGACACTTGCTGGATATATATCAACTCATCTTCTTTAGGAGCATGGTGATTTGTCTGTTAAGCTGTGTTGCATTAGATTTGTGAATGGATCATATTAGACAAGCTGTACTAAGTAAAGTGATTTAGTGGGTTTTTTTATTTTTGGGCTTTGGAAGTTTAACTGTATGCATCTCTCATTTTTTTTTTTTTGTCTCAGATATATAACAGTGAACTTTGGAGTTAAATTGAGAATGAACAATTTACTTCATTGTCTTATGCATTAGCAACAAAGAGCACCCTTCTGATAATATATGGACTGTAAGTATGTAAGTATAGATATATATTATCCATTTTTTATAGGAGTTTAGAGAATCAAATAAGTTAAGCACCATAACCATTATCAGTATTATTATTCCAGTAATCAAAAGGAATAGGCAAACAACATATAAATGGTAGCATACCGGTGAAAGCCCTCCTAGTCCCCTTTTGTCGTGTTATGTAATATTGCTCCTTTGTGAGCCGCTTCTTCTTGCTTCCTCACTTATAGAAGCACAATCAACCTGGTCTACCTTTACACAAAATAGAGCAATTAAATTTAAACTTTTAAGGAGAATAAATCTATATCAAAAAGCTGCAGGCAGGAAAAAAAAAGTGATTCATAGGCTTTTACAGAGCGTGTGATTTTCTGATCCCCAAGTACCTAATTAGAACATGAAGAACACCAAATTAAGAGAAAAAAAAAAAAACAGTTCCACTTGAGTCTTGATGTTGCAATTGCATGAATTGATAGATAAATATTTCTCTTCTTTTACTCTTTTGGGGTTAATCTTTTGTCTGAAGTGTTGCCATGCCTTCAAAAATTGAAATGGGTAAAATTAATATTGGTTAAATGGCAGAGTGATGCTTATCAAGGCACAAGTTACTACAACCTCCTCTGTTCAAGCTTTATTTAAATTAATAATGAAATAGCAATGGGGGGCAACATTTTCCCAGTTTCTGCTTATCGTGGTTCACAGTATGATATTAGCATACTAGGTTTGAAGTTTGATCTTTAAAGATGATATCTTTTAAGCACGAAGTAGTATTTTCTCTGCCATCATATACTTATTTTCGGACATGGTTTGCATCTCTTAATAGCGTAATTAATTAACTTATAAAAAAGAAAAAAAAAGTCGGAAGTAGAATTTTTAGTGCACGAGACACAAAACTATGGCCATAAAAAATAAAGAAGAAATAATTGCATTGTTTGTTTTTCTTTTTAGTTTGATGTGGATAATTATTTTCATGATCTTTAATGCTATATGAATTGATTTATATGGCAGCTACAAGTATAAACCTCCTCATCTTTTGGTTCTCAATTCGATATGGTTGATGTTTATTTATTTTTAATATGAATTTCTGTTTTGTAGGTATTAGGATTTAAGACTTCAGGTCAACAAAGTCTGATTATGATTGGAAGAATTTTGTCAAGATGGAAGCAAGAGAGTGTTGGTGTGAAAGTCACAATGATAGGAGCGAATGCACTACCAGTTGCTGCAGGAGTAGAGGGAACAGTGGGAAAGAAAAAAAGAGGTAGACCTAGGAAGTATAGACCTGATGGGAAACTTGCAGGGACATTGTCACCATTGCCAATTTCGTCATCAGCCCCACAATCATTCTCTGGTGGCTCATCGTTTGACAAGCTGGGTAGAGGTGATTAAGAAATTTGAAACTGTGTATTTTTTATAATGTATAGCATGCGTTAAACTTTTTTGTGGAAAAAGGTTTATGCACAATTTCAAAAAAAAAAAAAAATGGGGTCAAATTTTCGAAGTAGTTGTGATGATATTTAATACAAATGGACTGAATTTTACAATGTGATAAATTTCAAACAAAATTTTCAAGTTTCTGTCTATTTGAAATTGATGAGTTCCTGGACCGTATCAAAATATGTGGGAGCCTAAGATAAAATAAAATTTAGTCTTAAAAAATTTTCATGCATATAACTTAAAACCTAAACCGTATCAAAATATGTGGGAGCCTAACATAAAATAAAATTTAGCCTTAAAAAATTTTCATGCATGTAACTTAAAACCCAAGCTTGCTTGGTAATTAATAAATCTATATCTATATTATAAAACACATTTAATGGATGTGACATTTATGTGTGTGTTGGGCAAGCGTGCTGCCACGTTAGCACGTTAGGCGTGACTGAGAAGGGAGAGAGAAGAGAGGGGAGAGAGAGAGATGGTGAGGGGGAGTGTTAGGGGGCGGGGAAGTGTCAATGGGGGTAGGTGTAAAGAGATATAGGAATAGGATTAAAAAAAATTAAATTGAAAAGAAGAAGATTTTTTTTTTAATTTCGTTGTATTTTAAATGTGTTTTATTTTTTTAAAATTTATTTTTTTAAATTGAAAAGGGGAAGGGTTGCTGGAAGAATGGCCTTTTTTTTTTTTCCGAGACAAAAAAAGGGTGTTGGGTGCATGGTTTTTTTATTTTTTAGGCAAAAATTCTGATCCGATGAGTTTTTCAGTTGATGTATTTTTTGAACTATTGATGTAAACTAATTCTTTATTTTGGAACGAATTTTAACAAAATTTTTAAAAAGTTTAACTTTCTTAGAGTTAAAAAGAAGTACAAATTTTTACATTTTTTTCAAAATTTTTGAGTTTTTTTGAACTATAAATGTCTCATTATACATCAAGTTATATTTTATACCTTTTTAATTTTTTATTTACAATTTCAATTTTAATGTGTTTAATACTTTCATTTTAATTTAATACTTATACTTTTACACTCTTGGATTCATTGAAAATTTTAAATTTAAGATCTTTTCAACATTTGAGTTTGTTCAATAATCGAGATTATTTTTATTTTTTTACTCTGGTTATCTTTTCTATCATTACTTTAGTATTTTTTAATTATTGATTTTTATTTTTATAAGTTATTTTTATAATTTTTTATTTTAAATTTTTTTTATAAATTTAAACTTAATTATTTACATATTTGTATTTTCACTCATTATACACTATTTGGGAGAACAGCATATACGTTGTTTTAGTTGAGGAGTGTCGTAGACATGGGTTGGCCACTAGTATATATATATAGAAGGGGCAGTGCTGTTTATTATGAGAATGAAGTGAATTGTCACTGGGATTTTTTTTGTTGATGATGGTGAGTTTGATGTATGAAACAAGAGAGAGAAATTTCCAACCCAGATGAGAAAATTGGGATTTTACAAGAACACAAATTGAAAATTGGGATTTTTTTTAAAAAAAATTGGTCTAACTGAAAAAATCTAGATTTCTTTAAATCCATTTATTTCTTGTTCCTCTCCTTGAATCTCTGTGAGTTTTGCGAAAAAATTGGTCTAATCCAAAAAATCTTCCCACCAGTGTTTTGCTTAAACGTACCTGTGTTAACAGAAATTAAACATATATATATATATATATATATATATATATATATATATATATTTATTTATTTATTTATTTATATATTTGAGAGAGAAATTAAATAGGAAATAATTAAATTTTTTATTTAATTTTAGAAAGAAAGGGAAAAAATAATTTTAATCTTAAGCAATATTCAATTTCTGTTCAAGAAATAGTTATTTTTAAGCAATTTTTTTAGGATTTTAAAATTAATTTAACCAAAAAATAATATTAAAAAATAAACTTATCAAACGGTTGTTACTTTTAAGGAAAAAAATTAAATTTTCAACAAAATTTTGAATTATGAAAGATAAATATATATATATATATATATATGTATTTATTTATTTATATATTTGAAAGAGAAATTAGATAAGAAATAATTAATTTGTTTTGTTTAATTTTACAAAAAAAGGAAAAAAATAATTTCACAGTCTTGGGCACTATCCAAATACTGTTCAAGAATTACTTATCTTTGATCAATATTTTTGGGATTCTAAAATTAATTTAACTAAAAAATTATATTAAAAAATTAAACCTGTCAAACGGCCGTCATTCTTAAACATAAATATCAAATTTTTAATAACTTTTTGAATTATGAAAGATAAATATATATATTTATTTATTTATATATTTGAGTGAGAAATTAGATAGGAGATAATTAATTCTTTAATTTAATTTTACATAGAAATAAAAAAAATAATTTTTAATGTGTAAATAGAAAGAGCTTTGTCTTTGAATTGGACCAATTATTTTCCTGTTGAAAGGTAAACGTGGAATATTAGAAAAATTTTTTCGTTGACGTCATCATTTTAACCAAAATCCTAATGGAATACTAAGGGAGTAGGGTTGGATGTTAGTAACATTTCAAAATAATGGGATATTTGTTAATTTCAAATGTTGAGGGAGTCTAAATGTAATTACCTGAATGTTGAGGGGTCTAGATGTAATTACCCTTTATTAAATTAAAATTATGTGTTTGTTCTGCCGTTGTATAAGGACATCAAATTCGACTTCAATCTCATATATATTGGGATATATATTAACGCACAATAATAAGAAAATGAAGAATTAAAGATATTTGCCAATGAAATAGTATTATTATTCAAAATTTGTGCTGTACATAAAACACACAAAAACTTGTTAAACCAAAAACAATTACAAACAATTCCTGAGAAGAAAATTACTCTAAGCATTAAAATTACATAACCAACCAAAACAATTCCAACCAATCCTTAACAAGAAAAATACTCCCAGCATTAATATTACATAATAAACCAAAACACGATAAGAGAATATATATATATATATATATATCGCAATTGTTAACTTAACGTGATATTATAGTTAAATTAATATAGAGACTGTCACCTCTCTTTCTAATTTTTTGACGTGCACTACTATTATTAAGTCGACTGATATCAAATAATGTCTCCTGAACTTATATAATTATATATCTCCGCTAACCTCATCCACAAAAGCCTTGAGGTTTCTATCAGAAGAGCCCCCTTCCTTCACGGCTTCCCTGGCAAATTCCTTCCATTTTCTAGCATTCGTCCTCATCTCTTCATCCCCCATCACTCTCTCTATGCACCTCTTCACCTCATCACCATCAACCAACCCATCTTCTCCATTGGCTCTCACTCTCACCCCAGTCTTCCACACGTCCTCAATCAGCTTCGCATTCGTCCCTTGGTCAAACCAGTGAGGAAACGCCACCACCGGAACCCCAGAAGCGAAGCTCTCCAGCGTCGAATTCCAACCGCAATGCGTCACGAAACAGCTCAGAGAAGGGTGCGATAAAACCTCCAATTGACTGCACCATGGCACAAACATCCCTTGCTTCTCTAGCTCTTCCTTGCAGCTTAATCTGTCTTCTTCATTCTCATCTTCCCCATTTTCCTTTGCTCTTGCTACCCACAAGAATGGCCTATTACTTTCCAATAAACCCCGACCAATCTCCTCCATTTGCGGCTTTGGTAACGTTAAGAGGCTTCCGAATGATACATAAACCACCGACTATTCAAGCTTGGAGTTCAAAAACTGAAGATAGTTGTCGGATTTTTGAAATAAGTCGCCTCCGAAAGAAGTGTCGGATTGGTCATTTCCCTCTAAGAAAGCCGACGGAATTAAGGGGCCAATTCCGATCAAATTGTACTTTTCCACGGCTTTCAAGGCCTTGGGTTCTAACTCATCGAAAGTGTTCACAAGAATTCTCGGTTTGGTTTCGGAATCGAGCGTCTCGAGATGTTGTTTTAAGGTTGGGAGTGCAAAGTTGTGACCTTCCGGGCTTGAAGGGAGGAAATATGAGGGTAGGTCTCGGCCAGAGAGCAGTGGCAGATTTGGTAATTTAATGGACCATGAGGGGTCAGTACAGTTGTCCCTGATGACCTCCTCATACCCACTGAAGTAATAGTGATAGAGATCGAAAACTGTCGCCGGTTGAATCCAGAGGAGGGCGGAGGGGGTGTGACAGGAACGCGCCACCTCAGCCACCCACGGGAGGAAGAGTGTGTAGACCAAGCACGTGATGGGACGGCCTTCGTCGGCGCTGGCCGTGATGATCTCTCTGAGCTTCTGGGAGCCGTTGTTCTTGAGCTCGGACATCAAGTGTTCGAAGCTATTCCCGGGCTTAAATCCGTCGTCGTATCCGTCTGAAAAGGCGACGAACTTCAGCGCTGGAGGGGTTGCGGCGGCTTTGGAGATTCGACGTTGCGCGGAGAGGCTGGTGGCGAAGGTGACCTCCATGCCCAACCGAATTAGACGCTTGGCAAATTGAAGAGAAGGGTTGATGTGGCCCTGAGCCGGGAAAGTTACGAGGAGGATGTGGCCCTGAACCATTGTGGCGGCGACAGGTGCGACGGCGGCTTTTGTGGGCTTGCAAAACTGAGTTGTTGCCGTTTGTGTTTGTGTTTGGGATAGAAGTGAGGAATTGCATGGAGTTGATAGGCTTATATGGAAGGGTAAGGGTTTGACGCTTTGACGTTTGTGGTGACGAATTGGACAGACAACTCATGTAAAGGAGAAAATGATACATGCATATTCCACTTCATTTGATTTGTTTTGGCAAGTTGTAAATAATGCCTTCATTTATTTATTTATATATTATTAAACAAGATTTGGTCACGCATGACATTAGCTACTTTGGTTTGCGCACCAAAATTGATATGTATGTAAAATTCTAACATTCCCCAACCTGATTTAAATTGAGCGGCGGAGATAGAAAAAGTAACTGGGGAGAGTAGGGCTAATTTAAAAATTTTGAGATGAAATATTTTGTAAACCGTATTTAAAAAATTGATAAGTTATATTTAAAAATAATTAAAATTGAATAAATAATAAATTATAAAAAATCTTATCTAAAAATAAAATAATAATAAATGATAAAAAATAATTTTTATAAGGCGTATCTAACAAATTGATAAGACATATCCAAAACAAATGAAATTGAATGAATGACAAATGATAAGATTTATCCAAAAAAAAAAAAATGAAGTAATAGTAGATGATAAGAAAAAAAAAAAAAAAAAAAGCTGAAAATGGATAAAAAAAATAAATGATAAAAAAAGCCTACATAAAACCTAAATGATTAAAAAAAAAAAAAAAACTATCTAAACAAATGATAAGACCTATCAAAAGATATAGAGTTAGATTAATGACAAATGATGAAATAAAAAAAATAGATACTGAAGTTAGATAAACCAAAAGAATAAAAGTTTTTTAATATTTTTAACGATAAATGTATGTTGGATCTGAGTAGGATGAGATGGGGGTAATTAAAGATAAATTAGGAAAATGAGGTAAAAAATATTTTAGTAAGGACAATACTAAAAGAAATATATATATATATATATATATATATATATATATATAATTTTTTTTGAAAAATGAGTGTGGACAAATGACCCCACTCAACCACCCCGATCTCTGTTTAAATAATAATAATAATAATAATCTATACTATTGTAACCCATTTTGTGTCTATAGGAGGGATATTTTTTTCTTATTTTGTTTTAATTTTTTATATTTATTTCAAATTGGCAAAAAAAATTAATTAAGCATTGAAAAATTATAATATTTATCTTAAACAATAAATGGTGCCATTTAAGTATAGAGTGAGTAACTAAGGAGTATCGTAAACATACAAACAAACGCCGTGCTAAGTTAATATGACATATATGAAAAATAAAAACCGAAATGATAAAATTGGTAAATAAATTATTGTTTATCTCATCTGAATTCTCTGATGGTGGCCAGTCTGAGAACGTAGGCTCCGGAAATTCTCTTCTAACATTGTTTGTTTTTGTTTTTTTATATATATTAAATTAATTTATTTTATTAAAATTAAAAATATTTATAATTAAAATAATAATTTCACATTAAAGATTTATTTTATTAAATTAAAATTAATTCTAATAATTTATTCGAATAAATACTTTTTTTGTAACTATTTGTCAAATTATTCTCAATTTTAATAAACATTATTCTTAAAATCTCAATATATTTATATATTTATGATTTCAGTGTTTCCCCAATTCCAAAGCTTAACTATATCTATTATTATTACTTTTTACTTTGACGTCAACTATGATAAAGTCGAAATTATGCTTGATATATTCGTGAAATTGATCGAAGCTAAACAAGGATTTGGAGAATATCAATACCAAAAACCTTCCCTAGCGCATTGCTTTAAATTGCTAAATTTGTTTGCCTACCATCTTACGTAAGAGTGCACGTGTGACGATTAAAAAAACAAGTGATCATGCCCGAGCACTTGCAGCAATCCTTGGCAGCAAAGACTTGTAAGCCTTCTTTACCTTGGTGACCAAGGCTTCCATTTGGCCATATGCACGTGATGCCATAATGTTTTGCCAGCAAGCTATGTCTACAAATGACACCACGATGGAGTTTCATCCTAGGGGGCAAGTGGGCCATTCAAAATGTCCCACATGCGGGGCTTTTCATATATATATATATATATATATATGTGGGAAAGGGGGTGCCGTGGGACACACTAAGCCGGGAAACAAAAGAAAACCGAGAGGATAAAAAAAAGGGGAAAGAAAGGAAAAAAAAGAGAAGGAAAAAGAGAGAGGAAGGAAAAATGTTAGTTTTTTAACCCAAATTAATTTTCAAGCATTTTAATTAAATTTGTTCCTCACGCGCCTGCACTGTCCAATTTTGAAAAAGTAATTCGGTGTGCACGTACGGAAAATTTTCCCTTCTCCAACAAAAAGACGAGGTAGGGAAATTAATGTATTATTTATACTTTTGTAATGTTTATTTTGATAGAAAATAATTGTGAGGTTAAGTTTATATTATTATTAAATTAATACTAAGTTGATAACTGAATTTTCAGTGATATTGAAATTGTGATTAAATTGATAAAATTTTTTATTTAATGCCGAGACATGTTACAATATATTGGAACATACTGAATATGCGTTTATTGTGAAATGGATGATAAAATGGAAATATGAGATTGTGGAAGCTGGTACACACTCATGGATATTGTTGCTAAGCTTTAACAACATAAAGGAAAACTTAAGAAAATGTTGATTTTGTGGGGAAATTGAGGATACTATATAAAAATAGGGAGGGTCAAGAGATACCCTTGAGTTGAAAGACCCTAAACCTGCGTAGGGTCGGGTAAATCGTGCCCATGGACTATTAATCTAAAACGACGACGAATGTTATAAAGGCTCATCGTGGCCCTTGGACTCGAATCCCTAAACGACGACGCAGGGGTGCTTCGCAACCCGTATAATTATACGAACTGGCGATAGCTTTGGACTACCACTGTGATTGTGAGATGGTATTGCAGAGTATCCTTCCCTACCTTGGGAAAATAAAATAATAAATAAAGATTGACAAGGGAACTAAAAGTTACGAATGATGTGTCTTATTCTACTACGTATTGACGTATTTGATAAATTCTGGCTACATTCATTATTTTACATAATTCTTAAAAAGGCATTATAAAAAGTCTATATTTATACATCGTGAGCACATGTGGCTTAGTGCTTACGTCCCTTCAGATTGTGTTGCAGGTGCAGACCTAAGACCTAGAAGAACCGGCATAGCTACTAAAACTTACAGATGTATTAAATAAAATTTCTTTTTACGTAATGACCTCTAAAGTTTAATGTATGTAAAAATACTGCTTTATAAATGAGTATGGGTTATGTTATTCAGTTTTAATTCTAATTAGGTATACGATTTGTCATAAAAGTAATCAGTTTTATTGACTATATAAGGGGAAAGTAATGGCCAAGGACTCTGAAAATACAAATGACAGGATTATAATTAGTTATGTGTGATAAGTTTTTTATTCTAACTCACCCCTTGGGACCTTAGGATTTCAGGGGCGTGACAGCACGGTAAGCCCAATTTGTTCATGGTTTGCATAAACATGCAACTTAAACATTTAGGGCCCGTCTGACAATGCTGTCGTTTTTTTTATTATTTTCCATTACCCTTTTCTATTTTTTATTTTCTATTACTATTTATTTTTTCTTAAATGAAAATTAAAAATGCGTTTGGAAATTTAAATTTATTTATAATTAATAATTTTCATTTTAGAAAATATTTAATTTTATTAGTTTTAAAAAATTAATAGAACCTAATAAAATATATTTTATATTAATTTAATTTAATTAATATAAATTAATACAAAAATTATTTATTAAGATTATTTAATTCAATAAATATAAAATATATTAAATTATATTATTTATTAAAAATAATTCAATAAAATATATTTCATATTAAATAAATAATTAAATTAGATTAATTATTAAATTAAATTATTTATTTTAAAATTAATTAAATTCATTTAATTATTTATTAAAATAATTTATTAAAATATATTTTATATAAATTAAATTAATTAAGTCATAAATAATTTAATTTAAATATGATATTTATTTAAAATAATTTAATAATAATAATTTAATTTAATTAAAAATTAATGTAATTTAATTATTTATTATTAATTATTTTATATAAATTAATTTAATTATTAAATTAAATAAATTAATTATGATATTTATTTGAGATAATTTAGCAATAATTAATTATTAAATTAAATTAATTAATTAAATTTTATTATTTATTAAAAATAATTTATATTAATTTATATAATTAATTTAATTTATTGAATTTAATTATATTATTTATTAAAATAACTTATTTTAATAAAATATTTGAATAAAATAATTTATTTTTATGTAATGTAAAAAGATAACCAAAGTTTTAAAATTGACAAAATATTGGCAATAGAAATGAAAGCTAAAGTGAAAACACTTTTTTTTTTATTTACGTTTTTCTGTTTACTTTTTCATTTTTTTTGGAAAAAAAATGTAAATAACTTTATCAAATATATTTCTGTTATGAGTTTACAAAATTTTAAAAATATAAACAGAAAAATAGAAATCAGAAATATTACCAAATGGAGCCTTATTGTTCAGCATCTTAGACAAATAGTTTGAAGTTTGCAAAGTTTTAACTGCGAATGCCAAGAAGATCTCATGGGAGTGTGTATTTTATCAAAATTATCAAAATTTACCAACTTTTATCAATATTTTTCAATTTCTTCCAATCAAATGTCATCACATATTATTTTTAAATTAACTTTTTTATTTTTTATTTTTTTTTTTACTTTTTTAACCATTCAAACACTACCTAAGACAATCTATCTGGTGTTGATTTCCTTTTTTTCTAATATCTAGGATATCTACCTCGACCTCATATTCTTTAAATAAATTCGTTATAATGTTTTCTAAGATATCATTTTTTTTTTTATTTCTAGGGTATCCACCTCGACCTCATATTCTTTAAATAAATTCACTATAATATTTTCTAAGATGCCATTTTTTTATTTAACTAAGTCTGTAATAAATTTCATAAATAATTCCACACTGTGTTAAAATAATATTTTCAATCCTTAAACTATAAAATTCTTCTTTATTTCTTTTCTTTTTAAAAAAATTAAATAAAATAAGAGAAACCCTTTTTCGTTATTAAATTAATAGAAAAAACTACTCTCCATTTTTTAACCCAAAAAAAATCAGGAATGATGTTTTAATGACATTTTTGTAATAAAATTTTATTTTCTTGAGTAGTTACTTCAAATTAATTGACCCACAATATATTCACATTATTTTGATTATTGTTTCTGATTAAAATTTTGATTATATACATGACATTTGTTCTAATTAAAAAAAAATTAGGACAGTATTTTCTTAAATATAAAAAATATATTGAACATTTTTTTTTCCAATTCTAGAGAGAGACTCTACAGAATTTGATGAAGGGTAAAAAGGGGCCCGCTTCTATTTTTAATTCACTAAAATAAGATATATTTCCCTAAATAGGGGATCTGGCATGGTTGTAATGCTCTTATAAGAGTTCACCTGACAGCTTTGGAAATTAATATTAAATTCTTAAATGGTTAATTTATTTATCAATAAAGAGACTAAAAAATTGGTAGAGAAATAGGACTTTCTTTCCTCTTTCTGAAGATTAAAATGAGAAATAATCGAGGACCCTCCCGCATGTTTTGCAACACTTCATGAGAGTAATTGTTATCACCAACGATTTGGAGTAGTATTGTGGAGCCCCCTGTGAGCCGCCGGATGAGAAAATTTTGGTTGTTTAAGATAGAAAATTGTCCTCCTCAAGGTAACCATTTTTTTTTTTTTAAAACCAAAAAAAAAAAAAAAAATAGAGGTGCAACGCAAAGATTTTTCAGAATTACCAATCCTATTATTACTATCACACAAGCATGCTTAACTATACAATTTTGATGGAATCTGGTGCATTAGTACTAGTATGATCGCACCCATTTCAAGTTGTTGTGATATGTAATTTATATTCAAACTGAAGAATTAAGAGGAAACGGAAAGTTTCCAAAGCTAACCATAATGAAGTGTAATGAGCAGGCTGTTAGGCCTGCTTTATATATGTGTTTTATACTATGTAACTCTATAAGAGATTTTACATGCAATTAATAAGAGAGAAATATTCCAACTATCGTAGACGTAAGTAATTTGACCAAACCACGTTAAATTCTGTATATTGATTTCTTTTCTTTTTATTACTTTTTTCAATCATATTTACACTACACAAGCTAACCCACATCACACTGCTAAGAGAAATTGCTGGGAAAGTGAAAATTTTTTAAATCCATCAACGTGCCTCAACAAACATCATTCTCATTTCCCTTTCTACTCGTTACTAGATCTCCATGTGTTTAATTGGACTACTATTCCGTTAATATCTTGTCACGCTGCAAATCTAATAATATTTGGAACAAATGAGTTAAGAATATTGGATCAATAAATGGCGAATAACTCTATCTAAGGTTTAGTTAAAATTAAAAGTTGGTCACAATCCAGGTTACTTGACCAATATTATCATAACAGTAGTAAAATACAATATAATACAAACCTTTCAGTTGTATATAAATAACACGATATACGCACGCTGTTATTCAAGTAGCCACCAAATAAATCTCAGTAGTTATAACGTCTCACACGTAACAATATTACCCAGCCAATATTACCAAGGCCCACTGGTAGGCATCAGTCTACAATCCGCCTAAATAATATCTTAGATTTGTTTTATTGCTGATTTTTAATCTCTAATTATATATATCAATTACAGATCATTGAATATTAAAAAAAAACTCATTTTATTATTTTTAAGAAAACAAATCCTATTTATAGGCATATCATAATATCACATCAATCACACAAGATCATTTCAATCAATTACAAAATCATATTATGAAAAGTATCAATTAAAGCAAAACTCCAATTCAATACATGTGAATGACATTAACTCATGCTAGAACAATAATATAACAAGTAGGAAGGTCCCCCTATATATACCTTCAATTTGAAGAAAAAATGAGGAGAAATATAAATTACTTATTTAAGATCAAATCTTTGGTGGTATGAATTTTTTATAACGTCCATCAACGTTTCAAATATATGAAGTGACATATACTATAAAATGTTAAAAATCTCTACATCCTTGCACTCTTATCTCTTTTTCTCTTGTCCCCCTACGGTTTCCGCTCATTTTTTTTCTTTTTAGCCTAAGACTAGGTCCATTACCAAGTCACTTTGCCAATGGATATTCCTTTCTTCAGGGAAATTTATTTTCTCCTTTTTTGGTTTGTTTAGTTGGAAGGAAAAAGGAAAAAAAAAAGTACATATGTATATGTATATATTATAATTTAAAATTTTATTTAAATTCTCTTCCTTTTTGCATAAAAGTAGGGGATTAACGGGTCATTTGGTTTGCAATAAAACGCTAAAAAACTCTAAAAATTTTTTAAAATCTCTAAAAGTTATTTACTTTTTATTTCACTACATGAATTAAGAACTAATAAATTATCTCATTTTATTTTAATTTATCTCACTTTTTGTCATACTAAACACATCCTAAAACTAGTTGACAGATTGCGCAAACTAATTCTTTAATTCCTTTTTTTTTTCTTCATATTTTTCCATTCAAACCGAACAAAGAAAAATAATCTTTCATTCCATTTTCCTTCCCGCTTTTTCTCTCTTTCTTATTTTGGGCCTGTTTGGTTGGTCAAATTTTGGCCAAAAAGTACAATAAAAAGAGACAGTGTGACATAAATGTGATATGCATTAAAATTTTACTGGACGAAAATACAAATATTAGTTAAAATTTAGTAACTTTTGATAAAATTTGGTAGCTCAAACAGGACCTTTATCTCAAACTAAATACAAGATATAAGTGAATTTCACTTACTTTTTAAATTATTAACTTTTTTAAACAAAATTTTAAATCAAATATTTCTCCTTTAGCGTCTCATAATCTATTATCTTATTATAAAACTAGGATTTTATGAAATATAAAAAATTAAAATAAAATAAAATTAACATTTTTTATAATAATATTTATAAATGGATGTATATATACTGATTATAACTATTATTATTATTATTATTATGTGGTTCACTTTTTATCATTTTTATCAAACGGAACAGAGAACCTAAAATTCAAGGTAACGGTTGACATAAGTTGTAGGACGCGGGGGGACTGACATCGCGGGTGATGTTAACCCGCCGCCCTCATAGTTGTGGCCGTTCGTTGGCCGCTCGTTTCAACCTCTCTCCCCCTCGCAATCGTAGCCAACTTTTTTTTTTTTTAGGCTTGGTTCAGCGCACGTCTTTTTTTTCTTTAGTTGAGTTAAAACCGGCCAGCAAAGCCGTGTTTCAGAAGAAAAAAATATTAGTTGTTTTAATTGATTGCTAATTAATTATTATAAATTATTTTTTTGTTTAAATAAGAAAAAATTATTTTTTAATAACTATCTTTTTAATTTTTTTTTTGTTAATTTAACATTTTTGTTCTTCAATGTTTAAAATAAGTTAACATGTAAGATGGTAAATTTGATCATTTTCAAAAAAATAAAAAAAAATTAATAATTGATAACCGAATTACTAACTTTTTTTTTCAAACGTAACTTTCAATGTCAGTTAACCCAATACAGTCAAGTTATCAATAATTAGTTTTTTTTTTTAAATGGCCAAATTTACTATCTTACATGTTAACTTATTTTGAAAAAATTAATATTTTTTTTTTCAAAACACCGTCTCGCTGACAGATTTAAACTAAACTAGAGGGAAAAAAAACCTGCGCGAAAGGCTGAACCAACCGAAAACAAAAAAAGAGAGAGAAAGAGAGAGAGCGTCTTTCGCGTAAGTTTGTTTCCGGTTGGTTCAGTCTTTCGTGCAGGTTTTTTTTCCTCCAATTTAGTTCAAATCTGCCCGTTTCAACCCCTCTCTCTCTCTCTCTCTCTCTCTCTTTTCGTTTCTTGTTGGTTAAGCCTTTCGTGCAGGTTTTTTTCCCCTTCAATTTAGTTCAAATCGGCTAGCAAAACCGTATTTTGAAAAAAAAATTAATTTTTTCAAAACAAGTTAACATGTAAGATAGTAAATTTGATCATTTAAAAAAAAGCCAATTATTGATAACTCGACTATATTGGGTTGATTGACGTTGAAAGTTACGTTTGAGAAAAAAAATTTGGTAACTCAATTATCAATTATTAATTTTTTTATTTTTTTTTAAAAATGATCAAATTTGTCGTCTTACATGTTAACTTGTTTTAAACTCCTTTCTCTCTCTCTTTTTTCTTTTTTTTTTTTGTGTTTCTGGTTGGTTTAGCCTTTTGCGCAGGTTTTTTCTTTTTCCTCCAATTTAGTTCAAATCGGCAAGCAAGACCGTGTTTTGAAAAAAAAATATTAATTTTTTCAAAATAAGTTAACATGTAAGATAGTAAATTTAGTCATTTAAAAAAAAGTCAATTATTGATAACTAGGTTGTATTAGGTTAACTGACGTTGAAAGTTGCGTTTGAGAAAAAAAGTTGGTAACTCGGTTATTAGTTATTAATTTTTTTATTTTTTTAAAAATGACCAAATTTATCATCTTACATGTTAATTTGTTTTAAACATTGAAAGACAAAAATATTAAATTAACAAAAAATTAAAAAGATAGTTATTAAAAAATATTTTTTTCTTGTTTGAACAGAAAAAATAATTTATAATAATTAATTAGCAATCAATTAAAAAAATTAATTTTTTTTTCTGAAACACAACTTTGCTGGCCCGTTTTAACTAAACTAAAGAAAAAAGAAGAACTGTGCGTTGAACCAAGCCAAAAAAAAAATAATTAGCAATCAATTAAAAAAATTAATTTTTTTTTCTGAAACACAACTTTGCTGGCTAGTTTTAACTAAACTAAAAAAAAAAAAAAAAAGAAGAATTGCTCGTTGAACCAAGCAAAATAATAATAATAATAATAATGAACGGCCACGATTGCACGAGAGAGAGAAAGATTGAAACGAGCGGCCAACGAACGGTCACGACTGCGAGGGCAGCCGGTTAACAACGCCCGCGATATCAGCCCCCTGCTTCCAGTTGGAGGAGGTCGTCAAATGATCAATCAGCAACGTCAACATCGTCATCTTGTACTCTTACGTGGATTCGCGACTTTGGGTAACACAGTTTTTGGAACGATTTGAAATGAGGTAAAATGTGATAAAATGAGATGAATTATAATTTTATAATTTGGGATAAAAAAATAATTTTTAAAATTTATATTGTTTTTGAAATTATTATTATTATTATTATTATTATTATTATTGTTGTTGTTGTTATTTTAACTCCAGACAGAATTGGACAATGGCTCTGTTTGGTATAAAAAAAATATTGACAATCTCTATAAATCTCTGTTAACTTTATATTAAATTAACTTTTTTCTTTCACAACACGCATTACGAATTCTCAATTTATCTCACTTTAGGTGTGTTTGGAGTAAGAAAAAGTAAGATAAATTAAAATAAATTGAGATAAATTGAGAGTTCGTAATACGTATAGTAAAAAAATTAATGTAATATAAAATTAATAATAATTTATAAAAATTTTCAGTATTTTTTTACATACCAAACGAGACCATTTTCTTACTCCAAACACACCTAACATCGGCAAAGTCCATTTGAGTGTGCCCAAAAAAACACAAGCTGCGGAAAATAAAGATGCTTCGTCATCACTTACGTCATGACATTAAAGGATGTTTGAAAACTATCTTGTCACCTTTTTTTTTCCGTCTTTTTTAATCAGATGCTAATCTCCTCCTTCTTCTTTAATGTTTAAAAATGATTAAATGATTGAGCATAATGAGGACTTTTAAAGTCTCATTAACATAAATTAAATTTTGTTGCTAGATTGATATTTGATATTTGTCCCTAATTATTATTAAAAATTTATCACATCATTACTATTATCTTTTTTAAATTTTAAAAATTAAAATTCAAATTTATATAATAAAATATATCGATTGATATGACAATTACATACGTAGCGTGAAAGGGAGAGGGGAAGCTAGACGGTCCATACTTTGCATGGCTGTTAACTAATTTACTAAAAAAATAAAAAATTTATATATGAGTAAAAATTAAAAAAAAATTGATATGCACGTAAATTTTTCTTTTTAATAGTTTTTTTTTTATTTTTTTTATAAGTAAGAATGATATACCTAAAAGTTATTTAAAAAATCATATTTTATAAAAAAAAAAAAAAGAAGACTATGTAAAACTAATAAAAATAATTACGTTTGAAAAAATAATTATGATACACCAAATCACGTTTTTCAGATAAAAATAATGAAATGAGTTTTTTAGAGAGAAAAATTATCAAAACGATTTTTTTGAATCTATCAGAATGATTTTATGTCAAAATTTATTGAAAGATGTGAAAAAATTTTTGAGATTTATAAAAAAAGTTATCGGAGTTTATGAAATGTTATTAGAGTTGGTAAAATATTGTTGAGATATAGATATATATAAATTTATAATTGTTTCATGAAATACAAAAAATACAAAATATGTTAAAGAATTTTAAAAATTTTTAGAATTTTTTAGCGATTTTCATTATACTAAACGGACCCTTAAAGAGACTAACAGGTAATATAATTATTACTTAGACATATTTTAACCAAAATAAAGTTTACATGAAAAGGTATAAAATAATTGGTGAAAATAAAAACTACTAATAAAATAAAGTCACTACACTCATTGAATAAATCTAACCGTTTAAATTATGTCAAATTTAAATTTTTGAACTAATCTATTATATATATTTTTCCTAAAAACTCTACAGTAAATTAACATTTGTGTTATTCTTATAAATTAGGGTGCAAGCCTCCGTGAAATTTCAACCTCAGATTAGCTATCACTTCAGTAGTACTCCCAAACAAGCTCACCAGTTGTTTGCAATTATGGACAATCATCGTCCTCGCATCCTCCTTGTAACCTTTCCAGGACAAGGCCATATCAATCCATCCCTCCAATTTGCCAATCGTCTCGTAAAATTGGGCGTTAAGGTCACCTTCATGACTGCCTTCTCCGCCCTAAATCGCATGGGCAACCATCCCATCCCTACTTCGGAAGGCTTAACAATCGTGGGATTCTCCGACGGCTACGACGACGGATTCAAACCGGGTTATGTCCCCCAACACTTCCTCTCCGAGCTGAGAAATCGCGGCTCTCAAGCCATCAGAGAACTCATCACGGAGAGTTCCAACAAAGGCCGGCCTTTCACGCGAATTGTCTACACGACCCTTCTTTCATGGGTGGGCAAAGTTGCTCATAGCCTTCACTTCCCGTCCACGTTTCTCTGGATTCAACCGGCTACTACTCTGGATATCTATTACCACTACTTCCATGGTTATAGCGACAAAATGAAGAACATCGGCGACAATTCCATTGACTTACCGGGATTGCCGCTACTGCTCACTAGCCATGACCTTCCTTCCTTCCTACTCCCTTCAGACAAGTTTGAGTTCGCAACTTCAATGTTTGAGGAGCACGTTGAGATACTCGATTCAGAAACAAACCCTAAAGTCCTTGTAAATTCTCTCGACGCTCTGGAACCCGAGGCCCTCCGAGCTATTGAGAAACTTAACATGGTGGCAATTGGACCGTTGGTGCCAATTCTGGACGAGAAGGATTCGGCGGCGGCCGACACTTCCTTTCGCGCCCACCTCTTTCGAAAATCAAGAAATTACATTGAATGGTTGAATTCAAAGGCGGAGGAGTCCGTTGTGTACGTATCGTTCGGAAGCGTGTGCGAGCTGTCGAGGGAACAACTGGAGGAGATTGGGCGCGGATTGCTGGAAAGCCGTCGACCATTTTTGTGGGTAATAAGAGAGAAAGATGGAGAAGATCATGACAAGATGAGTTGCGAAGACGAATTGGGAAATCAAGGAATGATAGTGCCGTGGTGCGATCAATTGGAGGTTCTGTCACACCCGTCTGTGGGGTGTTTCGTGAGTCACTGTGGGTGGAATTCTTCGTTGGAAAGCTTGGTTTCCGGGGTTCCGGTGGTGGGGTTTCCGCAGTGGAGCGATCAAGGAACTAATGCTAAGCTTATTAGAGATGTTTGGAAGACTGGGGTTAGGGTGACTGGTACTGGAAATGGAGGGCCGGTTAAAGGTGAAGAGATTAAGAATTGCATAGAAATGGTGATGGGAGATGGAGTGAGAGCCCAGGAAATGAGGAAGAATGCTAAGAAATGGAGAGGTTTGGCTAGGGAAGCTGGCAAGGAGGGTGGTTCCTCCGACTTGAATCTCAAGGCTTTTCTCAGTGAGATTGGAATGTAGATGGTCTAGTGTTGGTTTGGTAACGAGGGGAGAAATAATAAATTTTAAGCATGCTTATTGATATTTATAAGATAATTATAAGAAATATTTCTAAATATGAAAATCAACGTACGTGATAAAAAAAAAAATTTTGACTTTTTTTTTGCCGTACGTGATTTATCCTATTTTGAATTATTTTTCATAATTTTTTTTAAATATAAATAACATACTTAAAAACTATCAAGGATAAAAATAAAATTAAGTTTTGAATAAAAGGCATATATGATGTAAACAAAGCACAAAGAAAAAAAAAAAAAAACTTTTTCGGTTGCCAAACAGAACTTTAGCACTGGCGTGAAGTGCTGCATTCCATTCCAGATAATGTTTCTTTTATTTTATTAAATAATGTTTCAGCTAGCTGCGTGTACGTGTAAGTGTAAGGTAATAAAAAGTGAGATAAAATAAGATAAGTTATGAATTCGTAATTCATACGATAAATGAGATAAAAAGTGAATAATTTTTAAAAAATTTTAAAATTTTTTAACAAATTAAAAACAATCTCAGTTTTATTGGAGTTGTACTAAAGCTCCTCTCTAAACTCTTATAAAAGGCAATGTTTAGAGTTATATAAAAAAAATATAAAATTTTATAAATTTTATAAATATGAATTAAAAAATTATAAAATTTAAAATTTTTATTCACAACATAAAAACAAGACGCTAAATTTTATAATTTTATATAATTTTATACAACTTTCAAGGCACCCAAAGTCTAAGCCCGGTGCTCGAGCTACTTAAATGGCTATCGCTTCATAAAAAATTTATTGGCTGAGGGATGTTTCCTTTCTTCTATTTTCTGGATGTTAATAAAAAAAATATAATGAAAAAATAAAAAAAGTAACACTGATATTAAGTGATATTTGATTTACTTTTTTATTTTTTATTTTTTATTTTTATTTTATGTGTTTTATGTTTTAAAAATTTTAAAATAAAAAAATAAAAAATATTTTATTTTTTTATTTTAAAATTTTTCTTATTTCGAATTAAAAATGCTTAAAATGATTTTTTATTATTTTTCATTTTACGTGTAAAATTATATCTTGTTTTTTAAAATAAATTTTAAAAATATACGTGACTAAATATATTTTAAACTGTTTTCTTTATTTTTAAAAGTATAAAATAAAAAATAAGTTTGAAATAGAAAATAAAAAATAAAAAAACAAATCATATGATACCTTAATTATTAGGAAAGCATACCCGTGCATGGCATAGTTAGTCTTTTTATTGAGCAAGTATTTTGGAGTAAGAATTTTGTGAGAGAAAAAAAAAAAAAAAGAGGGTAGAGAAAATAAATAAGATAAGAAAAAAAATAAACATAAGCACACAACTGAAAGAATAAACTTATCAATTCCCCTTCTATATCTGGAAAAAAAAAGTTTAGATTTTTTAAATATTAAAATTATTTTTTACAGAAAGAGATAGAGGAGAGAGAGAGAGAGAAAGAGAGAGAAATTAGACAAACATGAAATATTGAAATAATAAAAAAGCTAGAAACAAGATGTGAACACGAGCAAGCACTTCGATGAACACGCGGCAACTATTCATTTTCATTTATTTTGACAAATCTTTGATCCAGAGACACACGTTAAGTGAATATAAGTTTAGATTTTTAAAATATTGGATTTATTACTTGGGGGGAAGGGAGATAGAAATGCCAAAAAAAAAAATGGACAAACATACAATAAAATAATAAAAAGAGGCCAAAATTAGTCAAACAAAAAATAGTAATACTACACTTATATTCTTTTATTTACACTTTTCTTACACTCTATTAGTAATGACGGGTCATGACGAGTGTATTCTATTTAAAATCATCACAGTCGTTAGATGTCACCTTTTACGTGCGGCTGTGATAATTTTGAGTAGACTATACTGGTTATGACCCGTCATGACCAATGAAGTGTAAGAAAGATATACACAAAAGGGTGTAAGTGTAACATTACTTAACAAAAAATGTAATAAAATGCTTCCAAATAAGGGAATCTATGTACAAATGAAAAAAAAGTACTTCGGCTTCTTTTTTTAAAACCAAGTTTTTTTTTTTTTTCAATTAGATGTAAATTTTTATTGTTATCTATTATATAAAATAATGTTACTAATTTGCTTAAGTTTATTAAATAAAAAATAAAAATTAAATTTTGATTAAAAATTATGTAAGACAAAAAATAAATAAATAATTATTTATAGTCAAATTAAACCTAACAATCCAAATTTATTAAGATCCGCAAAGAAAGGGAGATGCAGAGATGCCAGGCGGAGGGAGAAGAAAATTTGATAAACATATATAATAAAGTAGTAAAACAAAAAAGAAAAAAAATTAAGAAAAAACAACTAATTTTAAAAAACACGAAAAGAAAGGGGTTTTACGAGTGGATTTAGTCCTGTCACATTATTATGATCAAATTAAAATATCATATGCTGGCAAGTCAAGTGGGGGAAAACTGGAAAGGGTTTTTACGAGAGTAATAATAATGGAGAGGATTTCGTTGTTGATTGGAGTTGATAGAGACTGTATGTATATATATATATATATATATATGCATGATGCAAGTGCTGACGGATTTGAGTGGTTTTGATTGTCAGCTTCTTAATTCCTCCTAGTTGAAAATTCCACCAACACTTTCTCTTGGTGGGCTGATTTCAGAATTACGGTCCTGTTTGGCCGCTTAAAAAATTGTTAAAAGTCATTAAATTTTTATTATTTTTTATATTTTTTTAATAAAATTTTAACACATATTATTTTTATATCACATCCTTATATTTTTATTATACTTTTTCTTAATTTTTTTTTCCACCAAACAGCCCCCGCATTGTTTGAAAATTATAAATCAAGCCGGCCAGATCAATTAATTACCAGGTTCTGCTGTTGATTAATTAAGATTTTTTTCTTGCCAATTGTTGGTATTTATTTAGTATATATCAGTAGGCAAAACAGCGACCTGCTTAACTAATTTGTCTTATTCGCATTAGATGTTGAAAATGGATGAACAAATCAGCTGGTAACTACTGTGTTTGATTGGTCAAATTTAATTAAAATTTATTAATTTTTATATTTTTTTTAATTAAATTTTATTATATATCACTTTTAAATCAAATTTTTATATTTTTATTATACTTTTTGATCAATTTTTTTTAACCAAACACTCCTCTTAAGTATAATCTGCTGCCTAAGTATCAATCGTGCTACGCCCGTGGGACAACCAAACACTCCCCTTGATAAACTGAATGGCAAAACATGACTAACAAAGCAATCAGGTACATTTTCTCCAATTACAACGTCCAAGCAACCCAAAACTCAAGAAGAAAGGAAATCAATAAATTCAGTAAAAAAACCCTACTTCACTAGTTGCTTGGAACGTTCTTCAATCTCACAAACAAAAGACCAAATATTCCTGTCCAAGGATCCGCCTTCTCTACCTGCTTCCTTCGCCAATACCCTCCATTTCATTGCATTCCTCTTCATTTCTGCACCTCCTATAGCCATTTCTATGCACCTCTTGATCTCATCACCTTCAACTATTCCTTCTTCATTCACTCTCACCCTCACCCCGGTCTCGAACACATCTGCTATAAGCTTAGCATTCGTCGGTTGATCTAAAAACTGAGGAAAAGCCACCACCGGGACGCCCGAAACCAAGCTCTCCAACGAGGAATTCCACCCACAATGAGTCACGAAGCATCCGAGAGAAGGGTGGGACAGAACCTCCAGCTGGGAACACCACGGCACTATCATCCCCAGTTGTCCATCAAGCAGTAGTTTATGATCTTCTTCTTCTTTCTCGCCTCTCACCACCCAGAGGAAGGGCCGATTGGTTTGCGCCAATCCACGCGCAATCTCCTCCATTTGCCTCTTGGGTATCACAGCCCTGGTTCCGAACGACACATACACAACCGAGGATTGAGGCTTCGAATCCAACCACTCGACATAATCGTTGGATTTTTCAAAAAGATCGCCACCGAAAGCGTTGTCGGAGGAGAAATTCTCGTCCAAGAATGCTGAAGGAACTAATGGTCCTATTGGAATCATGTTGAGCTTCTCAATAGCTCTCAAGGCTTCTGACTCCAAGGCGTCAAAGGTGTTCACTAGCACTATTGATTTGTCTTCTCCCTCTAGTGTTTCTATCTGTTCCCTCAGTACTAATTGGGCTAAATCATTCGTGTTTGAATTATTTGAAGGGACCAAAAATGAAGGAAGGTCACAGCTAGATAATTTTGGCAGGCCAGGTAATTCAACTTGGCATGACATTCCATCATCGCTAGTAGTGATTTTTCTAATGGAGTCGCCATAGCCACGGAAGTAATGGTAGTAAATACCCAAAATGGTGGCTGGTTGCGTCCAGAGAAGCGCGTGCGGGATGTGAAACTCACGCGCCACCTCGGCTACCCATTGTTGGAGCATGGTGTAGACCAAGAAAGTCACGGGGCGTCCCTGTTCGGCACCGGCTGTGACGAGGTCTGCAATGGCTTTGGAACCCTTGTTAATGAACTCGGACCGGAAGCGTTTTACGTCGTCGCCATCTTTGAAGCCTTGGTCGAAGCCGTCGGAGAAGGAGACGAAGGTCAAGTCGGATGAGGGGGTCGGAGTGGTTTTGGAGATGCGATTGTAGGCAGAAACACTGGTGACTATGGTGACTTTCACACCTATTCTTGCGAGGTGCTTGGCAAATTGGAGGGAAGGGTTGATAGCTCCTTGTACTGGCAAAATTAGGAGGACTATGTGGCTAGCCACCATCTTGGTTGCTGAATTGAGAAAGTAGCTTCTCTGTGCTAGATTTGCAAGAAAGTTCCTGCGTATATATATATGAGAAATAGCACACCGGGTCACATCTGTACACACACACACACACACACACACACACATGCAAAATTACGTGTATGACATCTGCTGTGACCTATCAAAAGTTGATTAATTCTGCTTTGTAGTTTGATTGTGCGACTCAAGAAAATTTATATTTTCAATTTCATAGCCAATTTTCTTAATATATATCCCACGCATAATTGAGAGCTTTTGACTTTGAAATTTAATAATATGCTTGTTTGACTTTGAAAAATCAAACAAACAAAACAAAGTGAAAGGGGAAAGATAATATATTTTATTTTAATTTTGAAAATTTTTTAATTTGTTTGAATTGTTGACTCTATTTGCAGCGTCAAAAATCGTTAGAAAATATTAAAAATTTTTAAAAATTATTTAATTTTTTGTCTCACTGCACGATCAAATTTTATAATTTTTTGTCACTTCAAACGCTCCCAAAATATACAAGAAACTTTAGACCGGCTGGGACCAATGTAGGCCCATTGGCGTTACCTTAATACGGGCCAAATCCAGCTGTGCTATGGTTAGGCCTGGGATGGAAGGCCAGGCCCAACTCTTACTCGGTCCATGAAGACAACGATTTGTGTTTGGCAGAGCTTGGGATTTGCCGTGATAATAATATAATTAAAATTTGTTTTTCACGAGTTTGTTATTTTAAAGTGATGAAATTATAAATTATCGTGATTTCATTCTTATTATTAACTCCGAAAAAGATATTTTAATTACATGACAATATATTTTGACCCTAACGGCTCGCTTGGATGAGGTAAAACACCTCTCAAAACTTTTACCCGTGGGCCCACCTCATTTCCATAATTTGGCAGCCACTTCTTCCCTCCTCTTCTCCGGTCTTCATTTTCTCGGCGTTTTCTTTTTAGCCCCCGCAGGGGGATAATTTTTGGGCTGGGTTGAGGCTAGCCAAAAATTATCTCCCTTCAAGTAGGTAGATTTTTGACGTTTTTAACTCTCGTTAATGGTATTATTAACGTGATTAAAATAAATATAATACTAATAAAAAATAATAAAGAGGCCAACAAGTCAAAATAAATATAATTAAAAAAATTAGATAATAACCAAACATTCAAAAGTACATATTTAAAAAAAATTAAATTTTCAATGAAATAAATAATATAACTTCAAATTGTCCAAAAATAATTAAATAGAGTGGGTTTTACAATTTAATATTTAATTTAATAAGTAACCAAGTTTGGGACACCATAAGGACAAAAGAGTCATTTGATTGATTTTTCCATCCTTCTCCCCCCTCTTATTTATAAAACATCCAAACTAAGTCAAAAGTTATCTTCCTCCATAAACATCACATCAATGTGGGCCAACCCTTTAAAAATAATACCCTCTCTTATCTTATACTTCCTCTAAAACTTATCTCTTAAAATTTTAGCACCATCTAATCGGGCCTAGTAATATTGATCACTTTGGTTCCCGCAAACGAGAATGGAATTTGAAGTAGGGGCCACAAGCACAATATCCGCGAGTGGAGGTTAATGGCAGAGACCGGGTCGGGCATGGCGGTGCGGTCCGCTTGAGAGGGAAGGAAGGTCCACACGATTTCTCATAGTCATTGCTTGTTATGAGATTCCCCACTAATTGAGCTTTCATACAAGCCAAATGATTCATCTGACGATACAAACAGGACTTGAAATTATGCACCATTTTCACCACGCGGTTTGTTTAATTAATTAGTGTATTCTCGAAAATAAGCAAAGGATAACCATGGATTGTTGGGATCGCATGGTCCCACCATAAGATGATTATTTGACACGAATACGGTGTTGATTGAAAAAATATCGCCCAATAAAATGACATTCTTACCCAGACATGATAATCCAGTATAAAATCTTACAAATTTCATGTTTAGAACTTTTATCTTCGAATGCAAAAATTAATTTTGTTAATTAAGGCTCTATTTGAATATTTAGAAATTTTAAATTTATGAATTTGAGATTAAATTATATTAAAATATAAATTAAAAAGTTAATCTATCTAATAATACAGGTAACTTTAATAATCATTACTAATTAAAGTAGTAGGGATGTAACTGTCTAAAGGTTTAGAGTGATAAAAAGTGAAATAAAATATAGTTTGAGAAAATTTTTTGCGTTTAGTGTACACATCTCAAACCAGATTTTTTGGAGATAAATAGTAAGATTTCCCGTTATGACGAATTGGATTTCTGTTTGAATGGATTCAAATTTTAGACAGTTATGACTTCTTTAGGCGGATTATAAAAATTGTTTAGACGAAAGTTGACTACAGGAATCCGTTAAAACAGTTTCTACAATCCGTTGGAACGATTTCTTTGACTTCACAAAAAAAGGTCAAAGTGGATGTCATTCGGTAACTTGAAAGTCCATGGTAAGAATGATGAAAAAATTTTTGTTATTTTGATTAACCGAATTCTAGTTATCGATTTTTTTTTTTACTTTTTTTAAATTTTTTTAAATTTGAAAAAGGGAAGAATGTGTAAAAATATATAAAAATTTTTAAAAATTTTCAAAAATTTTTACCAAAATTTGATACGCCAAACACACCATAAGATGGTAGAACTATTACTATGTAGGATTTTAAATATTTTTGTAATAATTTCAAATTTTTCATAATTAACCATTTTAAGCTACTCCAGTTCACGATAAAATTTCTGTTTGAATTAACACATTTTATTAGGATAATTATTATTGAATAATTAGTACTAAATTTTCTGATTTTAAATGCATAACTATAAACACAACCTAAAAAATAAATAAATAAATAATATTAAAAAAAACAAGTACCGAAAAAAAAGTTCAAGTGCCATTTATTAGCCAGGGATTGATGTTGATGCATTCTCTTATTACTCGAGGGTCTGATAAGCTGCAGGAGACATAAAAGTAAATATATTAATTATTTGAAAATGGAAACATAATTATCAACAAACTTGACAACTGGAATATATAGATGTGGTACACATCCTTTTACAAACAAACAACGTTCAAAGAATAGGATTTATTTGATATCATGGCCCACAAAAACAAAAAAAAAAGGTGAAACTCAAACAACAACATGATAAACAAAAAAATTAATCTTAATTAAATTCCAGCCTCGGAGCATTTACGATGATTCAAAAAACGAGTCTTCTAGAGGAACCTCCTGTGCGTACACTCCGGAGGGAAACCTTGAGGGAAGCGTTTCGAATCCGCGCAGTAATTGTAAATCATGAAGTTCTTCTGAACCCATCTCAGTCTCCTTCGGCCGTAGGCGTCAAGTTCTTGGTTCTGCCAAGCTCCATCTGTGAAGGAAGAAGGAGAAGAAGAGGAAGTGCAAGTCCCAGCTGAACAAGTTTGGACGTTGAAGTTCCTGTAATATGCAGTGAAGGGCGCTTTTGTCCAATCAGTTTTAACTAAGCCACCTCTTGTGGCCCAGTCATCTGCATTCCAAAGGCTTGAGTAAATCTTCATGGGTTGGTTTTTGGGGAACGGGACTCCAATTGATTCTGCATTCTTGAACACTCTTATGGGAGTGTTATCCACCAAAAATCTGTAAAAAATAATAATAATAATAATAATATAATCAGAATGATATGGTCAAAATTCAATATATATATATATATATATATATGTATTTTGTCGTATATATCATTATAATTTTCTTTTAGTTTAATAAGTTTTTAATTGTAAATAATATCTTCCTAGATTTATTTTTTGGGATTAAATGGATGAATTAATAAAGAGAGAATTGTTATGAGAATGAAACAGAGGGTTTGTCTGAGCTTACGTGATTTGTTGCTGATTCCAAACAACGGAGTAGGTGTGAAAGTTTCTGGTGGGGTCAAACCAGAGATAGAACTGTTGCTCCCTGTTTCCTGTGCCTTGAGTGTATACATTGGTATGAACAATATAAGGGTCCCCAGTAGTGTTACCCAAGAACTCGAAATCAATCTCATCGTGAGTTGGCCCTTGAGATGATAACTGCAATACAAAAGAAAAAAACACGGTATTTTAAAGTTCAATTATGGAACCCAGATGAAGTTAAATAATTACAAGAAAAAAAAATTCTTAAAACATCTTTTGCCAGATGAAAGAGTCCAAATATTTACTTTTCAGCCTGCAAAAAGCCATTCAGCTAGTGGCAAATACAGATTTAATATTTACAGTGAAGTAGCTTTCAAAGACATTCCAAGTTAGAAGTTTGACGATAAAGGATTTGGTGGAGGAGTTAAAGGAACATACGTAGTAGGCAGTAACAGTGCCAGCCGAGTTGCCAGCAACCAGCTTGAGCTGCATATCAATCCTACCAAACAAATACTCCTTCTTTGATCTGAAACCAGAGCCAGAGGTCTTGTCTAGAGACAGGGAGAGAAGCTGACCCCCCTTGAATATCTTGGCTCTCTGATCACCCCATGTTATGTCAAAGTCTTGATAGAAGTTCCCTCCGTAGGCAACCATCAACGAGCCCACCATTAGGGTAACCAACAAAAGCACCGAGAACCCATTGTAGGAAAACTCCATTTTTTTTTTTTTTTTTTTGAGAGAGAGAGAGAGATTGTTAATATGCTGAGATGGTATGGGACTACGTGTTGTGGAGATATATATATATATACATAGAGGGGAGAGAGGTAGTGGGAGCTATAAAGGAAATAGGAAAATACTTGTGAATTTGACAGAAGGAAGGAAGGAAAGAAGCAGTGGTGATGTGAGACGCGTGATGACCAACTTTGGAGGGGAGCTGGTGCCAGCTGAGCAATAATTAGAAAGTTGGAGCCTTTAGTTTTGGCATTTGTTGGTTGGTTTGGGGTTTTGATAGAAGAGCTTATTTTTATTTTTAATAATTTTTTTTTTTTTTTTTGGGTCATTAAAGAACGAAGGTATGTCCGCTGTTGGTGAAGTATACGATTGTATGAAGAGTAAGGGGCCGTCTGGTGATGCCACTAATATATATATATATATATATATATATATATATAACTTTACACAACATATTGATACGTAATATTTTAGAGGTTAAATGAATATTTAATAAAAATAAAAAAATTTATAAAAATTCAAGAAAATGGAAGAAAGTTAATTTTGCATTTAATGAAAAAAGTTAAAATATATTAATAAAAGTGATTTTTTTAAGTGCACCTAACGCCTCTAGATACTTACATAATAAAAATATTTTGCAATAATATAAAAAAAAAGGCCATATACAAAGCATTTATGAATTTATCAGTTAAAAATAATGAAGCGCACAAAATTAATTTAATTACAACTTTATTGCTATTACATTAATTTGATTTTTTTAATATATATATATATATATATATATATATATATTATTCAATTGTATTTATTTTGGTTTGTATTGCACAAGTGGGTGCATGAGGGGATGACAACTGGGTCATTCACGGGCAATAATCTGGCCATATATGTTTGAAAGTGTATATACTCCAGAGGTGGATGGTTTGGGCATGAAAAAGGACAAAAAGGTTATGATTCATCTTAATTATGAGTATCTCTCTCTCTACGTGGTAAGTAAGTAATTCATTTGAATTAAGAGAGAAAAGTACAAATCTTGAGGGCATACTTCGTAATTACAAAAGAATACTATACAAAAGAAGGGATTCTTCAGTTCTTGCAAATTGTAGTATTTACATTTGTAGGTTTGAATTTGATAACTTGAATAACTTTTGTGCAAACTCCATACTTAATCTTTTCTAAAATTTCCTTCGGTGAAGTTGCTAATCCCTCGAAGACTTTTACATTTCGCTCCATTCATAGGTTGTAGATCATTGATGACCAAGCAAACTTTTTAATGATATTGGTGATGCATTTCTGGCTGAAACTCTCCTCATTGGTCTATTCAATTCTCTTATTTATTTTTTCAATAAATAAAAGATAAAAAAAAATTAGTTCGAAAAATCTCAACATGAGTTGCGACTATCGTTGTTGTTCGTCGTGGATGCTAAAATCATAAATGTAATACACGTATCTTATTGTAAGATAATCACATAAGCATAGAAGTAGAATTAAATTTTTCAGTTCACCCCAACACTGTCAAGTACATAATTGTTTCGCATTAATGTGATCATCAAACCGTCCAACAAGCTAGCTACTTAATTAACGCTTAGAATGGGGGAAAAAAAGTAAGCCTGCGGTGTCTTAAAAGAATGCAAATTAATTGGCAACCACATACACGGAAAAGGAATCGGGAAATATTAATTTTAACTCTCACCGCTCCTCCATCCTATGATTCCTATTCCTCCTTTGCGCGTTTAGCTACAACTTTCGGTGGCACCCATTTGATTTCCTACTCTGTCCTTTTCTCCTGCGCTTGTGAACTTGATGAGAATTTTCATTAATTTTTATATTTAAAATTAAAATAAATTTTTATAAACTAAATTTAATTTTATTTCAGAACTTAAATTTTAAAATTTTTATATCATTTGAAATACAATTCAAAGCAATAAAATTTGATAAGAATTTATTATTTTCTTAAATCATCTAAGTAAATCGATAAATTTATTCTCATATATCATATTTATCACATTTTTTATTTCATATTAACATGGTCAAATTTAGTAATTCTCTTAAACCAAATCAGTTCAATTCTTAAATTCAAAATGCGTTTTAAACACAAAATTTTATATACCAAATCAAATCAAATTAATTCTTTATTTTAAAATCAAATTAACTCTAAGAATAGAATGTTTCCAAACGGAGTGTTAATTTAATTTGTGAGTTTCCTTCACTTGTTCCTATAGTGGCGGATCCAAGATTTTATAACATTGGGATCAAAATGAGGCTGTAAAGTTAGGAAGATAGACACATATGAGATGAAAAATGGCAAAAAGTAATTGGTTAAAATATCTGGACTATATATTCCTTAAAATAAATTTTACAAAAATATCCTATAAAAGTACACTACCTCGTATAAAGAATTTTAAAGTGCGTGGGGTCAGTAGGCCCGTTGCGAATAGACGAGTCCGCACCAGCGTTCACGTGACTGTTACTGTACAGTTTCACCGGACCTAATGCATGCCATGGTAAATCTTTTGAATTAATTATGACCATAACCCACTTGACCGTTGCCCAGCCATTTGTTTGAAAAAAAAAAAAAAAAAAAAGTGTTGAGGAAGTTTCCAATGAATATGACTATTCAAACACATGTCAAAGCCTTTTACTGTTAAAATATTTCCGTGTCAAAACCATTGGAATAGTAAACTTCTTGTTCCATTAGAAGGAAATCATGCAGCCTCGGAATAATTTTGTGGACGGAATTCAACTAATATATTGTCCGTCTCTCACCGCTCAATTGCTTGTTTCATACGTCAAGTTACGACAACTGGAAGTCACATCCTATACGCTTAAATAATTGCGCAATAATATTTTTTTAATATATATATATATATATATATAAATAGAAACCATAAGTGAAAATAAAAATAATATCATGTTTGGAGTGATAAAGAGTGAGATAAAATGAGATAAAGTGAGATAAGTTGTGAGTTCATAATTCGTGCAATAAGATAAAAAGTAAATAACTTTTAGAAATTTTTAGAATTTTTCAATTTTTTTTTTTTGTTTTCTAATGCACCAAACAGTGCCATATCAAGGGGAAGTGTCGCCTTGAAAGGGGTAGTCGAGTTGATTCGGATAGCAGGCTGAAGGGTTTAGGACCAATTGATTCCGGGTTCGACTCCTCTTGGGGGTAGTTATTCCTCTAATTATGGAGGGCCATCTAACAGCCTTCTCGGTTGAACCGGTTAGCCAGGGCTTGTCTAGACTGGTTTACTCTCTCGTGGTTCTTTACCGGCTAAGACCACGGGACAGGATTCACCCAGTGCACACTCATGGGTAGTGACTGCGGGTTTCTCCCCAACCCCAGAAGAGGAAGTTGTCGCTACTCCAACCTCTCCTTGGTCCACCATTGCTTGAAATTGCATATTATTATTATTATTATTATTATTTTGTTCAAAATCAAAGCATCATGGAATCCTTTATTTTACTTTTATTTTGGGGAGTTTGATGGGTTAGTTTATGCATGCTTCAAAAGACAATTGGAAATTCAAAAGATATTTGGAATTTTAATGAAATTTAAACTAATCTTAGTCCCAACTTTTGTCAAAAAAAAATAATAAGAATAAAAAATAAATAAATTTTAGATTATTAAGTATTTAATGTGCTCTTTGAAAAGTATAAAGAAAATTAAAAAAAAAAAGAAGCTGCTAAAAATTAAAAAATTTTGATGTGAAGAAAATTACAAAAAAAAAAAAAAAAATTAGATTTTTTTATCTAAATTTAATATTCTAAACGTACACTTAAACTGTATTCGATAGCAGACAGTGAAAGTAAAAAAAAACACATAATACCCTTATTTTGTTTTTTAAATAAAACTATAAAAATATATTAAAACAAGATATTATAAGTATTTCACACCTGAATTCCTACCGAATCCATCACATTTCGACCCCTCGCAACCTTTCTACCATTCGTAGCCTTAAGTTTGGGCAATAGAAATTCTAGCCTTACACTAGATGGTCCAATGCCATGATTTGGACAACTAAGGTTATGAAGCAACGTTTAAAAATTTCTCTCTCCGCGCACCCACCATTTTGTGGAGAATTCATGAACCCCTGCATGTTCATGTAAATAAGGTACCGAACAGCTAGCTGATTATGGTCACGCCTGGAGTTATAAAAAAAAAAAATAAAATTTTATAAATCTCTATAAATACGAATTACGAGACTGTAAAATTTAAATTTCCTATTTACTACACAAAACACGAGACACAAACTTTTACAATTTTATACAACTTCAAACATGCATTCAAATTATATATTTTCTTGGGTAGCGTTTGGAGTTAAAAAAATTTTAAAAATAATAAAAAAAAGTTGATAGTGAAGCAGGGATGAAGCTAATGTAAGATTAGGGTGGCCATGGGCCCCCTAATTTTAGAATTTTGCCGACAGATATATGATATATTTTATTAAAAAATAGTTTATTAATAATGACCCCTTTTATAGATAAAAAATTACAACAAACTTTTAAGATACCTGAAACATAAGAGCATAACTCTTTATTATTGTTGCATTTATTGTTAAGTAAAAGTATAACTCTTTATTACTGTTACTTTTATTATTAAATAAGAGTTTAACTCTATATTACTGTTACTTTTATGTATAACTTTTCATTACTGTTACTTTTATGTATAACTCTTCGTTACTATTTTTTTTACTATTAAGTAAGTAAGAGTATAATTCTCTATTACGGTTACTTTTACTGTTAAATATGCTAATAAGTAAAAGTATAACTTTCTATTGTTACTTTTATTGTTAAGCTATTAAGACTACCTGAAACATCAGAGAATAGCATGGAAAGAGAGAGGGAGAGGGAGAGTCAGAGAGAGAGAGAGGATTTTAAAATTTTACTAAAAATTTAATTTTTGACTCCCTATCAGGAAATCTTGACCTCATCCTTTCGCTAAAGTGATATAAAAATGACATGTAACGAAATTTGATTAGAAAAATTTAGAAACTTTTAGAATTTCTTTTAAAATTAAAAAAAAATTAAAACTCCAATCAAATCTTTAAAAACATACCAACTTAATGAAAAATGCTGCACCCCCGAGATTGCACGTTGTCGTAACCTCGCAAAGTAGCCTTCCAAACATAGGCTTCGTTTGTTTTAATAAAATGTAATTTACATTAGAAGCTAGAAAGAAAGCCTGATTTTTCAAGTGTCTTCGGAATTCAACAAGGAAGTAACATTGAAAAGAACTAAAAAAATAAAATCTTAATTATCTATCAATGTCCGTGTTTTTCCAAGTTGTCATGAATATGACATGCCAAGCTGGTAGCCAATTCGGACTCCAAACAAATAAAAAAAAAATAGAAAAATATATATAGTGAATTCAGACAAAAAAATGCCCAAAAATATCTTCAAATATATATATAGCTCCTGTAGATAGGGCATATTATTTAACAAAAAGTGATGCATGCATGAGTGTTTAAAAAGTCAAATGTTCGGCATTTTGACCCCACTGGGTATGTGGGGTTTAATTTATACAGAGCTAAGCGAGTTTGAAACTTTTTTTATTAAAATGGGTTTAAATTCGTTTACGAGGGAAATGAATCTAACTTAAACGATTTCGTTTACCAAGTTAACGATTTATCCATGTTTCCCTTCAAATTTGTTTAGCCTGCAAACGAATTTAAGCCCCCGTTTGCATTTCTGCCAAGACAAGCGTAATTACTTGGAATGTAAAATTAATTAAATAAAGTTAATAAGAAATATATTTTATTAAATTCAATTAATTTTTTAAAAATTAATAGAATTAAATATTTTATGAAAATAAAAAATTTAATAATTATAAACAAAATTATATTTTTAAATACAGTTTCAGTTTTTATATCAGAAAAAAATGATAATAGAAAATAAAAAATAAAGACTGTAAACAGATAAAGATAAACAAAAACAGAAAAATAATAACTTTGTCAAATAACCCTTATAAAAAGAATTTTCACCTATCTTTCTCTAGCAACATTTTTCTTAACATAACTCTTGTTTTCTTGAAAATAAATATAATAGCTTATCTATTTTAATTCAATTACGTTTTAGATATTATTTGAATAATCAATTAAAAATAAAACATTATATAAAAATTTAGTGAGATAAACACAAAAATTAATTTTTTAGTTTTAATTGCTTTACTTTTTTGCAATTTTAAAAGTTTATGTTAGATAACTAAAAAAAATCACGTTTTTTAGATTTGTCAGTCGGAGTTAAAAAAAAATAATAATAAATACCCTTAAGATTCCAAATTTTTTTAGATAATTTTATTTATTAATTAAAAAGTATTCACATTTTTTAGATAAATAATTCAAAAGTTAAAAAAAATTAATAATAAGTACACTTAGAATTCAAAAGTTAATTTCATTTATCAATTAAAATATTTAGTTATGTTATCATTTTTTTTAACAAAAACTAAAATTACATTTGAAAATGTAATTTTGTTTATGATTAGTAATTTTTTATTTTAACAAAATATATAATTTTATTAGTTTTTCAATGGTTAATTGAATTTAATAAAATATATTTCATGTAAACTTAATTAATTAGATTAATTAAATTAAATTAATCAACTAATTTAATTAATTTTTAAAATCATTTAATTCAATAAAAATATATATAATTATAATTTAATTATGTTATTTATTAACAATAATCGAAACAAATATATTTCATAATAATTTACATAATTTAATTATAATATTTATTAAAACTGATTTAATAAAAATATGTTTAACATTAATTAAATAAATTAAATGAATAATTAAATTTAATTATTTATTAAAAATAAGTTAACAAAATATATTTGTATTAATTAAATTATTTAAACTAATAAATAATAAATTTAAACTAACGATAAATAAGTTCAAAATTATCCAATCATGCAATTAAAAAAAATTAAATTAGTTGATTAATTTAATTTAATTAATCTAATTAATTAAGTTAATATAAAATATATTTTGAAAACCAATAAAATTAAATATTTTATTAAAATAAAAATTACTTATTGTAAACAAAATTAGATTTTTAAATGTAGTTTCAGTTTTTATTTAAAAAAACCAACAACCAAACTAAATATTTTTAGTTGATAAATAAAATTAACTTTTAAATTCTAAGTGTACTCATTATTAATTTTTTTATTTTTTGAATTACTTATCTAAAAATGTAAATATTTTTTAATTAGTAAATAAAATTATCTAAAAAATTTTTGAATCCTAAGGATATTTATTATTTTTCCTTTTTAATTTCAACTGACTTATCTAAAAAACGTGAATATTTTTTTTAATTATCCAACATAAACTTTTAAAATTACAAAAAAGTAAAGTAATTAAAATTAAAAACTAATTTTTGTTTTTATCTCACTAATTTTTTTATATAATATTTTATTTTTAATTAATTATTCAAATAATATCTAAAAAATAATAGAATTAAAATAAACAAGCTATTATATCTATTTGCAAGGAAAGAAGAGTTATTTTAAAAAAGGTGATGATAGAGAAAAATAGGTGAAAATTATTTATATAGGAGCTATTTGGTAATGCTGTTTTTTTTTTCTGTTTCTGTTTATTTTTATTTGTTTATGTTTTCTATTTTTTGTTTTCTATTATATTTTTTCTGATATAAAAATTGAAACTACTTTTTAAAATGTAATTTTATTTATAATTATTAAATTTTTATTTTTATGAAATATTTAATTTGATTAATTTTTAAAAAATTAATTGAATTTAATAAAATATATTTCTTATTAACTTGATTTAATTAATTTTACATTCCAAGTAATTACACTTGTCTGGGTGGAAGGACAAACGGGGGACTTAAATTCATTTACAGGCTAAACAAATTTGAAGGGATAAATCGTTAACTTGGTAAACAAATTTGTTTAAGTTAGAGTTGTTTCCAGGGCCGGCCCAGGGGTAAATCCAACAAGACCTTGAGCTAAGGTAACCCCCCAGGCTAAGTGGGCAAATAAAAACTCCCGGGCCAAGTGACCTTAGGCTTGGATAATCGATTTTACACAAAGATTAGGGCAACCAAGTGGACTAGGCCGACACTGTAATCGAATTTGAACCCATTTTGGTAAAAAATTTTCAAATTCACTTAACTATGTGTAAATTAAACCCCACATGTCTAGTGGGGTTAAAATGCCCAAATGCTCTCTCTCTCTCTCTCTCTCTCGCACGAAGTTATGAGTATATTTGGAGTGATAAAAAATGAGATAATTTATAAATTTATAATTCGCGCTATGAGATAAAAGTAAATAACTTCTAAAGATTTTTAGAATTTTTCAATTTTATGAAATGATTATTAAAAATTACATGGTTTGATATGATTTTTATAATTTTAACATTTAAAAATATGACATGATTATTTAAAAATTTTAATTATAATAAAAATCATTTTTAAACGAGAAAATCCTTACAGTAGACACTCGAGCACCCAGAAATAATAGGCGTAAATATAGATTCAACAATTTATAAATAGGTTAATTTTTCAACCTATTCAATTGTCTAGCATACACGGACAAAAGACAAGCAAACTAAAACATGAGCGGCATAAAATATAAATTGTTTATCGAAGGCGGACGAAGGTTTGGGCTTTAGATGAGCTGTATCCCGGGTAGTTGTCCCAAATTTTAGGTTGTAGTGCAAATTTTTTTTTTTTAGATAAATTACACCTTCTTATCTTTAATATTTAAATAATTACATTTAATAGACATAACATTTAAAAGTTATATTTACCTCATTTATTTTGAAATGTTGTTAATATTGATTCCATTTTTGATAAAATTAATAGTTAAAACTTAGTAAAAAAATGTTAAAATAATTAAAATATAAATATTTTTTCTATTTTATCCTTCATTCTTTTACATTTTCGTCAGTTTCTTTACAAAAGTTTCAAAAACAAGCTAAAAATAAGTAAAAATAAGAAATTTTTGAGAATTATTGTAAAGAAAGCTGACAATATATGAGAGAGGCGGTAAAATAAGAAAAATATCTAAAATTTTGATTAATTTGATATTTTATATTAAGTTTTAATGACTAATTTTATTGAAAATGAAGTCAATATTTATAACATTTAAAAATAAGGGAGGCAAGTGTAATTTTTAAATATTGTGGTGTTAAGTGTAACTATCCAAATATTAAGGGAAGCTAGGTGTAATTTATCTTTTTTTTTTTAAATTTAGTCCGATCTAAATTTTTGTAACCTAACTTAAATTTTTATAATTCAGCTCAGCTCACTTTACTTTAAGAATTGGTTTGGGAAGGAAAGTAGTTGGCTTATGTTTAACTAGCTAGCCAGCAACTTTTGTGTTTGGGAATGAAAGTAGTTGGCTTATTTTTAACCAGCTAGCCAGCTACTTTTGTGTTTGGGAAGAAAAAAATATAACTTTTTTTAAATGGATTTTTAGTTTTGATTAATTTAACATTTTAGTTCTTGAAAATTAAAAAAAAAATTAAAATGTAAGAGGATAAATTTAACTATTTTATAAATTAACAAATAACTCAATTAAATATAAACTAATTAGTTCTTTGAATTCCAAACGACCTCAAAGTCCTAAATCCCCTATTCGGGAGTCGTCAATCTGACACAATTGCAAATCTAAAGTTAGAAACCTCACTACAACTGTATCTAATTCTTTGTTGTTTGGAAATTTAAATTATTGTGCAGTAGGAGTAGGCATCAGCTACAGCGATCAAGCTCATGTGAGTGTTTTCAAATGTATCGTGGAGGGGACAAAGATTGATACGGACGGATACTTGCCCATTCTTCCCCAGCGAGACAAAATCCATCATCTGTGGATCGATCTTTCAGAGTTGTCAATCCGTACCTTATCATGCATGCATATCCCCAGGTTCAATGAATTTTATGGCGACACTTTGTGGCCTTTTCCCATAATTGACGTCTCTTTGGATTGTGAACAGGGGTTTGGGCCCCGGCTCGGCTCTGCTCTGCTTTGTTAATTTCCAAGTCCTCAAATTCATAATGCATGCAGGCCTAGAAGTTTTAAACCTAAAGTCGTCATTCACCGTCTCTCGCGCTAAAGGCTGAGATTGAAGGTTGTTTAATTGATTAAAATTAATTAAAATGTATTAATTTTTATTAATTTCTTATATTTTTTAATTAAATTTTATTATATATTATTTTTATATCAAAATTTTATACTTATACTGTATTTTTTAATTAAACTTTTACTAACAAAACACTTCCTTAAAATTTTTTAACCAAGCCTGCAATTGTAAATTCATTGTATAGTGTTGGATGGTATTAGGCATGTATGAAGAGACGAGAATATCTCTCACATTTATATACTGACACCAACCCCTTCACAATTGATGTAAGAATCCCATTGGATAGGCTGAGATTGATAACAAATATAAGCTCTGATGTCAGCAGTGAATGATTTTGAGCTTATCTAAAAGTTAAAAGTCAACTTATTAGTCGGATTTTCCTTTGCTTGAACAATTGATGTGAAAAACCTCAATATAATATGTTCGTGAATAGATTTCAACCCTTTGGTTTGTGCATAGTGGCTATCTTTTGATCCATAGAATTGCAAGTGAGTTAAGTTGAGTTGTTGGGTCGAGTTAAATTCAGTTTTATGGCATTATATATATTGGCTATACATGGATTTACTAATTGAATTAATTATACAGAAATCCCTCAATTAAAGATAATTGTTAACTTACCCACCTAAATATAGAATCCTACATTTTTAGACGTTAAATTATGAGAAAAAAAAAAAGTTTAAGAATCATTTTAAAATAATGACAGAAGATGTCACAAGACCCATGTATGGAAATAAAATTCATATTTTAATTCTAAAAAACACCTTTATGTGTTAACGAATATAATTGTTTCAAGAAATTATCTAAAAAATAAAATAATAACATATGCGTATCTCTTAAATATCGTAAAACGAGGGGAATGAAATAATAGCTACAATTGTGTAAATTCTTTTTTCATACTTAGATGGCCCCCCTCCTTCCCTCGTTTCTTAGATAGTGTGGATTCTTTATTTGGGTTGATCCCTCAATTTGTTGAAGATGGAACGAGAAATCCGAGCAAGGTGAGAAAGAATGAGGGGTCAATTTGAGGTTTCTATTTTCTTTCACGAACGGGAAAGAAAATGATTGAAGGTGAATTACAATGGTATCTATGACTGCCATTTTTTGTTCCTTCTCTCTTATATTAGATATGTGTATGTATTAATTTGTTTTTTACTTTTTTTTTTCGAATAATTATGTTTGTTAACATACAAGGGTATTTCAGATTTAAAATCTTAATTTTAATACCATGTGCGGGCCATATAAAATTTTCGGTCATTAGTTTGAAAGGAATTCTAAAACCAAGAACCAAGAAAACTGTGGTGAAAATAATAAACAAGAACCAAGAAATAGTATTAATTCATTTGACATCAACGCAAAACCAACTGAATATAAAATAATTCACCCTCTGATAGAACATTTACAGAAACTCCAATACAATTTTACAGGTAGGTAGAGTCTCAGAGGAACCTCCTCTGTCTGCACTCTGGAGGAAGGCCTTGAGGGAAGCGTTTCAAATCCGCGCAGTAATTGTAAATCATGAAATTCTTCTGAACCCATCTCAGCCTCCTTCGGCTGTAGGCGTCGAGTTCTTGGTTCTGCCGAGCTCCAGTGCCTGTGAAGGAAGAAGAAGAAGTAGAAGAAGAAGAGCAAGTCCCAGCTGAACAGGTTTGGACGTTGAAGTTCCTGTAATATGCAGTGAAGGGTGCTTTTGTCCAATCAGTTTTAACTAAGCCACCTCTTGTGGCCCAGTCATCTGCATTCCAAAGGCTTGAGTAAATCCTCATGGGTTGGTTTTTGGGGAATGGGACTCCAATTGATTCTAGATTCCTGAATACCCTTATGGGAGTGTTATCCACCAAAAATCTGCGTAGACAAGTAGAAAGTAATTTTTGTGAGATGAGAAGTAGTTGCTGATTAAGTCCATGGGTAATTCAGTAATTATACACTGCTATAAAGAAAGTTAACAAAACATAACCCCATGATATAATATATAAAATATTAGTAAATATGCATGTATTTGTAATATTGTGAAGTTAAAATTAAATCTTTTTTAATATAATTCTTTAAATATTATTATTAAATTAAATTTAATAGTCTATCAGAATACAAAATAACTCAAAAATTGAATAAAAATTTGAGAGAACCTCTTATTCATAAAAGAACAAAATCATTCCTTTAAAAATAAAACTTAATCTCAATTTTTAAATTTTAATTTACAAGAGGAATATTTTTTAAATACATTGTATTTTATTGTATAAATATATATATACATATATAACAACGATTAGAAAAGAAATTCTGACTAGAATGGCAAGGTTCTCACTCTAAAAATAACATGGGATAAAATTGTAATGAAAATAAATAAAGGGTTTGTTCTCTTACATGATTTGACGGGGATTCCAAACAACGGAGTATGAATGGAAATTTTTGGTAGGGTCAAACCAGAGATAGAACTGTTGCTCTCTGTCTCCTTTGCCTTGAGTAAACACGTTTGTGTGAACAATGTAAGGGTCCCCGCTAGTGTTACCCAAGAATTCGAAATCAATCTCATCGTGAGTTGGCCCTTGAGATGATAACTGCAATTCATACAAATAACTCAGTTTGGGAACCAAGTAGATTTGTTAAAAGTTCATGACATGTGAAAAAAAAATTATTTAGAAGTGTTTGATTAAAAAAAAGTTAGTCAAAAAATATAATAAAAGTATAAAAATTTGATATAAATGTAATATGTGACAAAATTTAATTAGAAGAAAATATAAATTTTTTGTAACTTTTGATAAATTTTGATATTTAATTTAAGGCGAAACAGCCTCTTATTGAAGAAAAAAGTTTACTGCTAAAGAAATTAATTAATTGGTAACTGAGCTTTCAACGTTGAAGTAACCTTTTATTCAGAGGTCAGCACCTCAAAAGCAGATGCATGAAGCTAGTCCGGCTAAATTAATTCTTAAATATGATTACGTATTAAAGCATAGACTAGGGTGTAATACTATAGTGTTTAGCTTCAAAGTTTAGTAATTTTTTTTAACTTTCTATGATTTTTTAACTCATTCTTGTTACTGTTTATATATATATATATATATATGTATTTTGTCACGTTGCAATGAATAAGCTTTCAAGATTGAAAAAAAAAAAGTAAGCAGGATAGAATGATACGTAGTAAGCAGTAACAGTGCCAGCAGAGTTGCCAGCCACAAGTTTGAGCTGCATATCGATCCTCCCAAACAAATACTCTTTCTTGGACTTGAAACCAGAGCCAGAGGTCCTGTCCAGAGACAGAGAGAGAAGCTGGCCTCCCTTGTATATTTTGGCTCTCTGATCACCCCATGTTATGTCAAAGTCTTGATAGAAGTTCCCACCATTGGCAACCATCAAGGAACTCACCATTAGGGTAACCAACAAAAGTACTGAGAACCCATTATAGGAAAATGCCATGACAGGGAGAGAGAGGGAGAGCGGGGGGAGAGAGAGAGAGAGAAATTGTGAATGTGCTGAGATGTGGTATGGGACACTGGGTTGTGGAGCTATATATAGAGGGGAGAGAGGGAATGAGATATAAAGAAATGAGGAAAATACTTGTGAATTTGATAGAGAGAGAGAGAGAGAGAGAGAGGGGGGGAGGGAGGGTGATGGAAGAGCGTGAGGACTAGGAGGGGTAAGCTAGAGCTGGTGCCAGCTGAGCACCATGAAGGCTGGAACCTACAGTTTTGGGATTGTGGATTGGGTTTTTGGGTTTTTGTGAGATGGGCTAACAAACAATGATTTTGTCATTAAAGAATGCAGCCATAGATGGCCCCCCCACTGTGGTTTGGTGCATGATTGGATTGATTGCACAAGCGGGTGGATGACAACTGGGGTTATTCAATAGGCACCAATAATCTGATGATCTTTCTTTCAGAACAGCAGAGGGGGGGATGGCTTTGGCACGAAAGACATGAAACTGACATCCCTTTCATGATTCATTTATGCGAAAACTCATATACATATGTATCCCCACCCCTTACTATTTTTGCATGTGTTTATTCACTTGTTCCCGTAATTATCATTACTATTTCAATAGCTGGCTTTTTAACAGCTGGATAAGTCTTGGCTTCAACAATGATATTTGGCCGTTTGGGGTGACAAAAATATGATAAAAGGTTTGCAGATAAAAAAAACAAAAAAGACGGAATGAGATAAAATATGTTAAATTATGAATTTATAATTAATGTATAAAATAAAAAGTTAATAATTTTTAAAAATTTTTAATATTTTTTTATTATTTTTTAGAATTTTCTCACTTTAAACGAAGCGACAATGAGATAATTTGAAATAGTTTATGAGTTCATAATTCGTCGAGTGAAATAAAAATTGAATAACTTTTAAAAATTTTTAAAACTTTTCAGCATTTTATACAACACTAAACAGACCAAATATATTTATTAATTTAAAAAACAAGTTTTTTTTTTTTTTTTTTGGTAACAGGAAAAAATCACCCGCTAAATCTTACGGATCCACCAAGTTACAAACGCTCGGGGAGATTAGCGCATTTCACTACTACGGTCTCCCACTTAATTATCTGGCTTGTTCGAGAAAAAAATTTAAACTCACAACTTAAATAGATCACTCAAACTTTGAAATCGCCACTGCCTCACTTAACCAACCCAGCGGTGATAGAAAAACAAGTTAATCGTGGAACTTCAGCAAATTGAGGATGAAGGGTGGGGTCTCATAGCTGTAACACTTGAGATTGTTTTACAGAGTCTTGAGATTAGAACAGAGGAGCGAATGAATGGTCATCTTTGCTAAGAGAAGATGCATATTTTGGACAATCATGGAGTGGTAGCTAGCTAGCTAGGCTCCCCACCGGTACTACTCCAATGTCATTATTTCGCCAACTCAAGAAAGCTCCGAATAAAATACGGGTTAGGGGCAGGTCCGGTGCACCGGCTTCCCATAAAATACTCTTCCGAAACAACCTACTCCGATACTTCACGCCGACAACAAGTGGAAGAGGGTAGGGCGGGCAAAAGGGGTTCTTGGCTCTCTGGATTCCGGAAAACACTACTACTGCTTACAATTTTTTGGGTCAAACAAAGTCTTTTTAGATTTGAAACATTACTTATTAGATTTAAAAAATTACATTAAAATTTTATCAAGTCTGTTGTTTTTATTATTGAACTTCTGCTTCTAATTTTTTTTTTTTTAATCTTTATTGATCTTAAGAATATAATTTTACTCTCATTAACTCTAAATTTTAAGTTCACTCTTGGAATAAATCTGCTGTCCTAAATTTTTAAACTAGCTCTTATAGGCAGTAAAGAAATTTACTTACAAATTCAATTATTGACCATGAGTTCTATGACATAAAAAGTGGTCAAGTACCATGTGTTGATGCATTATTACTATAAATTGATTATGTTATATTAATGTAACTTTTGTTTATTAAAGGTATATTTGGAATGATAAATAATGAGTTCGTAATTCATGCAGTAAGATAAAAAGTAAATAATTTTTAAAAATTTTTAAAAATTTTTAAAAATTTTCAGAGATTTATAGTTGGCCAAAATGGAGCCTAAATTGATTTATATATGTTTGTTATTTTTTTTCTCCACTTAAATTTAACTTGTCAAATAAAATTCAAATTTAAGTCTATATGTGAGCGTGTGTGTCTATATAATATTACAGCGCTATGAAAAATGAACTTATTTTGAGTGAAAAATAGAGTATCAAGATGTGTTTAGAGTTATATAAATTTGTATAAGTTTATAAAAGTATCTCGTGTTTTGTATAGTAAGTAAAAATTTAAATTTTATAGTCTCGTCATTAATGTTTATAGAATTTTATATTTTTTTAACTCTAAACAATACTCTGAGAAAACCAAAAAGTAAAGTAAATTTAGGTTTTGTGTGCAGCTCTAAAATTTTCTAAAAAATTTTAAAAATTTTAATTTTTTTTAATTAAGTTTCATTACGAGCTATTTTTACATCACTTTGACATCAATTTTTAATTTTTTTAATTGTTTTAAAATTCCAAACGCATCCTCAGTGTTATTGAGCTGACTTCCTATGAAATGAACTTATGGTCCGTTTGGAGGCTCAAAAACTAACAAAAAAGTACTCATTTTTTTATTTGTTACAGTAAAAAATAAAACAAAAAGTTACTACTTTTTTTATTTGCTACAGTAAAAAATATACCAAACACATAAAAAGTTACCACTTTTTTATTTGTTACAGTAAAAAATTTACCAAATATGTAAAAGTTACAAAAAAAAATACTAAAAAATATACTTTATTCCACCAAACATATAAAAAAATATAACTAAAAAACACAAAAAAAAACTATCAAAATTTTTTTTTTTTTTTCGTGTTTTTAACCTCTAAACAGCCTCTTATTTTTTTAAATTGTTAAATAAAGTTGACATGACAATATATATATACATATATATGCGGTCGCTAGTAGGTACAACCCTAAGGTTGAGGACGGAATCTATGAAAATCTTATTTTCAAACTCTGCCTTGCCATTTTTTGTTGTTTCCCTTTGACAAGTCGTATCCCTTCCCATGCACACCGACCCAAAAAAAAAATTAAATAAATAATTATAAAGAATGGTCAGAAAATTTTCAAGAAGCCTTATCCATTATGCCCTGCCAAAATATTATTAAATTTTTTTATTAAAAAAGAATTAAAATACCTATTAATATTAAACCATAAATATATATATATATACACGTGCATGTCATTGATGAAGCACGTGCTAGCTTGCGCATAGAAGTAGTCGCCAATGTGCTGAATTCGAACTCCATCAAAGTGAATTCTGACGCAAAATTGAACTGTATAAATGCCCATAACTCTTATCCTGAATAGGACATGAAATAGGCCCCACAGCAAAAGCAGATGAGGAGAAAGTTGCCGTCATTGGATTCCTTCTATCATTTTTTTTTTTAGGTAAATTACACTAATCTCCTGTGAAGTTTTTGACACCAACAAAAATTTGTTCTGAGATTTTTAAAATGACACTGTCATTCCTTCTTTTATCGGATAAATTTTACTAATCTCTTCTGAGGTTTCTAAAACCAACAAAAATCTCTCCTGAGGTTTCTAAAACCAACAAAAATCTCTCCTGAGATTTCTGAAATGACATTGCCCTCCCTTCCTTTACCGGATAAATTTCACTAACCTCCCCTGAGGTTTCTGAATGTGTAAATTTTTTATACAATTACATTCTTTGTATCGAAAACTTTCAAACGAGTATCATTGTCGCTATTTTTTGTGAATTTTTTTGAATCCGTGTGAACGGATTTAAAAAATCATTCTTACAGTTTACTACTTTTCAGAAAAAAAGATGCCAAAATCAACCCCAAACTATATTTTATCTCAATTTATCCCATAATTTACTACTTTTTAGAAAAAAAAGGCACCAAAATCAACCTTAAACTACATTTTGTCTCAATTTATCTTATTTTTCTTACACCAAATGGGATCTTTACGGGAAAAAATGGATCAGGGGAGGTTAGTGAAATTTATTTGGTAAAGGAAAGGAGGGCAGTGTCATTTCAGAAATCTCATGGGAGGTTTCTGTTGGTGTCAGAAATCTCAGGGGAGGTTAGTGAAATATACCTTTTTTTTATTTAAATGCCTCATAATATTTAGATTAATTTAGGGTAAATTTCACTAAACTCCCTTGAGGTTTCTGACACCAACAAAAATCTCCCCTGAAGTTTCTGAAATAACACTGTCCTCCATTCCTTTACCAGGTAAATTTCACTAACCTCCCCTGATCTATTTTTTCCCGTAAAGGTCCCGTTTGGAGTAAGAAAAAATAAGATAAATTGAGATAAAATGTAGTTTAGGATTGATTTTGGCGCCTTTTTTTTAAAGTAGCAAACTATGGGATAAATTGAGATAAAATGTAGTTTGGGGTTGATTTTGGCATCTTATTTTTTTCTAAAAAGTAGCAAATTGTGAGAATGATTTTTTAAATCCGTTCCCACGAATTCAAAAAAATTCACAAAAAATAGCGACAATGATACTCGTTTGAAAGCTTTCGATACAAAGAATATGATTATATAAAAAATTTACACATTCAGAAACTTCATGGGAGGTTAGTGAAATTTACCCAGTAAAGGAAAGGAGGGCAGTATCATTTCAAAAATCTCAGGGAAGATTAGTGAAATTTACCCGATAAAGGAAAAGAGAGCAATGTCATTTCAAAAACCTCAGGGGAGGTTCATTTCAGAAACCTTAGGGGAGGTTTCTGTTGGTGTCAGAAACTTCAGGGATATTAGTGAAATTTATCCATTAATTTATGTACAGTTGGATCGATTAATCGTTAAAACTTTAAAATTAATGATGAAATAAATTTTCAGTAATTTTAAAAAGATTCAAAATTGTAACAAATAAAAAAGTGTTCTTAGACCTTGTTTGATTGACAAAAAATGAAACAAAAAGTACAATAAAAATAGAAAAATGTGATATAAAGGTGATATTTGAAAAAATTTAATTGGAGAAAAGTATAAAAATTAGTTAAAATTGATAACTTTTGGTAACTTTTAGTGCCACCAAACGGCTCCTAAAAAGATTCAAAATTGTAATAAATAAAAAAGTGTTTTAGTTTACTGGAATTGATCAAAATTTATTAATATTTTTTATACTCTTCTTAATTAAATCTCAGTACATATCAAATTTACATCAAATTTTTATATTTTATTATATTCTTTTATCGATCAAACACTCCCTAAAAATAAAAATCAAAATGTTACCAATTCAACCTCTCAAAATTTTCAGATCGACCCTTCTCGGTCAGAGCTGATCACATCTAAACCAAATCTCCCCAATTCAATGAATTTTGTGCAAATTTATATGTTTGTCCCTTCAGCTGATGTCATTTTCTTCGATTCGGTCAAGCATTAACGCCAATTCGGTTCCTCTTTGCAGGAAATTGTTTTAGTTTGGTTTTCATTTAATGGTATGCATTGTCAGCTGTTCAACAAGTGGAGTTGTAAGTGTTATATATATATATATATATAAATATATTTCGGTAAATTTTATTTTGCTTTCTTAAAAATTATACATGAAATCTCGATTTAGATTTTGAGATTTTATTTTAATAATTAAGGCCTTTAGTTTTCCTCCAAAGGCTGTATTTAAATAAAAGATTTGTCAAGAGGATTAAAAAAAAAAAACTCAAATTTTCTTATATTATTTGTATTATGATGAAAAAAATCAATGAAAAAAGGCGTGAATTGTATTGTCAAGAGAATTAAAAAAATAGTAATTTAAAATTTTTTATATTATTTGTATTATGATGAAAAATAAATCAAAAGGGCGTGAAATTTAGAAATTTAAAATTAATTAAGTTAAAAAATTTATAAATCCATTCACATTTATATTTTCTTCCTTTTTTTTCCATCTTTTTTCCTCACATTTTCTTTCTTCCCCCCAAATTCTCACTCCCAAATGAGCCTATAAGTTGGTTAATTTACGCAACATGAGGGAGGTCTTAGCATTCTTATCACATTTTCTAGCAGGTAAGAGAAGAAAGTGTTGAAATAAAAACATACATAGAATAAAAACTGAAGGGGGAAGATATAAATTCCGTATCTTATGTATTTACAATGACGAAGAGAAATCTTTTAAATAGGTGCATAAAGGTAAAGTATAAAATGGATTTACATACTAATGTAGCGTTGGAGTGATAAGAAACAAAGAAATAATAAAAAAAAATATAATTTGGGATAACTTTTGACCAAATTAACCCAAACAACGATTTTTTGAGACGAATAGTATAACTTTTGGATTTCTCCGATAAAAAGTTGGAAAGAGAAACCTTAGGAACGGATTTTTAGGTCTGTTCTCACGAATTTATTTCAGAATTTTTTTGAAAGTTGTTAAACTTTTAGACTTTTGTGGAAAAAATTATAGAGAGAAATCATGGAAATGATTTTTTAGATTTGTTTTTATGGATTTATGTCAGAATTTTTTTTAAAATTATTAAACTTTTTGACTTCTGCATGCAAAAGTTGGAGAGAAAATCATGGGAATGGATTTTTCGGTCCATTTCTACGGATTTAGGTAAGACTCGTTGAAATTTGTTAAAAAATTATTAGGATTTTTGAAAAAGTTATTATAGTTTATAAAAAAAGTATTGAAATTTATAAAAATTTATTAGGATATTAGATATATATAAAAATTTATAGAGATTTCGCGAAATACGAAAAAACTCAAAATGTGATACAGAGTTTGAGATATTTTTAGAAATTTTGTTGATTTTTAGCAAACTAAATGATTCTTAAATTAAGATTATATTTTTTTTTAACCACCAAATATACACATTCTATAAATAAGTACAGGATAATCAATTGAATATTTTAACAGAAAGTGTAAGCAAGTGAGAGTCAGTCTAACCCCTTAACAAAAGCGGGAAAACATCTATTATTTGGATGTGTGTGTATCTATATATATATATATATATATTTAAAGGAAACAACTGCATATCAATCATCACCCACAACATAAACATATAGAAAAAAAAATTGCTATTGCAGTAGAAAATTTTATCAAGACTATGATAATTACATTAGTGTAACAAAACAGTATTTTGAGGAGTTTATATTTTCATAACAGTATTTTGGTGGATTCATATTTTCAGAGTGGTAAACTTACAATTGTGTTATATTATTCTAATTAATTTTTTTTAATGCAATGAGAGAATATACTATTAACATATGGCAACGCACATTTTGATTTCAGATGCTATAATAGTACATAATTTAGAGATAGTGTAGGTTATTTCATAAGCCCATACGGTGTATTTGTGAACATCCTTAAAAAAACACTCAAAACTTTTAGCTTTTTTCAATTTTTTTTTTAAATTTCTTTGTCAAAATTTACTAAAAAAAATTACTATGCACAAAACTATCAACTTTTTTTTTTAACTTTTATAGGTCTTTATTTAATGCATAATTTTTGTCGAAAGTGATACGTATTAACACTAAAACAAAAATTATAAAAAAATTTAAAATTTTTAATTTACCAATGTAGCCTATAATGTATAAATAAATAATTTTTACCAGTCTGTTGGTAACAATGAATGTTTAACGTTATAAATTTCACCAATATTGTTATATCAATGCACTTTGGGTGAACACCACAAGCTTAATTAAAGGAAGTATAATAAACAATAGGGTAAATTATACTTAAATCCCTTGAACATTAACGTAATTACACATGGATCCCCTCGACATTTCAAAATTACATTAACATCTCTTATTTTGAAATGTTTATAACACTTAAAGCACTTTCGTTAACTTTGTCATTAACTCCATTAAAAATTTATTAAAAGACAAATATGCCCCCATATTTTTGTACACATATATGCAAAAACATATATAAATATATATATGAGGGCATATATATATAAAATGGTACTGTTCCTCGCCAAAGCCCTAATCCGGCAGGGCCACACCGTGCTCGCCCACTTCTGATCCAACTACTCCGCCATTGCTGCCAGGGACGGTGTCTCCTTCTTCTCTGACGCCGACGACATCTGCGAGGAGCATCCAAACATAATCCTCCTCTGCACCTCGATTATCTCAACAGAGAAAGTCCTCCGTTCATTTCTGTTACAGAGATTAAAGCGAAGCACGCTGATTATAGATGTACTATCGGTGAAAGAATTCCCTAGAAACTTGTTTATCCAAGTACTCCCATTAGATTTTGACATACTCTGCACCCACCCAATGTTCGGACCCAAGAGCAGTAAAAATGGCTAGAATGGGCTTCCGTTCGTGTATGACAAGGTCAGAATCGGATGCCAAGAATCGAGAGTTTCAAGGTGCGAGACTTTTCTCGACGTCTTTGCAAGAGAAGGATGTCGAATGGTGGAAATGAGCTGCACTATCCATCATTTCATTCAACCCAGTCAAGGAGATGCCTCTGGAAACTCCAGAGAATTGGGATGAGCATTGGGAGACAGTAACAAAGAACGGGTAATTGGTACATCTGACAACAATCAAGCGAAAAATGGTAGAGAGAAAGGTGGTCAACACCCGCCAAATAATGATGATGCAGATGTAATTTTTTAATCAAACATGGATGCAATTTCTGATCAAATTGGGGCAAGCGAAGGTGATCGATTTAATCTCGTCGAACTTGAACCCATCGGGGAAAGATGGATTGAGCAGATCGAGCCGAGTGAGTTTCGCCGCAATGAACGACTGAGATTCGAGTGTGTATGTGTAATTTAGATTAGATTTTGTATTGACAATATCCGAGACAACACTTTGCTTGTATTTGTTCTCCTTCAATTGGATAGAATATCACAAGTTAGGTTGTTCGATGCTTAGACATGTACCAAAGAGTGTTTTAGGCATTCTTACAGTTGGTTGAGAAGAGCACTGAAACTGGAAGAGAGGTTGTTACTACATTAGACTTTCATTGAACCTCTTTTTGGACTGAATTTTAATTCTCCAAAACTTTGGAGTGTCTCACAAGCAGCTCGTTGGAAGTTCCTGCCCACGAGATGCTTATGACAACGGGAAATGTTTGTCCAGTATGCAAGAGGGTCTTGTGAGCAGTTCATGTGCAGTCTGTCCCCACGAACTGCCTATGACGACGTCTAGATTTTTAAGATCTGTCCAAATGACTTTAACCCTTTCTTTTGATATAAAAAGAACTTTTCTCTTCTTAACCCTAACCTTTTGGACAGAACGTCACACTTACTAAGCTTATTTTGAGAAAGAAACCAAAAGGAAATGATGAGATGCTCAACTTGCTTCATTCTTGACATCACCAACCATCTTTGGTAAAGATTCATCATCAATCAGCTCAGATCTGTGGATATGCTTCAAATCGGGTGAGCTTCTTCAAGTTTTTGAAGGTCTTCTTCTTCACGGGCTGAGGTGCATTGCGGAATGTCTAGCAATCAAAGTTAGAATGGGTTTTTAGGCAAGTAGATCAACTGGTAGTTGGTTCGGGAAACTTGTAATCTATTTCTATACACCTTGTAACCTCTGATTTTATAGTGAAGATGGTTTAGTCTGATCCGCTTAAGGATTCGGGGTTGTTTTCTCCTTAGTTTTCTAAGGGGTTTTTACCCTAGTCAACAAATCATGTTGTCTCTTTGGTTTATCTTATTATACTCAGCTATGAATGTTTTGATTAGGATACTATTGTGTGAGATTTGGGACTTTCAGAGTGCCAGAGGTAAATCTCCTTGGCGCCATTCACTGCTCTCCGCCACCGCCTTCGACGCCTCCCTCCTCGCTCAACTCCTCTGCAGGGCCTTCCCCTCCACGACCTCCCTTACTCTCTACGCCCAAACCCCCGATACTCTCTAGCTCTTGGCCCCTCACTGGCCCGAATTAACTCGGGTCAAGCTCGTTCAGTGGCATTAGATACCTCAGATACCGCCCGGTGCCGACTTTGAGCCGCTATTCAAATACTGTCACTCCATTTCCTCCCTCGATTTGTCCTCATTCTACTGTTGGACTGGGGAGATAGAAGAGAACTTAGGGCTAGGGTTGGCGTTTAGGCTAGGGAGAGAGAATAGAGAAAGGATGCTACGCGTCAATATATATATATATATATTGTGTAAAAATGTAAATTTCAATAGTTAGGAAGGGTAAATTTGGTATATTAAAAAAAAAATTAGTTGACGTCATCATTTTAACAGAAACTCTAACGGTATACTAACGAAAGACCCTAAGTGTTACCAATTTTTCAAAATAAGAGAGGTTAATATAATTTTAAAATGTCGAGGGAATCTATGTGTAATTACGCTAATGTCGAGGGGTCTAGGTGTAATTACCCTAAATAATATTTTTTTATTTTACATCAATATTTCTTTTGTAGACTGCTTAAGGGAGAGTGTGTGTGTGTGTGTGTGTTTAAAGTACATCTAATTTTCTTTGACTACGTTACATGAGAAAATGTAGCTGAAATGAGTAGCGTTTTTTTGTTGTTTTTCAACGTTTTAAATGCCTCCTAAAGTTACTATTATTTTTTTAAAAAGATGAGAAAAAAATAAAAATAACTAAGTTACTATATATAGTCTCTTGTAATTATATCAAATAAATAAATCTCAGCTTCATTACAATTAAGACTGCAGTAATTGTACTTCTATTTGTTGCCACTGACCGGATGGAGTAAGAATTAATAAGGTGCACAGTTCATAAAAAAATTTGCCGATTCAAATTTCGGTAAAAATTACCATTTTTACTCTTTGGTGCCTTTATAGGCTTTTCAAATGGTTGAGAATTTTGTTTTAAAAAAAAAATTATTTCACTCACGCATTTTTCCTTTGTACACTTAGACCTCACAGTCACAGGTTTCATTAACGTACACTTATACCCCTTAAAATTTGTGTAAAATTCACTGCATCTAGACCTTTTAAGGTCTATATAACACTTATTTACACTCACTCCAATTAAATATCCCATCCAAATTTAATGGTTCAGAAACAGTATACTATGAAGTAATTGTCATGTCCTTAACCTCATAGTTTGGGACAGATGGTATGAGAATATGAAAACTAACATAAATAATAAAATCTAATCTAAATTTAATTCACATTAAGTTAAAATTATCAAAATACCTAGAATCATTACTCATTTTTATATAAAACAATATTTAATTATGTCATCATCAATTTGGCAATAATGTAATTCACTTTAACATCATTTTCAATAACCACGTTCAAGTTCTGCATGATTAGAACAAATACTGCAATCATGTTTATATTTTTTCAAATTAATAACACTATAAATTTAAACAGCAAACCTACAACTTAGGTCGCACAATTTATAATATTAATAATTAAATTCTCAGTAAAAAGAATAAACACAATTATTACTATCCATGGTTAAAACCGGACTTAGGCTACTTAAATCTAAACTACCTATGTATCCTGCCTCAGGAATCAGGTCACTATAGTTCCTAGTTATATCTTTTATTTCATGACCAAACTCATAATTAATAAAATACTCCATACATCTCTTCAATAAATGTAACAACCACATTAACTCAATATCTCATAATAATAACTCATACAATCTTATACAATGGGAAATGATGGAATGCAATACCAATGCATATTCTCTAATCTCTTTCTACCCTAACTTTATTATGGGACGGGTGACGCTTAGCAAATCACGCAGAGTCACCAATCGTACCGTCTACGCTTATGACAAACGTATATCTCAATATATATATATATATATATATATATATAAATTGAGTGGGGAACCGTGTTACACCCCCATCGGTGTAAGACTTAAGATAATCATATTACACCCTCTGAGCCTTCTGCTAGAGAACTGTGTTATACCATCAGTCAGGCATCTGTTTAGCTTAAACAAGAAATCAATATAAATAGCGGTTAGAGAACCGTGTTATACTCCCAATCAATTAAGATTCAGGGGAATCGTGTTACACTCCCTAGCCTTTCTGTTAAGAAATTGTGTTACACCTCTAGTCAGTTATCTGTTTAGTTCAAATAAGAAATCAATATAAATAGCATCCTAAGATTAACGTTTCAGTTTCAATAATTAAACTTTAATCATATATATCGACTGGGGATCATTCGGTAATTTCAAAATCTCATTTTATTATTTTCTCAAAATTATGGATTCCATCTATATATGTAACCCGTGCCTCGACATGTCACTATATAAATATAGCATTCTCAGCCAATCAACAATCACAGTTTATATCCGGATAAAACCACTCCAGCCCAATACACGTGATATGTTCAATCATGTATGATCAACATTAATATCTCGACATTAAAGTAATAGTATACCAAACTCAAGCATAAAAGTAATGTCATATTAATATCATGAATTATATCTTAACATGGAACAAAGCATGCTATATTCAAACCTCGAGTAAACCTCATATATTTCACATAATTTTTATTTAAACATGTTCTATACACACACACTTATATATAAATCTAAGAAAAAATGAAGTCAAAACATCTCAAATATAAAATTCCAAAAGGGGTCACAGCTTGCTTGCAAGGAGCGTGTGGCTTCGGATTAACCTAGTATCCTACCCGATGGATGCTTGCGGCTTCGAGCTAAGGCAGAATATCTCGCACCCTACCCGATGGGAGTATGCACCTTTGGGCCCCTAACCAGACCATCGTTTTGGTTTGCAACTCATCTTCTCCGGCCATCCTCGACCAATATTTGGCTTTTCTCGGCCCTAAGCTCAACAATAAATTTTATAGGGCATGCACCTTTGGACCTCTAACAAGACCATCGTTTTGGTCTGCAACTTATCTTCTACGACCATCCTTAGCCAATATTTGGCTTTTCTGGGCCCTAAACTTGACAATAAATTTTATATAAACTTCCAAACATCTCAATAGCGTGATTTTGTAACATTAATTTCAACAACAATTCAAATAAACATAAAAACTCAACACATGTATGCATATATATACACACTCATATATATATGTATATATTTACTCAAATCTTCAAGTATTCATCCAAATCAAGACTATAATATATCAATATCTTTCTAACAAGTCTACAACACAAATATAAGTCCCACTTACCTTGAATCTGAAGAGAAAAGAAGAAAAATGAACAAAACCGATTGAGCTGCCAACCTTCAAAAGCCAATTTCTCCTACCTCAGTTCAAATCACTAAAAATGGACGTCAACACGATATTTATGGCATTGAATACTACCCCGATCCACCAACCTTCCACTCCGGATCGCACTTTCTCTCTCTACTCTCTCTCTCCTCTCTTTGTTTTCTCTCTTTTCTCCCCATGCTCTCTATGTGGCCCGCCAAAACCAAAAGAAAAGAAAAAGAAAAAGAAAAAAAGAAGGAAAAGGAAATGAAGAAAAGAAAAAGAAGCCGGGCCCTTGGCCCCGTTGTCCAACCAATTACCAATTCAGGTTACACCTGGCCTAGGAAAAAAATAAATTAAATTAACTTAATCTCATAATAATTATTTTATTGTTCCAGTATAACACATAAATAGTCAAAAATAAATACTGGGCATTGCAGTAATCATTATACCTTCACTATACGTTAGGTTTCATAGCTCTTGTTCTTTACTTCTTTAGGCTATGTACCACCACACTCCTGCTGCACTATAATTTATTATTAACATTATGTTTGTAATTTGTTTACTCTTATTTTATTCGACATCATAGAAAAAGTTAATTTTTTTCTTCTACTTTTGATAGTTTCAAATTTATTACTCACATTTATTAATTGAAAAACAAAATGAACTAAATAGGAGAATTTGTGTGCAAATAAAAAAAGTTAATTTATATTTCTTTGTTCAATGATTTTCTTATTTTAACGTAAATTTTTTATTATTTTTTATAAATATAAATAATATATCTAAAATCTATTAATTTACAACTTGCATACTGTAAGTTCTACAATTTTGCCTTTACATAAATCGCTACCTTTTTATCGTTATTATTTAAATAAGAGAGTGAATTTGGTCTCATGATTTTTAATTTTTTTATTGATCAATTAAAAACCTACTGTTATTCATTTTATTCATTTTTTCTTTTGAGGATTATTTTTAACACTTCAATTTTTTCTTTTAAATGTTGAAAGTAGAAACACATTAATAAATTGTGAATCACATGGCAAAAAAACATAAAATGAGTTAATAAGGGACCTCTCCAGAGACATTAAATTGATAATAATAAATTAGAGTATTAAATGTGCGTACAAAATTTCAACCTTAAATTGACATATGAACGAAATTACCTAAATACTCTTCAATTTCACTGAGATTAACAGAGTTGGATGGTAAGAGGTGTAGGTGGGGAGGTGTAGGCGCACATTATTAAAACCTGTCAAGCTTAAGTGTACAATAGCAAAATCATAAGAGATGTAAGTGAAATAAATAAAAAAATAGTTGAGAATTGATAAATATTTTTCAACATATTGTTATCAGTTAAACAAATTTTGTGGCAATTTTAATTTAGGCCAAAAAATTAAGTGGCAATTCTTCGATTCATTTTTATTGAAATTTTTATTATAAGTTTTTCAAAAGGCTAAATAATAATCGCTGGCATGTTTTTACTTTTATGATTGTTAAAAATATAAAAACAATTAAGCTTTATTTTTGAAATTCTTTAAAAAAAAAAGTGATGTCAATAATTTTTATTACATTTTATTTTATTATACCATATTAAAAATAAGTAATTAAGATATAAGAACTAAAATGCCCAATCTGTCCTCATAATTTTTATGTTAACAATCAAATAAGTTCCATTTCCTTCCTATCCTCGTTGTGTTGTCTTTTCCCATTCTATTTTATTACATTTTTACCCATTATAAACATAAGATCCAAAGGGGCTGGCAGCTCACATTGTTAGCTCAATGATAAAGTTCGGAATCACCAAGCCGACATCGTGCAGTATTAACCTCACCCATTTTCGAACACAATCTTAAATGTATTTTGTCAGACCACAGGGTGGTCCAAAGCTATGAATTAGCCCACGATTTCATAAATACTTTCATCTTAAATTGGCTTATCAACAAGTACCTTGACTAGGTTCAATGCAACGATGTGAAACCACCTGAATAATAGGTTATGGCTTTACTCATGGGTTGGACAGTGAGCCCCAAACGTTGAAAAATTAAAATTAAATAAAATAAAAAATGAAGGTTGGTTGTTGGGCAATATATATATGTACATACATACGCACTAGCAATTACTTTATCTAAATTTTTGAATTCTTTGGGCGCATCCTTTTTTTTCTCTGCTCATGACTCGATTTCGAATTTTCTCTCTCTTTCTTATAAAAAATAAAATAAAATTTTACTTTTTAAAAAAAAAAATTGAATTTTTTTATAATATAAATATATATATATATATATATATATATATATAGTCATCTGTAATTTAATTGGCAATCATCTAATTTGTATGGCCGACGTTACGTGGGAAAGGATAGGCATCCGCATCAAACGCATCTTTGCCAATAATTTGGCTTCTGCGACTTTGTTGGTGAGAATACATCCACAATAAGGACGAATATCATTAGTTTTTTTTTTTTTTTTTTTAAATTATGTTGATATGTCGTTTACGAAGAAATGATAAATAAAATAAAATAAAATGAAGAAAAATTAGTCATATATGGTTCATTCATCGTCTTCAATATATCGATAGTTGAGATGTCAAGCTCACTGCCCCATCCATATCAATGGCGGTCGCTGTGGCAAGATTAACGAAATTGGAATATTAATGGCGGATACGCACGTGCGTGCATATATATATATATATACACAGAGATATATATATATATATATATACACACAGAGGTGGTTTCAAGAGAGATGAGCGAGTAACAGCTGCCTCTAAATTTTAAAAATTCTTTGTTACTCACATAAATGTTAAGATTTTTTTTAGTATGATAAGGTATTTGGTCCCTCTAATTTTGAAAATCTTGTAACATCGTCATAAATTTTAAAATTTTTTCATATAATAAATGTTTTACTCTTCAAAATTTATAAAATTTTACTTTAATCTTCACTCATATAAAATTTTTTATATTACTCCTTTTTTATCCAAAGTTCTAAACCCACCCCTATATATATACATAGTTGGATATCACAAAGGGTTTTTATTTCACTTAAAAGCAAGGAATCTCATTATGGAGGGCATATAATAAGATGGACCTAAACAGAGCATCTTCTTTTTAGATTATTGCGAGTGGGTGACAACAAGCGTGTATATATATATATATATATATGAAGTGGAAAGAAAACAAAGGACGAGGCTGTTGGTGTACCAGATTCCTGCAACGCTCACAAATGGTAAAAACCTTAACACTAATCATTTCTAGCTGAAATAGGAGTCTGATTATTGTATACACTACACAAAGAAAGAATATGAACTACTTAAAAAAAAAAAGTGGTAAAATAATCATATGAAAGTAATATGGTGTGTTCGGAGTTGTATAAAAGTGTATAAAATAAAATAAAATTACAAAAGTAAATGTCTCGTAATTCGTATAATGAGTGAAAAATTTAAATTTTATTATTTCGTAATTCGTGTTTGTAGAAATTTGTAAGATTTTATTTTATTTTGTTTTACTCCAAACAGAGCCATATATATTTAATTACACAAAACATAGTGGAAGACAAGTGGTTTCAGAAGTTTCTGAATAGATTTTGTAGATAAAAGCAAACATCATGGAACAGAGACCCCATGAATACACTACGAATAATTATATAAATATACACATAAAATATACAAATTAAATTTACAATTTAAGGTTGCATTTATTTGCACTTTACGTATTGTCTCTTGTGCTTTACTTTATTTTTTTTTTATTAATTAAAATTGTATAATTATCCTCTTCCTTTTACTTAATTATATGTTTTTGCGTAATTATAATACCATAAAAATTCTCCTATGAAAATTTAATTCAAGCTATAACTATAATGTCATAAATAATCTTATTTTATAATAAAAAAATATTTTTTAAACAAGATAATTTATCAAAAATAATTTTCTTGTAAATTTTTTAAGAAGCGGACAATTACCACATTAATTATTGAAAAAAAGTCTATTAATAGAATTTGAGTAACCTTAATATGATAAAAATTTTTAGTTCAAAAAAAATATATTTCTTATTAATAAAAAACAAATTAAGTTTGCAGAAAATAGTGATAATTATGGTATATTTGACAAATTATTTTCATTATCTTTTCTTTTTTTGGTTTAAAAATTAATTTTTTGATACATTGATTTACTTATGTTGATTTTTTTTTTAAGATTTATATAGACCCCTACTAAATGACTTTAGTGTGATAATAAAAGTTTAAATGACAGTAGTTTATAAAAAATAAATAAATAATTTTTATTTGATTAAGTTAGAAAATAAAATAAAATAATTTTTAATATACTTGTTAAAAATATAAATATAAATAAAACTTATTTTAGTCTTTAAATAATTTTTTCCTATGCTCTAGTACCTAATTAAGTATAAAAGAGTTATGTCTAAATTTATAAAAATTTATTTATAAGAATAGTTAACTAAAAAAAATTACTTTTATAATTTTTACTCTATGAAAATAATAAAATAAAGTGTAAAATCATTTATTTAGAACGTAGCCTCACCTAATTTTGGGTTCCAATCATCCACACAAACCCATCTTTGGCAGTGGTTCGATTTCTAATTGTTTAATCAACAAACTCGCAAACTCACACTCTGTTTTACTTTTTACCGTTAGTTCTCCGGCGTCGGCGAGGGACTTCTGTTCTTAGCAAATTTCAAGAGAAGTTTTAAGTGATTCGGCCAAATTTATTTTAGCCCACGAGTTATATTTCTAAAGTAGTATTGCAGGGAGGGAAGCTTGCGCTGCCGCTGAGACTGCTCCTCGAATCTCGTGTAAGAAATAAAAGAAATTTCCCTGCCCCTGCCTCTTGTTAACAATACTCATGGATGGGGGCGACCATTGAGCTTGTGGAGGGCGTTATTCAAAAAGAAATGGGGGATTCAACAAGACAGGGTGGAACGCAATCTGGGTTTTTTTTTTTGGAAGTTTCTAAACTAGACTTATCTGTTCTTTTAATAAAAAGGTCAACAATAAACATTACGAGGAACAACCCCCACCATCCATGGAACCTTTGTAATGACCACTCTACGCTGTTTGATGTTTTTAGTGATCATCGGACAATATTTTATGTGCGGCACTTTTTTTTTTTTTATTTTTTTGGGTTGCCTGTTGACTATTGTTTGCCTCCACCCACTTGAGTTTTATTTTTTAATATATAAAAATACATTGAATATTCCTCGTAGTGGCCAAGAAAAATTACATATATATATTTGAACTTTAATTAAACTTAATAATAACTCTGATGAAATAGAGATTTTACAATATTATTTTTAGACAGACAAACTAATACGACAAGAAACAAAGAACCAGAAGTACTGGACATCTGAAATTCGACACCACAAACAAAGAATATTTAAAAGCTTTGAACATTTACAAGACACCCCAGTAAAGCTTAAGCTGCTTAACAAAGACGCTCTTTTCTAGAGGAACCTTCTGCGTCGTCTACACTCTGGTGGGAGGCCTTGAGGGAATCGTTTTAAATCCGAGCAGTAATTGTAAATCATGAAATTCCTCTGAACCCATCTCAGCCTCCTTCGGCTGTAGGCGTCGAGTTCTTGGTTCTGCCAAGCTCCAGTACCTGTGAAGGAAGAAGAAGAAGAAGAAGAAGTGCAAGTCCTACCTGAACAGGTTTGGACGTTGAAGTTCCTGTAATATGCAGTGAAGGGCGCTTTTGTCCAATCAGTTTTAACTAAGCCACCTCTTGTGGCCCAGTCATCTGCATTCCAAAGGCTTGAGTAAATCCTCATGGGTTGGTTTTTGGGGAATGGGACTCCAATTGATTCTAGATTCCTGAATACCCTTATGGGAGTGTTATCCACCAAAAATCTGTGTAGAAATGTAATTTTTGTGAGAAGAAGAGAAGTCACTGGTAGTTGCTGATTAAATTCGTGGGTAATTCAGTAATTCTACACGGCTATAAAAATACTTAACAAGATATAATTCGAATGATGTGATATATAACAACTACAAGATTAGAAAATTTAGTCAGAATTTCTTATAGATTGTCACGGTTCTCAGTCTAAATAACAGGGAGAGAAAATTGTGAGGAAAGTAAATAGAGGGCTGGTTCTCTTACATGATTTGACGGGGATTCCAAACAACGGAGTAAGAATGGAAATTTTTGGTAGGGTCAAACCAGAGATAGAACTGTTGCTCCCTGTTTCCTTTGCCTTGAGTATATACGTTGGTATGAACAATGTAAGGGTCCCCACTAGTGTTACCCAAGAACTCGAAATCAATCTCATCGTGAGTTGACCCTTGAGATGACAACTGCAATTCAAACAAATAACACTAGTTGATACGCCAAAAGAGAAGTTTAAACGAGAGGTTTAGTTGGTAAAAGTTTGATAAAATAGTACAGTAAAAGTATAAAAATTTGATGTAAAATTTGATATTTGATAAAATTTAATTAAAAAAAATATAAAAAATTAATAAAAATTAATAAATTTTGATTAATTTTGACCAACCAAACACCTTCAGTAAAATTTGCTACTTAACAAAAATAAAAATAAAGATAAAAATAAAAATAAAACTAACTAGTAATAAACTACTAATTTAGAAAACAATTAATATGCAAAGTACAGCACTCATGAAAAGGATATGCTAGACAAGCCCAGAAAAAAATTTATGAATGTGATTGCATTATGAACTTTTGTGCTAAGCTTTTGAAGTAGTTTTGTGGTCCATGGGATGAATACAAGGCAAAAGAAACTTTTTTTTTGGGGGGGGGGGGGGGTGAATATTCAAGTTGGCGAACAATTCTTACTCACAGCTACTCTTACAATTTTTATTTTATTTTATCTTTTTATTTTCTAGTTTTTTAATCTGAAATAAAGCTTACTTTATTTTGAGTAGCTTTAAAATTGGGTAAGTGGGTTAGTAACATACGTAGTAGGCAGTAACGGTGCCAGCAGAGTTGCCAGCCACAAGTTTGAGCTGCATATCAATCCTCCCAAACAAATACTCCTTCTTGGACTTGAATCCAGAGCCAGAGGTCCTGTCCAGAGACAGAGAGAGAAGCTGGCCTCCCTTGAATATTTTGGCTCTCTGATCACCCCATGTTATGTCAAAATCTTGATAGAAGTTCCCACCACTGGCAACCATCAAGGAACTCACCACTAAAGTAACCAAAAAAAGTATTGAGAACCCATTATAGAAAAAGGCCATCTTAGAGAGAGAGAGAGAGAGAGAGAGATTGTGAATGTTAGTGAGATGGTATGGGAATATGGGTTGGGAGCTCTATATATATAAGGGGGAAAGGGGGTGTGAGCTCTAATGGAAAAAGGAAAATACTCATGAATTTGAGAGAGAGAGAGAGAGAGAGAGAGAGATAGAGAGAGGGGTGAGTGGTAATGGAAGAAAGGGAGGTGGGGTTAGCTAAAGCTGGTGCCAGCTGAGCATTATGAAGGCTGGAACCTTTTGTCTTGGCATTGGGATTGGTTTTGGATTTTTGGGGATTTTGCAAGATGAGCTAGCTTACCATACAGACAATGATTTTGTCTTTAAACATGGAGGCAGGGCCCCCTATTCTGCTTTGAAGTATGATTGGTTTCGAGCAGAGGGTGGATAACAACTGGATTATTCAGTGGCTACCTTTGACACCAGGAGATGATGTGGATGGATATTACCCTGCCACCCGTTGTACTTCTTTCCTTCCACAGTAGCCCTCGTGGATATTTGGGTGTGTGTGTATACCGGATTGGATGGGAGATATGTACTACATGATTTAAAAATATAAACAAAAGAAAGCCTATGCAATGAATTAATGCATTCTATTTTTAACCGGATGCCCTTCTTCTGTCATGATTTCTAGTAAATAGGACCTGGAAGCTCCAAACAGGTTTGACACTACCCTGTTAACTTTTGCAATTACTGATCTAGCCCCTCGATTGGATGCAACTCAGAATAATTTATGAAGGATGTATAGAATAATAAAAGAGTATTATTTATGGAGTGTAAACTCATATTAATATGATATTTATAAAAGAAATAATAAATAATATTTGATTTGGATGATTTTTTAAAATAAGTATATAAGAATAGGTATACGATGTAAAAAATTATCAAATAACTCATTTATTCTTGTGCAGTCCCAAATTTAGTTATATATTTATGTTAATTATATAATATGAAAACTAATAAGTACAAATTAATTTTAGATAAATTAATTATAAATAAATTATGTTATTAATAAATTAAACTTTATAAATATATAAATCAATTTCGTAGACAGTAATGTCCTAATTTACCCGAAACTTCCTTCGTCACTTATCTTTTTCTCCTTATTTAAAAAATATCAATATATGTGTAAATTTTATACAAATTTACTAAAAAATAATATTATTATCTTAAAATTACATCACCCTCTATTTGAAAAAAAATATATTTTTTTAATCACACGACTTCTTATTTGAAAAAAAAATTATATATTTTTATTTTTATTTTTATTAATATAATTTTTTATTACATTTTTTCATAAAAAAAAATAAAAAATTATTTCTAATATATAAAATACATTTTGTAGGTGAGAAGGGAAATGAAAAGGGACAAAGAAAGAGGATGAGAAGAAACAAAATAGACCAATTTAGTCTATAATAAAAGGGAATAATTTTTTAAAAGCTCAAACCCTCTCCAAAAATAATTTTTAGAAGAGCTAAATTTTACTTCTCAAACCAAGCAAAAATTATCACATCAAATCTTATACAGGAGTATTATTTATGAAAACTGCTTTTTGCAGCATCTAATCGGGCAGTAAGTTTTTATCATACACCCCGATATAGAGAAGTCATTATATATATATATATATATTCACCAAGATTGATTAGAATAAAATTAAAGTAAAACGTATTCATTAGGTGGATATATATATATATATATATATATATATATATATATATATATATATTCGCCAAGATTGATTATAATAAAATTAAACGAAAATGCATTCATTAGGTGAGCTTCTTAGTTAAGAGTCAAATCAGATAGAAATCTCTTTGACTGATCATTTTTTAAAATTATACATATAATCTGGATTTTCATACTGAACAAACAAAGTTCTACATACAAAACAGGCAATGAATCCACAAGCCCTAATAAGGTCAATCAAGAAAGAGACCACATGCTTTGCCCATTGCAAATTTTCATCAGCTGAATTTGAATCCACAAACCAAAACTGCCCCCACTGAAATCATAAGGCTTCAGATGAGTCCAAACCAAGAAAGGACATTACGTGTACCAACAATTCTCATATCAATAAACATAAATGCATGTTTTTCATCTCATTATCTCTGCACCCGAACAATTCTTGTATCAGTAAACTCACTGTGCATTACCTTTTATTAACTTTACAGTCCCAGTCCCATCCCTACCGGTAATTTGCCTCATTTGTATGGTATAAGCTAATGATGTGGGAAAGGGAGGGAAATGGAGCCAAGGGCACCAAACTTGACCAAATATCAGTGTATGCAGCTACCTATTTTTGGGAGGGATCAGTTGAGACATCAAAACCAGGAGGAATGAAAACAACATCATCCCATCTCGACGAATTACCATCCTGCAATGTCATTTGCTACGTTAGTTTTGCTGCATATTTAAAGAACGTTCAAATTGATTGGAAACGCATGGCATAAAAAAATGATCATTCTTTTGCACTGGTTTCCAATATTAAAGATGCTTGTAGGGATCGAGTGCACACTTGCCTCATTACCTTTTTTTTTTTTGGTTTGGGGGGGGGGGGGGGGTATACTGAAGGCCAACCTGTGGAAGGGTGGTGAGGGGTGAACAAAAGAACCAAAAACGACCTAGACCAAGCCAGACCCATCGAGTCAAGTTTCCCCCTCTTATACACACAAACCCAAAAATCTATAAAGGTGAATGGGAGTTTGCTTAATTTGAGATGTTCAAAGACGTATCTGCAGAGGCGATGTTTCAGCTTTTGATAATCCTAATAGAATATTTTCCATTTCGAACTTGCGGAAGAGGAGCTGAGCTTCACTTTCATCTCTCTTATCTCTCCCTCCCTCTAAGAACTCAATTCTTGGGTGGTGGTTGGTCTAATTGTAAAATTTTTAAAAATACCATTACCATCCATTCCATACTCCTATACCCCTGGGGTGGGTGCCGAACTAGGAACTCAGGCCTCGGAGAGGATGTGCTTACCTATGCCATTATTTGCAATAAAATGTCATTCATCAAACTCTAACCACTGCTCTCATGCTAGTCCGCCCTAAGACTTTTTTAGTTACCCCCCAATATTTTTTTTGGGGGGGGGGGGGAGAGAAATGTGCACAAGACATCACTACTTGTCCACCCCCAAATTTCTCATCTATTTCCCATTTTCTTGGTAATTAAACACAGTACAAGAGATACAAAGAAAAATTCTTTACCTTCATCCCTTGTATTATATCCTCAAGAACAGCAACCTACAGGGTGGGATAAAAAAAAAATGGTGTCATGCAGTTTCCAACTTTTCACCATATGAGGAAGACGAAAAATGCATACCTGAATATCACCCTCTCTGAAGACCGGATTCAACTGCTTCTGCTGGCGGGAAGCTCTCAATAGGGAATTTTCTAGGTCTTCCTACGTAATTCATAGGCAAAATAAAAAAAAATGAGATCACTGAGCCCCAACAAAGAACAGAATATTTAGTCCAAGTGCCCACGTTCTAAACTAACCTTCCTGAAAAAAACAGGCCGATATCTCTTATTTTGGCTGCTCAAAATCAAGCTCCTTGACTGCAAATTGTAATGAGATTTCATGGTATTGGAATAGAATATTACGGGAGATTCAAATGCCAAGTAATGATTTTTTCAAAAATTAAATCACTCAGCCAATTAGAAGAAAGCAAGAGCAAAGCCCACCCAGCCCATGGCCAAACAATTGGGCAGTTAAGTGCCAACTGACAACATTTTTTTTCAAATCTTCAGCAAAGCCAATTTTGAGTCCTGAACTACGCCAGGACATGATTAAAAAACTTTTTGGGATCATCCGATGGGAGTGTCACCTAAGAAGCTCAATTGTTTGCAGGAAAAATATGTAGAAGCTAAGAAGCACCCGGACATGAAATGGTATGGACAAGTTAAATAATAAATCTACATTTTAATATACATATATGAAAAAAGTATTTATTTATTTTTATACTATAAATACATTTATCTTATATTTGTCTCTAATTTTGGAAAATTCCACTTATAAATAAATTAGAAATTTTGGATTTGAAAATTTCTAGAACTTTAGAAGAAAAAAATATTAATAAATATAAATTCATGTTTTTTTCATATTATTATTTAGTTTTAAGTTTTTTCTTCAAGCAATATGTTTCATTTGTGTTGAGGTAATGAATATGTGTATCCCCCAGGTATTCAAATACTATCCAGGTTTAAATAATAATAATACACACGCAAAAGTAAGTGCAGGCATTTGACACAAATAAGACACCTCATAGAAATGTTCAAGCTAGTGTAGTAGTATGACAAAGAAAAATATAATTACATAAATGTAAACAGAATAGGAAATGTTGCTAAAATTGAAGTGAGAGATCATGACAGAACTCATCCTTGGGACTAGTGGGCCGAGAGGAGGGCTAGAGGCGGCTATGGCCCCTCCCCCCCCCCCCCAAAAAAAAAAAGATTTTCAGCATTACATTAGAATCATGTATACTTATGACCATTTATGATTAAAATTAATGTAACATTCACATCAGCTTCTTTTAAGAGATTCTCCAAAATAGAGTAAGAAATGACATTAGAGATTCTCTATTCAAAAGCAATCTACATCAATTTCTCTAAATAATTCTATATAACAGAGAATGTGCAGAACTCTTTCCATTTGGAGAGATGCTGATGTACGGCTTTATTACACCTCTCTCTCCATTTTAAAAAGATAAGGGGTTTAGAGTATCTGATGTGGATTGCCCACACCCCCCCCCCAAAAAAAAAAAGTCAAGTTACTGAGTTAGAATCATGTACAAAGAAGCTTCTTTTCTTCATTCACTCTCAAGGTGCAATTAAACAAGGAAAATTTTCATGTAGAACCCAAAAAAATAAATAAATAAATAATAAAATAAAATTTGCAAGGACGTGTTATCTCAAAATCATGTTAGATCTAAAGTCACAAGGCAATTGAGAAAACCAACATTTAGACAAAAATGTCCAGACCTCAATTAATCTTTAAACTATTTGCACCACAGATCATATCATGCCATGTTATACACCATAACGCAATCAAATTCTTAGAATAATTTAAGGAAGCCTCAACTCAACTACATTTGAATATAAACCACAAATAATCTGTCCCAATTTTGCTCAATTTAGGCCATATTTTACATTATTTTACATTAAATTCAATGCATTCTTGATTTTATCCATGTCTTAGACCCACATTTATGTGGCCCTCATGGCGTCACCTATCTATACATGGATGAGTCATGTTTCTCCAAATTTTCTTTGCTTATTAACTTTTAGTTCATGGCCTTGCAACAAAAGCCTCATTCTGAAATTTCAAAACAATATATTTGGATAGAATCCAAAATTATAAATGTAGCTTCACTAGACGTATAAGACTACACACAAGGTAATAATAATGATGTCAATGAAAGGAAAATTATAGAACCTGGAAAACTGGAACCCCAGAGAAGCTCTCATCTGGAAAGCCAGTCTTTCGCCTCACCTACATAAAGGAAAAAAGAATAAATCAGTTACTCTGGTTATAAAACATTATACGTGAACAGCTGGTAGAATGATGTTTTCATATTTCCCTCTAAAATCAAATAATAATAATAATAACACTCAATAATTCCAACCATAGCATTTCAACATTCTACAAAATCATTGTTGGCCTATATCCAAAAAAATCTTCTGTCTAATTATTTTACTATTTATATAACTCAGCTTTCAGTACAAAAGATACATAACTGAAATTCAAACATAGAATTGATTATGTTAATTTAAGTCATAACCAGAATTCCAAGTTATGCGATCTGTAAAAAAAAACTGCCACTAAACAGGAGAGTTAATCCAAATACCATGAAAAGACACTGCTCATTCTAAAAGCTGAAAATAAATAAAGGTATTCATGCTCCCACATATCAATTTCCATCGCCATCCAATCAAAACACAATACTGCTTAAACAGGAGAAAAAGGGGCACATAAAAAGGGATATAAAATAAAAACACATTTTGGTTTTTTTTTTTGGGCCTGTAAGAAAATGGCCAGCACTCTACCAAAGATAACAATAACGTTAATGGATACCCAAAGAACCACTGTTTCTTGGAAAATTTTCATAGGGAAAATTACCCCCCCCCCAAAAAAAAAAAGGACTTTTGATAAAATAATCCCATTTTCATGAACACAATTTCTAAAACTCAAAAAAAAAAAAAAAGTGAACTTTAAAAATTTAAATTCCAAACCCATGAACTTTAACTTCAACTAAAAAAAAAAAAAAAACCCAAAAAGCCTTTAAGCATTAACTCTTGTAATCCCTCTTTTATCTTCTCCTCCTCTCATAAACCCTATTTTTTCATATATATATATATATATACACATCCATATCTGGCAAATGGAGGAGGGGAAGGGAAAGGTTGGGGGAAGGGTGGAGATTGACCGGGAGGAAGAGGAATAAGAAGAAGTGGAAAGTTGTCTGCAAGTAACGGTGGATTGTCCAAGGTTTAGTAATGAAGGTTGATTTCGCCATATTTGTATTTGGAGCTCGATTCTTGTGTTTGATATTTACACCTGTTGTATAAATAAGTTGCACCTAGTGCAGAATGAACTGCACTTGCTGCAAAATCAGTTTCACCTGCCTTTCGATATGGAGAGCTTCCATTCTAGTATCAACATTTGGTGCAGAAATAAGTTGCACCTAGCGTAGAATCGGTGGCTCCCGAACTAGTTAACACAACCCAAAACCCAGTCCATTTTTCATCTCTTGAATAAAATCTTACTTGTCTTTTAAAGAAATTTCAATTATTAATAACCTCATCTTTCTCAAATTAGGATTTGTTGATGGTACAGACAGAAGTCAATTCACCGCAAACTCCATTACTGATTGTAGAGATATATGTGTGTTTTCATACATATATATGTATATATAAATATATAACATATACATATATATGAACAATTAAGAGTTTGTGAGAAGAGAAGAAGATAATAGAGGGATTACACGAGTTAATGCTAAAGGCTTTTTGAGATTTTTTTTTTTTTTTTTTAAGTTCAAAAGTCAAAATTCATGTGTTTGGAATTTAAATTTGTAAAGTTCATCTTTTTTGAGTTTCAAAAATTGTGTTTATGAAAATGAAATTATTTTATCAAAAGTTCATTTTTTTGTAATTTTTCCAACTTCATAATCAAAACTTAAGATATAACATTGTAATCTGCCAGACCAGTAATAAGCATTTAATTTTTGCAACTAGCAGCCTCGCTCAAAGAAGCTATTGTTTCTTTTATTTAAACTCAAGTAGCCCTTCATTTCTTCTGCCAATCAAACTAGACTTGCCCAATAAAACAGATGAAGAAAAACCAACAACATAACTTCATAACCCTAAATTATCAACTACATCACTTCCCCAATATGAATCTAATTCTCTCTATAGCTATATATAGCATACATGAGCACCATCCATCAACACTGACCAAATGCATTAAAAGCAGAAGTGAAAATTTATAACTTATGCAATTTTATGCCGACCAAAAATTATTACTAGTTATTCAACAACCCCCCCCCCCCAAAAAAAAAAAAACACCCGTGCAATATATTACCAAATTACTCACCCTGAGGGCATTCTTGATCTGGGACAACTCTGGTATCAGCCTAAAGGCGACACCATCAAGTTTAAGCTGAAAAACCTGCAATACAAATCACTCATTACACACCACAGTTCTTTCTTGGTAAGGAATCGAGCAACTGAATACTTAACAGTAAAATTGACGGAAAAATAACTAAACTCGCCATGTAATATCAGACCCTATAAGCATATACAAACCTTGTTTAGAGCCACAGGAACCACCTTCGAGCCTTCCCGCATTCCAGGGTCCATGGATTTCATCTGTTCAAGAAAAGCTTCAGCATCGTCTTCTTTCATACAAAACAAGCCAAGAGATTTTCCAGTGTTTACACCCGAAACCAATACGAATTCCTGCGAAGAATTGCTCAGAGCGTAGACTGGAACACCAGCCAACCGCTCTTCGATTGCTTCTGTTGACATGGCGAGACCACCTACACCGTTCTTCTCAGCAATTCGAGCCCATGTCGGGTTCTCACCGGAAGGACCAGAGGTCCGGCTGAAACGAATGCCTGAAAACCCGAATTCGATTGCCTGTTTTGCTTGGTTGTGCAGGTTTGTGAGGGCGGAGTCGAGATGGGTTTTGAAGGAAGAAGGGTCGGGCTTGAAGAGAGGGACATTGAAGAGCTCGCGGTGATTGGGTTGGCGGACGAAGGCGGAGCAGTGATTTTGGAGGTCGGTGAGAACTCGTTGGAGAATTTGGTGTGGGGGTTTGTAAAATGGAAGCAATGGTTCAGACTCTTTGGATTTCCAGAAACCCATTATTTTCTCGAGAAAAAAATTAGGATAACTGGGTTTCTGGGTTTTACGACACAGAACGAGGTGCGTTCCGTAGGTTTTCTTGTGAAATGAATGGTTAAAAAGGGAGGAAAAAGAGTAACAAGAAAACCTATTGGGCTTTAGACAGCCCATATTGTTGGGCTAACCTTTTTTGCTATGGTTCTCCGACGTCTGGCCCGGCTCATGTGTCCCAAAAAGGGTCGCCTTTGCGAGAATGGATTTGGTTGTCCGCGGGAACGGAAACAATAATTTGTTGGGAGGGCAAAATAGTACCTAAAACAAATCGAATTTTTATTTTCTCAAAATCCAAGCAAAACAAATGGGTTATAGATGCGTTTAAATTGATAAAAAATGAGATAAAAAAATAAAGTAAAAAAAATTATAAATTTATAATTTGTGTAATAAAATAAATAATTTTTAAAATTTTTTATTATTTTTTAAAATTTTTTATGACTCCAAGTAGAATATACAATATTAACATTCAAGCCTAACAAATATAAATCCCAGTAAAATCCCGTGTGAGAGAGAGAGATGGGGGGCGTTTGGGGGTTGGGGGTGCCTGGGGTGTGTTCTCAGTTCTCAATTATGAGCTTTGGCTGTTTCTTGTCAGATTCAAAGCCATCCGTACATATCTTTTACAAGACAGATGATAACCCACATCGAATGCCACATATGGCACACGAATGAGCTTTTTTTCTTTCTGTTTTTTTTTTTTTTAATGCTAATGCAGCCTTTTGTATCATGGTGGAGCCAATTTTAAATTGCAGAAAAAGGTTAAGGTGAGTACTTCTACTTTCAGTATTGGATAACTCAAACTAGTATGATCTTAATTTAAACTTCTAAATCCAAAAGGTCAGATGCGTTAGCTTTGGTACGAGAGTTACGGACTTACCGCCCTAAGTTTTCATGTTTAAATTCTCTCTCTCTTGAGATTAACTCTCCAATGTAAAGTATAATAAGATTGGTATGACAGGTCTTTTTGATTGAATGAATCATATTCAGTTTTGGAGTATGAATTTAAATTCCTACCGTTCTACGAGTCCGTGACTTATCGTTGTACATATTAAGAGACCAATGTGTGTGACACAAATCAAGTGAGATTCACTCTTTAAGAGTTTGGTCTTGAGGGTAAATCTCTCATAATCAAATCCGTCTTTTAATTTATACTTCTATCGTTAAGGTGAAGAGGCCACCTATTTTAATTTCATTTTTTTCTTACAAATCTGCATACCCAAAACTAATATAGAGAATTTTTATTTATTTTTTTATCTCTCTCTTTCTCTTTAATAACTTCAGATAAAGTAATTTTGACCTTTTTTAAGAATAACTGGAGGATTTATTTTGGTTATTAATTTTAGAACTCCAATAATTAGTTAAAATGAACGCAAACTGGATCAGACACCTTGAATTACCAAAAAAAAAAAACTTTTGAGTAATAACCCAATTGATAAAATTCTAAATTTAGAGCACTAAAAATTTATTTGGTCGTTAATTTTAAAATTTTTCAAGACTAATCGAGTTAGACGCATATTAAGGGTGTGTTTAGTAGGTAAAAAGTTGATCAAAAAGTAAAATAAAAGTAGCAAGATGTGATATAAATGTGATATTTAGAGAAATTTAAAGTTCATTTGGAACTCTTAAAAAAAATCAAAAAATTTCAAAAGTTTTCAAATACCTCCAATTAAATTTTATCACCTATCATTTTTACATCACATTAACATCATCTTTTAATTTCTTTTTTTTTTATTTTTTTAAAATTAAAAAAATGTAAAAAAAATTAATTAAAATTGATAAATTTTGATGCCCTTGTCGGGGCTGAATTCGGATATCAAATTGAAAGAATAATAAATAAATGCATAAATAAGCAACAAACCTCAGACAGAGCCTTTAATGCTTGTCGACTTATTGTGGTCGTAATGAAGAATCACGCACGCATCTTCCATTGCTCTCATTTTACTTCACTACCAACCAACATCACTACCCAATGCCAACAGGGCCAATGCCGTTACCAACCCAACACTCTCTGCCCGACCATATCCTTCTTCTCTTCCTCCTTATTTCTCTCTGTTTTTGGTCAACCGCCACCATTGACATTATCAACATGCATTTCTCTAACCATCACCACTACCGTCTCTCAATGTTGTATAATTATAACCTAAAAAAAAAAATTATTTAAAAAATAATTAAAATTATATAACAATTTCAAAATAATAAATTCATATACGAAAGTAAATATTTTAATTATAATACTGTTATCATCATAATATTATGATAAAAATCACTTAACTCCCGAGTTTAGGTTTTTACCCATTGGACCCTCTCCCCCCCCCCCCCAAAAGGGCACTAACAAATTGAGATGGATTTTTAACAGCTAAACCCTATATATCTTTCAAAAATGGGCATCTACATCCTTTAAAGATTTAGACTTTTGACAAGTACACTCTTTATCATCAAAGACAATTATCACTTGTTGTTTGTTGATTACTTTGGCACAAGTAAATTACCAAAATAACTTTATTAATGATTAAAAACTACTATAAATGAATGCAAATAACTAAAATTTTTTACTAAATTTTTACCGCAAATTTATAATAAAATTTTAAGAAATTATCATAATGAGGTAACTCATTTCTCATATTGGATATCTGAATTCACATAGTCACTGTTAATCTCTTTATTAATTAAAAAGTTTTTAAAAAGTAACTTACAAATACAATTTCTTAACTTACATTTATAATAAGAAATAGTTATCTACTTATGGCATATGGGTTATGATAAATAGATAAAAAAAAATTAAGAATAAAAAATTTTTGCTTAAAGGTATGGTGTATAAGTCAAAAAATTTAGTAAAATATTCATAACTTTTTAGTATGCTTTTGTACCCAAAAAAATTGTTAAAATTTATCAAAAGATAGAAAGTTGCCAAGTTAAAAAAAAAAGATTTCAAGATTGTTAAAAATTTTACTCCTTAACAGACACCTAGTTGTCAAAACTACAAATATGAAAGTATAAATATTTAAAAAAAAAAATTACGAGATCTAACTGCAAAAATCCCAAACCAGAGAGAAATAATAGAAAATACTTTCTTTGTCTACGAACATACATATGATTATGGTTTCGTTTGAAGTAACGAAAAATTCTGAAAAATAGTAAAAAAATACTGAAAAATTCTAACAATTATTTGCTTTTTCTCTCACTGTATAAATTATGAACTAACAACTTACTTTATTTTATCTCACTTTTTATCACTCTAAACGCACCCTATATGAATTTGATATACTTAAATGTAAGATTATATTAATTTAAAATTCTTAAAATCTCATAAACTAATTTTGCTTAGCTTCTATTACTATTTTTAAAGTAATATACGGCCAAATTGATATTGATATGTGCAGACAAATATATGTTTAGGGGATGACATGTTTTTTATATCAACTTTGAATTTAATCCAATGACCCAAATAGCACTGTTTAAAAGTTGACGCCCCCTTTTTTAACAAATACTTCTATAAAACAGATATAAATATATTTGAATTATTAAATTTTAATTTAATAATTTGAATAATAGTTCGAAAATTGGTATTCTCTTTTTAAGAGTATTATCAGCAATTTTTTCATCTGAATCTTTATTTTGCAGTGGTACAGTGTCATTTAACAACATAAAAATTCAATATTTAGCCTTCTATACCTAGCAGATTTCTAGCACTTATTCCCTATTACTTGCTAATATGACAAATTTTTAGTATTCCAAAATAATATAATTATTATCAATAAATACAATGGTTACTTTTTATTTTCAAAATTCAAAATGCAATAATTATCTTTTTCAAAATTCAATGTGACACTTCTTATTTGCTGGTGTGATAGTGAAAGCCACTTAAAAAAAATTAATTTTTTATTTATATGGATTGATTTTCTTATTTTTAAGATATTAGAAACCAAATATATCATAAGAAATGAATAACAGTTTGAATAATAGTTCGAAAATTGGCATTCTCTTTTTAAGAATATTATCAGCAGTTTTTCCATCTCAATCTTTATTTTGCAGTGGTACAGTGTCATTTAACAACATAAAGAGTCAATATTTAGCCTTCTACACCTAGCAGATTTTTAGCACTTATTCCTTATTACTTGTTAATGTGGCAAATTTTTAGTATTCCAAAATAATATAATTATTGTAAATAAATACAATGGTCACTTTTTATTTTCAAAATGTAATAATTATCTTTTTTCAAAATTCAATGCGACACTTCTTATTAGCTAATGTGATAGTGAAAGTCACTTAAAAATTTAATTTTTTTTATTTATATGGATTGATTTTCTTATTTTTAAGATATTAGAAACCAAATATATCATAAGAAATTAAATAAGCAAGGGGAATAGAGATAAAAATACTGCAGAATGGTTTTTTTTTTTTTTCCTTATAATCCTTATATATAAGAATAAAAATTAAAGTGAAAAAGCTACTGAAAATCCTCGAACGCACCCTGGTCACTTCGCAGAGAAATAGGGGATAGAGCATGGCATAACTCCAAGTTGCAAAAATTAAACAATTGGATCGGCAATTAATTGAGGATGGACCCAGTGGAAGACAGGACAGTCTAACGAAAGTTGGCATATGAGAGTACAACCACTTTATCTAATTTCTATCCTTTTTAACTAATAAGGATTTTGTCCTTATTTTGCTTGTCAAGCTCATGCAAATAATATTATAAGTAGGTTTAGAGTGAAAAAAAATAGATAATTAGTAAATTATAATTTTTACAGTGAAATAAAAATAAATAATTTTTAAAAATTTTCATAAATTTTTAGTAAATCCAAGGCAACTTTTGAAAATTTTTATAAATTTTTAAAAATTTTTAATGATTTTTAATAAATTAAACGCACTTTATATATGACAATTTTTTTTTAATATTTTTTTATATAATTATATATATGTATATATACGGGAGGTGTACACCCGTTTCTGTTTGAATGCGAGACACATGGATCGTGTCCCTTTTTTTTTTTATTTTTTAACGCTACGTGGATTGTGTCCTCGTCCATTTCAAATATTTGTTGAGTAATTTGTTATAAATAGCAATTAAATGAAGTTTTCTAGTTTTAATCTCTTTATTTTTATAATTCAAGATGTTTGAATTAATTTATACCCATCTTGAGTATTTTTAACGAGGTAAGTTTACAAACTAACTTCAGCTAAAATTATGAACCCGTTTGTAAGCACAATTTTGTGTAAAAATTAGTTAAAAGTTACAGAGTTGGTGTTTGGTAAAATATTAATTTTTATCACTTTTTTACTATGTTATAGTAATTTTTCAATTCAAAAGTTACTAAAAATTATTAAAAGTTGTCAAAAGTTACTTGAAATTGTCAAAAAGTACTAAAAATTAACAAAAGTTATCAAAAATTTTACTAAATACTAATAAATAACAAAAAATTAGTAAAAATTACTACTTATTTCACTAAACATACCAAAAATTACAATTAGCAGCTTTTGGTAAAAAAAAATCAAAAGTTATTAAAAATTGTGCTTCCAAACGCTCCCTACATTTGGAAATCTCGACATCTTCTTATCTTTTTATATTTTTAAATTCTTTTAAATCATGATGAGTAAATATATTAAATTAAAAAAAAAAAAAAGGAGGAGGAGAAGGAAAAGAGGGAGCAGAAGAAGAAAGAGACTAACTATAAAAGGTTTACTTTTTTATTTTTTTGGCATATCAACCAAAAAAAAAAAAAATGGTATTTAGACTACAAAAAATTTTATCCCAAACCAGGCCAAAGCCTCGTAATTCAACCACTGATGAACTAAGCATATATTTTTAGAATCTATCGGATTTTCTTTATATTATCTATACTATCAGGTACATATAATGACACTAAAATTAGGTAAAGTCTCGTCAGGATTTTGATATTCACACACATATATATATATATATATATATATATTATCCTCAGTAAACCATCAAAATTAAAATTAAAAATATCATATTAATACTCCTTAAAGTCAGGTCAAAATTATTGGATGTAACTAACTCCACAACTTGTCCAAAGCACCCACCTTCCCCCATAATTGTATCTAGCTGCTTGGTGCTACCTTATGCCCAATATTAGAGGCCAAAAATTTTAGGTTAATCTTTTTAATAAATTACGTAATGTACCAAAGGTGCAGCTCACTCTAATACAAAAAGCTATCCGTTTTTTTTTTTTTTTTTTTGTTTACTTTGGTAATGTGACACCAAAGGTGCAGGCCATGTTTGTTCGGTGGATGAGAGTGGCGGATTAGAGTAGCAGTCTGTGGGATCCACCTATGTGAAGTATTTGTTTGGTTTTTTGTTTACACGAATTGGTGTGGCAGTCCGATAAATAGCCGGATGAGCAATCCCGACTTAGTATTATTAATATCTCACTTTCTGATTTGTTTTCTGTCAAGATCCAAATGTTTAAACTTATTCCTTATCACGTCACATATTATATCACATCTTTTATCTCACTTTATGTCCTACCAACCAAACATTAAAAAAATAATCTCATATAAAAAATTAATTCCATCTTTTATCCAATTTCATATGCTATCTTATAATATTATTTATCTTTCATTATCCAATCTCCTCAAATAAACATGACCGGTTGAATAAAAGCCAAGACTCCTCTAACTCGGGACCTCCCATTTCTAGTCTAAGGGAGAATATACTATGAGATATATTAAGAGGCTGTTCGGCAATATAAAATTTTACTAATATTATACAAAATTTAGACACCAGTCATTTTAGTTAATTAGATGTTGGGTATTTGATAAAAATTTATAAAAGTTAAAAAAAATATTAAAATTAAAAAAAATTTGTTAAAAATTAGTTTGGTGTTTGATTAAAAAAAAATTAACCAAAAGTTGAAATTCCTTTGTTGTTATTATTATTTATTTATTTGTGGGAGAAAAGGTCCCCGGTATCACGACGAAAGAGACAACGCTCTCATACGGTGAATGTGCGTGCCCCTGTAGTGATTTGAAAAACTTTAGGCAACCCTTTTTGCAGACAGGCCGCCGTCGTGCTATAGGTTGGAACTTTAAAGTAAAATGTCTCATTTTTCTTTATAATATTTTTTTTTATCTACTTCAAATATCCCTTAATTATTAATTACATATTCAAATAAGTAATCTTTTAACTATTTACTATTTCTTATTTGAGATTTTGTTAAATTTTATTTAAAATGAAATGGCAAAATTTGATAAAAATTACACACGAGTCATGTGGGCAACAAATTTGGAGCTAACATCACTTCAAGATGTTTGTTTCATGACATCGATCTTATGAACCGTTGAATTAAAATTAAATTGTTGACAACAAAAAATAAGTTAAAAAAATTTATCTTAAATTTTTTTAACTTATTTTTTGTTGTAAAATATCTAATTTTTTATTCAATGCTCGTAAAACTGATATCACGATATTGACATCACATTAGCCTCCTTTCTTTTGTGTTCAACCGCTTCCAATATAACATTAACATATTAGTAAAGGGCATTTAGAAATCTAATTTTTATTAATTTTTGATTCTTTTTTTGTCAAAAAATATTAGTTAAAATTTTTGGTGTGTTGGATAAAAGAAGTTATAATTTTTAACAACTTTTGAGTGTTTAATAAAATTTTTTATAACTTTTGATAATTTTTTTTATCATTGGTAAAAATTTTGATAACTTTTAAATTGAAAAATTATTATAACTACCAGAAAAGTGAAAAAAATTGATGATTTGCCAAACACTTAATAACCAAAAGTTAATATATATATATATATATATATATATATTTGCCCAAACATCGAGCCTCTAATAGTGCCTAACAATACATGCCTAATTCCTGAACAGAGCCGGCCTTGGGCTAAAGCCTAAGGTGTGGCGGATTTAAGTCCACCAAAAAATCTTTTATAAAAGGGGTCTCTAAGTATCGGGTACTCTTATATACGGGAACCTCATTTTTTTGAATGACTTTAAACTCCCTAAAAATCAGGGCCAATTGTGTTTCTGAACTACTGTGCGGAACCAAATCTACCCTCGTAACAAAAAATGAGGTTATTACTTTTTTTACTAGACTTCAAATTCTCATTCAAAGAGTGTATCATATTCTCAATAATTATTTCTGAAATTCATTTCGTGCATCAGTAAAGTGAAAAAGCAAAGGAAACGAATTATGGAGATAGTATATAAAGAGATGACTCACATGCAAAAGTCCTATTGTCCAATTGCAATTATTTTTTTCGAGGGCACAGTGTACATATACGATCAATTCATTGTCAAAATTATAAGTTTTATTAAAATAATTCTTATTAATTTTATTATAAAAATATTTTTACTTTCTCTCAAGAAAGCACGTAAATTTTGTCATTATTAATTAAAAAAATTGGGTCTGCTGTTAAGTGAGTGGGGATATCACTCCCACATGCAACTTATAGCATTTGAGTTACATTCCTATGATAAGAATTAAAAGTAATATAATAAGCTGTATTTGTAGATTTATTGATAAATGAGCAGATAATTGTTATCTAAATTTTTAAGATATTTTATTTACGAAATATCAGTCCTATTTTATTAAGTTAATATAACTGATTTTTTTAAGAAATAATTAGTTGCTATTATAAAATTTTAAATTATACTGATAAAATAAAAATTATTTTTAGTATCAATATTTAAACTATATTAATAAATTATTTTTGATAATAAGTGGAAGTAATATATAAACCTATTAATCAAGGGGGTTTTTTTTTTGTCATTTGAATAATATTAAAATAAACAAACCCATAAAAAAACAAAAAAAATAAATAAAATGGGATAAGATCTTTATGGAGTAAATATTCCATCGTCTGATTAAAATCGATATTGTGTATATATTTTGTCCTATTTAACGTAATATTACTTTACCATCTTTGCATGTTGTCGTTCATATCACATCAATCATTTAAGCATCACATAATTTGATATATTTAAAACAAATATCTCTATATTTTTTTCAAATCTTTTTATTTGTTTTAAGTGTTTTTTTTTAGTTATGGGTTTGTTTGGAGTAAGAAAAAGTGAGATAAATTGAGATAAATTATGATTTTGGGAGTTCGCAATGCGTACAGTGAGAGAAAAAGTTGATGTGATATAAAGTTAACAGAGATTTATAGAATTTTTTAGAATTTTTCAGCAAACCAAACGATCCCTATAATAATGAAATATCTCTATCTCAAAAATACTTGATTATGTATTTTTATATTATTATAATTAAATTTTTTAGACAAATATTAGTAACAAGAATTATATTTTATGTTCGAATGACGGATTAATTATTAATGTAATTATGAATTTGGACTCTAAAAAATAAATATTGTAGAAAAAATATGAGTGGCTTGTATTTGACAGATTTTTATCACGAAGTTACCTACTAATAACTGTGGATTGTTGATGTGCAATTATACTATTTTTGATTTTAGCGTTATTAAAATAACTTTGAGATGTAATTTAATTGGTAAAATTTTTAAATTTGCTCTTCACTGCCAATTACTTCAAATCTTCTCACGGAGTTTTTTTTTTTAATTATTATATTTCTTCAATTAGTATAATATAATTTATTTAAAAAAATAATTATAGCTGTGCATTATACGGGCTTACAGCTTAACATTAAAAGACAAAGAGGTGCTTAATTGAACAAAATTAATTAAAATTTACTAATTTTTATCAGATTTATTTATTTTTTTTCAATTAAATTTCATTATATATCATTTTTATATTAAATTTTTATACTTTTACTGTATTTCCTGATCAATTTTAACGAACGAAACACCCCTAATATGGCACTGTTTGGAGTGCCAAGAAACAAAATAAATCTCTATTTATCTCTATAAATCACTAAAATTCTCTATTACACATTTACACATTCCTATTTTTACTAATTAAAAAAATTTCAATATTTCACTAAAAGAAACAAAAAAATCTGGAAGGAAGTTAACTGAGTGCATAATTTTTTTTGACAATCATATTATTTGAGTCGAAAGTTTTCAAATAAGTACCATTATCGCTATTTTATACGAATTTTTTTGAATTTGTTAGAACGAATTTAAAAAAACCATTCTAATAGTTTTGGTATTGTACATCTCTAAAAAGATTTTTTAAATTCGTTAGAACGGATTTAGAAAATTGTTTTAATGGTTTACCACTGTCAAGAAAAAGAGTAGAACTATAGTGGAAGATATTGAGTATTGATTTTTTAAATTCATTAGAACGGATTTGAGAAACTGTGAAAACCGTTCTGACGCTTTGCTATTGTTCATTTAAAAAAAAAAAACACACAGTTAAAAAAAAATATCAAATGTTAAAATTAACTCAAAATTATATTTTATCTTAATTTATCATTTTTTTTTTATTTTTTATCACTCAAAACGTTGCTATATGTAAAAATAGAAATAGCAAAGGGACAAACCTTGCTAGCGTGCTATTCTGCTGCTTGGTGTTGTCGGTTGCAGACGATACCAACCGAGTTTGGAGTGATTAACGTGCGCACATGGGGGACTGGTTAATCTGTTATCATCACTGTCTTAAACTGTTCCGTGCCCCGCCCCTCTCTCTCTCCCCAACCCCTTCCTCTCTCTACCGTTTACACGCACAAGGACTTCTGCATTTTCTTCACTTTCAAAGTCTTCCGTTCCGTTCCGGTCCGGTCTTCGTCCGTACTGAGTCGCCTAATTTCTTCTCATCTCTCTCTCTCTCTCTCTCTCTCTCTCTCTCTCTACATTGTCTCTCTATCTCTGCATCTTCCCTGATTCAGATTGATGGAAAGCCAAGATCAAAAAAAGACAACTCCTTCAGGTCTGTTTGCTTGTCTTTTGAACTGGGTTTGATTTTATTTATTTATTTTTTTCCTTTTCATGTTTTGACTGAAGATTTTTGATCATTTCTTTCTGGTTACGGGTCAATGGAAGAGTGCATAAAGAATTTGTACTTTCTGGACGCTCTCCATGAACGAAATTCATTTATTTTTTTAGTCTTATTTTGGGTTTATTTCGGGGTTGTCCCCTCCTTGGTTGTTGATTTTGTGCTCTCTCTCTCTCTTTACAATCTCCATGAATATACATAACACTGCAGGTTTTTTGTTTGTGCATATGTTGAATTTGTTTGTGCGTACATTAATATTTCACCCATTAAATTTTTTTAATAGAATTTTCTTGAATATTGAGTTGCTTCTTTATGGGATTTCGAAATTATCAATTGTTTCCGTTTGTGGAAGGTTTTGATGGGGTTTTGTCGCAATTGCAGCACACGAGAGCCATGGTGTTCATCTGTGTCACAGATGTGGTTGGCCCTTTCCAAACCCACACCCCAGTGCCAAGCACAGACGTGCCCACAAGAGGATCTGCGGAACCATTGAGGGTTATAAGCTCACTGACTCAAGGGATCACAACCATTCGGCAGTTTCGGATGATGAAAATGGCTCTGATGAAGATCGACAAACCCCGAGTGAGAATCTCAGTTTTTGTTAATTCCCTGCCTTCTTTCTGTTTGATTATTTTTCTTGATTTAGCAAATTAATTTTGGTATATGGTTGTGTAAGGTCCAGAAATTGAGAAGAGAAGCACAAGTGAGATCAGCAGGGGTGGAGTAGGCGAAAAATCGAACAGAGGAGAAGATGAAGTTTTTTCTGACGCTGTTAATGAATTTTCAGAGAGTGGGTTTACTCCGGTTAATTCAGGGCAATTGGAGGGTGCCAGATTGTCTGATAAGAACGTGGAAAATGTTGTGGATAGTGATCCTGGCACCAAACAACAATCAAAGATTGATGCAACTGCTGGTAAGCGTTTAATATCAGTAGATAGTTCTTTAATTTTTGCTTCTTTGTGGGCTTGACAAATAATACATCTGGATGAACACATAAAATAATTTTCTGTTTAGTTGTTGTTACTTGTCTTATGTAGCAGCTCTACACAGCATAGGACACAGAATAATTAAGGCTGCATAATAATTGTTCATAAAGATGCCCAAAGTAAATGAATAAGATTGGAGGAGACTAGGATTGCTGGAAGTTTATGGTTATGGGTACTACACAAATGTCTTCACTTTGGCTGTATGGAAACTAGAGCCATTGCTGCATTTCACTTACTCTTACTCTTTGAATTTGTAACTAATTCTTTATATCAACCTTCCATATAGAGTAGTTTATGAAATTCTAAATGGAAGGGAGGATTTTTTTTTTTTTTTTTGGGGGGGGGGGAAGGCTGTTGGTGTTATGACCCTATCATGAACTCCTTGAAATAAAATGGCATCTAGGAAAACTAGTGAATCCTATCCAAGTGCATCACAAGTAAATTTGGCTGATCATGCACAAGGTTGGGAATCAATGTTCATGGTCAAAATGTGATAGTGTTGCCAGTTGATTTCTGATTGACCAGACTACATTGCTTGTCCTATTCTTTTTAAATGATTAGTGCATTAATTTTTGTTAATGGTTATTTATGTAGAATTGGCCAGATAACCTTTTTATTTTTTTCACTTTTCATCCTAACCTGTGAAAGGAAGAGGGTATCTTAGATAAACAGTCACCACAAGACTTGCAGTGAAATTCGTTTTTCTTTCAATTTTTTTCCGGTGTTTTGAAATGATAAATATTTCACCCCAGTGACCCCACTTTTCTGTTTTTAGTTGTGTTTGTTTCTGAAATGGTATATTCTCTAGTTTGACATAACTGATAAATTTAGCAGTCTCCATTTGACCTCTTGTGTTGAGATTATTTTCTCACTGCAAGTTCCTGTAACTTTATATGTAGGTATTATCCATCTACCAAACAGTTCGACAGACAGCAGTCAAATGCACAACCTGGAGGTTCTTAAAACTGAAACCAATTTATCAGGAAGTGCCATGCCCATTGAAGATATTGTCTCAAGCTGTACTTCTGATTCAGTGGTAAGTTCCGACAAAAAGAGTGAGGGACTTGCTGTTGTGCTAGGCAGTATGAATGGCTCAGCAGGTGATTTGTCCCATATCAAATCTGTCAATGTTTCAGATGTGCCAAAAGTGGATGGTGAGGCAAATGTTGGTGACAACGAGATGCAATCTTTAATGGTGCCTCTTGAGCACCAGACTGATGTAAAGGGGAATGAAGATAGCAATGTAGGTGAAGTCTCAGCTGATGTTGCAGTCACACCCGGTAAAACTGTGAGTGAAGCATCTGAGGTGGCTTGCAAGTTACAGGAAACAGATCAAAGACCTTTAGATTCTGTGTCAACTGACCAAAATTTAGAACCGAAGGAAGGAAAAGGCCGTGAATTGGGACCTATGGTATCTCTAGATAGTCTCTCCCCTGAAGTTAAATCTTGTCAACACATGGAGGTTTTGGTTAATACTCCACAAATTGAACCCAATCCTTCCCAGGATAGAGATGCTGGTAGTCATAGTGATTCAGTTGAGGGCTGCTACACAAATAAGGAAAGGAATGAAAATGTCCATGTGCTTTCAGTGGCCAATGATATACCTCTGGTAGACTACCCAGAAATCATGGTTGAACATTTCGGAGACCATAATGATGTGAAATCGAACCTGCCTGTAACTGTAGACGTTGGTGAAGTTAATGAACCTGTTGTTGATGACAACAAGGATACTGTCTATGAAGAGAAGCATTCTAGTTTCCTTTCAAGTAAGTCTGGTGAAAGCATTGGCATATCTTCTGAAGCTGCAGAATCCCATGCATTGAAAGGTAACCTTAAACAAGAAGGTGGAGGCAATCAGTTTCTAGTTGCAGAAGTGCCTGTTGAAGGGGAAGCCGATTCTTCAGAGTTAAGGAACAAAGGTGATGAAATTGGATCCAGTGGTGTAGAACTCCCTCTCATGACCACCACGAATAGCGAAATTCAAACAGATTCCCATATTGAGGGACTGAAACCTCATGACATTCCCACTGATTCATCAGAGGACATGCCAGTGGAATCTACCAAAATGGACCTCTTGGATGTGATTCCTGAGGCTATTTCTGCAGCTGATGAAATTAGTGATAAAACCAGCGTGAATGGAGGTAACATTATTCATAATGATGATAAGGATCAAACTGAAAAATGTGAGACAGATTGGAAAGATGTGAGTAAAGTAGTTAAGGAAGAGTTACCCATAAACATCGAAAGAACCTCTGAATCTGTTGACGGCCTTGCTGTATCCAAAGCAGATCAAACTGCCGAGTTACCTGGAGCAGGAAATTGTCATGATCGTGAAAAGTCTGGAATTGAATTTTCTGATCTAGCTGGAAATGAAAGCAGAGATGTGGCTGTGGCTGTTGTGCAGGAAAAAACTGAAATAAATTCAAAAATGACCCTTGAATCTGCATGCAATTCCTCTGAATCTGAAGTTGTAGATAATGGCATGGATAAAGTTATGAAGAACTTGCAAGAAACTGCAATCACCACTAATTTGGTCTCAGATTCAAGTGAAGTTGCCCCTGATGCAAGCCAATCTGGCTCGGAAATTCAGAAGGATGAAGATTCTCATGAAGCCAGGAATGAACCCAAGTTCAACAGTATGAATGAAGTACTGGCAGAGCCCGTTAATCCAGCTTGTATGGCTGCTGAATCAAATCATAATAGTGGTGCTGAAGTATCAGAGAAAATTTTGGAAAATCCTCCAGAGTACTTGCCAATAGGACCAGATTCCACCACAAATGGTTCTGCTGCAGTTGAAAATAGCCATTCCAGGGGCACAGGTCTGGGTGCTTCAGGCATTAGTACCGAATATCTGCAAGAGAGAGGTGATGGAAACCTTACCAAACAACCAAGTGAAGTTGCTGCAGTTGATGTTTCTGTTGATTCAAGTAGCCAAACTGATAGTCTGGAAGGCAACTGGGGTTCTGTTTCAGGTATAATCTCACATTTCTCTAGATGGAAAGATCAGCAATTGAAATCTACTCAAAATACGTTTCCCAATCAGTCTATTCAGGAAATTTGAATCTCAATTCTCTGGGCTCTATATGCAAAATTAGGTTCTGCTATTACTGCTTGTAAAGCAGTGATAAAAAATAGCAAATATAGACACTTGAAGATAGTGACACTTGAAAAGCTAACAGACACACAAGGCACCAAACCACTTTGCCCAAAATGCTGTTATGCTACTGAATGTACTTAGATCCACCCTGCCTCTTAGGCTGAATATGCTTTAACATAACTGAACAAGCAAAGAAAGGTGGATTGGCAAACAGGAGTTGGGACCGAATGATGGTGGCGAGTGAGTCCTGACTTTGGCTGAATGACATAGGATACAAGTTTCCTTAGAGCCAAAACCCTCATGAAGCACTTGATAGCTAAGGTTCTTCTAGCCAAACATGGGCTCATCTGGCAGGCTGATTCCATGTTGATAGGGGATCAGCTATTCAGCATCCTGAATAACAATAAACCAATGGGGTGTCATTATCATGTTTCATAGTATAATGACATCACTGCATATAATTTTTCTGGCATTATCTGGTTGACTTGTCATGACATTGGTGAGATTGGTTAGCCACAGCTAGAAGTTTACTTCTACCTGCAAATAGATTTGGGTGCTCCTCTCATTTGAGCTTGTCATCGCACTTCGTTGCACACTGCACACATGCATCAGAATACCAATAATGATCATTGCTTTAGATTCTCATGATCTTCTGATCATTTTTGTTAATGTCACGGTTTATATACACAGCATCAATGATAATTTGCTATGGCTGATTTGCATCACTAATTGTATGCTGCATGCTTATCGTGTCTGAGGACCTTTCCCGACCCACATTCTCTCCTGTCCAAGTTTCATAATGATTGCACATGTTGTTGCAGCAAAAGCTAAGTTTTTATTAGAATGCTCACATTTGATATATTGAATTGCTGTCTTGTACTCTGTTTGTTTACTTGACTTCTGCGGAAGGAGCAGTTCTTTCCACCATGTCGGACGCACTGGCTACCACTGATGTTGCTTCTGAAGAACCAGCACAGTCAGAGAAAGTTAATTTGCAAAGGCCCAAAACTTCTTCCGTGGGACACCGTTCTAACAAATCTGATGTTTTTGAGCCCCCGTCTTTCATGACACTGGTTGAACCTGGAGATGGAGATGACAAGAAAGCTGCTTTCTCTGACATCCAGACAGAGCAGAACACCCAACAACCAAAATCTGAAGCTTTACAAGCTGGTTGGTTTCCATCTCTTACTAATGTGGTTAACGAGTCGCAAGGAAGAAAGAAAAATGAAGAGATTATTGCCAAGGTAACAAATTGGAGCGCCGGGAAACAGCACGCTAATTTGAAAAGTCTTCTGGGTGAAGCCAATCTAGAAACCAAACCAAAGTCTCCCAACCCAAAACAAACTCCAACTCCGGCGGCCAAGAAAGATGAGAGCACCGCAACCGCAAATGCAATTCCGGTTCCTGAAGCGCACGCCAATCAGGCTTCGAAGAAAGAGATGGGAAGGGAATGGAATTCTCCGGCAAGGTATCCATCCGACAACAAGAAAGAGAAGAGGAAAGTCAAAGGTAGAGCTTACTGGGTACCATTTGTGTGCTGCTCCTCAGTAAATTAGGGTGTGCAATGTGTAATGCCTTTGATTTTCGTTGTTGGGATCTTGATGAAAAATATATTAGCTAGTTTTGCCGTGGTGACTCTGCTTATCGAACTGTCAAAGTACTTATGCTGTATTATTAGCTGTAATCTTTGGGTTGGTTGTAGGTTCATTTTGAATCATTATGAATCATGATCTTATGTTGCGTCATTAGTGGCTTGTATAGGCTATAAGTTGGCATTGTTAATTGATGCACAGATGTATATGAGAAGTACTTGTTTCCAGCCTCAATTAGGCTTTAGCTAATGCCAGCAAGTAAATAAATTGGTTTTTTTTTTTTTTATAATTCAATTATTATTATTATATGGCCTACTGGAAAAATCACTTGGGTTGTTTTGTTTGATTGTTTTTTTACTTGTTTTCCATTTGTTTTTTTTTTTTAAGTGAAAACAGGTAAAAATATATATATATCTAATTTAGAGGGTATTTTTAAAAGAAAGTATACTTGCATTTAGGTAACAACAAAGCACCATTGTATACATAAGTAGAAAATATTTTCCAAACTAAATAACCATTGTTCTTTAATGTCTTCTATTTTTTGCATGGCAAGTTCATCGGAATATCATAATTAACACGGGCAGCAATAAAATGCCATGTAAAGATATTTTTCTCATAGTTATAATGGGAAAAAAATAAAATTATGCTTTGTTTAAAAAAAAAAACAGATTTCTTAAATACATAATAATAATAATAATAATAATAATAATAATAATAATAGTTAAAATTTTTAGCACTGATAATTTAAATTGTATAATAACTTCAAAAAAATAGCTTCTAATTCTAAATTCATTCAATTAGAAATCTCTTTAACTTCTTTAAGCCGCTGATTCCCTAAAATACAAAAAGAATTGTGAAAAATAAATTTACGTCTATATATCTACACTATCTTTAGTTTAAAGAATCTCTATATTAATTTTTTAAATAGAGAAAGACATTTTATCATTTTCTATTATAAATAATTATTTATAAAACTTATATTTTATTTCACGTTTTAAATTAGAAAGATGTCTTTTTTACTTTATTTTTTAAAATTTAATTCATAATATTATGCATCAGCATTTTCATAATTTCTTTATAAACCGTTTGGAGTAGGGATGTCAATGGGACGGGTACACGAGAGTACCCGACTCGATCGAATCTGATAAAAATCCGTTGAAAAATACCTCAATAGAATTGGGACGGGTTTGGGGTTGAAATTTAATACCCGTGCGGGTTTGGGACGAGTTTGGGATTTTTCTATAGTGTACCCGATACTCAATACCCGTTTATACTTATAGGGTACCCGATACTCAATACCCGCAAGGTACTCGTAAAGTACTCGTTTAATAAAATAAAATATAATATAATAAAAAATATATATTTATATATTTACAATTATAATTTTATCCCTACGATAAAATATTTAAACTTCTGAAGTCAAGATTATTTATATGTTGTTGGCAGCTGCTCTTGGTTTTGTTGGGATAATTTATTTGGACTTTTTTAATTTATAATTTGTTGTATGCTATTGTTATATGTCATAGATTGTTCCAACTTCTATATTGGGTTTGGAAACCCTTTATGAACTGTGATTCCTATTATACTATTTTAGGGGTATGCCCTTCTGTATTTTGTATATTTATTTCTACTATTTATAATATATTTTGTTTACATTTTAAAAAAACTTGGAGATCCTTTAACCAATAAATTTGTTCAATTTAATAAATTTAATATTTTTGTCGCTTCCCAATTTTTTATTTTTTTATCTCAAATCAGGTATTTAACGGATACTTGACAAGTAATTTGACCAATTGAACATAAATGAGTTTCGCGGGTTTGGGACAGGTTTTATGAGTTTGGAACAAGTTTTACAAGTTTGGAACGGGACAGGACGGGTTTGGAATTCTAACTAAAAAAATAAATGGATTTCAAACGGTAATGGTAATCAAAAAATAAACGGGTTTAATAATGAGATTGGCTAATTAAGCGAGTATCCTATCCATTTACATCCCTAGTTTGGAGTCCCAAGAAACAAAATAAATCTCTAACAATCTCTATAAATTTTTGAAATTCTTTATTACACATTTACATATTCTCATCTTTACAAATTTTAAATTTTTTTAATATTTCGCTATAAAAAAACAAAAAATCGAGAAGGAGATTAACCGAGTGCATAAATATTTTTTGACAATCATATTCTTTAAATCGAAAACTTTCAAACGAGTACCATTGTCGCTATTTTATAAGAATTTTTTTGAATCTGTTAGAACAGATTTGGAAAAATCATTCTAACTGTTTTGGCGCTGTATATTTCCTAAGAGATTTTTTGAATCCGTTAGAGTAGAACTATTATGCAGAATATTGAGTGTTGATTTTTTAAATCCGTTATAATGAATTTGAAAAAACCGTTCTAACGGTTTGCTACCGTTCACGTCCAAAAAAACGCGATTTGAAAAGAAAATACCAAATATTAAAATTAACTCAAAATCACATTTTATCTCAATTTATCTTTTTTTTTTACTACTCCAAGCGTTACTAATATAAGCAATTATAACCCACCCTTAGTTGGTCTAGTTGAGCGAGAGTCAAGCTTAAGGTTTAGGTGATATACCCAGATCGTAGGTTCGATTCTTACCTGGAGCGGCCAGAATTTAAGTGGGGGCCGTAACGATGGGTTGCTGCGCTAGTTTCTTCGAGAGTTTGTAACTCAGTGGATAAAATCGCTGGGTGATTTCACCTATTACCAAAAATATATATATATATAAGCAATTATAATCTTTAAAAAATAAAAAATGCAGAGGGGGTGATGTATGCGTGTGTGTATATATATATATATATATATTTCATTATTCCCCCAATTTTAAGAGAGGAGCGAGAGATGGGGAAGAGAATTTAGGGGAGTAGACATGGCAGCTCATTTCTGTTGCAAAGCCACACTACCATTGAAATCCAACTGCTGCTACATGAACGTGACCTGCAAAATACCCATCAACAACAGCAACAATTCCGTCTTCACAAAGTCCCACACCCCGCTTGCCTCTCCTCCTTCCTCTCCCCAGTTTCCCTTGAAAACCAAATCTCATCCTCACGTCCCAACTCCGAAGCTTGAAGACCAGGGCCTCAAGACGTTACTTGAAACCCTCCCAATCAAAGGTTCAGATCCTTTTCGGATACTCAAAGATGATCAGGATTGGACCCGACACCACTTCCGGGCTGTTGTTAGGTTCCTCAAACAGTCCTCCTCGAGATCCAAGGACCTAATCCAGGTGAAGTTTATCTTCAGTTCTCCAAATAAATGGTTGTGAGGGTGTCTCTCCAGTACGTTACGATTTACATGTTTGATATTGATTCTGCAAAAGTTTCCTAGTTTCGATTGATTTTATTTATTTGTTTGAATATATATATATATATATATATATATATATATATATATATATATATATATATATATATATATATATATTTGTTGGATTTCCTAAGGTTGGTGTTGTTTTTGTTAGTTGGGAGGCTAAATCCCTCTGTTTGGTTGCCAGTAAATTGAGGAAAATAGAATCAAAAGAAAAATGGAATCTCTAGATTAATGTTGTTTTGGTTTCTAATTAGCGTCTCAATTATATCTAGTATTATATTTGACTAATAACACTTCAATAGAATTTCTTTTTTAATTGTTTTCAGTGTTTGGAAGGAGAAAAATCTGGGAATATGACTTTGTTACCACTTGTCAATTTACATTTCTAGGCAGAAAATGGGAAAAAAGTTATCGTCTTTTACCTGTCATTTTTTGGATTCTTAGCATGGAAGTGAAGTTTGAAGTATATTTATGCAGGTTTTTGATTTGTGGAAGAACATGGAGAAATCATGGTTGAGTGAATTTAACTATGAGAAGTTCATAGGGTTACTAGTTGAGGAGGGACTGATCGAAGAAGCAATATCAACACTTCAAGAAATGATGTGTCGTGAACTTAGACCTTCATTGGCGATTTATAATTCCATAATTCATAGTTTTGCCATGAAAGGGAGGTTTGAAGATGCTTTGTATTATCTCGAGGAGATGAAGGGAATCAATTTGAAGCCAGATACACGTACCTATTATGGGCTTATTCGAGCATATGGGAAACATGGAATGTACGACGAGATGGCTCGATGCGTGAAGAAGATGGAAGCTGATGGCTGTCCACCAGACCACATTACTTATAACTTGCTGGTCAAAGAGTGTTCAAAAGCCGGATTGCTGACAAGAATGGAAAAACTGTATCGGGTTCTCATTTCAAAAAGAATGTATTTGCAGTCTTCAACATTGGTCGCAATGCTCGAGGCATATGCCAACTTTGGGATCCTGGATAAGATGGAGAAGGCTTATAGAAGGGTTTTGAACTCAAAAACCATTCTAAAGGAGGATTTGATTCGGAAATTGGCTAGAGTTTATATGCTGAACCACATGTTTTCTAGATTGGATGACTTGGCACTGGATCTTGCTTCAAAGACAGGAAAGACTGATCTTGTTTGGTGTTTGCACATCCTTTCTCATGCTTGTCTTTTGAGTCGAAAAGGCATGGACTCTGTTCTTCATGAGATGGAATTGGAAAATTTACCTTGGAATACAACAGTTGTGAACGTTATCTTGCTAGCTTACGTGAAGATGAAAGATTTCAAGCGCTTGAAGGTCGTACTTAAGGAACTAGCAGCTCAACATGTGAAGCCTGATATTGTCACCCTTGGAGCTGTATTCGATGCCTATAAGATTGGATTTGATGGAATGCGGGCTTTAAATACATGGCAAAAGATGGGATTTCTTGATGAGGCTGTTGAAATGAACACTGACGATCTCGTTCTCACTGCATTTGGAAAAGGGTATTTCCTCAGAAGCTGTGAAGAGATATATTCCTCTCTCCAAAGCAAACCTAGAGAGAGTAGAATCTGGACTTACCAGCATCTCATTGATTTGGTGTTTGAACAACACAACAACAAAAGTCTTCCTCAATTAATGGGAGCTGAACGGAGTTAGGAACGATCTTTCAAGGTTGCCATGGATAGCATATTCTACTACCCATAACATGATGTATCATACTCACAACTGGCATGGAATTTATAGATTGTGAGACATGCTGTCATTTTCAGCATTTGATACTAATGAAATACCCTTCGATTGAGGGATAAAATAATAGGGATAAGTAATACTATAACATAAAGGATTCTATATGATATAGGATTATTTTTGTGTGATTATTTTGGTGTTGGGTTGATAAGATATGTAATGAAATGAGATAAGACATGAAAATAGAAAATAATTTTTGACTTTTGAATCTTGACAGGAAATAAATTCAAAGGTGGGGGGACATATATTATCCCCCTCCCCGTATGACATGCCATATCCAACATTTTGAGGGACTCGCTATTCATCTAAATGACATGCCCGGGCAATCAAACAATGGACATGAGTGGACCTATGGATTGCATATCCAAACCCTCGTCCACATTCGGTCATCAAACACTGCCTAAGGACTTGAGAGGGAGGATGCCGACTCAATGGAAACAAACCATTGATACTCAATACAATTTTTTGTTTAATTTCGTTTATTTTTACTGTTTTTTCTTTCTTTTTTCGGGGTGTTTGTTGGGGAGAATTTGCTTTACAACCAGAGACTTACAAACCACCAAAGACGAGAAACTAATAATAAACTAAGAAAACAATGAGGTTCTGCTGTGCAATTTTTTTTTTTTTGGGGGGGGGGTGTTTTGTGTTTAAAAGACTACATTCATTTTAGGCTTTGGCTATTAGGTAGAACCACAGAGGACAACAAAATGAATGAGCATGAACTAATAAAACGAATGAGGATCTGTTGTGCTTTTTTTTTTTGGGGGGGGGGGGGGGTGGAGAGGAGGGAATTACTGCTTGTTTTGTGTAAAGATTACATCCATTATAGGCTTTGGGTATTAGGTAGAACCATAGAGGACAACAAAGATACATAAGAAACAGGGAAAAATAGAGGAAATTTGACACGGTTTTTTCTGCAACTCCAATTTAAACTCTAATATATTTCAGAACAGAGGGGGGAAAAAATACACACAAGCAATAGTTTTTCTTATACTAATTAACCTATGAGCCTAGGCTCCCATTCAGTCGTATACAATTTTAAGTTCGATTACACCAAAAATCTGACCTGGGTGTGACTTACAAAAAGGAAACAGAAATAGCGTAAAAAAAAAAAAAATCTTTGACATTAAGAGGATGATTGACCTCTTTTAACATACATTCTCATCCTTCCTTTCCATACAACTCAAAATCAACTGAATAGTGTCCCTTATTCTTTCAAGGAAGCAAATACCCCCAACGGCAACCCCCAAAGAATGATATGTGTTTTCCTTATTGTTCGAAGAAATGACAGGGTCCGATCTCATCTCATCAATTGATGGAAAGAGAAAGGGACAATTCTCAGTATAATGGCATGATAGCAGGGAGGAGATAGAATTGCCAAAATTCGGAATTTCCACAACAAAAGAACCACGTATGAGCCGTAAGCCTCTCTCAACTCTTGTGACATCTCAAGAAGATTGCACAGCCAGCCTCTGAAGATGTTCAAAAAACACTTGTAGACTGACATCATCTGTGAAGATCATTTCTGTCCCAGCTGCCATCTCATGAGCATTACTATACGTAGCTGACGGGTTCAACTTTGCTAATAGGAATCTTGCCTGATCACATGCCATGAAATCACGAAACAAATTTAGTTCCAACGGAGTTTAATCAGTTTTCAGCACACTGATTTGCCAATCCAAAAATTACAAGACAACATAAAATGTGCAACTTTTAGGATGAACATTAAGATGATATTCTATTGACAAGGAAAAGAAAACAAGTTGCAAGGGAAGACAAAATAAATAAACATGACAATAAGCACTAAATTATAATAGGTCATAACAAAATTGATTGCTTCACACTGTGACGGAATACTGATTTTTGGTGGCTGATTTCCCTTGACTGTGTAGCCATCAGTTTAACCATAAGCAAGTTTGTGGTTATCTCATGCAGGGTTCTTTTACTCTGCCCACAAGTTAATTTCTTATTTATACCTGTTTGAAAGTTTGTATGGATTGTAGGAGTTTATCATAGTTCCAGACAAAGTTTGTCTTGACCTTTCACAGATTTCCATTAATTATTTAAACTATAAAAAATACTTTCCTCCTATATGTAGAATCTAATAACATTTATATGACATTTATTTTTCTCGTCTTCCATTACTTTTACCAAGTTTCTTCATTTAACCATGTTTTGTCCAATTGCTTTATGCGCTAGTATTCAACATTTATGGAAGAATTCAAGATCAGACATGTGCTTCCTTTAAAATCTTTCAGTAAATTCTTAAACCATCCAGAAACTATCTATACGTTTTCCTGGTATTTATTTCTCCTATATCTCACTCACTTTAATTTATTCTTTAATTCGCACAAGTATAGAGGGCAAAGGAACCTACCCCTTCCGCCTCAGGGTTCATAACCTGCTGCTTATGAGGTAAAATGCCTAACCTAAGGGCTTTCCTTAATAATAATAATAATAATAATTACAATAGAGCATTACTTTAGAAACTACAGGTATAACCCTTCAAATCCAAGCCAAGCTTCTATACCAACCCTTGGTACAGTAGGCAGCCTTCCATTGTATTAGCATCAATTCAACATAAAAGTTTTTATCACCTTCTTTCCCAAGTGGATTACTGATGTTTCAGACATATAACATGTAAATGCACACACTTTATCATTATCAAAGGGTATATCTTGGTAAACACTGAGGCAAGGACAAAAATTATGACCTGGGAACCATGCTGATCACAGATGACCAATCTTGGGACTGGGAAACGATCCCGGATGATCATTTGAGCATCATCGTGAGGAGCTTGCAGCAACTGTGCAAATGCCTGTTACGGGGAAAATTTTTTAATTCATTAGTTAAGAAGATCTGATGTTGGCTTTTTTGAAATGGAATTTTTGAAAACATAGCTCACTTCCATTGATAATCTGCAAAAAAATCTGGCATGGCAAAAAGTTCTCTGATAATAACAAATAAATGAATAGATAACAAACTACATAAATCCAGAAGATGTTTCTGCAAGAGACATATAAAATATTAATGACGAGGGGGGAAAAAAAATCCTCGCAATCCACTAGAATACCAACATGTGCAAATTTCATTGAACAATAAAATAGTCCATTTCAAATATACATGCCAATAGCCTATATGATTTCAAATATCCACTAGATATACATTTTTTTGTAAGTAGCATTTAAATATACATGCCAAAAGCCTATATCATTTCTGCCACCATAATTGTAGAACCGTCATTGTAATTATCATGCATCAGTCAATTTCTTGTGTTAGTTGGGAAAAGACTAAATTGAGTTGAGTATATAAACTAATGGGAAGATTCATGATATATTTTTGTTCACATAGTGAGAGGCTTTTAGTATAGTTCTAGAAGTATGCATTCAACTACTACCACCAACTTCAATCAAAAGGAAGCATTATAAGAGATCTGTGTGATTAGGTGCTTGGTGTGCAGCCTTTCCAATTAGAAGGCACCATTTATTTCCAAAGTGTCAGCAATTTGTGGAAGTTCTCCAAAGCGTCAATTCACATTAAATTTTATACTGTTGAATCAAGAGGCTGACTTAGAATTAAGATTTAAATTGGGAAACTAAATCAAGCTGAACTACTGTTTTTCCAAATGCTGAAAGCAAAGACCCACCGACATCCATCATCATTTAATTACTGCTCATGCATGAGGAATCTTTGCCATCTATGATGGGATTGGTTTTAGAAAGAAATCAATTTGTTTGTTTGCATTTTTAGGATATCAAAGTGTTCAATCCAATGTGAAGAGGACATTTTTGGGCAAACTGGAAATTGGTCAAGAGGTACAGTTATATGCAAAATACTGAAAGTGAGAAATGGTCCCAATTTACTTCACATAAAATAAGTATACAGCTATATAGCTATGACAAGCACATACTTGGTGTTCAGGCTGATTCTGGTAACCCATGTTCCGCCACTGTGCTATTGTCATCCCATGGAAAATAACTACACTGAAATAAGAATCCAGCAAGAGGATTCGATCGGCTGATAAGGAAGCCACATCCAGCAAAGCTGGAGCTGGTAGCGAATTGAATGAATAAGATATCAGTGATGGTTGAATCATGACAGCAGCATTTGTTATATTTTCCTTGTTTAACAACATGCGGAAATAGGCCGTCTCATCTGGACTATTGTTAAAAACCTGCCAACAGAAGACAAGAAAAATTAAACAAAGCAGAAATAGGTTGTCTCATCTGGACTATTGTTAAAAACCTGCCAACAGAAGAAAAGAAAAATATATGGGAAAACAAGAATTATATTAAACAATACAGTGGCAAAAGGAAGGGCTGAATCAAATGCTTATAGATTATCCACTGGGCTTATGAATTCTCAGGTGTACAGACTACATTATAGGGAGGGTAAGTTTGAAAGTGAAGAGGTAAAGAATGAAACTCAAAAATCATAATTACCTGCACAAATTGTGACCTCCGCAGGTTGAACATAAATTGAGGAAACAATGAAAAACATGGGTTTAATGTAAATGATGCTGGATCATCCTTCCGGTAGTCACCGAATTTGGAACAGAGACGAATAAGGTTCCTATCCAACCACCGTGTGGCATCAAATCCTTCCTGATGAGTGTAAAATACAACAATGGGTTAAGTTACACAATCACAAAACACGTTAGAAACAAGAACATGGTAATCATAAGAAAGAGTGTGAGTATATAAGAGGGATCCATCAATTGGCAGGGATCCCCTTGTTTTGTGTTGCCTTGTTTGGAAGAAAAGGAATCAAGTAGTTTTCCAAAATTTAGAGGCCCCTTTGTATAGGTTGAAGAGTAATTTCCTATCTATTTTTTTGTTTCATTGGCTTGTTTGTAATGTGGAGCTAGATTTGAATAGTTTTTTTTGGCATGTGTTGAGAATATGGATTTTTAGTCCTAGTTTCTTGTACATAGGTGTGGCCTTGGAGTGTCCTTGGAGCGGCCTTGGAGCAGAGGTAAAGTTGTTACATTGAGAACTAGCATCACAAGTCTGAATCCTAGAATCAACATGTCTACTTACATAAGGAAGACTATCTACATTTGACTCTAGGGATGGTAATGGGATAGATACACGATAAGTACCCAACTTGCCCAAATCCGTTAGAAGTCCATTAGGAAGTACTCTAATAGGATTAGGATGGGTTTAGGATTAAAACCAAATGGGTTTTGGATTTGTTGGTAGGGTACCTGGTACCTGTTTATACTAATAAGGTACCCGTCACACCCTACCCATAGGGTACCCATTAAATACTCGATTAACGTACCATGTTATATTTTATACATATTTATATATGTATATAAGATCATAAATGATTTAAGCGTTACTTTGCATAATATTAATATTGAATTATATTTTTTTTATTCCAAATAATACACCATAAAATAATATATATATACATACATATAATATTCATATAAATAACCTAATTAAGGAATTAAAGAGATGTAATATGTTACTAGTTCAAAAAGAGGGGGGGGGGGGAAGGTGTGATATACTTCCTATCCTCCCATCCCGGTACTAAAGGTGTGATAGATTGATCTTTCTCATTCATAAAAGTCAAGGCTTCACTTGCTTCTATCTCATTTAAGTTTCACATTCTCTTTTGTCTATAAAGTCACCATCCAATATGATGTGATAAGCTTGGTGAATGGGAAATTAGTTGATTTTTTATAACGACCCACTCGTCTATTAGCTTCGTAGTTGTAGACTTTTAATTGTTCAAGAACCACTTGGACATGTTTTAAGCTGAACTAAATGGGACAGGACAGATTTTAAATGGGTTTGGGGTGGGACGGGTTTGGGATTTCAAACTAAAAATAAACGAGTTTGGGAGGGGAATGGATTCAAGATATTTAAACGGGTTCAGGAACAAGTATGGCAATTTTTGCTGGTACCATATCCATTGTCATCCCTATCTGACTCTCTCCAGACTCCACAATAAAGGAGCCTTGTGGCTGGGTTGCCTTTTTTTTTTTCCCTTCCATTGTACATGGGTGGGCCATCCCCTTGATGCCTGTTAGATATTATTATCACATAGCAGGATCATTTTTGTATTTTATCTGCGATCGCCCTAATATAAATATAATGTGATGGTTAAGGGGCTGACTAAGAGATTGTAATCTTCTCCTAAATTTCTCCTCTCCTCTCTCAATTTCTTTCTAACTTCAACAATGCCTATCTAATAAAAATTTTGAATTTTGATTATCAAAAAAAAAAAAGGGAGGGAAAAAGTAAACCAATCTGATCAAACAATGAGAAATCAAATATGCTCCAAAAGGTAAAACAGAATCTGATTATCCGGCATGATAGTGAGATTTCAGGATAAAGGTCCTGTTTCTACAAAAAAGCAGTAAAGTGAAAGCACTGTCAATAATGCACTCCATTCTTCCTCACATGACAAATGGAAACAGACTTCCCCCATGGGATAATGTTTGCTCAAACTTGAACCTAAATGAATAATGTGCAAAGAGCTGGAGCAAGCATAATTTATTTGTGAACCTAAATGCCAATATTAGTGTGTAAATAAATGGAGACAACAAATTTCCAAATTTTGAAAATACCTCCATTTCCATTTTATAAGAAGTTAATCTTGCCATCACTACAGCTGCAGTTTCCTGATCAAATCCTTGTACTAATTCCTGTAAAGGAAAAATTCTCCCATCTGTTAGCATCGGCTTTTTTCAACTAATCAGTTCCCACATAACGTATAAAATGCATAAAGAAGCAAGCCTACCTTAGCAATGCCAAAAACAGAAAATCAACACGTGTTGAATAAAAAGAAATGGTTAAGACATCATGCATTCACAAATCAGTGGAATGTTTAAATCACAGATTTATTTTTTTTTGGGGGGGTGGGGAAGGAAATAGAGAACCCAGACAAATGTTCTTACTCGGTGGGTTTTCAAAATAGAAGAAAATGAGAGGCATTTCTCAGTATTTTTTGTTCTACATTTCTTAAATTATATAGATTCCCCCTCCATTTTCCACAGCGACAGAAGAAATTTTAAATCACCTCTCCTTTGGTTTTCCTTCAATAAATCTACAATCGAAATGCACCAAAAAGGTCTAAACTGTATTGGCATTATAAAATTCCACTTGTCAGATTCAGTTCACCTTATAAATGGAGATTTAATAAGATATTGACAACAGACCTTATGGACTCAAACCAAAGAATTTTTAAACGGACCAAATATAATTTGAAATATGAACACAAAGACAGTACAAAACTCGACAGAAAAATTAGCCATTTAATCTGTGAATTTCAACTATTTCATATGTTTAAATCCTTAAACCTTAATCAGGTATTAGTGATCATTCATCCACGGTACTAAGATCTTAAGGAGCACAAGTGCGCCCTGTTACTTAAGTGAGTTTAATATTTTCTTTAATTTGCTAAGAAATTCTTCAAACACAATAGGTCCAAACAGATAAGCGACACATAGGGGTGGCAAAATGGGCGGGTTAGTGATGGGTTTAAACGGGTTGGAGGTTAAATGGGTGCAACCCAAACCCACTCATTTAAAAGGCGAGTTAGATATGGGCGGGTTGAATACGGGTTATTACAAACCCATGAACCCATATCACAATCCATTTACTTATAACCTAACTTACTTTTAAAAAATAAATTAAAAATTTATTTCAATTAATGTATATATATATATATGTAAATACATCAATATTTATTTTAATTAATATAATATTATATATTATATTTACAATTTTCAGTTAATTTCGAATTTATACGAACCGATTTATTTTTTATTCAATTTTAAATCAACAACTCTATCTCTTTGTGTGGGTGTGTGTGTGTGTGTGTGTGTGCGTGTGCTCGAGTGTGTGTGTTCGCGTGAGCGCACGCGTGTGTGTGCGCGCGTGCAAGCGTGTGGGTGTGTGTGCGGGTGCGTGCCTATGTGCGTGCGCGTGTGTATGTGCACGTGTGCGCCCCCGCGCGCGCGCGTGTGCATGCATGATTGTGGGTGTGTGCGCACGCATGCGCGTGCGCGTGGGTATGTCAGAGTGTGTGCGCACGCGCGCGCGTGTGCGCATGTGTGTGTACGCGTGTGCGTGTGTGGGTGTGTTTGCATGTGTGTGCACGCGCGCGCTCATGTGTGCGCGCATACGCGTGTGTGCGCACGTGTATGCAGGTGTGCGCGCGCGTGTGTGTGCGTGTGTGCGCGCGCTTGCGTGTGTGTGGGTGTGTTTGCATGTGCGTGTGTGCGCACGCATACATGCGTGTTTTTGTGTGTGTGTGTGTGTGCGCGCGCTCTTTCTCTCTGGAGAGAGAGAGAGAGAGAGAGAGAGAGAGAGAACAGTGTAAAGATGGGGATTAAACTAGTTTTTTTTAATTTAAATGGTTGTTTTAACGGGTCCCGTTTCACAACCCAATTGCACCCATTTATAAATGGGTATTTTATAAGTTACCCAATTACAACCCAATTAATAAAATAATAGGACCCAAACCCATTTATTATAGGTTTAATTGCGTAGGTTGATGGGTTTGGGTCGATTTTGTCACCCCTAGCGACACACCATCTTATAAACTAACCTAAAACACAAGGAGCCACAGAAAAGGGTTGCATGATCAAAAACTAACCGCATAAATCACAATATCAAACATAGGGTAAATTACACATTGCAGCCCTTGACTTTCCACTGAGTCCAATTTCAGAACCACACTTCTTAATTATAACAATTAAGCCATAACTCTTATTCTTCTTCCATGTCAATCTTTTGTGGGTGTATAAGTTAGGGTTTCAATCATCAAATTGCCGTGCTGACAACTTGAAGAAAAGCCTGCAAATTAGTCACATGGCTATTTAGCAACTAAAATCCTAACAAAGTCTCACAAAAAATGTAAGGACTTAATTGTTCCAATTAAAAAAGTGAAGTCCTGGATTGGGATTTGGTACAAACTGCAAGGGTGTAAACAGAAATTTATTCATAAACACGTGACAAATATTCTTTTCAGTTAATTTAGTACAACTTACCAAAAATAACTCTCATAAAACAACAAATAAAAAATATAGCCAACTAGAAATTTTTACCACCATACCTCTGAGCCCACAGCACTATCTATCCACCTTCTACTAATGGTAGTAACTCGCAGTCTTGTTTGACCATTGGGACTTTGATAACTGTATTTCAATATTTCAATAATATTAATTTGATCAAATCATGACATCAGAAATATCTTCGCCTTTTGTGAAAGGTAAAGCAAGTCAATTTATTTATATAACCATACAGTATAACAAACAAGCTGCACCAAGGCTTTTAAGAAAGGAGTATGTCAATACTGCATCAAACATACCTTGTAAGGATCTGTATATATAACATTGGATTTACATTTCCTGTCGGGTCAGGCTTCTCACTAGCTGAAATATCAAAGAAAATGGTCAAGCAAGTACTTTTGTCGAGCCCGCACATCTTCCATGCTGAAGTGTTCCCCTGCCCAATGACTGTACTCGCAACACCCGGTCCCTTCTGCAAGGCTTATAGTAATTAGTATCAACCTTGCAGAGAATAGCTGTCAAACCACAGGTACAACACCATCATCCTAAAGAAAATCAGATGCACAAATATTAAATTAAAGAACCTTCTCCAATGATGTGCAAGGTCCAATGATGCCTTGAATTTTAATATCCTTTGAGCAGTTGATCTCAAGTGTGCCACTGGAAGAAATAAATCAGTAATGAGTCCCATCATCAAAGTTAGTGTCAGTTTAAACCTAAATGCAGCAGAGTCAAAATGTTATAGTGTAACAACGAGTCCATACAATATTCACAGAAGAAACACATTGAGACCACACCTTTACCAAACAGAGGCGGGCATAAAACTTCAGCAGAAATCTTGCGCGTAGTTTAAGACTTCAATGCTTGCAGATTTTAAAAATCAACATCTTGGAAAATTAATTGCAAGCCAAAGAGCAGAAACAGAATGACAAATTAAAAATATGAAAACAAATGCAGAAAATTGTACAATATGACTCCGACAAACTCATAAAAGGCACATTACTTCAGTGCTGCAAGTGACATCCACTTCTGGCCTTGCTTGTCCACACACAAATAAATAAATAAACAGTTAATAAAATCAATGTTAAAATACTAAATCTAAGAAATTCTTAAAAACTAAATTTCTAGTAGAAAAAGTAAATGAAAGAAACACAAACACACAATGCCTGAGTGAAAAGAGGTATTTTCTAACTTGAGACAACAATAATGTAAATCAGTCAATATAATAGGAATGGTAGCACTGAATTTTGACAATTATGATGCATGGTCTAAACCCCCCCCCCCAACCAAAAAAAAAAAAAAAGAATCAATAGAAAAACTTCAAACCAATAGCATTTCATAAAAACAATCAACTAATGGAGGACCAAACAACCAGGCTTAGCAGAATCATAACAACACAACAACATAAACAAATAATAATTAAAAAACTTGAACAGATAAGTGATAATGCTTTGAAATATTTCATGAATGACGAACTCACTTGAAAGAGAGGCCAAGAGACTGTTCCCCATCTTCAAAAACACGCTTGAAAGAGTCTTTAAAAACTGGATGACCAAAACTTTCAGCTTGAACAACAAGGCCACCAGTTCTTTCAATAGCAACCTTCATTTCTGCAATCCCAACCTACAAACTTATACTAGATTAGATCAATGCATAACAATACACACATCCATGACTAAGTAAAAGCAAGACCAATTAGTATCTTTGAGTCTCACGTGTAAACAGCAAACGTTTCTTAAGTTATATGCAAGATATTCCAGCAAAAAAAATATGCCACAAATTACCCACACCGGATAAAGATGGATGCATCACACCTTAACATGCCACATAAACTCTTTCATATCACACTGATCATTTTGTATTCTATTAATCCAACAGTTGTATTCCTTAGTGAAGGTAGGAGAAGTCCAAGTCAGATGCATTATGAGGAAAACAAATCAATTGTCAATCCACTTTAGAACCTGTAAAGTTTTAGTTTAATTGTGTTCTTTAGACTAGATTATGTTCACAGCTTCCTAATCAGATATCAAGACACTAAAAGCTGTAGTGGAAAGGCTTAGAGATTATCATGATAAAAATAAACAATTAAAATTTCGCTTCCTTAGGAAGTTTCGATTAGCACAAAAACAGAGACATTTCAGAAGTGTTTTGGAAACGTCCTGAAACTGTCTAACTACAGATGTTTAGAAGTATTTATGAAAATCCATCTAAATATAAAATAGCTTAACAATAAAATAACTAAGCAACTTATTATTTCGGTGTATTACATAGCATTTTTCATGTGTTTTCACTCTATATTGATAGAAACAATAGAGTAGTTATTCCACTAATGTTTCATTTCTGTCTCTTAGGTAATGGAAACTTTTTGAATGTTTTTGTTGAAAAGAAGTGATATTTTGATCCTTGGAAAAAAACTCACACTAAATACAACCAGTATGAACAGGCAAGAAACACAAATAATCATTTATCAAATTGTTTATAACACAACAAAAGACTATAGCATTCTTGAAAAGAAGGCCGCAGAAAGAATGAGAACAAACCACAACAATTTAAAGAATGCTCTGGTAAAGTACAATAACCTCACATAAGGTACATGGTGCAAATAAAGAATAACGGAAAAATTACATCAACACAAAGAATTTGTTCAAATTTAAGTCAAATCACATTGAAGAAAAACAAACAACCTGCCCAACCTGGACTCAGAGGGTGTTTGGAAGTTAAAAAAAAATTTAAGTTTTGGTAGTTTTTGGTTGTGTTTTTTTTTTTTTTTTTTTACACTTTTTTGTGTGTTTGGTTGAACCAAGTGGAATTTTTAGTATTTTTTAGTAACTTTTGGGTGTTTGGTAAATTTTTTACTGTAGCTTTTGGGTGTTTGGTAATGTTTTTTACTGTAGCAAATCAAAAAAGTTGTAATTATTGTGTGGTACTTTTTACTGTAGCAAATCAAAAAAGTAGAAAAATTTGTTGTTTTACCAAACACACAAAAATCAACTTTTGGTATTTTTTTGCTAATTTTTGAGTTGCCAAACACCACCTCAGTCAGAAGGAAAGAAAGACCAATGGAAAATGAAAAAGAATGGCAAACAAACATCTCTAATATCATGCAAGGTTAAGCCCCACGAGATAGGGGAGTCAAAATCATGGCAGGTGATTTCTGCTTTGTAACTTTTATAAGTTACATATACATATTTAGTATCGTTTTCATTTACTATGAAAGTAGAAGAAAATATAATCACTTGCCTTCTAAACAGGGAAAAAAGACGGAAAAAATATATATATATGGCATCATGAACATATTACAAAAACACAAAGGCTTTGACAAAGTAAAAAAAAAATAATAATAATAATAAACTAAAATTTTAGGAGGCATTAAAAAAAGAAACTAAAGGACCACTACAAACCTGATCAAGTGCCGAAGCAAAAAGGTCTAGCACATGACCCTGGCTGACCAGCTGTTTTGCAAGATCCTCATAAAATTGGACTGCCTTTTTAAAATATGGAACTGCATCTTTATCGAGATCCTTATGTGAACGCACAGGATCCGATAGATCTTTTGATACAATCTGCATCAGGAGCAAAACGAACAAATAAAAAAATAAGCAATCAACTGTTGATAGACAATAAAAAAAAATGGAAACCTGCTGATAAACTCTACAACAGGGAAAATTTCCATTTTATATATAACAAGAATTCTATCTGTTCTATGTTTGAGTGCATTAAGGCATGGTTTGGGAACCCAATTAGCTTGCTTTTTTTTAGCTAATTTTAGAAAATATTTTGAAATATCAAGGGTATAAATGTCAATATACAAATTTAGCTGTAATTAGCTTGGCTTCTCAAACGCAAAAATAGCTTGCTTGCTAAAAAAAAGCAAGCTATTTTTGCGTTTGAGAAGCCAAGCTAACTACAGCTAAATTTGTATATTGACATTTATACCCTTGATATTTCAAAATATTTTCTAAAATTACCTTTGAAGGCACAAATGCCCCAAAATCCTCAAAATCTGAAAGAATAGGTCGACCCACCAATTTAGAAGGGTCGACCCCTTTCTAGAAGTATGACCAAAGGTAATCTGGTAATTTTAAAAAGATGATGAAATAGCCGCTACAGTGTTGCTACAAAATAGCTGGCTAGTAGCCGGGGTTCCCAAACGACACGTAACAATGGTAAGTCGATCATTTCAAGGACTACCCAAATAACATAGAGATATCAAATGATTTGAACTTGTGTGATAACAAGAGAAATTAAAATATAAAATCTCATCAGCCATAGTCATTATCAAACAATTATATCTGCCAATGATATTCATTGAGAATAGCAGGAAAAAAAGGCATAATTAATTATTAAACATCACATATCTCCAATGGCATTCACTGAGAGAAGAAGAAGAAGAAGAAGAAGACATAATTATTATTGAACATCACATATCAACCAATGACATTCATTGAGAGGAGACGACATAATTTTTATTAAACACTTCACTTCTACCAATAATATTCAGTGAAGAAGCAAATATACTTTTCAGCATAACATATTGAAGAACATAGGAATAAAAGCATTAAAAGGCCAAGCACGTCACTTTCAGGGTACTAAAGCTATCACCCGGAAGGGGTGCTTTAGAATAATTTACAACATTTTAAGACCAAGATACAATCACATAAAAAGGATACCGATCAACCTATCCTTTCCCTTCCCTTCTCTCCCTTTCTCTCCTTGCTCTTAAGCAAACCTAAAAATAGTTCACCCCTTCTCATCTCCACTTGTTTCTCCAATTTCGGACCTCTACTATTAAGTAGGAAATCTTTGCTAATTAAAATTCATTTACTTGTCAAAAAAAGGTAGGAAACCAAATGGAAAAGAAAAACATGAATATTACATCAAATGACACCTGAACGAATAACAGCTAAAACAATGACAAAGAAACAATTTTCCCAACAAGAAGGAAATCCCACACCGAAGAGACACTCCACACTCCAAATATCTCCCAGACCAACTCAACAAATTACTAACACTAACAGATTCTATTATTCATTCATCCTCAATATATAACCAACCTCAACAAAACTTTAGTCCCAAACTAGTTAAGGTTCGCTACATGAATCCTCTTCCTCCATTCATCCTCAATATATAAATCCAAAATGAGTCTTTCAAGACTGAGATATGATTAAGGGTGTCCCAATACTTTCATGAGTTCCAAAAAAAAAAAAAAAAATTGTCTAGAAAGGGAGAAGTCCCCTAATTATTGATCCACCTGACCAGAAAATACAACTTAGAACAGCAAGAAGCAGCTATTAAGTTTCAATAACACATGTAATTGTTTTTTAGATAAACAACTATTATTAAATGAAATCAAACAAGAAAACAGTACAAAGAGGAGGACGAGAAGTCCTCAAGAAAATTACATAAAAAAGAAATCCAAAAACAAGCTAGAAACGACTACAAAGCTCCTACACTAACACAGTTGGACCAAGTTAAAATTAAAGTTATTCCAATGAGGTCCTTAGACAAGGACGCTTAAAAAGAGGGTAAAAAGATAAATCTTCCCCAAAGGTAATCTACTTCTTCCGCCTTTCCTTCAGAGATTCTAGTATTATTTTCAAGCCAAAGAATCCACACAATTGCAAACGAAGCACACCTCCATAACACCTTAGCTTTCAAAGACTCTCAAATCCCCCAAATTCCTTCAGAGATTCTAGTATTATTTTCAAGCCAAAGAATCCACACAATTGCAAACGAAGCACACCTCCATAACACCTTAGCTTTCAAAGACTCCTCAAATCCCCCAAAGGCAATAACCAAGAAATCCTCAGAGTGAGAGAGGGGTACTGAAAAAATTGCAGTCCCTTTAAATCGCCTCCTCCACAAATCCAAAACAACAAGACAATGGAGGAAGAATCGATCGAGGGACACCTTTTTGCACAAAACACACCGTTGCGGTCGTAAATGATAATGTTGCCAATTTTTTCCTAAACAAATCAATGGTACTTATCTTTCTATGGTTCAAAATCCAGGCAAAGACTCCAACTTTAAAGTGATACCCTTTCTTTACAAATAATCTCTGCAGGAGGAAACAATGATATTGAAGAATTCTCCAACAAATTCTCAGAGGAAGACTTTGAGAACAACATTTTCTAACAAAGGAAGTAAACTGATTAACTATTATAGCTTTCAGCAGAAAAACATAATTTATGCTCCATGAAAATTGCATACACGAGCAGGCAATCAGGACGTAACAGGCTCTTAAACTGATCAACCAAAACAAATTTTATCAACTAAGCATCTAGGAATAGCAGTGGCCAAGACCCAGGGATAATAACACAATACAACAACCGTGCAAAACAATTATTACAGGAAGTAAACTACAAGAGCCAAGTGGTAACATTTTCACATCATAGCAGTAGTTCATTGTTCACTTGCACAAAATGTAACAAAAGGATCAGACATACCGTGCCTGGGCCTTCCGTACACGGACCACCCACCAAAGCTACAATTCTAGCTGGAGTGCCAGCTGAACAGGCCCCAAGCAACCCTGCTGCAATGCTCACTGCGGCTCCGGTGCACCTCAATGCCCGATTTCCGGGGGCCACAGGCCACTGATCTGTGCCTAACTCATCCAATAGCTGGCAATTCATATATAACAGTCAGAAATCAAATTAATACAATTAAAGCCATTAATCAGAATTAATAAATTGAATCATATATTATAGACTCTAACCGAATCAAGGGTGTATTCACATTCAGACGCGGGCAACAGAAACCTTGTAACCCCCGAACTTGGAAACCCGGCCTGTACCACCTTCTGGAAGCCCGGGCCAGTCCTCCGACTGGGCATGCCGAGACCCAACTGATCCAAAACCTGATCTCTCGACAACTCCTTGGAACCACGGAACACGTAAACCTTTGACAAGTCCGAAAAGCCCAATTCATGGACCTGAACTTGGGTTCCGAACGAAATGAACCCAACAAGTGCGTTGTCTGGCAACAACCCGATCGCCTGCTTCAATGCCGATTTCGCGTATCCCAATTCCTCCTCGATCATGCAGGTGTCGAGCAGGAAGACGAAAACCGGAGACTGATGAGGCGACGATGATGGGTCAGGGTGGGTGGTGGGGAGGGAGTATTGTATGGTTGTGTACTGCGGGTACAGCTCGGCGGGGACGTTGGTCTCGGAGACGGCCGAGTAGTGGTGGGGGAAGTGGTTGCGCTGGAAGCAGAAGGGGCAGATCCAGATGAGGGCGATGAAGTCGACGCGGCAAAAGGGGTTGAGGACGGCGGCGCAGGTCTTGCAGCGGAGCGGCGCGTAGGGGAGCGTGGGGATGTCCGGGTGAGATCGGATCGGAGAGAATGAGGCGGCGATTGGGATCACGCACTTGCTAGCCTCCACCTTAGTGCGAGGCCATACGTTCCACGTCATCCGCACTCCGTCGATACCCTCTGGATCTGTCTGTGCCATTTCCGACATCTTCTCCGCTCTGCTTTTTCTGGGTTTCTGTTTATTTTTTCTGGGTTTTGAACTTTTTAGAGAGAGAAATTGGAACAGAGAGAGAGAGAGAGAGAGAGAGAGAGAGCGACCCCTTGAGGAAGAAGAGAGGGGCTGAAGGGGTCACCGGAACAACGACGACAAGTTGAGAAACGGCTCTACAGATTTGTTTTAACAATTTTTATTTACCTATTTTTCTATAATAAAAGTCATAGGACTTGTTTGCCGCTGTAGGTTTTATTTTTTACCGAAAAGTGAAGAGAGTATGAATGTTGCAGCTGTAAGAGTTAATATAAATTTATAAAGTAAATAAAAAATTTAAAATTTTATTATATTTTATTCAATTTCATAGAGTTTTAAAGGAGCCTAATATGTGTTTTATTTTTATTAAATTTTTATTTTAATTAAAACAAAATTAACAACAATAACTTAACTAACTAGCTAAGATTATCTAAGTAAATAATAACTTATTAAAAGAATCCCAATGCATCTTGCCACTCAACATTTAAATTTTCTATAACTATCAACAACTCCAATAGTATTAAAAATTATTAAAGATCTTGTATTATTATGGTTATTAGTTTTAATTTTTTCAAAATTATTGAAGATTTTATTCATTCTTAACTCCAAAATTCCGGTCATTAGTTAGACTCTTTTCAGGAATATCGAAGAGTTTATCTATTTTTTAACTTCAAAATTTATTCAGTCTTTAACTCCAAATTCACAAGAATTAATTAAGTCACGTGTGAATTAACTTGAATACCTGTGCATTAAAAAAATCACCAAATCATGAACTTTATTAAATCTGAGCACCAACTAAATGTCCATAATATTTGTTTTATAATAGTTAATTATAAACAATAAAAGTTATAATATGTTTGGAATGACAAGAAAATAAAATAAAATTAGATAAAGTGAAATAAATTTTACACTCGTAATTTATGCAATAAAATTAAAAATAAATAATTTTTAAAATCTTTTAATATTTCTTTTTATTTTCCATAATTTTTTAGTACCTAAACGGAGCCTAAATTGTTTGCATGGAATGGTGGTAGGCGGACAAGACCCGCCCCTTTTCTTTTTTCTTTTTTTTTTTAATTCTAAATAGATTAATTATTTAAATTGAATTTGGAATCGGGCACGCCTTCTTGCGTTAGGCCCGTCCGATTTAAAAAGGATCGAATTTTATATTTTATGTATTTATAAATTATATTTTTTATAAAAAAGCAAAAACTTATATCAACCTTTATAGAAATATTTATTTTAATATTAAACTATTTACTTTTATAATTTTTATAATTATTTCTTATAAAAAATGTAGTTAAAGATATTTTAGAGATAAAATTTTCTCAGATAAATTTGGGATTAAACTTGAGCTTGATTTTTATAACAGGTCTAGTCTAACGAATTTACTATTAATCCGACTTTTCATCTAACCTGTTTGCAAGTCCAATTTTCCTACATGCCAAAATTTAAATTGAAAAAAAAAATAGCATTATGTAAAGGAGAAATTATAGAAGAATTAACTTTTAAACAATTTATTTATTTTAATAAATTGATAACTTAAATTTTTTATTTTTGTATACATGAAATTTTAATGTTAACCCAAATATACTTTCTTAAATGTGCACTAAGTTTAAACGTATTTTTTTATTTAATAGAAATAAACGTTTTGCCCAAATAGTTTAAAATGTTTTTTTCTTGGTTAAACCAAAAAAAATAAAAATTTTTGTATTTAGACTTTCAGATTATTAGGTCATTTAGATTAGACTAGTTTGTCCAACTGTTTGTTTTTTCCTATAATTATATACTTGTATAAACATTACGTGCATATTTTGTAATTTTCGATGATTAGCACATAATATTACACATTTATTTACATTTTTAATGTGTTACTTGTATAAATACATTCACTTAAAACTTAGTTTTATTATATATTTCTCATATGCTTATGTTTTGTGTTGATTGTAATTTTTAGGAATTAATTCTAAGCAATTGGAGGTCAAATCAATATAAAAATACAAGTGAAAAATCTCATATAAATGAGAAACAAAAAAAAAAAGAAAAAGAAAAAGAAAAAAAGCTCAAAAAGGATAAATAAATAAAATACGAAGAAAGTAGTACAAACAAGGACTCAAACAATACTTCAACTCCAAAATTGTCCAAAACATGGAGTGGGAGGAATAAGGGTTTGAACGATGCCTTGTTCATACTCTTATTCAAATAACAGAGGCTAGCTCAACTTTGAAGTGTGAAATTTTTCCAAGACATGAGAAATTGGTTTGAACCATATTTTATTTCCACTCTTATTCGAACAATAGTAACAATAGTAGAGGAGCAACTTTAGAACATTAAAAGTTTGGCTAAGTATTAAAGTATAGTGCGAACCCTTATTCGAACCATGTGAGTTCTTTACAGAATTTTGTAATTCTTTATTAGTTTTAAGGGCTTTTTAATCATTTCAAACAATTAGATTGTGCTATAAATAGAGGGTACTTGCAAAGAATTAGAAGAAGACAATTATATATATAGTTAGATATAGTAGAGTTAATATATATTTATAGAGAAAGAATTTAGATCTTGTTTTGTAGGATATAAAATTTCATTTTCCTTTTGAATTCCTCTTGTAAACATGTTTCAATTTAATTCTTATTTTCTCTACATCTCTGATTGAGTAGTTCTCTTACTTAATTTCAAATCAAGGAGGTAGATGATATATGTGGATTTTCAAGATAATTGGCTCTTCAATGTTTGATATAGTTAAGAATTCTTTACGAATGGTAGTTGATTGTTTGAATTCATTGAAATTGTTAATTGTTTACTCTAAATTGAGTCTTGTTTGTATAGCTTATATAAATTATATGTTAGTTACTGATTAGAATTCTTATGCACTTTCTTAAGAAATTGTAAGTGGATTACTATTATAGAACTCACATATATTTTTTATAGGCTATGCATTCTAAGTGCTTGATTCATGTTTTTAATTACGTGAACCTAACTTTGTCACCAAATTTATCAACTACTATTCTTAATTGTGCTTCAATATTCAATTCTCTTTGGATTTGTAATGAATAATGATTAGTTTGTTTTCTAAAACCACTAGTTGATATTTTTTTATTAACTCTTGTGACCGTATATTCTATGTATATTATATCTGAGTTACTTAGTTGAAATTTTCATGCCTGATCTTAAGGATTTTGTATGTGGATTGTCACTTATAACTCTCATATATTCTATATGGATTATTGGACTCCAAGTATTTGATTTAGAGATTCAACCAAGTAAACTTGATTTTACAACCAAATTGTTCTCCTTGAAAATCCATAGAAATTACTACTTGAATTCATTTGATCCAAGATTAATTTATAGTTGTTTTTAGTTTCATTAAATTTCCCATTATAATTTTCTAAATTGGATTTAATTGCCACCTCATAGGTATTTGACGAAACGCGAAAGTAGGTTTCGTTTTCAAAATTCAATTTCATTTTCTTTGATTTTTCTTGTGTGATACCTACTAATTGAGAGAAAAAGAATTGTGAGTTCACTAAGTATCTCCTTGTGAGTACGACCGATATTTTACTTTTTTTATAAATTTAAATTGTTACAATTAACCACCATACACATTAGTGTATCCGCTTCTCTCTATCATCGAGATAAGAACACAAGCACCTAGTGTTTATTTTCGGCCAATTTTTTGTTATTTTAGGCTAATAAATTATTTAAACTGAGGTTAGATCTAGATTAATGGGTTTATTTATTTTTCCTAGGCTGGGTTTGGTCTAAAATGGTAGTGGGTTGGAAAAGCTCGGCCAACGGTGCCCAACCCTTCTCTTTTTTTCATTTTTTGCTTTTTTCTTTTACATCTTTTTTTTTTTTCCTTTTGGGTTCCAAAAGCTACAATGAGAAACAGAGAGATAGAAAAAGCAAAAGAGAGAGAAGAGAGAAAATAGAGAGAAAGCGAGATTCAGAGTTCAGAGATAGCTAATTCTTAGTATTTCCGGCGTTGTGATCATCGTGACGATGTCAAATTGTGGTGATCCCGCCTGAGGTAAAAGATATGGAAGAAAAAAGTTTTGAAGCTTTGGAGTTTTTCACTTTTTTTTCTTTAGATTTGAGGTAGGTGAGACTTATATTCGGGTTCTAAAAGTTATTATAAGGATTTTGATATATTATTTGCTTGATTTAGTTAAATTAGAAAAATTTGGATATATATATATATATATATCTAGTTGTGTATATATATGCATATATATGTTGGAAAACTCACATTTTAAGCTAAAGTTGAAATAGATGTAGAAATCGTTGTTTGATTTTGTGATGCATATATATGTTGCTATTGTTGATTATTGGACCTAAGGTTGTTAGTTTGGGCCCGAAAGTGGTCGGGGAAGATGATATATGTTTTATGCATATATTTAGACAAAATATGTGGAATGGGGTTAACCCCACCAGTAAAAAAGTTGATCCCTTTTTAGTAGAATGCAAACTATCAGTTAAGGATAACCCGAGTTGACCTAACCTTAATAGGGATCGATACCTTCTGGATAGTGTATACTTTTATATTTAGAACGTGGTAGGGGTTGACCCAAATACTGAAAGAGGTTGACACCTTTTCTAAGAGTATGCATTTTTATTTCCAAAACATGAATGGGATCGACCTTGACCCTCATTGCAGTAAAATACTACCCATGACTAAATTTTAATTTTAATATTTACTAAGATAGAAATCATGTAAATTATATGAGATATAATTGATGATTGAATACTGTATACTTTGTTTAATATTAAGAATTATTATGCACAATTGAGCATATCATGTGCATTGGGCGGGGTGATTTCATCTGATTATAAATTAAGTTTGTTAATTGGCTGAGAGTGCCATCTTAATATTATTGATGTACCCAAGCATGGGTCATGTACATGAACAGGATCTATGATTTTGAGAAAAATAAAAAAATGAGTTTTTGAAAATACCGAATGATTCCCACCCGATATATATGACTAGAGCTTAGTCAATTGGAGCTGAGATGTTAATTATGAGATATGATTATGATATTTTTACCAAACTGCAGCCGAATCCTGTTTGAGATAAGCAGATGCCTGACTAGGAGTGTAACACGGTTCCCTAGCAGAAATGGTTAAAGGATATAATATGGTTCCCTTGAGTCTTACACCGATTGGCGTATAACATAGTTCTTCACCTGTGATTGTACCTTAGTTAAGGAAAGCAGATGCCTAATTAGGGATGTAAACGATTCCCTAAGAGAAGGTCAAGGGGTATAACACAGTTCCCCTGAATCTTACACCATTGGGAGTTTAACGTAGTTCCCCATCTGTGATTATATATTGAGATTATCGTTTGCCGTAAGTATTAAATAGTGCAGTAGGTAATTCCACGTACTTTGCTAAGCGTTTCCCATCTTAAGATAAGGTTGGAGGTAGATGGAGATTAGAGAATGCATTACCCATTGCATTGCATTACATTATACTTGCATTGTTATATTATATTGGTGTTGATATTGTGGTGAATTATATTATATTTGTTGTACACTAATGCACACTTATAAGTCCTACCTATTAGGCAAGTTTACTCATCCTATCCATATTTCAAGTGATTTTGCGAGGTCAAGGAGTAGCCACTCGTAGGGATGTCAACGGGGCGTGTATGGGGCATGTATGACATTCCCCATCCCCGTCCCCATTTAGCAATACCCTTACCCGTCTCCGTCCCCATCCCTGTTTCAGGAAAAAAATTTTCCTATACCCGTCCCCACAAAATAATGAATTCCCCGTCCCCGTTTACCCGCCAAGTATATTAACTATTACAAATTATATATTATATGTATAAAATAAATATTTAAAATTATTATAAATATTATATATATTAAATAAAAAATATATTACATATATATTAAATAAAAATTAAAAATATATATATAATCTTTGAGTTTGACTGATGCACTTAACCAAAGAGGAAGTGGCATTTATTTATAACCTCATAAGGCCTTCACTTCTTTGTGAGGAACCGATGTGGGACTTTTAAAGGATTCACCACGCCCACAAAATTAACAAATAAATATTTAAACGAGTACGGGGCGGGGTGGGGACTATCGTACCCGTCCCCGTACCCATGCGGGTAACATTTGAAATCTCTATACTCGTCCCCGTCCCCGCTATTAACATCCCCATACCCTCCCCGAACGGGACGAGTGAAACGGGTACCCACCGGGTACGAGTATATTTGACATCCCTAACCACTCGGAGCTAAACTGAGACTGACTGGTTGGCCTATCATGTTATGTTATTTTGTAGTTGGACTATTGTATTCCTATTTGTGTGATTTAAGATGTAGGTCCTACACTTATTTACATATTCAGATTATATTATAATTATGTTATTATGATTGTGTAAGTCTTGGATTGTATCACCAGGGTGTGACGTTAGCTTTTATTGTCATGATGTTGTTCTTACTATCTTTATATAAGAATGATGGATGATGTTAAATACTTTGATTGTCATTATTATATTTATGACTTGACCTTGGAACATGTGTTCATTTATTCTATTAGTTCTCATATTCTCATATCGTTCGTCCCAGACTATAAGGTTAGGGGTGTGACACATTGAATTAAATTTATTTTTTTTATTTCGAGTATAAATTTTAAAGGTTGAGATGATTTTCTGGAGGAAATACATCCTAAACTTGCATGTTAAAAAAAATGGATGTAAACAAAATTTAAAGGGTTGATTATATTAATTATCACAAAAATTTAATGAAATTATACAAAAGTATCTACGTGATTTCTAAATTTGTAATTTCTATGTGATTTCTAAATATATACTTATTACTTGTACTTTTTAAATTCTATTACAATTTTTCCCTATTGTTAGGAAAAGTAATGTACGTATGAATCAAAAGTTACACTTGACTATTTACTCATAAAAACAAAAAAATTCTTACCATTAAAAGTTATATTTAGCGATATTGTCACCACTATGACACTTTAATGATGATTCAGTCGGATCCAGTCATTTTAAGATTCTTTGATAAGTTTGAAGATTTATGCTTTCAATTACATAATTGGATCAAATTTTACTGTACATCTCAAATATCGTGTACAGACTTTAAATGATTATCAGGTACTTTGGAAACTTCGATGAACAATCAAGCGGTTAAAATAGTTCATAAATTTTTAGAATAGAACATATCTAATCTATGATCATCAATTAGGCATGAGCTGATACCGATCTAGAGAATCAAACAACAATGAGAGAAATTTGTAACATATATAAAAAAATAGGGATAATAAATGTAATTTTTGAAACTAGAAAAATAATGTCTATTTCTATATATTAAACCTTAGATTTAAATCAATGTAATTTACTCAAATTTAAAAATATTCTACTAATATTTTAATTCAAACTTACAATGAGTTTATGTGCCTCGCCCGAAGGATAAAATAAACTTAAAGATCGTCACATACCACTTCATAAAAAAAGTCGGTTATAATTTTTATTTGATGGTGGAATAAGCTATACAGTTTATAAGTCAATATTTATAGGTTTTCAAAGAACAACAAATTAAAACAGTTTAAACTTACAAAAGAAAAAAAAATTAAAACAATTAAAAACAAAGAAAAGGCTTGATGAGTTTAGCAGAAAAGTGAAAATACTTCAGCAAGCTCACAAATTAGTTTCTTCAAAATTGAAACTAATAAAAGATGCTTAATGTTAGCATCAGTAACCTTTAAGCATCAAAAAATTATAAAGGTTTATCTTTCTTTCAATTCAAAAACTAGGAGATAATTTGTGCATGAAAGAAATAATTAAATCGTTTCAAATCTCAATATATTTAATAGAATAATTTTAGGAGTCTTAAGCGAAACATTAACATAATTACATTTATAACAAAAACAAAATGTTAAATTTTATTAACTTTTTAATTACCTTCAGTATATTCATAGATTAGCCTCTAGAACTGAATTTCCCTTTTAAGAAACTCACCACCTATTTGGTACATATGTTCGAATAGTATACTATTTGAAAAAATAAAAAAGTTCAAAACAATGTAAATTTTAATTCATTTCGACATATCAATGTTCTAACGAATATTAACACGTTTGAATAATATATACATATATATCTTTTGGGTCAAATAAATAGCACTTGACGTCCAAGTTCAATTGACAACTACTAACTCAGTTTAGGTTACTACTTTTAATTCTCAAATAGTTGCTAGAAATATGAAGGGATGAGCTCCAAAGCCTAATAGATAAAATAATACATGTATATGCACAAGTATGCAATACCAAAAATGAACAAATATATCATAAATCGATATAACATGTAATGTAACTGTGAGGTGTAGATATGTAATAAAATGCGATGACTATGAAATCTTTATTCTTTAACTATCTCCAACCTTATTATATGATGAAAACGCTTAACCAAACACATTAAGTGACCGCCCACACCGTCTTCATCTAACTAATGGTAATTAGAATTGTATGTATGATTGTTATCATCAAGTGAGGTAGGTATCGTAACATTTCAATGGCATCTTAGATTACAGACATATTGATTTCTAACTCAAAATAAAATTCTAAAATACTTTTCACTGCCAAAGGACTACTCTAAACTCGTATATTTATCAATTGGAATCATCCTACATTCTTAAATATAATTTTATATCAACTTTATTAAACTGAATCACATCCATAATATGTCCATCAGCACATCAACATATCATGCCGATAACCACAATGCTCTATTGGCTAAAAATAATCGTTTTCAATATTTTGATTTAAATTTATAATATTATTTTCTCTCTCTCTTTTTCTTTTTTTCTTTTAATACAACTTGTAAATGAAGTGTATGAATGGGAAAAAAATTGATGGTTAAAAAATTGAAATTAAAGCAAAAATTGAAACTAGAGCAAATTAAAGCAAGAAAAATAAAAAATACATTTGATTTGATATTTTCTATTTTCTGTATTTTGAGAAAAATGTTCAAAACGATTTTTTCTTATTTTACATTTTATGTGTACATCTATTTTTTATATTCTAAAATATATTTTGAAAATACAAGTGAACAAATGTATTTTGAGCTGTTTTTTTATTTTCAAAATTATAAAATAAAAAATAGACTCAAAATAAATATATCAAATAACATCTAATATTTTAAAAAGTACGTACATATTTTAAAAAACTAGTAACTAGTAAGTAGTTTACTCTAATTATATACACTATCATTAATATTTAAAAAATTATCTTTGAATTCTTTATTTTTTGCACGTCTGAATTTCGTGGCAAATTGGAAGTTGGAGCGCAGGCCAGAAAACTTTGAAATCACCAGTTGGGTGCAGTCTTTACAGTAAGCAAGTTTGGATGGAGTGGAATGGGAAATATATATATATATTTTAAAATTTTTTATTTGTTTGTGAGTATTTTTAGAAAGAAAAAGAATGGAAATAAAAAAATGAAAAGAAAAGTAAGTAATATTGAAATTTTAAAAGTTTTATCTTTCTTAAAAGGAGGAAGAAATGGAGAGATGAAAAAAGTTAATTAATAAAATTTTTAAAATTACAAATTTGCTTATAAACTAAAGTATAAGAAAAAAATTACAAATATATCATAGGATTAAATAAATTGATAACCTTCCAACCCTTCAAAAAATTTAATCATAAAATAATAATAATAATAATAATCACATTCTTTTTCTTCTATTTCTTCTCAATTAAAAAAAAAATTATTATCCTTTATTTCTTAAACTTATAAACAAATACAAAAAATCATTATTGTCTTTTTTTATTTGCCCTCCTAACTAATTTTTTTTTTTCTTTTTTCCCCTAAACTCACAAATCGAGTCTTAGAAAAATTTCAGTTTGTGAACTCAAAGACTAGCCGTTAGGTTATTAGATTATATATATATATATTGTTGACACAATTACGCTTACGAGTGTTTGGCTCAAAAAAAATCCAAAAATTTTAATTTTTGTCAAAATTTTTAATTTTTTAATTAAATTTTGTCACGTATCATTTTTATATTATTTTTTTATATGTGGAAAAGTAAAAAAAATTTAGGTGTCATTTGGTCTGTTTTTTTATTTTCTGTTTTAAGCTCATTTTTTATTTTGTATTTTTAAAAATAAGGAAAACAGCTCAAAACTTATTTGGTTACTTGTATTTTCAAAGTTTGTTTTATAAAACAGAAAATGAGTTTACACATGAAATTAAAAAAAAAAAGCAAAAAGTCGTTTTAAGAGTTTTTAACACAAAATAAAGAAAATCTCAAAATAAAGAAAATAGAGTATTTTCTACTTCTTATTTTGAGATTTTTAACACATAAAACAAAAACAAAACACAGAAAAATAAACCAAATGCTTCCTTAATTTTTCAATAGTTAATTTTTTAGTTTTTTATTAATTTGATATTTTTGTTCTTCATTATTTAAAAGAAATTTAAAGTGTAAGAGGATAAATTTGATAATTAATAAAAAAAATTAAGTAGTTAAAAGATGGATTTCTAACGTCTCATCCCACACCAAACCTTAGTTTGATGGCCATAGGTGGAACATGAGGTAAAATAATTTTTTTATATTCTGTTGAGGATTTAAAGTAACTTTTTTTTAATAATTTATAAGCCAATAAATGATTCACTATCAGCAATATTCAAAAAATTGCGGTAGCATAGGAGTATTTGAAAAATTTAGATATATTTTTTTAAAGTGTACGAACCCATAAATTATTTACCATTATTAAGTATTCAAAAAAATTAAGGTAGCACAGGCGAGTATTTTAAAATTTTAGAGTGTCCTAGCCTATTACTAATGTGTTACGTGGGAGCTAGGATTTTTTACTTTTCTATCTCTATTTTTAGCATAATTAACATTCTTACTGTTCTGTCCCTATTTTTAGTACAATTAATATTTTTGTCCGCTTAATTACTTATTAAAAAATTAAATAATTTCATTAAACTAGTAAATAAAATATAAAATACTTTTGAAATTTTAAAAATTTGATTTGATAAGCGGTAGAGATTATCTACCTAATTAATTTTATTAAATAATTTCACTTAATCCATATCATATTATTTGATCCCTTAATATGTAAGAATTATTTATTATTAAAAAATTTTACTTGGTTGACATATTATAGCTCATTTGAAAATTTTTAAAAATTATTTATTTTTTATGTCATTCTATAAATTACGAATTTATAATTTATTTTATTTTTTTATCATTCTAACACATTCTATGTCAAATTAATTTTTTAAATATTATAAATTAAAAAGTCACAAATTTCAGGCACAAATTTGCATATCCGATGCATATAACCGGTCCTTTTAAGCACCGGTGCATATCAGGTGTATGTTAAATATAATTTTTAACTGATAATGACGGATAGTAACGGGTGTAATTTGTTCAAATCATCGGAATTGTTGAATCATCGTGTTTTGTTTTGAAATCAACGATTGATATTTACACTGATTCTGTCCGATGCATTAAATGCACCGGTTCTACCCCCAATCCATCAGCAAACCGGTTTTTATTTATCGGGGAACCAAGCGGAATAACACTAGTTCCAGGGGTTAAACAACAATTTGGAAATTCTGTTTGATCTCTTACACGGAATGCGGCGTTCGAAGCGCGGGGGTCATTTTTTTTTCTTTTAGCTGGGGGAGTATCTGATTCTAGAACCATCTTCATCTGTAAAGATTGTGGAATTCTCTAGCTTCACCAACTAACTATTCCGCATCTTCATCTTATCGAACCATCTAGAGTCTCTCTCTGTCCCCCACCATAAATCCCCCTCCTTGCGCTTCGTCAATTCTTAGCATTCGTTCTGGGTTTTGTGATTTTCTGAAGCTTGTGACAGCTCTCTCTTTCTCTCTCACACTGTGTTCTGCGAGCCATGGACGACGACTTTGAGTTCCCAAATGCTGGGCAATTGAATGACGACATTGACAACACGGAAATGGATCTTCCCGAGGGAAACCCAATTCTCAAAGTCGGAGAAGAGAAGGAACTTGGGAAGAGTGGGATGAAGAAGAAGCTTGTCAAGGAAGGTGAAGGCTGGGAAACTCCTGGAAAAGGGGATGAGGTCGAAGGTACATTTGATCAATTGATTGATTTTGATTTTGGGGCCACTTGTGTTAATGGGTTGCTGTTCATTTACATTGATCAATTTTGTTTGAATTTTGTGGGCATTTGTGTTGATGGTTTGATGTTAATTCTACAGTTCATTACACCGGCACTTTGCTAGATGGCTCCAAATTTGATTCTAGTCGCGATAAGGGGACACCGTTCAAGTTTACCCTCGGCCAAGGTACTGTTTCTTTAACCTGTAGATTTGTGTCTGTGACCTTTTAATTTGATTTGTGGGTTTATGCTGCATATTTTCCTTTGATAGAGTCATGATCTTGTTGTCCATACCTATATCCGGGAATTTTGGTATACCATATAGTCAGCTTGGCTGTACTTGTTAGATTTGACGAAAGAAACTTATGTTTCACGTAAATCCTAATAAATACAGATATGGACATGCAAGATCAGAGATGTCAAAATTATTCATACGTAGTGGTACTCACTTTACTTGCCCTGTTGGAAAGGTTATGGAATACATATAATGGGACGGGTATGGGGATATTGAGGTCTTCCCCGGGGATTTTAAGGTCTTTCCCAGGATGGATATAAGAGTCCTCACTCCGTATTAAAAGTCTTAAACCAGTCCATAGATCTCAAAAATAAACTATCAACAATGAAATAGTTACCATACAAGAGTGAGAAAAAGATCAAACACCAACATCCATCACAAATGCACAAGGATTTGTTAACAAGGGTAAAAATTCCCTAAAACACTAGGAAGAAACAACTCCGGATTCTTAAGCGGATCAGACTAAAAATTTTCATTCTGTAAAAATGAGATTACAAGGTGTCCAAAGGAAAGTATTACGAGTTTTCCTAACCAATAGCTCATTGATCTACTTGTACAAAATACTTCTTAACTTTGCTTGCTAGACATCTCACAACTCACCTCAACCCGTGAAGAGATTCGACTTCAACCCTTGACGAGTCAGCTCCCCAATTTGAAACCACCCCACATATCTGAGCTCAAAGATGAAAGATTAGAGCCAAAGATGGTAGGAATCACATGAGCAGTGAGCAAATCCAAAGCCCATTGTTATCCTCTTAGCTTTTTCCTTGAAAGATAAGCAGACACAGTGAGTAGGTGGAAAAAGCATTAGGTTAGAAAAGATTTTTACCTTTTATATCCAGGAAATAGGGTAAAATAGTCATTTAGGCAGTATATACAAAAAGATCTATGCGATAGCAAGAGCAGGTCTTGGGCAAGAGCTTTCATGCTCATGCTTGCGAGACATGCTGGACAAAATCCAATATGTTCCAGGTGAAAGGAGAAGCTCGTGGGCGCAAGCTGCCTTTCTCATGTTTGCGAACGCCACTGTTCATACAATGTTAAGTGTATGCCTCTTTTCAATAAAGAAACTAAGAGGATGTTAGTGACAGAAGTTGCAATTCAAGCACAATGCATCCTTGTCTTCCCCTGTTCTACTCCCAACCTATCCAGTGATACACTAAAACTCTTTGGCATGCATTAGTGGACCATTTACACCAACTTGTGACATTTTTGATAAACAATTACAAGTAAAGTGTTTGCTTGGAGATTGCCAATTTACAAAGCATATACAGATACTAAAAGTATCTATTTAAATATTTATTTATTAATTTATACACATATATATATATATATATTTTTGATATTTATTTAACGTATATAACAGTATATAGTAACAATATGTGTGTGTGTGTGTGTGTGTGTGTGTGTGTGTGTGTGTGTGTACGTACGTATATATACATTCAAACCAAGTCTTGGATTTCAATTCAAGCGTTTGGGGTTCCGAACTAATTTTAGCGTGAAGGAGAGCCGCTGGGAAGATGAATCTACTGTTTGTTTTATATTTATATTTACATTTATATTTTATATTTTTGTTTAATATATATAATATTAATAATAGTTTTTAATATTTATTTTATATATGGATAATATGTAATTTATAGTTGCTATATTACGTTTGGTGGATAAACGGGGAATGATAATTTGGTACTAATGGCTTATGTGATCACTTACCAATCATAATGGTGTAATAGACGTAGAAGGCTTCTATCTTGTCTTCTAAAATTTGGAGTTCACTTGTCGAAGAGATGATGAGTATGACTTGAATCTTGTATACTAATTTTACTTTATTTTTTTATTTTATTTTCAGGACAAGTGATAGCGGGGTGGGATGAAGGTATCAAAACCATGAAGAAAGGTGAACAAGCCATCTTCACCATTCCTCCCAAGATGGCTTATGGTGAATCTGGATCCCCACCAACGATTCCTCCTAATGCAACCCTCCAGTTTGATGTTGAGTTGCTATCTTGGACTAGTGTCAAAGACATTTGCAAAGATGGAGGGATAATCAAGAAGATCCTGAGTGAGGGAGAGCAATGGCAGAATCCCAAGGATCCGGATGAAGTTTTTGGTATCTAGTTTATATCTATTTTAATCTGCCTATTTCTAGTCTGTATCTGGTTTAACTAGAGGATAGGAAAACGCTAAAGTTCAATTGCATTGAGTATCTGGTTTAACTTGGTAACTTGAAGTTATTGATTTCATCCAACTTTTAATGTTCATTATTGCAGTTAAGTATGAAGCTTCGCTTGAGGATGGAACACTAATTTCAAAGTCTGATGGGGTTGAATTCACTGTCAGAGATGGTACGTGTTGTTAATAGGAGTTTCAATATATATATATATATGTATATATATTTTGTTGCGTGGTCTACTTTCCGAAGTATTTTAACACGGTCATCCTCTATGCAGGGTATTTCTGTCCGGCCATGTCAAAAGCCGTGAAAACAATGAAAAAGGGAGAAAAGGTTCTTCTGAAAGTGAAGCCACAGTGTAAGTTGATTTTGCAAGAACTTGTATGGGCTAGGAGCTCCGCTATGATTATTTAATTGACCTCCTGTTGTCATAAATTGTGATAGATGCATTTGGAGAGAAGGGCAAGCCAGCTGATGCTGAAGGATGTGCTGTGCCGCTGAATGCCACCCTTCAGATAAACCTGGAGTTGGTGTCATGGAAAACTGTTTCAGAAATTACCAATGATAAGAAGGTTTTGAAGAAAATCTTAAAGGAAGGAGAAGGATATGAACGTCCAAATGAGGGGGCAGTTGTCCAAAGTAAGCCAACTGATGTGGACGGAATGAAAAATATATTATTTGCTTAATGTGATAAATGAGCAATCTTATTTCCTATTTTCTTTCTTTGTGTGTGTGTGGGGCAGTAAAATTGATTGGGAAACTGCAAGACGGAACTGTCTTTCTGAAGAAAGGACATGATGAGGATCCATTTGAATTCAAAATAGACGAGGGTGAGCAGAATGTTATTGTTGTTGCCATTGGTTTTGAGAAGTTCTTTTTTTATTTTTATCTATTTATTTATTTTTGTATGAACTCATCTGGTTGTGAAATGTGTTGAATTTTAAACAGAACAAGTTATTGATGGCCTTGATAGAGCTGTTAAAACAATGAAGAAGGGAGAGATTGCACTGATAACAATTCAGCCAGATTATGCTTTCGGTTTGTCTGAATCCCATCAAGAATTAGCTGTTATTCCTGCCAATTCCACTGTGTATTATGAGGTTGAGATGGTCTCCTTTGTAAAGGTTGGTGTTTTTGTATCCTCTGCATTAGGTTTCTCATTTATTCTAGAGAAATTGTACTTTTAATGTCAGTGCTAAAAAGCATCCTGACTGTAGGAGAAAGAATCCTGGGATATGAATACACAAGAGAAGATTGAAGCTGCTGGTAAGAAAAAAGAAGAAGGGAATGCCTATTTTAAGGCTGGCAAATACGAAAGAGCCTCAAAGAGATATGAGAAGGTATTATTTTTGTGGTTTGATTAACTAAATCTTCTTCACGTGCTGTAAAGTTTAGATTAGATTTGGTTTCGATCTTCCTGACAATATTTACTCTGGTTCACAGGCTGTGAAATTTATTGAATATGACTCCACTTTCAATGATGAAGAGAAGCAACAAGCAAAGGTGTTAAAAGTAACTTGCAATTTAAACAATGCTGCTTGTAAGCTGAAATTAAAGGACTACAAGCAGGCAGAGAAGCTTTGCACCAAGGTCTTGGAAATGGATGGTAGGAATGTGAAGGCACTTTACAGGAGGGCACAGGCATATATTCAACTTGTTGATTTGGATTTGGCTGAAGCGGATGTAAAGAAAGCCTTGGAAATTGATCCTGACAACAGGTATGTTTACCTTACTAATGGAAGGTTTGATCATTCTCGCAGAATGGTGCTTATTGAACCAATATATATTGTTCATTCATGTGAAATGAAATGGAGAAACTAAATCTAGATTCGGAATTAAAAAAAAATTTCCCTTCCGGCCCTCCTCACCCTTAACTTAAGCAAGGATGAGGGGTCTCTTGAATACCAAAAGACCATTTTCCTCCCAAATATATATAATATATTTTAATAAGGTAAGCTTTGGCGCAATGGTATGGTTATTTTTCGTTAAGTGGAGGTTGTGGTCCAATAGTCACAAACAGTTTTAGTTTTTTCAAGTTATTAGGAACTTAAAAGTCAGGTTATGCACGGGTGTTATTATATTATATAACGTATATTTAGAGATGAGGTTGTTGCCAAGTATAATTAATATTGAAAATTTATCAGTTATTTTTATGTTATCCTAGTAACATTTGAATTGGAGCTTTTTATTAGGGATGTGAAGCTCGAGTACAAGACCCTTAAGGAGAAAGTGAAGGAGTACAACAGAAAAGATGCCCAATTTTATGGCAATATCTTTGCAAAGATGAACAAATTAGAGCAAGTTAAACAAATTAGAGCAAGTTAAAACTACTGTAAGTAGACTGTGCTTTTGTACTCTCCTACCTTCTGAATTGAAGGCTTATTAATAATACTCTGCTGGTTCATGTGTTCAATATGATTAATTGCACTCTGCTTGTGCTCGTGTTCAATATAATTAACTACATAATTAACTACAGGATACGGCAGCAAAGCAAGGAGCAGTGCCTATGACCATAGATAGCAAGGCATAACTCCCTCTCTCTCTCTCTCTCTCTCTCTCTCTGTGTGTCTGTGGATTGCATAAGTGATGTGGATTGCATAAGTGAAGTTGGTGTCTGTTGTTAGGCTTTCAAGCAATATAAGGAAGATATGTCGAATTTGTCTGGTGGTCCTGATTGTTTGTTGAAGTAGTCCCATCTAATGTAGTCAACATAAGAAATTTGTAATAAGAGTGTCTGAGGTAGCTAGTGGTCCAACATTTTACGGAAATTGTATCTTGTTCTTGGACTATATATATATATATATATATATATATATATATGAAATCGACTCAATTGTCCTTGTGGGACTGTGGCTCCATTTCCAAATTTAGACCAACTTAACTAATTAGCAAATGTTCTTTTTCTTTCAAAATTTGGAAGTGCTTATGAATGTATATCAAACAAAATGCACAAACAATTTCTACAGGTCCAAAACCATATTGTGGAGTAGGAGATTGAAATAAATAATCAAGAGTGATGACAAATGTTATGCAGACATCAACTTCAGATTCGAAGTTACATGATTCCCAAATAAAATATGGTAAGAACAAAAATAATAATAAAAAAGGCAGAAAATGTAAATTATAGGAGAGAAGAAGACGGCAATTTAGAGAGGGAGGGAGATTAGAGGAGAGGTAGAAAATGAAAGAAGGGAAGAGTGACAATCAGAAAGTACCCTCATCTGTTAGAATTTTCCTTTGTCGCATTTCAACTTATTCAACATTCACTGCAAATACCGTTCGAACAGCATGACGACCGTCGGACCATGTGACGGCTCCGTAGTTATAGCCCTTTGATGCTCCTTTGCTACTGAATGAAACTCTGAAAGATGCTCTTGTGGAGACCTTTGTAAAGGCAATTTTTCTTGGAAAAACACCTACTATCAAGCCTTGTGGAGCCACTACCGACGAAACATAGGCGGAATTTGGAGCTCCGACATTGGTTACAGTTCTTCTGACAATTATGGTACTTTGATTTCGATCGAGTTTTGCTATTGAAATGGATGGGTAATTCATGTTGGAGATTACATCAGCGTTGGAGTGCTTTGGGCAGCTGAAGTTTGTGTTTGAGATTAATCTTATCTCTTTCTGTGAATGCCCGTAATAGCAGAGGAAGCGTAGGTAATCATTCCTTCTTGTTACGAACACTAGACCAGGGTCAAGTGCTTTGGCAGGGTTTATTTCTCCAACACCCATTTCGTGTGGGTTGGCCATGTAATTCGAGGAATTTGTCAGTGGTCTCCCAACGTTATCGGACACGGTTGCTGAAAAATCAAAAGAGATTCGAGGAAATTAGTTTCAATGTGATGATCTGTATTTGAATTTATTTGGAAATTGAAAATGGCAAGCAATAGTTTTTGAATTAAAGACACGAAAATAAAAATTAATGTTTCTTTATAGGACATAAAATGAGAGCCAGATTGGAGATGAGCTGTAATTATTGATTGGTTTTATTTAATCATTCATGCATTTGACTTCCGGAATTAATTAAATACCAAGATTGAATTATATATCTTCGAAAATGAAGAGAATACAGTATTGGGAGTGTGATATTAGCATGATATTGTATATCTCTCATAGTCTAAAGTAAGGTTTAAAATTATTTTTTATTATATTATATATATTTTTTATTTGATTTTATATCTCACCAATCAAACATAAAATAAATAATTTCACAAAAAAAAAATTAATTTTGTACTATATCTAATGGAATCTAAAAGAATTGGAGGGTAAATTATACTTTTTGTCTTCTTATTAAATTCCCTTTTAGGTAATTATAACAATTAAAGGGGTGTTTGGTTAGTAAAATTTTATCCAAAAAATACAGTAAAAGTATAAAATTTGATGTAAAAGTGATATATGATAAAAATTGATTGGAAAAAAGTATAAAAAGTTGATAAAAATTAGTAAGTTTTGGTTAGTTTTGACTAAACGTCCCCTAAGAACTTATAATTTTTTTACATGTTACAATTTTAACCCTATATTATTAAATATGTCGTTAATTTGCTAACGCAAGGATTAATATTATGAAATATTAAAATATTAAACTCTTAATTTTTACAATTAAAAATTACGTCCATTAAATTAAATAGGATTCGGACAAAATCTTAGAAGTGCATGTAAACTGTAATTCACCTACTACTACTACTACTACTACTACTAATAATAATAATAATAATAAAATGTAAGGTATTTTAGTGGCAAATTCATATAAAATCTTAAATTAAATATGACAAATTTGAATGTTTTCTAAATTGAAGAAAGATGGAGATTTACATATTTCTTAAATTGAAGATTTTTCAAAATGGACAAGTTTTCAAAAGATCATAACCGCAACATTACAATTCAAGTCCAATTAGGAGTAAGGAAGGAGACTGTACAGATTAGGAAACACATGCGCAAAAATCCAGTATACCCCGCAGACAACACGCAGGGAGCGCGCAGCTGCGCCACATGGCGCTTGGAGCCCGCAGGATGTACGCAGGTTCGACCTTTTGGCAGTAAACCCCGCAAGAAGCGCGCAGAGAAACTGATGGTTCAAGTTATAGAAGATTTTGTTTCCGTTTAAGAAATCTGCTTGTATATTTGAGTCTTAATTAGAATAGGATTTTGCTTGGAATAGGATGGGTAAGTCTATATATATGCACCCAAGCTTAATGTACAAAGAAGAACAAAAGGGGCATATTATAGAGTCTTGTGGAAGAGAGAATTTTTTCTTGTGAGCTTATAGCTCTTTCTCTTATTTCTATTATTTTTGGTTAAATTTGTTCACTTTCTAAGAAGTTAGAAAGTTTGTTTCCACTTGGTCTAGGTGTGTCGAGAATTCGAGTAAGTGCTTGAAAGAAGTCGTGCGAGGAGTCGTATAGATTTCGAGTGGGCACTTGCAACCTAATTATATAGTGGAAGTTTGGGTGGTCTCCGAAATCGGACCCGAAGTTTTACCTTTACTTGTTGATAAATGGTTTTTTCGTTACCAATTTTGTGTTCATTATTTTTGTGATTGATTGATTGATTTGGATGATTCGAAAATTTTCATAAAAGAATACACAAATAAGGCACGTATCTTAAACTGATATTAAGAGTCCATTTGGATCTTACAAAAAAATCAAAAAATTTCATAAATTTTAAAAATTTTCAAATTCTTTTAATCAAATTTTATCACGTGCCACTTTTACATCACATTAATCTTACTTTTTTTTTTTTAAAAGCTCTCAACGCACCCTAAATTACGAGTCACAAGCTTAGAACATATTGCAAAATTAATTAGTTCGAACTACAAATTATTGTTACCTGTTGTCATAAGAGCCGATTTGATGACGCTGGAACTCCATCTGCTGTGCACCGACTTAATAAATGCAGCAGCCCCGCTGACGTGAGGGCAAGCCATTGACGTTCCAGAATTTAAAGCATACGACGAGGGCCCCCTTACTTTTGGAAGGCCGCCGTCTTCGGTGTTGGGAACCATAGCTCCTAAAATGGCGACTCCGGGAGCCGTTATGTCCGGCTAATTTACAGAACAAATTATACATCGATAAGTTAATCAATTGCGAGTGGAGGGATGACTAACGCATCTACATCGTTAATTAAGGTAGAATTCATCGATTTACACACAATCAACGGCATGATATATAGATGCGTCGGTCGTGACAGTCGTCGGCCCACAACGATGTTCTTCATTAAATTTTTTTTTAAATAAATAAATAAATAAATAAATAAATAAAAGAAATAGAGTTAATATAGGACCTTGAGAATGTTTTCTGTGAGCGGTCCTGGACCCCTTGATGAGAAATAGGCAACAACAGGAGCTGGCTCGGTTCTGTCAATTTCACTTGTTCGAAGTATGGTTGCAGTTGGGTTCCTAAGCCAGCGGAATATATAAATGTCAATTACAAAGTTTTTTCTGCAATGTGTAATTGAAAAACATTGCAAATTTTAATAATAAATTTCTATCAACATTCCCCTACACTCTATCACAAAGGGTTTGTTTGGAATAAGAAAAAACGAGATAAATTGAGAATTCGTAATACGTGCAGTGAAAGAAAAAAGTTGATATGATATAAAGTTAACAAAAATTTATAAAGATTTTCAGTATTTTTTTATGCCAAATGCAGCCAAAGTATAGTTAGTTTTAGGTACAAACATTTTGTAAATTTTTTTTATCAATTTAATAGGTATTCAATAATCATATAAAACATTATCAGATGACACTTCTCTATTTTAATTACGCATCTCAAATTCTATAGACATTGTTTTCTTCAATTTCTCCATTTACGTACATAGATAATTAATCCAAGATAACAAAAAGGATCACTTTTTTACACTTTCTGTTATCAATTATTTTATATTCTTCAAATTCCAATGTATTTTTTTTAAATACACGACTTGGTACAAATTCTTTCTTTCATTTCTCTTATTCAGCGAGCTTAATTATAAATATTTTTATTCCGATATTTTGCCCCTAATTTTGTTATATAATTTATCAAAAGGCTTATATTTAGCTTCTTTAATTATCATTTTAGCTTCTTTTTTTAGTCATCGTATGCTCCCTCATGCTTGCACTTGGCCAAATTTCAATAACAATATCTTAATTTTAATCACCACTTATACTTCATTGTTTTACGTTTCACTACCAACTCTCTTTTGATCGGGCTGATCATTTTTTTTTTATATATATCTACTATTTTTAGAAAATATTTTAATACAATTATTTATTTCGCTCTACAGGGTACTTACGTTATCATCTAAATTTCATTTTTTAAGTTCCACCAGTTAATTTTTGAGAGTATATTTCTTCTATTCATTATCTTTTATTTCTTAATAGATACATTTGATATTATACCAGTCTATATTATGTATGTAGTTAAACTCTCACCTGATATTATCTTAAAATTTTTACATGAAACACAATTGACTTTTGTAGTAAGAAGATTATTTGGTAAGAAATTATATTTTTACTATAACTAAGTTAAAGTTAAACATTGTAACAAACTCTAGAATTGATTCACCTCCCTCATTTCTATATCCAAATCCATAACTCATGTGCATCATTTCAAAATCTCCACTATTTCTCCTTAGATGCTCATTCAAATCATTTCCTCTATATATATATATATATATATATTTGTTCAATATCTCTTAAATAAATTCATCCATATCTTTTCAAAAAAATACATCTAATCCTGTTTTGGAAAGGAAAACGTAAGCGCACATTAATAATATTTAACCGTACGTCACCTAATGCAAGCTTTTATTTTATCCCATGCCATGCTTTAAAAACACTTAGCCAGAGCATTGTAAAATATTTTAAGTGAAAAAAGAAGAGATAATAGAAGGAAATGCATGCAAAGCAAGAAAAAATGACCTTAAAAATAATGTAGTGTTAAAAATATCAAGTCCTTCACTTACTTGGTAGAGTTAATGTAGTTGCGAATTTGAGAACCTACGATATTCCCAACACCCGAGAATGGAAACATGCGGGAATCGAACGGCATATCTTTCTGAGCCTCGTCTATTAAAATGAATCCTTTGGCTTTAGCATCTTCCACAACTAACTTTTTGATTCCCCTTCCCACGGATGGTTCTGTACTAGTGCAAACAATTATTTTTCCTTCTGCTTTCTTCGGATTCAGAGATCCCGGGTTGCAATTGCTGCCGTTTATTTTTATATATATTGAATAAAAATTTGACATGCATGTACATGAAAATTGACTCCAAATCTATATAATAAAATAAAACAATTTTTGAAAATATTTTTCTCATAAATTAAGATCTAATAATTAATAATTATTTTTTCTTTTATTCAATAATTGAGACTATTTTTATATTTTTAACTTTTTACTCAGTTCTTATTTTAATGGACTCCATTACTATCCATCTTACAAAACCCCTTAGGGCCCTTACATATTTTAAATTTCATCATATTTTAAGGGTGAAAATCATATACAAATCAAAAATACCAATTTAAATTCCATCCAATTATTATTTTTAGAAAGTTGAATCTTCTAATTTAAAACGTTATAATTTGTATTTTTTATTATGTACTTATCAAAAATTAATTTTAGAGAGAGAACTAAAACACATGTAGTAACCATTAGAGTCTAAAGTATTGAAAAAAAATTAAATCCATAAATTATCATAATTTTTTTATTTGAATTTTTTGTCCAAAGTTTCAATTATATAAAAAAATTTAATACTAATTTTGTTCAGAATATCGTAGGTGCGCGTTATTACTACTTATTTATATTTATATATATAATAATATAATATATATTACAAACCTTAAAAAGGTTAGAATTATTGCATCAAGGAAGTACTAATACCTGGCCTCTGATGAAGGGGTAAAATCAGAAGCAACTTCATCTCCAAATGCTATAGGATAAGTCTTTGAGCTTGTAAGGTTTGACAAACTAATTCCAGATCCCTATTAGATGCAAACACAATATATATACTAATTTGATGAGTAGCAAATTAATCAATTAATACATCAAAACTAGAGAAGAAAAAAAAAAGAAAAATATATATATATATATATATATATATATATATATATGCTTTGATATATATTATTCAAGCTAAATTAAACTTGCAGCATACCTGAAAAGTTTTCCCATTTCCAAGAACTATAGTTGACTTAAAGGCACGGTCAATAGTGGAAGCTGCAACCGTAAACATCCACGGAGCTGAATTGCCGACAGTAAAAGGGTCGGGACCGTCGTTCCCCGCCGAACAAATTACGAGCACTCCCATCTGTTCAGCATGGAAAGCTCCGATGGCGATAGGATCGTGGAGGAAGTCTGATTGTAAACCTGCGTTCATTCCAATGGAGATGGAGATCATATGAACGCCGTCCTTAACCGCATCGTCGATCGCCTTTAATATGGCCGAACCCGAGCAGCCATCGGTCGAGCATGCTTTATAGATAGCAATCCTGGTTGAAGGTGAGCCACCCCTGGCTGTGCCTTTTGCAAGCCCATAATAACTAGCGTTCGGCACTACTGCACCAGCTGCAATAGATGCTACGTGAGTTCCGTGCCCGACGCAGTCCCTTGGTGAGCCCTTTTGATGACTAGTCTTGTGAAGATGAGCTCTTGGCGATAAGGAGTTGTAATATCTTGCGCCAATTAGCTTCCTGAGACAAACCAAGTTGGTAATTAAAAAAATTCTCGCTCTCTTACTCTCTTATTTATTTATTTCCATATTTGTTCTTAATTGATTATACAACATACAAACCGTTTGGCAACCTAATTTTTAGTGAAAAATTATTAAAAGTTGTTTCTTGAGTATTTGTTAAAACATCAATTTTTACTATTTTTTTTACTCAATTACAGTAACTTGTTTAACTTAAAAGTTATTAAAAGTTGCTAAAATTTGTCAAAAATTATTAAAAGTTGTCAAAAATTAATAAAAGTTGTCAAAAAATTTACTAAATACCCAAAAGTTACTAAAAATTGCGACTTATTTCATTAAATGTACAAAAAATTACAACTAGTAATTTTGGTATAAAAATATCAAAAATTACTAAAATTTAGGCTTTCAATCAGTTTCATAGAAATATTTCATTTCTCTAATATTTGTGTGTGTATAATTACATATAAGATATTTTGTTATAAACAAGGGTAAAAAAAAATATCTTGTTTTAGCTTTTAAAAATGACATTTTAATTAAAGCAAGAGAAGATGTAATTAATTACCTATTACAATTAGACTTCTTAAAATCAGATCCTTCCATGCAAACTCCTTTCCATCTTGAAGGGATTTCCCCAATACCCTCATCATTGAAGCTTGGAGACTCCGGCCATATCCCTAAAGTAATATATATAAGCAATAAATTATAGAGAAAAACTATTCTCCAAGTAATTAGCTAACATTATCAACAACCGCATGAAGGAATGGAATAATATAAGTAAAATTTGATATGGAAATTTACATGAATTTTGATGATGAATTCAAATAAATTATAATTTACTGAACTTTAATTATAATTTACTATCTATGCATTGTAATTTACTGAACTTTAATTTGAAATGCAAAATGGACATAAGATGAAATGTTTAACACTCATATGGGTAGGGCAAAGCCGGGATTTTGAGTTCGAGAGGCCAAAAAAAATTATAATTAATACTATAAATTATATGTAATAAAAAATAAATTAATATATATGTATAGATAGTACACTTGAACCTCTAATTTTTAGATTATATATAATAATTAAGAAACAAATAATTAAATTTTAAGAGACTAGTCCATGACTTAATTTTTTTAACCTCAAAAAATTTTTATGTGCTATGGATCAGATTTACAAGATCGGATTCGATTACTTTTGAATTTGGATTAACTCTATTATTATTAGATTCGAATCGAGTTTAAAATTGATAGATTTAATTCAGAGTTGTCTGATTTACATATTTTGAATTTGGATTAAGTCTATTATTATTAGATTCGAATCGAGTTTGAAATTGATGGATTTAATTAAGAGTTGTCCGATTTACGAGCTTACATAGATAACTTATCCCACTCTTTATGTTGCTAAATATTTGTACTTAAATTTAATTGAAATCTTTACCGTTTGACTGGTAGGATCCAGGCGGAGACACAAAATGGGGCGACCAAAAGGTACTGTACCTGTGTCAATTACTCCGACTATTACATCCGTTGATGTGTGTTTAAATTTGTGGTTGGAATGAACGCCAGATTCTGCTTCCAAGAAGTCCCAAGATCGAGATGTATGAAGTTGAAGTGTAGGATCAGGGAAGACAGATACAACTTCTTCATGTGCTGTTTCCAAAAAATTTGATCAATCTTTTTTTTTTTTTTTTTGGGGTATAATAATAATAAATTCGTTTCATTTGAACATTAATAAACCAATTCATTAATCCAGACCAATTATTTTTACCAGATAGTACGGAAACTTCACTCTCTGTAAGCATCGCAGAGAACCCCTTAAAAGCATGGCTGTAACTATGGATCAGAGACACCCTCTCACTCTCATCACTGCCAACAAATAAATAAAAATTAAAAAAAAAAAATTGGATGTCAATCCTGAAGAAGCTCAAATCAGACGGTATATGGATTTGTTAACGAGTGTTTTGGGTACTTATGAAGGACCAATAAAGGAGGTGTTTGGTTAGTAAAAATTTGGTCAAAAAATATAATAAAAGTGTAAAAATTTGATGTAAAAATGATATGTGGTAAAATTTAATAAAAAAAATATAAAAATTTGATAAAAGTTGGTAAGTGTTGGTTAGTTTAACCAGTCAAATACTCCCGAAAATATGTTATCTAATAATATTTTGTATTTTTTTATATATAATAACTACAAGATATAATTATTTAGAATATTTAACTTTAGTTTGGGAAGGAAAGTAGTTGGTTTCCAACTAAAAATAAATCAGCTATTTTTGTGTGTGGGAAAGCAAAAAAGGTGATTTTTTGGGGATAGATTTTTAGTTTTTGGTTAATTTAACATTTTTATCCTTAAAAATTTTTAAAAATATAAAAATGTAAAAAGATAAATTTAATTAACCACCGTAACAGTTACTAGAGATCAACTATTGTAACAGCTATAAACTCGGTTGCCCAACCAAGCCTTAACGAGTTTTCCTAACACTTGTTAACAAGGCTCAAATAAATCAACTTTCATTTATGATAATTCAACCTTGGAATGACCGACGATAATAGTTCCAGATGTGCCAACTCTGCTATGGTGGCGTTTCTTCTGATACCATTTGACGAACTCCCCATGTAAATCACATAAGGCTGCAATAGCATGAACAACTACGGTCAATTATTATTATTATTATTATTATTATTATTATTATTATTATTATTATTATTTTCCCTGATAGAAGTAGATTTATGTAAATAATTTTTTGAAAGACATCATTTTCCCTGCTGAATCGACTGAGATCCTACGTAGTGTTATGTGTGTGTGTGTGTATATATATATACAAGTAAGACGATTTTTTGGGACTTGAACATGACAAGTTGGTGTCTATTAATTTTCCTAAAAGGGAATTATATATCATCCTCCTAATATATATATATATATATATATATATATAGACAATTTGGTTAGAAGACTGAATTAATTACGTTCATACCTGCTGGGGGGCTTGGTTTGATGCATTAATGGGACAGAAGAGAAGAGAGAGTAGTTTGAGAAGAAGGCAAAGTTGCAGGAGAATAGCCGTGGAATGTTGATTCATCGGGTGTACAAGTAGTGAACTGGCTTAATTGTGATGTGAGGGCGAAGATGAAGAAAGAAAGTTGTGGGCGGAGGAGTTATATATAGCAGGTGGCTGGAAATTAACCTTGCTTTGAGGAGAGGAAAAGCATCATTTGCTTATTTTATCACCCCATTTGCTTTACTCTTTCCCCTTTCATGCATTCCAGATCACGTTGTTTACTTTTGCTAGCTGTTGCATGTTTGTCATTCTAGTGTTTGCGTGTGTACAGTGGAATTCCGTATTTCCATGATATATATATATATATATATCATACTAGTAGAGGATTTTCTTGGATACTTGGAAGAGTTGAGTCAATATTTCCTCTTTTTTTTTTCCGTCATTTGTTTCTTTTTTTCCTTTTTTCTCTCCAGAAATAACTAGTGCATAGTAATTCTTCTGTCACGAAAGTCTTACGAAAGAGTGTTTGATTTATTAAATTTTACTCCTATATTTCCTCCTATATTTTAACTACAATAATGCAACTACCACGTTATTTTTTTGGTTATATTTTTGTACCTTTTTTTTCCTAATGATATAATATCATTTCCTTTATCAGGTAATTCAAATCCTTTGCTGTTAAGTATAACCGTAGTAGATGGAAAATTTATGAAATTCTCGTCTCGTATTTGGAGATTTATTTGAAGGCAATGTGTTTCTCTATTTTTGACACCAACAAAAACACTGTAACAATACATATCAATGAAAAATAAAATCATTTTGTATATGTATTGTAATATATATATATATATATATATATATATATATATATATATATAATTTGCACAATATCACGAGGTTTATATTATATATTACCTCTAAGTGAACAAGATCTTTGAGTGGAATTTACTACTATATATATATATATATATAATTTGCACAATATCACGAGGTTTATATTATATATTACCTCTAAGTGAACAAGATCTTTGAGTGGAATTTACTACGAGGAAATTGATTTATATATATTTTGATAAGTTATTATTTTCCCTTTATATATATATATATATATATATCAGTAATGTTACCTTCAGTGCCCCTTTTATCCCGCACCCCCGCCACCGCTCACATTTTTATTCTTAATTTTTAAATAAAAGGTAACATTTTATGATTGTGATGATTTTGGATGAAATACACTTATTATTACGAGTAGTCGCTGGTATAAAATAGGGTGAGTGGTGATTGGTGCATGATAAATGAGTGATAAGGGTAGAATTTTTTTGTGTATATATATATTTAGAGGTGTATTTAGAATTTTGAAATTGCTTAAGCTAACTTAAAATTTTAGGTTCGGGTGAAAGAAACAATCATAAGGGTTTAAAATAGAGTGAGTTAGGTTGAATTACAAAAATTTAGTCCAAATTAGAAAATTTTAGATTGGACTAAATTTAAAAAAATATACACTATACAAAAAAAAATTAAGGGGGTCACTCGGATTATAATTCAGGTGAACCTTGATGTGCATCTACTATAATATATATTGGATGTATTTGGAGTTATATAAACTTATATAAAATTGTAAAAATTAGTATCTCGTATTTTGTGCAGTGAATTGAGAATTTAAATTTTACAGTATCATAATTTGTGTTTGTAGAAATTTGTAAAGTTTTATATTTTTTTTGCACGGCTCCAAACGTGGCCATTGTAGCGGATGAAATGCATGATAATTTTAAATTAATGTCAATACGCGTATAAGTCTATCAAGCTAGCGAATTTTCTAGACTATCTGTTTAATAATTGCTTCTGTGCGTTATACATAAATAAATATACAATTAGCATTTTTTGAGATTGGATTAATTCCAACCTCAATCGGATGTTGTTAGTCTCAGCCAACTTGGAATTTAGAACTACAATAATTCAATTATTTTAACAATTTTACTTTTACGGTTTTACCCTTACTATTATTTTATAAAAGGAGTCTTATCATGGGATCATAATAGTAATTTACTAAATTACGAATACAATAATTGAAACAAATAGGGACTTCAAATCAAATCAGATGGCACTTTTAGTGTAATGACGTCACATGGACATGGTAGGTATTTATCCATCTAATACTGTGATTCCTTAACTCTGAAGCAAGCATTAAAAAAAAAATTGTATGGGCAACAAAGAAGAAAAAAATAAAAAATAAAAACTTACAAGCTTCACATGTGTGTGTATATATATAATATTGAAATATAACTGTTTTTACAAAAATTATTTTAATTATTATAAGGGTGTGTTTTTACTTGAAAGATATTACTTTTTTTTAATATTTGTTGAATGGCAATATTTTTATACTTTGGGAAATTATCTAAAGAAATTAAATAAAATGATATAATCATATAATATATGGGTAAATAATTAAAATTTAATAATTTTAATTTCAAATAATTAAGTAATATCAAATTTAATATTTTTAGTTCAAAAACTCTTCTACTCCCCTCCTCGAAATTCAAAATTGATAAAATTTATAACGTGTAATATAACTTCTTAATGACAATCATGGGTGCATTTGGAGTGACAAAAATAAAATAAAATGAGATAAAGTACGATAAGTTGTGAATTTGTAATTTGAGATAAAAAATAAATAATTTTTAGAGTTTTTCAGCATTTTTTACAGATTTTCAGAATTTTTTGTCAGTCCAAACAGAGCCTATATATATAACATATACATCATCCAAATAAACAAATAAATAAATAAATAAAAATTACCAGATATTGCAATTAAAAATTCAACGCAAAATCACCCAAACAAATATTTAGTAAGAATTCAACAACCAAATCCATTTAACCCGGTATTTCATCCATCCTCCCTTCATTTGTTAAATTTTTAAAATTTTAATTGAAGAAATTGATGAGAAAGATCAAAGATGAATTATACCTCTTCAATAATTCTTTATTTATTTAATTATCTATTTTTTCGTATATATTTAAAAGTAAAACAATTTGGCCAATACTTGAGTTTCTTTTATGTTGACTATATGGTTGAATTTTTATGAACAAATATTTATACTAAATACTTTCAAATATATTTTTACAAGTCATTTGTATAATTAAATATATTATATAATATTCGATTTAAATAAATAATATGAAGACTCAGTGTATTGCACGACTGTCTGTGTGTGTATAAATATAACAAGGCCTTTACAATCATTTGCATTTATTTAAATTATTTCAGTGGATCACACCAAGTGAATGGCTCTGCATGTAGAATTCCTTGTAAATAAATAATTGTGTGTGTATATATATATATATATATATCTTCGCCTGTGCTTGAAGCCCATGTGCCATTTTCCTTTACCTATTTCCTTTGTTCTTCTCTTTATATATGCTTATTTTTGTTCCTTTCTTATACCTTTTGTTTCTTCAATTTATTCTTCGTATCTTCTACTTTAGCTTGAGATCATCTATGGTGCTTGGGGACCATTACCTGTTCTGCTGTATTCAGTAGTATTATTTTGGAAGTAGCTTTAACAAAATTGTGTGTATATATATATATATATACACATACATGCATAACCATATTCCACGATGGTGAGTATTGTTATCCAATTAAAAAATATAAGTAGTGTCAATTACCTTCCTTTCAAAAGGTAAGGACTATTCAAGACACGTTCAATATACAAAAGAACTAATTTTTTAGAATATTTCGCGAACCAAACCTTTCAGCAACAACTAATTTTTAGTGACCAAATTTACTTTGATCGGAAATGTCATTTCTTTGTCAAGAAATTTTGATCACTAAAATTGTTGTAATTTCGCTAACCAAACCTTTTGGCAAATAGTATTTTTTAGAATTCAAACTCATTTCGATTGAAAAAATGTCAATTTTTTTAAAAGAAAAATTTTTAGATGCAACTGTTGCAAATATTTGAGATAATCGAACTCATGTCTCTCCTTTGAAAGTTAATGTGGTTTATCACTATAGCCCTATTTGGTAGAGCAAAAACCTACAAAAAGTGGCCAAAAGATAAAAAAGTTATCAATTTTTTTTTTTTAAAATTTACTGATTTTATAATCCGTGCGTGAATGACAAGAGATGAAACTTGTTTCGTACGTGAATGATAGGAGTTGAGACTTGTTTCTGTGGTTTCTTTTTAAATTCATTAGAACAGGTGCTTCCTACCCTATTTTAACGGTTCATTTTTTGTTTTTTTCTTGACATTTACAACTTCAAAGCACCTGACACATACATTTTTTCAACACAGCCGGTTCCAACGTTTCTTCCTCACCTATTCGAACGAAAGTTTTGGTGAATTTTGGTGAGTCATCCAAACACCAAACAGTATATAATGTATTACACTTTTTCTATTTTTTGGTACTTTTTGGTGGTCAAAACAAGACCTATGCGAAGTATTATCTATGTAGGTATTTTACATGTTTTAATATATATAAATAAATTAAACTTTTTCAATTAAAATATTTTGGTCATTGAAGGCCTATTGTTTGGTTGCTAAAAGTGTAGTTTACCCACGACAATGGAAGCCAAAAAATCAATTTTTTCCAATTAATTGGTCGGCAAAGGTGGTCACTAAAGGTTTAATTTCTTGTACATTGAGGTTTTCAACTTCTCCTTTTATAGTTGAAGGCTAGCCATTGTCCACTAACCCGTCTCTTGCGCGCACACAACTACTGGGATGGCATGTGCCATATTCCCCATACTCGGCTGCAAAATTAAGACTACTGGATGACCAAGTTTTTAACTGTGTACTTGTAACTAACCATTATATCAGCCTGAAAATCAATATTGCATCTTTTATAACTGATTCATTCGGTCGAGCATATTAACATTAATTTTTTGTTGGAACCAATGTTTTGCATTATTTTGGTTGATGTGCTCTAAGTTGTAACTTGCACTGGCTGATGTCATATTACCCTCATCGGCAACATATGCAAGTGATATATAATATGAGAGACTTAGTTGATTCCAATCAATAAGTGATAAATTTAGATTTTGGTAGTGTTTAGGTGGCAAAAAAAAAGTAAAATAAAAGCACAAAAATGTGATGTAAAAGTGATATATAGCGAAATTTGATTGAAAGAAATTAAAAAAAAAATTAGTAAAAGTTGATAGGTTTTAATAAATTTCAGTAAATCAAATACCTCATTTATCTAAGCCATTCACAAATAAGATAATTTTATATTTTATCTCAATCATTTATAGATGAGGTAGTATCTATCTTAATATATAAAATAAAAATTTTATTGACTTAGAATCATATAAATTTTATTGACCTAGAACTCATGTGGTCTAATAGTCTCCGTCTCACTAACACTTATTTGTTTAGGGTACAAGAGGGGTTTCTTGGAAGTGTCATAACTCAATGTAGACATACCACATGCCAATGCAACAGGCCAAATACTCAAAATTATCATAATTGAGCTTTCTAGAAAGCTCCAATGATTCACATGAATTGGCAAGCATTTAATAAGTCCAATATCGATTCCTTCAGATATGTCAATTCGTCATAAATTAATATTGACTTCTCAGAATTTTGTGATTTTATCTCTATTAACAACTACTTAATGAGTCTTTTTTTTTTTTGTTTATATCTATTATCTCAAGTTTTTGGTTGAACTAGTTCTTAACACAAATAATTCAAGGGAGAAAATGAGCTATTTGGGCCTGGAGGATTGATAGTGCAAAATACAAGATATCTATCGTAATATGTAACTAATGTAGATAAGTATCGACCAACGACACACATCACTATGTCAAATCTTACAATTTTCTAGGAATTAAGAAGTATGTTATGCCCAAAAAAAAGTTTTGTCATTTCTATTCCTTCGTCAAATATCTTACCTAATCATCTCCAACCTATAAAGAATGATTGGGTTGAATAATCTAACAAGCTTAAAGAGTGGAAAAAAATTGAAAGGAAAAAAGAAAAGACCAAACAAAAAATGATAAGCACATTCAGGAATGTAAATGAGGCAACTTCATAACAACAATAAGCAATCCAATTAGTCTTACCTATGGTTGATAATAAATCAAATAATGTGATTGTTTCTTACTTTCTGATGATTATCCTGTGCCCAAAAAAGTTTTGGCGTTACGAATCCTTCATCAACATCTCTTTCCTAATCGTCTCCACTCTATCAAGAACTCCCTTAACAGCTATGTCAAATGCATCCTCAAGGCTTGTCTCCAATCTACTCATTGAATTTCGATACACCACTTTAGGAATCAACCTCACAACCTCTTCCCTCATACCCACAACTTGCTCTTTTGATACTTTTCTCAACACCTCCTCAATCTTCACCTTCCCATCCTTGATCTCAATCTCTGGTATAAACACAGAATACTTCGTATAATCCTTTGGTAAATACCACAAATATTGTTCATAAGCAGAAGCAGGATGGAAAAAAACCGGGATACAACCAGCCAAGATGGAATCAAAAGTTGATCTTCTAGTGAAGGAATCACCAGAAGGTTGTAGGCAAAATGTAGAGCTTCTAAACATTTTGATCACTTGAAATGGCTGGTCACATTTGTTTCCATGAGAGTTACAATCTAGCAACTTACACTTCTTTGAAGCTAGACACTGGTTTATGATTTCTCCCCGGATTGAGCCTTGAAGACTAGGCCTTGGAGCACCAACAAAAGAGAACAAGTATTTCCTTTTCGGAGTTCTGACTTTGTTTTGCCATTGAAACACTTCATTTTTGGTCGTGGGATGGAAGTAAGTAGGGTATGGGATCGCGAAATTGTTGTCAATCCAAGGGCTTGATTCGATTATTAGTACTGTCATGTTCTTGGTTTCAGGCAATGTAAGGAGATTGTTACCCCAATCAGAGTCATTTTGAGTCTGTCTATTGAAGTCCCAAGCAACTCTGCCTGAGACCAAGAAATGGTCTCTCCCCCACATTCTTCTCCATTCTGGTTTCTGAGACAACCAATTGACCAAATCAATGGAAGTTGAGTCTCTCACAGAAGTGTTGAACCCCCAGAGGTGTCTGCCAATGTCTAGGCCAGCATAGAATGGGACATAGATTGCTGAGGCTAGAGATGAATCATTGGTCAAGCACTTGTATTTCTTCATTCTGTTGTGGAAAATGACTTCCAAAGAGAACTGGTTTGTGGCAAACCAGCTCTTGTTTTGGAGAATCCCATGAGAGTTCCCTGCTTTTGGGCCAAAACCCATGTTTGATATGGACTGGCACATATCAAACCATTTGATAAGTGATGAACAATCCTTGAGAATTTCTTTGTTGAATCTAGTGGGGAGATCATTGTGTACATATATATATTTACCTGAACATGAATCCATAGCAGGGTTGAAGGCAGGTGGAGGTGGTTGATTAGTAACTTTTTTCTTAGTGGTCTCTGGATTAATGGGGGAATTGGATGATGAAGAATTTGCATAGTTGGCAAAGAAGAAGAGTCCATTGTTGTCTGTAAGAAAAGCCGTGTAGAGAGAGCAAAGTAATAGAGCCCATAAGAGGAAGCAAGAAGACAAAACTAACCAGAATTGTTTGTTGATGCAGCTGGTGGTACTGATGAATGATTTCTGCATTTGACTCATGAATTCCCTCTTTCTTTCTCTCTTTAGACTTTCAGCAACCAATTGAACAATCTCCAATGTTTTCTCTATTGAATGGAAACCGATGAGACATCAAGTTTTTAACAAGTGCATTCCCTTTCTCTTAAATTGTCTCTTGGTCCCTCCTTGGATGGTCGTCCTAGATGTGTCCTTTGGTTTGTTTTTATAATTTTTTTTTCAAAGGATTGCCTGAATCGCTTATTACGACGAAATAAGTTTATGAAAATGAACGATGAATAGTCAAGAAGCTATCCTCCCCCTTCTCCTCCTTGGCTTAATTCTTCTCTCCTTGACTATTTCTTCCCCTTTATTAAATTCTCCTCTTAATTCCACATCAAAAATCTTTCCACAAATGTATAGAAATATGCCTATTAAAGAGAGGGGATAGACTAAGAGAAAGAAGGTCCAGAATAAAACAACCAAAATTTTAGGAATTTGTTTATTAAAGAGAAGGGATGGACTAAGAGGGGGAAGGCTCAGAATAAAACAACCAAGATTTTAAAAATATTTTTAAACCATTTTGGACATTTTATAATTAACTAGAATAGTGTAAAAGAATTTAATTTGGGAAAATTTTTTTAAAAAAATCAAAAAATATTTTAATTATAAAATTACAACTACAGTATCATATATAGTGATTGTCTTTTCTGTCAAGATTAAAGAAGGCTCTTTTATAGATTTATATGTATAGTATGTATATATTGGGTAGCCTCCTAAATGCACATATGTCCACATGAATCTTCACAGTATGGGTAAAGGAAAGTTCTGATTCAGTTTAGTCTGCCTGATGGGTCAACTGAATCTGCTCAGAAGAATAGAGGAGAATTTGTTCAAAGCTTGCTTCAATGAGAGGATTGTTCCAATTCTTAATTTGGAAGAATTGTGTTCTTGCCTTGCATACTTCCATACATTCCAATTGAGTATTATTCAAATCTGTGTTATTATGAGAGATAATTTTGAATGGATCCATGCAATGTTGCCTTCCCAAAATTAGCCTATTTCCAAATTCATTTATTTCATTAGTTAATCAATCAAATCATTAATATGTATCTTTCACTATGTATATATAAATATATAGAGAGAGAGAGAAAGAAATATCTTGACAAGATATTTGTGGTTGTTACCAAAATTATGATGAAAGATAAATTTTAGAATAAATATTATTTTTGTTATTCTAATTTTTTTTTATAATTTCAATATCATTCTCGAACTTATTTTTTGTTTTTAAATTTTCTAACTTTTAATAGCAAGTCAAATGTGCCCTGACACATATGGTAATCATGATTTAAAAAGTTTATTAATGCTATTAGATAACTATAATCCTAAAAATATTCAAATTTACATTATTATAAAATTAAATATAGCGGGTATTTACCTTCGTTGTTGGATAGAAATAAATTTAAATATTATATAATTGATTCAACAAAAAAGAAAAAACGAATAAAAATCAATTCCAAATGTTTATACATACAGATTTTATGTTTAGCTATTTACACATCACTAACTATGTTAAATAAACTTTTATGTAAATTGAAAAATTCAATGTTATTAATTTAGTTAAGGATTAATTTTTCTAGTCTTTTTAATATATTGATTATATTTATTTATTATCAAAAATTGAAGGGCTTAAATAGAAGGAAAAAAAAGTTTAAAAATGATATAGAAACTCTAAATAAAATTGGAGGGCTTAAATAAAATAAAAAATTGTGAATGAAAATTCAGATTTTAAATAAAGTTGGAGATAAAATAATTATTTACTCAAAACTTTAGGTGGCATTTGGTTTACTTTTTATTTTCTATTTTCTATTTTCGTTTTATGTGTTAAAATCTCAAAATGAGAAAATAAAAAATATTTTGTTTTCCTTGTTTTGAGATTTTTTTTATTTTTTCTTAAAAACTCTCAAAACGACTTTTTATCATTTCTCATTTCATGTATAAACTCATTTTTAATTTTGGAAAACAAATTTTAAAAATACAAGTAATCAAATGAATTTTAAGCTGTTTTTCTTATTTTCAAAGATACAAAATAAAAAATAAGCTCAAAACAGAAAATAGAAAATAAAAACAGAAATAGAAAATAGAAAAATAAACCAAATGACCCCTTAGTATTTGGTAATAAAAATGAATACTTTTTCCACCAAACTTTATTAGTAGGTTACATATTTTTTATAACAAAATTATTAAGAACAAAAAAAAAAGTTTATAATTACTCTTACTTTTTTGGAAGTAGCATAACATGAAGATTGAGAAGAAAGACAGAATTTGAGGAATGAAAAAATAAAATAAAATTTTAATTTATTAATAAACACTTCGCATTTGTTGATTCTAGTCCTCAAATAAAATCAAATAAAATGCATGTTTATAATTCTCTCTCTCTCTTTCTTTTTTTTCCCTTAGTTGTTTGTTCTTTTCCTTTATTTTATTATTTTTTCTTTTCTTTTCTCACTCAATAAATACTTAATCCAAAGCATACCATTAATGACCAGAATGAATAGTAGAATTTCATAATTTGACCTTCCCCCCCCCCAAAAACAAAAAAAAAGAGCTGTTGTACTTTTTTTTTATGACATGTCGAGCAAAACCCTTTGAACTCACATCGACTTGCCAAACTGAGGGGAGAACGATCCGACCCAAGACATCTCACCGTTTAAGTCACAGTAGTGCACCTGAGACGATTCGAACCCCCACACTCCAGGACGTAAACCAGAAGAAACTCGTCTCAACCACCAGGTTAGACTGCGGGGTCGAACTGTTATACTTGACTATCACCAACAATCACCAATGGCTAGGGGAATGGCAAGACCCTATCACAATCACTCAAGTCCATTGACTAGAGAAGGGAGGAAACAGATTAAAAAAGAGTACGGAGATATTTAGAATGATAAAAAGTGACATAAAATAAAATAATTTGATATAATTTATAGATTCATAATTCATGCAGTAAAATAAAAAGTGATAATTTTTAAAATAAAAAGTAAATAATTTTTAAAAATTTTCAGCGTTTCTTAATACATCAAATGCACCCTAAGAAATGGCAATTTCTGTATATAATTGCTGTCCAAAGATAAGATTGACAGAAATGCAAAGAAAAGAATGATGAGGACAAATGGGAAAAAAGATGAAAATTTCCTTTTATAATTTTATCTTCCTCTCCTGAACCAACAATCAAACACGTAAAAAGAAAATTTTCATTATCTTTTTTGGTAGGTTCTCTATTTCTCTCTCTCTCTCCCCAAACCAAACAGTGTGTACAGAAACTGCCTATTCCACACAGAATCCACATTAACTCTGATGTTCACCACAACTAAAGGTGAACCAAGCTTGCAACTATCATAAATCAACTACTTAACCCATGCATGGTTTGTTTCAGAACTATATAACAGCAACAATAACAGGTTCTGGCAAACAACAAAAGATTACCGAAGAGCGTCATACACAATTCTTCAGTGCATCTCCAGCTCCTTGAAAGAAGCAATAAGAAAGGGCGAAATCCGCGATAAAGATCCCAACAAGAGAGAGTACGACTGCGGATGTGGTAGACTCTCCAACACCTTTGGCACCTCCCAAGGTGGTGACTCCCCAGGCACAGCTGATAATGGATATGATCCCACCAAACACCTGTGACTTAATCATCGCGCTGATTAGATCCCATGATCTGAGAGCTCTCTGAGCGGAATCCAAGATTATGTTAATGCTAACACCGTAAACAGCATCCGCCAGGAGAGCACTGGATGCAAGCCCCACTGTGAAACACATAAGAGTCAAAAAAGGTAAGGCAACGCAGGAAGCGATGACCCTAGGCGTTACCAGATAATCTACTGGGTTCGAGCCAAGAACTCTTAATGTATCAATTTGCTCAGAAACCTGCATTGTTCCCAGTTCGGCAGCAAATGCACTTCCAATACGACCCGCAACCACTATAGATGTTACTACAGGACTCAGTTCTCTGGAAAAGGCTAGAGCTAATACCCCACCAACAGATCTGTTTAATCCTAACCTTGTGAACTCTCTAACAAACTGAATTGTGAAGGCCATGCCAACAAAAGCAGAGGTTAATAGACATACCCCAAGTGATCTCGGGCCAACTCTCTCCAGCTGCTGAAGGGTATTCCTCCAGTGGACTTTGCCCTTCGAAGTTCTAATAATTACCTGCCCTGCCAGAATAAAAACTGACAATCCCCTCCATAGGTACCGGGGAGGTGACCATTTGCTCAGAAATGAGCCTGCTTCATGACTCAGGGCATTGTTTGCATTTGTGTTTTCTTCAGGCACGGTAACACACGGGTGACCATCATCTGAATTAGGAATCACAAACAATCTCATTTTCTGGACAGGAACAAGAAAGTTATAACCTTGACCTCTTCCAGTGAACTTAGGTCTTCCAAAAAGCTGGCCAGAATGCAACTCTCTGGTTTTTGTCCAATTGCCTGGTTTTATAGGATTTCTCCTGCAATGTCATTAGAATGTGTAAAATGTTAAAACTGCTAAGTCGATAAGAGTTAAATGCAGCATGCACAGAGAGAGAGAGAGAGACCTGTCATAGAAGCAAAAGATTGGATGAAGATGTGTAGCTGCCTCCATGATAGATCTTGTGTGTCTACTTTTACTTCAGTCTTTGCATGGAAAAGGCCTTGTCAGAGATTGTCTGGAACAAAATGATATGTTAAAGAACCATAGAACTTGCAGGTCATGGTTATGGCCCTAGGTTGTCCCTTTTTACTAGTAGCAATAACTAGGATATCTTTGGTTTGCACATGGCAGTAAACTGTGCCACCCAATTTTTTTTTTTTGGTAACAAGGAAATCACCCGGACCCTTCGGGCACCGAGCTACAAACCCGGGGAGACTAGCGTAGAAACCACCACTACGGCCCTCCACTTAATCCTGGCCGCCCAGGTGGGGAATCGAACTCACGACTTAAGTAGATCACCCAATTCACCTTGTTTACACCTTAAAGAGTGGAATAAGCCTCAATTTTAGCATACCAGGGCACGCAAGCAAAGTACATAATACACTCTCTTCTCTCAATCATTAGTCATAACCATATCATAATTCACAAAACAAAACCACAAAAGCAATAACAGAGGAGGTGCAATTTCCTGTCAGTTCCTGCATCTTTTTGAGATCTAAAATCTGAAATGAAATTAAATAAAATAGCAATAACTCATAATAGAGCCTCTCTATCGATCTCACTTCTAAGGATAGCCAAAAATTAGGATAATAGTATCCACCCAGGGCAACTAAAAGAAAAATTAGTATGTAGTGGAAGAATTAAAGAGATTTAGAGTAACGATGTGATCCTATCCATAAAATTTTAATTTAACATGCACACCCTCCTCATGGCATTATCGAGTTTTGCTCCTCATTAACTAAAGGAGCTGAAAGGCACAAGACTAGGGTTAGACATAACCTAAGTATAATAATCATTTGCATAAACTAGCCATGCTCAAACTCCAAACTTGTGTTTCATGCTGTAAAGCTCAACATTTTACCATTGCCCCACCTTTCATAATAATAGTATTGGTAATAACAACAATCATTTGCATAAACTGGCCATGCTCAAACTCCAAACTTGCAATTCATGCTTGGAAGCCTAACATTTTACCATTGCACCACCTTTTTGTTTAATAATAATAATAATAATAATAATAATAATAATATCCAAATATCAAATCCACCTTCTGTACATAGTTCAAACTCGCGGTCGTGGCCGCTGTATTGGCCCGAGAAATCTTAATGTCGTCATGGCATCGTAGCAGTATCAAGCGATACGCAACTTCTAGCTTTTTTTTTTAATTAAAAAATTCACAAAAAAATAATGGAAAATTTCTAAAAGTTCTAAATAATAAAATTAATGTTCTACATAACCAAATATAGGGTAGTGTTCCTTTTTTTTTTTTTAATCAGCTATTTCATTAATATGATTCCAATATATTGCTTACAATAATTACTTTAATTTGATAATTTTATTTGTAAAAAAAATATTACAAATTTATTTAATAATGAATATTAGAAACTTATATTTCATAATTTGTTTCATCAAAAATAATTATAAAATTATCGAATATTAGAGTACTATTTTTTCTTTCAATTAGGTATTTTTTTTTTTTAATGACCCGGAACCTGGGTCGGGCAGGGCCGTTGTCGACTCACCCCAACTTGCCAAACAGGGGGGAGAGCGGCCCGACCCAAGACATCTCCCAGTTCAGTCGCGGTAGTGCACCCAGCGCGATTCGAACTCCCGCCGCCCGCGTTTACGGTTCGGAAGGAGCCCTTCTTGACCACTGGGCTAGACCGCGGGATCCTCTTTCAATTAGGTATTTAATAATAACATAGTATTTTTCAATGCTTTTTAACATTTTCCTCATTTGCTTTTCCAAGTCCAGGTATTCTCATTTGCATGTCCAATTTCAAGTATCCCATCAAAATTAATTAATTGAAAGGAAAATATAATCAAGAAAAAGAACAAATTAGAATTAAAAAGGAATGATAAATTAAGAAGTATTATAAGCAATGGTAAATTAGGAACTCTTGTAGTTTGTAGTCATAGAAATCGCACTTTAATAACTATGCAAGAGTATTCTTTAAAAAAAAAAACCAACCATGCAAGGGTATTAATGAAAATGAACTAAAATGCATAGAAAGATCTGGAAAGAGAAATGAAAAGATGACATATACTGGAAAAAACAGTAGAAGAGAAGTAAAAAGAAATATATAAAATGATTTGGAAGGATGACGACGAGGTTGACATGAGGGAGGGACAGTGACAATCGACGATCGGTGACAAGATAGCAGCAGCAACTACTTGTGACTGACGAACATCGACGACTGTGACGAACACCAGTTAAGTCTCTCTCCTTTAGATCAGGAATTTTAGGTCCTTCTCCCCCTTTCCCAGTTAGGTCTCTCTCCCTCTGCTTCAATACCATTCTTGAGTCAACCCTTCTCGAAGAGAGCTCTACACTTTTTTGAGAGCATCACGCTTCAACATAATTCACATGGCCAAGATATTGCCACGATTTCTCTAAGTCTCAAATTATTGCCGATATCTCGGTCGCGAGAAGCTGATTTATACTGTTTTAGCGATAATCATCGACTGGGTTGAGATCTTGACATGGTCATTCACAATACTGAGCTGAGTTGAGACTTTGAACCATGCTTTTGTATAACCCTGCGAAGTAGAAGAAGCTTTTGGGAACCCCCCCCCCCCCAAAAAAAATAAAAAGAAAAAAAAAAACTTGCCCTTCCTCCATAAAGAATTATTCCAATAATTCTGAGCTTAGTCTTTTCAAAAAGCATGAACCATACCTTCGTGTTTACAAGGCAAAGTTCTAGCACAAGAAATTATTATTGTTGTTGTTGTTGTTGCGCCAAGCAATGCAACTAAGTAGGTTTTCTTGGATTCTAATGGGCAGAGAGCTTACTCATACCAGGACAGGAAACGACGATATGGTATGGGTAAAGGGGAAAGAGAGATTGGGAGAATCAGAACGGGCGGTCTCATACTTGAAGAGTTAATACAACAAGAGGGGATCAATGTTATGGTCCACGTTTTTCTACAAAAATTGATTCGTGCCAGTAAAATAGGCTAAGCTTAAACACCAATGACATATTAAAACTTTTCTTAGATAGGCAAATATTATTTATTAGGGGAAAGAGTTGAGATTACTTTGAACCCGTAACCTTTAGTCTAGGTGTGGGTGCTTCTTCTACTGGAGCTACTCCTCTCAACCTATCAAAATAAAAATAAAGGTCCTCCCGTCTGGGATATAGTTTAAACTATTACCCGTAACTAAAGTCAAAGCTTCTCATTTTCATTCTTGTTGAAGAAGAAAGCATTGACTTACATCTTGAAACGAAAAGAGTACTCACATAACCTAATGACCAGGTTTTTCCTAATAAACTTGCTGATCTTACATCCTAACATCCAAAACATATAGAATTTCATGTTATAAGACTTCTGAACAATGACCAATGATCAATCTAGAATTTTCAGAAACCATTTACTGGGATGCCATATCCTTGCATCAAGAAAACACAGTCAAATGATGAAATTGTCTGTTTTGAACTCACTGCAATTCACCCGTCTCTCTATTCATATATGGTTGCGAACCCAACAGTTCCCATAATTGCCTGTGTCATGACTTTCACTGAAATGCATTCTCTTTTTCATTCCATCCCAAAAAAATCAAACACTTTCAAGCTTTCTCGACGATAATCAAAATTTTTAGCGGAAAGTAAATGAATTTATGAGCAATTTGGCACTCGCACAATCTTAGCGAAAAAAGCACAGAAAAGATTGAAATATTGATTTACCTACTTCGAAAGATTCAAGTTCTTTATTTCTACTGGAAAGGCTCGATTGATTTGGATTGGGTCAGAGATCGAGAGATCCAGTGACTTTTCATTGTTTCACCTGCTCGATACACCGTTGCAGAGCTCTATTCTTCTACCAGAGTCTTGAACCCATCGCCCAAACAATATCATGCGGTCAATTTTTAGGGCTTGAGGTCAATTTATAGGTTTTTTTTTTTTATTTTTCACTGTTTAAATCAAATTTTTTTAAAATTTTCGATATATTATTTATCTTTCAAACAAAAATCAAAGAAAATAAATAAAAGACAAATTTTATTTTCATGAAAAAAAAAACTTTTTTAGTGGTATTTAAAAATTTTTGAAGTATTTTTTTATTTATTTAAATTTTTATCTAAATTTTCTGTGAATTTATTTGATTAGTGTGATTTGTGAGTCTTTATGTAAGTTCAGTAGATTTATTTAATACACACTCAAAGGAAAATGGTTATGAGTTTTCAACATGGAAAGAAAAAAAAAGTGCTCTTATAATTTGTAGTTAAAATTATATAAAAAAAAATTGACAATTTAGTTAAAAATTAAAAAATATATATGAATTATCTTTTTAATGCCCTAATTTATCCCTTTTTTTAATTTATTTTTTTATTTTTCTTATTGTCACATTTACCCAAATATCAATCCATAACATTCTCACTCATCTGTGTCTCCTGTGTAATTAGTGGTGTCCAAATAGTAGTAGCCATTGTAGCTTTAGCTGCAGTTGAAGAGAAAGGGACCAGAACTATTATGTTAAGTCTCTGTTTGGAAGAGGAGTTGGAATGGAGTGAATTGGGAGGGTTATAGGATAAAATTGCTATTATGCCCTTTTGTTTTAGACAAAGTTACCCAGACACCTCTTGGAGTAGAAAAAAAATCCGAAAAAACGATAAAAACGTTGAAAAATTCTAAAAGTTATTCACTTTAAAGATGTCAAATATATTCGTGCCCGATGGTACCTGCTTCACCCGTTCTATTCGGGAAAGATATGAGAATGTTAGTAGCGGAGACGGGGATAGAGATTTGAGGTGTTATCCAAACGGGTACCGGGACGGGGACGGGGACGGGTACTATTGTCCCCAACCCATCCCATACCTGCTTAAATATTTATTTATTAATTTATATATATATTTTTATTTTTTATTTAATATATATATATATATATATAATATTTTTATTTAATATATATAATATTTATAATAATTTTTAATATTTATTTTATACATATAATATATAATTTGTAATAATTAGTATACTTGGCGGGTAAACGAGAACGGAGACTGGGAATTCATTACCTAGCAGGGATGGGTATGGAGAAAATTTTTTTCTCCAAAACAAGGATGGGAACTAAGACAGGTAAGGGTATTGCTAAACGAGGACGAGGACGGAAAAAGTCATACCTGTCCCATACATGCCCTGTTGACATCCCTAATTCACTTTTTATCTCACTACACGAATTACAAACCCACGACTTATTTTACTTTATCTCATTTTATTTCTAATTCTGTCACTCTAAACGCACCCTTAATCCTTTATAGTAATTTTATATCTTAACCCCTCACAAATCACCCCACTCCAACTCCTTCCAACGTATCCGCCAAACATGCTATTTTCAATTCGTTTTTTCCGTCGAAAATCTGAACTGATGGGGCCGTCGGTGGAGTGCAAAATTTGAATCAATCTTTGATTTAAACCTGTTAATGAATGAATACACCAAAACAAAAAAAAAAAAAAAAAACCCAAAAACAGTTGCAAAATCATGCAACCTCTCACTTCACAAATGGATACAACATGCGAGGGGTGTTTGATTTATTAAAAATATATTTAAAAAATTATATTTTCTTTAATTTTTTAATTAAATTTTCTCACGTGTCATTTTTATATTAATTTTTTATTTTAGCAAATCAAATATCACAATTGTCTTGATATTCATGCATGAATTATCTAAGCTTCTCTTAAAACCTTTAAAATTTTAACAATATATCGATATGATTAAGATTTTAACTTAAATTACAAAAAGTAATTCTTGACTAATGTGATAGTATTAAAATTTTTAATTCAAGTAAAATAAATTAAATTACTTAACATAATTGTTATTGTCTAATTCACGCTATTAAATTTCACACATTCATTATTTCATTGTGTTGAAAAGATAAAATAATATTTTTTCACAAACAATTAAAGAATATACAAAGACTTTTTATATATATTTGTTTGCTTGTTTATAAAATATTTGGAATTGATTTTTATTTGATTTTTCTTTTTGTTGGCTTAATATTGTTGTATTCAAAATTATTTATAATCAAGAATGAATGTAAATAATCACTATATAAAAATTTATAATATTGTGTCACGCCTTGAATTTTTTACAAATTTGAAAGCATGAATAGTCAAACACAAATCACAAAACTCAACAATCCAAAGTAATCAAAGCCAAACAAGACTAAAATAATTAACTAAAAATCTTCAAATAAAATAAGAAAAAATTATGGATATAGCTTTAATTTATCTATATCTACATCTATATCTATATTTAGAGTAAATGCACCAATGGATAGCCAAATTATCTAGTAAACAATACACATTTTAGGTTTAGCTAGTAGTTTTTCCTTTTCAAGCCACACCAATGCTAGGCATTTTACTAATTGTCTATTAAAAAATTAATTTTCTAAAATTAGAGCCAATTGTCTTCTTCAATATAAAGGTCATTGTTTTCTTCAACAAATAATAAACAATTGTTTAATTGGTGAACAGTAATTCGGCATAAATAAAGAGTTACTGTAGCAAGAGCAAAAATAGTTGTAATTTTGGAGAGTTTGATGCAAATGGTTTTCTTTATATTTGCTAGCAAAAATACATAAAATGCTTATTTACTTATTCTGCTGCGCATGCTCTTATACTACTATAAAAAGTCTCAACATTTAAAAAACTTTTTGACTATTTTACCCTTATTTTTTCTAATTTAACCTAACTCCATCCCTTTATTATCTTCTTTCTATTGACCATTTTATTATTTTATCCATTTTTTTTAGTTTAACCCAATTATGTCTCTTCATTATCATCATTTTATTATTTTATCATTCTTTTTATTTTTTCCAATTTAACTTAACTCTGTCCCTTCATTATTTTTATTTTATTGACTATTTACTATTTTATCTTTTTTTCAGTTTAACCTAATTTTATCTCTCAATTATCATCATTTTATTATTTTACTTTTCCTTTTCCAATTTATACTACTACTATAAAAAGGTTGAATAATTGCAAAAAAAATTTAGACTATTTTACTCTTATCTTATTAACAAACCCAAATATATCATTTTTCCTTAATCCTTTTTTCATCTTTTCTAACCTCCCGTCTTTCATAATTATAACATTGATAGAGATTATTAAAAGCTAAATAATTGTAAAATTATTTTTGTTAGCCTTATTATATCCTCGTTTCTAAAACTCTTAAATTTAAATGGTATTTAATAATTGAAAGTTTTATTTCTATTAATAATTGAAAGCTATCATAATTCATAACTATAGGATTCTTTTCAATTTCTATCTTTTTGCCTTCTTTATATTTTACCCACAAGAAGAAAAAAAGCAAATCCACATCATTAGTCTCTATTTCTTTCTCTCTCTTCTCTCTCTCTCTTTATATGTATGTATATTTATATACCTTATTTAACTATTTGAATTTATCTTCTATTTTTGCAGATACGTGTTGAAAATATATTATTTGTATGTTTACATGATCTGGCATCTTAAATTTTCAAAATTTGTATGATTTTATTCTTGATATTGTCCACCTTTTGTTATGTATGATTGGTTTTTGTACATATGTTTTTGATAATATACTATTTATATGCCTATATGATGCGGTATCTCGAATTTTTAAAATTTGTAAGGTTTTGTTCTTGATTTTATCTACCTTTTGTTGTGATTTGGTGAATTGTTTGTATCTTAAGTTTCTAAAGTGTTTTTGAACTATTACTATTTTCTAAAACAGTTTCTCTTTTTGTGTTGGGTGCGTTTGGAATGATAAAAAGTAAGATAAAATGAGATAAAGTGAGATAATCTATGGATTTGTAATTCATGCAGTGAGATAAAAAGTAAATAACTTTTAGAGATTTTCAGAGATTTTCAAAATTTTTCATCGATTTTTAGCAAACCAAACACACCTTTTAGCTTTTTAGGTATTAGATGTTATTCTTTTTTCTAAGATTTTTATACTCTTCTCTTCTAACCCTTGAATTATTATTATAAAAATTATAAAACAAATTTTGAACTACAAAATCAAAGAGAAAAATTGAAGGAGTAACTATGAAACTGGAATAGAAAATGAAGAGTCTGAATTAGAAGGCTGAAGAAGCGGCAAAGCTTGTAATTTATTTGGGTAGTGCGGCCCTTGGATATTATTGACACTTTTAAGAATATTCAACCTCACGTCACATTGTTGGTATTTAATAAATTAGTGAAAATAAAGGAAAATAAATAAAAAAGTCACAAAAAATGAAAAAGATATAAAATCTCAAATACATTCTTATTTGAATAAATTTGAAAATATAATATAATAAAATAAAAGAAATCTATTAATACATTAGTTTTTTTTTTTAACTTTCTTACTTTTATGCACTTTCCTTACATTTTATATCACAATTTAAATAAGATAAACTTTAAATTCATATATTATTCTTTTTACCGTGATAAATCATTAATTAAAACACATTTTAAGTGAATATAAGTTTAAGCTTTCGATTTTTATTAAAAAAGCTTTCGAAAATATTAAAATTATTATATAAAAATAAAGACAGGAGAGTAAAAAAAAATTTACAAATATTGATTAAAAAAGTAAAAAGATATAAGAAATAATTATGAAAAATATTTTATTCTTATCAAAATGAATTAAAAATATAATAAAATTAAAAACATTTGTCAATATATTAGTTTATTAATTCAATTAAACTTTAATTTCTTAACTTTTGATCATGTTTCTTTTTATTTTTCAACATAACCCAAATAAAAAAAAAAATTGGATCAATATCCCATACATAGAGACACATTTAAATAAAAAAGAAAATTAGATAATATCAAATAAAATAATGAAAAGAAAAAGAAAAATAATTAATAGAAAAGTATTTGAGTTTCCTAAATAAATCTTAAACTCTAAAAACTAAAAGGTATGTTTGGAGTAAGATTTTAGTGCAAAAAAATAATAATAATAAAAAGAAAAATGAAGTGAAAATAAAAAGTAAATTAAAAAATTAAACAAAAGGCTTAATTAATATATTCAATTTTTTAATTTTAATTTTTTAAATTTCAAATAGTTTTCCTTACATTTTGTATCATAACTTGAAGTAAAGAAGGAATTTTGAATCTCAATCAACTTTTTTCCTTTTTTTTTTTTTTAGTACATGGAGAGAGAGATACAAAAACGCAAATGAAACATAAAAGAAAAATGAGCATGGAAGGAAACTTTTTGTTTAATTTTCATGTTATTTTATTTTATTTTTTGTAAAAAAAAGTTTGAATAAAACTAATTTTAGGATACAACCAAGAAATATTACAGTATATAAAATATACTAAAAATGATTTTCAGTAGATATAAATAAAAGGTAAGGGTGAAATTGAAAAATAATTGACCAAAAAAATTTATTGAAATCCTAAATAATCATATTTAAATATGCGAAGGATAAATTTATAAGGGTAAATTTGAAAAAAAAAAGAACCAAAAAAGCCATTGAAATTCTAAAGAAACATTGCCACTTATTATATAAATAGAATAAAGATAAAGCAAATATCTAAACAATAAAGTAAAAATGGAAAAAATTTATAACTTTGGAAAAAAAAATCAACATAAAAATAAAGAAAAATATAACTCTTAAAAGAATTAAAAACACACCAAAGAGAAAAATGGTAATAAACCTTATATAAAAAAAAATATCAATATTGAGAAAAATGGTACTAAAAATGTATTTATTGTTACTCTAAAAAAAATTAAACCAAAAAAGACAAAATGACAAACTGGTAATAAAGCAATACATATGGGGGTAAAGTTAAAAATCTGTGGCAAAAAAAGACATTAAAGGATTAATCCGATTGTCATTTATTATATATATATATAATATTAAAAAATGATAAATACACTCTATTTTTAACTTCTCACACTCAAAAATTAATATTTGCGTAATATTATATATAAATAAAATGTAATACATTTGAGTATAAATATATTAAATTATTTTTAATTATAATTAAAATATTATAAAAATATATTACATTTGAATATAAATATATTAAATTATTTTTAGTTATCATTAAATATTATAATAAAATTTTTTTATATTAATTATATTAAAAGTTATTAATTAAGCATCACTATTATACCATTACATGTTAACAAAAATATTAGTTATACCAAAAATTATATTAAGTAAAATTATAATAAATTTAATTTATTATAGATAATAATATTATCATACTAATATATAATATATAATTTATATTAGTTATATCAAATAATATTAATTAAGTATAATTGTTAAGAAATAAAATTCTTTTCTCATTTATATCACCACAACCACTAAAAAATCATTAAACATAACTAATAATTTATATTTATTCATTTTAATTATTGAAACATAAAAAATTAACTAATTTAGGTATAAATTGAATTTGAAAAGAAAAAATCATCTAACTTATATAATATTAATATATATATTTATAAAGCTTATATATCTTATATAAATTCCTAATTTGTATATTCTTATTTTTTAAGTACTTATTAGTAACTACTTTTTTTTCACAATTGCCTTAATCATAAATCAATAAATATGTGAGCTGTAAAATATAATTATCTGCTATATTGATTTGGATCTGCATTGACTTATGACTTTTCTAAAAAAAAAAAGAATGTGGAAATACTATTTGTTTTTTGTTTATATTTTTCTATTTGAGTTTTTATTTTTTTTTAAATAAAAAAATAAACATAAGTTTAACAAATACGTTTTGTTATCAATTTTTAAAAATCTTTAAACTTAAATTGAAAAATAGTAAATCTAAATTTTATCAAATAAGACCTAAGGTTTTTAAAGCAAACTACGCAGTTAAAATTTCATATATATAGATATATATTTATATATATATTGTCTAAATAAAATTGCGTATTTAATTTTAATTAGATTGGCAACGCACGTGCAGTTAACTAATGTTACATGACCATAGAAGTTGGCCATTACAGCAACTTAAACAGCTATAACAAAGAAAAGGAAGATAGAAAGGGGAAAGATCAGGGAGCCGTTACAAATACAGAGGTAAATAAAAGTTATCTGCACAATGACAGGATGGAAAAAACTTACAAGGATGAAGAGACCCTAAGGGGTTATGGCCATCAGATAACCTTAGGGAAGCAAAACATGGATGGCTCAGATCAAGGCAACGACAAAATGATCCAAGCCATCCATGGAGGGCAAAACCAACGACCCAGATTTATACAAGTGGATCAGGGTATTCAATGGCTTGTAATAAACAAGGAAAAGGGATCAGACCAGTGCATGCACAAGTAACAAAGGAAGAGGCCAGAAGAAGATAAGTAGCAATCGGGTCGAGAAGAATGGATTGGACCTAGGTCGGGCTTCGTCTCGGGTTGCTTGGATCAATACTTGTTCAATTGGGCTAACCTACTCATAAATAATGGCCTCATCATTTGGCCTTTTTCCCCTTAGCAATCTCATTAATTACATAGTCTAGTAGTAGTTATAGCCCAACCCACTTCATGGGTTGTTACATGTAATAATCTGGAAATATATAGAAGTTGAGAGAAACAAAGAAATCATGTGAACAATTCTATTGTAACGAGCTATTGCTTGTGGAGGTTACCCCTCGAAAGGGTCATCAATTTATCACTTCTCCATTGAATCTTTCATTTTTATTATTCAATTGTTTTCCAATTCCTTGCCACCGTAGGCAAATCTAAGCATAGTCACAAAGGCACTCATCAACTAACCACATAAATGACAAAAAAGTTCAATAAAGTTTTTATAAGACCAAAAAGTTTATGTTTTGAAATATGTTTTTAATTAAGTTTAAATGTCATTTTTATGTATATCATCTATGCACCCTCATATTTATGGTTTCCAACTAAAATATAAATCTAAAAATATATTACTAAATGTGAGCTTAAAAATTAAAACATCATAAAAATGTGTGTATAAATATAAAATACATATACACATACTTAGATATGATACAATGACATTGCATGCCTATATTTCATATTTCTAACCTCTATCCTTCTTTCAAAAGAATACAAGACAATTCATCAACTGTCTTTGGTTACAAATTACCAAGCAAACTTATGACAAATGTAAATGAATATTTTTAGTAGTATTTATATATATATATATATATATATATATTAATATTATAATATTTTTTCGCCCACGTTAAGGTGAAAATAGAGCTATTGAAGTCATTTATTAGTTTTTGAAGTAAAAAAATATGCCTTAATCAATGGCCTTGAATTTTTTTAAAAGTAATAATTTATCTATTTAATAGTTTTTTCATAAAAACCAATAATGATAATGGAAGATGGCGTATTCTTCACAGTTTAATGATATACTGCTTAGAGATAATCTAATTCAACAAACATAAAAATGCAATTAATTGTAGTATTTTCATAAAAGACAAAGATTAATAAAAATATGGTTTAATATTTCAAAACTTAATCTTATTTCAATAAAAGATAAAATGGTAAAAGTATTTGAATTATGGGTTGGTAATTAGGGATGGTATATATTTCCTTTGATGTTTATTTTTAATACTCTTATCCTCTGATTTTTTTTATCAATTTTTAATATTTATTATCTTTATTTTATTCTACTCCGTATATTATCTTTTCACTTTATTACTAAATTAGTGAAAAATTATAAGTGAATAAATGGATGTAATGGGAAGTTATGTCAAAAATTGCTCGGTGTTAGTGGAAAGTTTAATTGGTAGTTTTGTACAAAAAAAAAAAAAAAGAAATTGTACAATAGTTTTGCAGGAAATGTGATACCATGTTATTTATTTTTATATTAGTGTAAATATATATTTTAATTTATTGAGAAATTAATTTTAAAATAATCATTTATACATTTGGAAAAAATCGGCAATTTGGTCCAGATATTAATCCAACACGATCACGTGGGTGATATCCACAAACCGAGGTCCCCGTGTGAAAGAGAAGACGGGAGAGGAGGAAAAAAAAAAAATTGCAACAACGAAGGCTCCGGCTTTGGATCATCGCTCGTTCAGAAATTTCAGATCCGTGGTTATGGGCTCGCGTGCCGAAAATTGAATTTCTTTTGTTAAATAAATGAAATATCATCAATCAATCTCTGTAGACTGTCGCATTTTTGCACCTTCAACGAGCATCTATGGTCTCTGAATTGTTATGCTGAAACTGTTTCCGTAGTCTCTCTATACATACATATACATATACGCTGCTATATCTACAGACTGCAGTGGGTGTGGGTGCTTGTGCTTCAATTCAATGGATGTTCTACGTGCGTTGCACAGTTGCTCTACTGCTACAACTACTACTAGTAATACCTCCAGACGAACCCACTTCAGAAAGCAATTCAAATTCCTTCCCGACCACCAACGCAAAGGCTCTCTCACTTTCTTGAAGCCTACACATCTTTCGCCCCATCAAATTCCAGGGTTTGTGGGTCAATCTACTCCGGATCTTCCACGACGCTCTGCTATCCTCTGTGGTGTTTCTTCCGTTGAGACAAGGTACGTGCTCATGTTTCAATTGGGTTTCTTTTTTTTTTTTTTTTTAAAGTTTCAAAGAATTTCAAATATTTCCTTTGAAATTATTCAGAGAATTGAGTCAACTGTTGAATTTTGAATGTTTACAGTATTTAAAGTTATCTGGAATTGGCAGGGATCTTCTGGACTTTTTGAGGAGATAGTTCCAACTTTCAATAAATGGTGGAAGTTGAAAACACATAACCCTTTTTCTAAAGGATGATCATACTTTTTACAACCTGTCAAAAATTTTCTTTACGCCGCTGAGGAAAAAGTAACTTCTGGTTGCTAGAACATCGTGTTTGGATTCGAATTTTTATACTTCGTTTCCTCAATAAATAGTTTTAGTTTTATCTTTCGTAATCATTTTGCATGTCAAAATCATTCTGTATGTATGTATAGATCGAAAACTAATACCTCCACTTGTTGTATGTATAGAGGAAACAAAGTATCAAAATTTGTATCCAAACATGATTTTCTACCAAATTTCTTTAGAAAGGATTCGTAAAATGGCAATAACGAAATTGGTTTTGTGGCAGAGAGGAAGAGAAAAAGGGGAAGAAGAAGATGAGGTCAATGCCAGGGCGGGGCAAAGTGAGGTTAAGCGTGCTTCTGGATCACCAAGTAAAATTTGGTGAGCATGTTGTAGTTTTGGGGTCAACAAAGGAACTGGGGTCATGGAAAAAACAAGTTGCAATGCAATGGACGAAGGATGGATGGGTTTATGAAGTTGACCTAAAAGGAGGCGATTCTATTGAGTACAAATTTGTGATTTTGGGTAAGGATAAAAGTATGATTTGGGAAAGTGGGGATAACCGGGTCCTGAAGCTGCCAAAAGGAGGCAATTTTAGGATTATTTGTCACTGGAATGAGACTGGTGAGGCTGTTGATCTCTTGCCTCTGGATTTGGAACAGAACAAGGAGGGATTGAAAGACGTGGGTGATAGTGGGACAGCGTCTACTGATGTTGCTACTCATGAGGAGGAGTTGGGTGCAAGTCCTTTTGTGGAGCAATGGCAAGGTAAGGCTGTGTCTTTCATGCGATCCAATGAGCATCGCAACAGAGAAACAGAGAGAAAGTGGGATACATCAAATCTTGAAGGACTGGCTCTAAAGTTAGTAGAAGGTGATTGCAATGCTAGGAATTGGTGGCGCAAGGTATTACTACTAGCTATATTCCACTTTAGTTTCTTAAGTTCATAGGAGCTGTTCAGGGGACATAAAATATCTACATTGGTTGAGATCACACCACTATTGCTTTTGTTGTTCGGAACACAGTTCCTTCATCCAATATGGTTTAAAGTTCTTCTATAATATATATTTGCTTATTTATTTGTTTCTTGTTTGTGTTTATGGATATACTTTAAGACTTGATGTGGTGATTCATTTGGATGTTGGCACTTGTAGACTCTTTTTTTTTTTTTTAAAGTATATAATGTTCAATTTTAGGGCAACTCAATACATGAGGCCCCCACATTAAAATAATAAGTCAATTAAACTAGTGTGCATTTATTGCTTCGAAGCAATAGTTCATCATTGCAATGAGTTTGCCATAATGTTGCCAGGTCTTCATCACCTACTAACTACAGGGGCTTTGTTTGATTATCCCTTTTGTATTTAAGAATAAATTACCACATTTAGATGTTCCAAGTAGACATTATTTTTTGCTCGGAAGTTGATGTTTATTTAGTACTGATTTATTTTTATGCTTTGTAAGACATATTTTGTGGCTGTTATTTGGATTTTCTTTAACCATATAAGTTCAATTTTTGTGACAAACAACATATATTTGTTTTGAGGCTCTTTTAGGTTTGGTTTGGATAATGGTCATTCTAGTAATCTCTATCATCCTAGTGAAGCTTGGTTAGTGTGCCATGGTTTATTTGGGTAGGGCTAGCTTTTCCATTATCTGCTTGCTGCTTTTCATTTTGTTAGGAATGGGTGCTTTTTGATTCTCATTGTGGCAGGAATATACGATCTGCTTGATGCTTTGTGGTCTATCTTCACCAGTAGAAATCTTCCCATTGTGGTTGCACCACATAAGTTTATGTCTTATTCTGTTGTTTTTTCTTTTGTTTTCCCTCTTAGATTTACTTGCAGTAAAAATATGTACGAATTCATCCCTTTGCGATTGTGATTGGTATAAGAGCTCCATAGAAGCTGCAACTACATCCCAGCACTCAAAAAATGTTAATCTTCTCCATTTTTATCTTTTAAAAGAAATGATAATAATCTTGTCAAAATTTGCTGGTGGAATTCTTTCTGCCTTGGTTTGACCCTTGGGTACAACTCTAGTTCGTGCTTCTTCTTAAATAATCATTAATTTTTTATTTGATAACAAACACAGAGCTCATCTCTCTTTATTAAGGGAATGCTGCCTGGTCTACTGGGTGTCTCTTATGGAACAACTCTGGTTTATGCTTAGTGGATTTTCTTCTTTGTTTTCCTTTTCTGTTTTTGTTTTAAGATAATCCATAGTCCTGTACTAGGTCTGGTACATTGCAAGCTTACAAACTATAGTTTACTGGTAGAGGATAGTCTGTATCAAAATGCCAAATTAGTGATGTCAGTGCTGCAATATCTTTCTTCCTGGAATTTTTATTTTATGCCCCTCTTCGAATCTTCCGCTGCTGTGGATATTCTTTCATTTTAGTTTCATTCATCATTTGATAATTTTTGGACCCTATTTTTCTACTAACATTTTGTCATCTTTGTATCTCTTTTATTGTTAAAGCTTGAAGTTGTTCGTGAACTAATAGTTGGAAGTTTGGAAAGTGAGCAGCGTTTGGAGGCACTTATATATTCTGCTATCTATCTGAAGGTCTTCTAATTAATGTTATTTTTGCATTATTTGTCCTTTTGGTTTGTTTCTTTGTGCTCTGTGCAATCTTCATCTCTATTTTTCTTTAAAGTGGATAAACACAGGGCAAATTCCTTGCTTTGAAGATGGAGGCCATCACCGGCCAAACAGGCATGCAGAGATTTCAAAGCTTATATTTCGTGAATTAGAAAGAATTGCCAGTAGGAAAGACACTTCACCTGAGGTAGTTTATATATGAAGTTTGCTACTGATTTATTTTTATGCTTTAGTATTAATTGTGTTTAACTTTAATTTTCTGTGGGGAAATATTATTCAATGGCTCTAACTTACCTCTATTAATTGTAACTTGCATTTGTTTATTCTTTTTTATTTGACAAATTTCTCTAACTTGATGTGTTTGATTCATCTCATCATCAAGTGAAACACTTTTTTTAATTGATTTTACTTTTTATGATGAAAGTTTGATTAATTTTTATTTCATTGTTCTTGGACTTGATTAATTTTTATTTCATTGTTCGTGGACCAATGTTATCTACTGATCTTACTTTGGTAAATAAATTCAATTTGGACATTCTGGGATTTACTTCCTCAAGTGGCTCTATTGGGTAAAAAAAAAAACTCCTCTCTCTCTCTCTCTTTCCGTGTGTTCATGTGCGTCAAACTTCCATAATTCTTTCCTCACCATTTTCCAGTGATCCTTTGCTATTGTGATGGTGTCCAATGTACTTCCTAGAAGAGACTTACCAAGTATCTCACCATTCTTCAGTGATCCTTTGTTATTGTGGTAGTGTCCAATGTACTTCCCAGAAGGGACTTACCCAACATTCCCGCTTCCTTCTTTCCAGAAATGTAAATGCAATTGACCCCAAAAAATTTTGAATGTACTAGAATGGGCAATGAAAATGTCTTGGTTATGACTGTTAATTTTTTTTTGTTAATTTTATTTTCTATCTTTCTTTGAATTGCTAGGAGTTGCATGTTTTCATTTAGCCTTTGTTTCTGTTACCTATTTTGTGTTTTTAAATGTGCAGGAAATAGTTGTCATCCGCAAGATTCATCCATGTTTGCCATCATTTAAGGCAGAGTTTACCGCATCTGTTCCTCTGACACGAATTAGGGATATTGCTCACCGAGGTGATATCCCTCATGATTTTAAGGTTACGTTTCGTGGAACATCTGGGTGAATTAATTCTTATTGCTGTCTAGATAATGTGTATATACAATGAATACACAAATATAGTTTGTATTATCGTTACTTCTTTAAAAATATTTGAATATTTATTTTACATATTCTATATTTCAGCAAGAAATCAAGCATACAATACAGAACAAGCTTCACAGGAATGCTGGCCCTGAAGATTTGGTTGCTACGGAAGCAATGCTTGCTAGAATTACCAAGAACCCTGGAGAATATAGCGAATCATTTGTGGAACAATTCAAAATATTCCATAGTGAACTCAAAGATTTCTTCAATGCTGGAAGGTGTGCCACATGCTATTGTCTTTGATCTGCTCATGGCATTAGATTGTGATCTTGCTTTTATCTATATTTGACAAATTTATGAAAAGTTCAGATGGAAGCACACTATAAACTGAAGTAATACTGCTTTTTTTATCCAGAACATTTAGTCACCTGCTTCAATTTTTGTCCAAATTGACATTTATTTATGGTTGTGAATTGTTACAGCCTGGCAGAACAACTTGAATCAATAAAAGAATCGTTGGATGAACGGAGCTTGTCAACCCTTTCATTGTTTTTTGAGTGCAAGAAGGTAGACTGTCATGTTTCATTATCCTTGGTTTTCATCTATGGATGTGGTTTAATTTTTTACAATTTGCGGTGTGATGATCGTGTGAATTAGAATGTAGAGATTTATTTTGGGATTTGACATTGCTGAGAGAAAATAAGTCAATAGTTGCCCCATTCCTAATAGCTTAAGCTGTTAGGAGAACTAGTGACTTATCATGGTATTAGAGCTCTAGTTCTAGGGTTGTGGGCTCAACTCATATTATTAGTGTTTGTTCCCCATTTGTTGTTCTGCACTGTGTTTGTCTATGTTAGTGTACCTTTTTTCTCTCTTTAGTTCCCAGTTGAGTCAAGTTGCATGCAAAGTGAGAGGGCGTGTTAAAATAACTTGATATACATTGTTGGGTCTATTTTTTAATAGCTTAAGGTTTTAGGTAAGATGGTGGCTGGAATCTAACATGGTATCAGAGCTGATAAAGATCTTGAGTTCAAATTTTATTGCTACCCAAGAAAAGTCATAGTCACTCGTGGTTTGGACCCTTCAAAAACATCAATTTGACCACATGTGAGGGGCGTGTTGAGAGAAAATAAGTCAATATAAATAATAAAGTTGTCCTCCTAATAGCTTGAGCTTTGGGACAATTAGTGATTTATTAGACAATTACTGGTTGCTAGTTTCTAGGTTATTCATTGATGATTGACTATTTCTAATTGTTATTTTGGTTCTCCATTTTCTAATATCAATTTACACCAGTGATCATTGCACTATATATATACATTTATTGATATATATATAAATTTCTTGGTACAATGTCTTGAGTTGTCGGATATTAATCTGTTAGAAAAGAGAGAAGTGAGATTAGGATGGTGGCTGGTCAAGTAGAGTAGATCTGCAAGCGAGGAATTTAAAGCTTTCCTGTCCTGTGAACAAATATGAGTGGTAGGGGTTTAATTTAGAGTTTTTGGTCGGGAAGGTTGGTTGAGTTTGATATAGGAATAAGAGAGAGGGGATGATTGATGTTTAATGAACGCTGTAAATGTGTAATCAAAGGGAGAGACTTGCTAGTTTTTCTTTCCCTCGAAATAAAGTCAATACCGACACTCTAGAATGTTGGGGTACATAATTTAGGGTTTTATAATCAATGATTCTGACATTGGACATAAAATTAAAATAGTGGAAAGACTACTTGTGCTGCATGTAGCAGTTCTGGCTTATGGTACGCTTTCCTATCTTCTTACTTGCATCTAAAGTAACAAGAACAATGCTATCTCTTCTTGTTTCTCGTTTAGCAAGCCAGTAGTGGCAGCACCTCAATAACCTTTGGTCATATCATAACCGTCCTGGATTCTTCATCAGCCTTCCTTATTATGATTAGGATCTTTGGATTTCGGGTTGCTGCTGGAATGATAGCTTCTAGGTGCACTTGATCCGTACATTATGTCAAACTATTAGCTACCATCTCTCCTAAAAATTTAAGTTATTAGAGACGGGAAATTATATTATTAATATTAGTTACTATCTCAATGTGCCCCCTCACTTGTGGCGAAATTTACTTCTTTGATTTGGTCAAACAAATGGAACTATTAATTATTGGGAAAGTTTGACACAAGATGTTTACCTGCTTTGATGCCATCCTAAACTTTAGCCACCATCTCACCTAAAACTTTAAACTGTTAATGAGGTGCAAAATAGCCATCTATGACCATCTCTATCTCTCTATTACCTTTGTTTGAAGCATTTATTGGTGATAAATATTTGGTCTTGTTAATTTCATTCCTATATTGATTGGTCATTCATGGTTATTTCGATGGTTGCAGAGTTTGGATAGTTTGGAACAGACAAGTAATCCTTTGGAAAGCAATGGTATGGATATTTTGGTAAAAACAATACAATCTTTGAATGCTTTGCGAGAAGTAATTGTAAAGGGCCTTGAAAGTGGCCTTCGTAATGATGCCCCTGATGCTGCAATAGCAATGCGCCAAAAGGTAAGATCAATAAGCAGTAACTACTTTAAATTTGTTTGAAATATTGAAAGAGGTATTCAACTTTGGTTCTGAGAGCCTAATTGTTGTATTTTTAATACTTTTTATTTTATTTTATTTTTTTATAGTGGCGGCTTTCTGAGATTGGACTTGAGGACTATGCTTTTGTTCTTTTGAGCAGGTATGCTAACCTGTTGAGCTTGCTTACTGTATAGTATCTTCACAAGTTGAGAATAGGGTGAGTTTGATCCTTTGACCATTTCTATGGAGGCTTGTCTTAAGTAACAGACTAGTGATCTGTATCTTCACGAGCCTAATTGTTCCAAGAGCCCAAGTGTTAAAAATATAAAAATAATACAAGTAATAAAGAGATAAATTATAATGAGAATATAAACATAGATTGCATTAAATCCTGGATGTACATAGGGACATAATATCTTATGCTGATGAAAAATTTTAGTTGTGCGTCCAACATTTTATTGATTCTTTCTTTTGGTTGTGAAATGCCTTTATGGCTTGATTTGTGATTAATTGAAGAAATCTGTTTTGTTTTTATTTTTAATTTTTTTAGGAGTGGGTGCATGGGAGAGGTCAGAAAGTGATAAACTATATATTGCATTTCAATTTTTTTAACATGTCATTTATATTGGGCTGGACAACTTTCAATGGGATGATGCAGATTGATTGTATTCAACAGATCATCAGTGTAACATCATTCTAAGGTTTTTATTGGAAACTGATTGCTATAGAAGAAATGAATTAGACTGCATACATGAAGCCCATTCAGCTGGTACTAGGCTAATCTGGTTTACGTTGTATAACCGATTTAAATAATTTAATTTATTTGCTTGTTTGTTTGCATTTTGAGTGTTATCCACTGAGACTTTTCTGGGGTTCATACACTTTTGGATTGATTATCTGTGTAGGTTTCTTAATGCAATTGAAGCTAAGGGAGGGGCTCATTGGCTTGCAAAGAATGTAGAATCCAAGAATTTAGGCTTTTGGAATGATCCACTTGGCACTCTCATTGCCGGCATTTCTCAGCTGGGCCTATCAGGTTGGAAACCAGAAGAATGCACGGCTGTCAGAAATGAACTTCTGGCATGGAAAGAAAGAGGCCTCTTGGAAAGGGAAGGTATCTTCTTGTCTTTGATAATTTCTTTACTATCTTCCTTGCAGCAATGTGGTAATGCTTTTGTTTTCTGAAGTATCTTTTCATTTATCTTTTAAAGGCAGTGAAGATGGGAAGACAATTTGGTCATTGAGGCTCAAAGCAACTCTCGACAGATCCAGGAGGCTGACTGAAGAGTACTCAGAGGCACTTCTGCGGATATTCCCTCAGAAAGTACAGGTACGTACTTGGAATTAAGTTATAAGATTAAACTATACTTTATATCTATTATTTCAGTCTCTTTCAATTTTTTTAATTGTAGGAATCTGAAAATAAAAATTTCTAATTTGTTAATGAATAAAATAATAAAATTTCTAAATAGTTATAAATAAAAGATAAATATATTTGTAATGTAAAAATGAATATATAGTTGCTTTTTATGTATATATATTTATGTAGATTTATTTGTTAACATGTTCATACCATGTCATATCCTGACATTTTCTAAAATGTCATGTCAGTGTCATCTTCTGACATTATTTGTTGACATGCCTGATTTAAATGGTTTTGTATCTTAACAGAATAATAGGATTTGATAAACATTTTGAAATCCTTACTAGCCTCCAAAGTATAAAAAATTTCTAGTATCTTTCTGAGCCCTATTCCCAATAATGCAGTGCAATATGTGCTGGATTTTGTCTCAAAAGGTTTGCGGTTTATATATGTTCTTCCTGGGCCTTGCAGATGTTAGGAAAAGCTTTCAGGATTCCTGAAAACAGTGTGAGGACATACACTGAAGCCGAGATACGTGCTGGGTATGAGACAACTACATTCTTATCAAATTTCTAACTTGTATGATAGTATATTACACTAATGTAACCTCTGAGTGATTTCATTGACTGTACAATATGAGTATTGATTATCAACTGTTACTGCCATCTGACTCTTGGTAAATGTCCTAGTGTAATTTTTCAGGTTTCAAAACTTTGTACCCTTCTTCTGAAAGCCGTTAGAACTTCAGTAGGTTCCCAAGGCTGGGATGTTCTTGTTCCTGGAGCAGCTTCTGGAACCCTAATACAGGTACCCTGAGTTAAATCTTCGCTTCAAGCTGCATCAGTTATCAACCATTTTGCTGTCAAAATAACAGTTACAGAATTTTGTGAATTTGGCTTTGGCTGGCATTACCTAGTTGGGAAGTTGAAGCTTTCCCTAGCATTCTGTGTGCATGTCTGTGTGTCTTGTTCTTTTGCTTTTTTGGTTCAGCCTGTAGCGTGCTACAGAAAATTGGTACTGGCACTAGATTTACTCCCACATTGCAATTTATGACATTCTTAGTTCAAATGATTAGTCATAGAATATCATTGGTTTCATAGGTACTGTCCTATTCTTGCTGTTTCTGGTTCACATTGCCCAAGTTATAATAATAATAATAATAATAATAATAATAATAATAAACGTCTTCCTGAAAACTGTTGATCTAATAAAGAACTGCATGATTTATCTACTTTCCCTTCCAACATTTATTTGAAAGAAGAGAGTATGGCAACGGGTTTTCGGTTCCACTCTTCTTGTTGACAAAACCACGTTTATTTGCACGTGGTTGTAGTAACTCTTCTGGGTGGTTCCAACATGGCCCTGCCCAGGGGAGGTTTTTCCTCTCTGAAAAAAAAAAAAGAAAAAGAGTGATTCTCGCTATCTGTGACTTGGTGGATAAACCCTGCAAGCTTGTTGGAGTGGAGTGGGATTTTGTATATTTTCTTTCTTTTTTTTTGGTATGCGTGTGGGTTTGTTTGTGTGGAGGTTCCAATTGAAGCTTTAATGAGAAGCAGATGCTTGCAATGGCTAAATTAGGACTAGTGTTGGTATGACGGCACATGTGGAGCTTCACTTACAGTTTTTATGGCCAATGAAGATGGAATAAAAAGCTCATTTTTACAAAAATAGAAATTATTTCAGTATGGTCAAAGCACAATACGTATGGGGCATAAACTATAGTTTCCATTGCCAACAAAGATTGAAGATTAAGTCTTCACATGTTCATGTAGTGGAACTATGTATCTCTATTATCAAGGACAAAAAATTTTGTTTCAGTAGGATGTTTTGGTTAGTATGAAAATGAAATTATTTCGAAAATATTTTAAAAGCGGCATAAATTTACCACCGCTAGTTTAGCCCAGTGGAAAGGGGGTCAAATCTATGGCTTGGGTGATCCATCTAGGTCGCGGGTTCGATTTTCCGCCTAGGCGGCCAGGATTAAGTGGAAGGCCGTAGTGGTGGTTTCTACGCTAGTCTCCCCGGGATTTGTAACTCGGTGCCTGAAGGGTCCGGGTGATTTCCTCGTCACAAAAAAAAAAGCGGCATAAATTTATCTACTTGAATGAAAGTTTAATAATAAGTTAATTAAACAACATGTAACAAAATTATATTATGCTCTATTTTGGAGTGCTTTTACTATTTTATGGAAATATGATAATTATTATTTCACTAGTGTTTTGTTTCAGTCACTTAGTAAATGGGGACATCAAGAACATTTTGTGTAAAGAAACAATATTTCATTCCTTGCCCGTATCACTCAAAGCTGGTCACCTCAATTTTTGTAAGTTAGAATATGACTTCTTTCATGGTCAATTGTCAGGCTTGAAGCCTGCTGATGACGACTCGTCTATTCTATTTTTAATATTCTTAGGCATCTCATGATTGCTCTCCAGCAGTTCACAAGCTGATTCATGAGCTTGATAACATGACAATTGTGGCACTTCTGAATCTGTGTTGCGGTCTTGGTAAAATTAAATGTTCTTTAACACTTGCATGTCTGCCAACTCGGCTGTAACAGATCACCCACTGAATCCATAACTTGAACTCGAATGAATCCCTAACTTGAACTCGAATGAATCCCATCCTCGGAATGTTTCTTTTAATTCTCTTTTACGAGATATGCTTTTGGCTCTATGAGAATGCACTTGGCTACATTTGCTCCAGTTGTCTGACTGACATTCTACTTTCATTTTCCCTACTGAAACTTCATTTGACTGATATTGGAATCACATAAAACGGTATTAATTCGACTTCAGGTCGAGAGCATTGTCCCTGGGATGCTGCCAACGTCTGCAACAGGACCTGTTATTCTTTTGGTCAGCAAAGCTGATGGTGATGAAGAGGTTGTTTACACTGTATTATTTATATTTGTTATTTGTTGTAGCTTTAAAACTCAATGATAGCTGCATTGGGAAAAGGTTAATTCTCACAGTTTATGCATCTTGCAGGTAACAGCCGCCGGTCGTAATATAGCTGGAGTTGTACTACTGCAGGAACTGCCTCACCTGTCTCATCTTGGTGTTAGGGCTCGACAAGTGAGTTCCATTATGTCATCTGCTATCCTCTCATAAGATTTACCATTTCCATCTGATCATGAATTCTAACTGTAACTTATTATACTCTTAATTTGTAGGAGAAAGTTGTATTTGTGACATGTGACGATGATGATAAAATTGTTGATATACAGAAACTAAATGGAAAATACGTGAGGTTATCCTTTTGTGCCTTGCCTCTTTTAGAATACTTTGTCTCTAAAGTTGGATCTAACCTTTGATATGCCCTTCTATTTTACCCACTTCCCCCCCCCCCTCCTTTTAACTTTTTTAGCTACTTGTTTATCTTCTTCAGATTAGAAGCCTCCTCAAGGGGAGTTAGCGTAATTCCATCCTTTTTGGATAGTAGCGCTGATGATTTTCCTGTGAGGAATCTTTCGACTAATGGCACAACCATGTCTGGACTTCCAGAAGCAAGTAACGCGTCTTGGTCTTCTGTCAAAACCAAGGACTCAAGTCAGGTGCTAATGCTTTAGTTGCTGATTCTTCTGTGCTACATTGTGGCTGGTCTGGATTCTGAAAATTTGAATTGAATCATCGTCGTATTAAAAGAACTCTTTTGTCCAGGGTTTTCCTGCCGGAGGCATTATACCACTTGCTGATGCAGACACACAAACTTCTGGGGCAAAAGCCACTGCTTGCGGTCAGTTAGCATCCATCGCAGCCGTTTCTAATAAAGGTGAGTAGAATTTGCGCCAGAGGCCATGTCCTTCAGTTCTTCAAAAATTATCTACATTGTTTAGTTTTAATGGCTCTCTCTCTCTCTCTCTCTCTCCCCCCCCCCCTTTCTCCCTCTTCATGTATGCTTGCATTTTCAAATGGCAGTTTGCAGTGACCAAGGAGTACCAGCTTCATTTAAGGTACCTGTGGGAGCGGTAATACCTTTTGGCTCTATGGAGTTGGCATTAGAACAGAGCAAGCGCATGGAGTCGTTCAAGTCCCTTGTTAAAAAGATTGAGGAAGCCCAAATGGACGGTGGAGAACTCGACAATCTCTGTGATCAACTCCAGGAACTCATCTCTTCGCTACAGCTTCCAAAAGAGATCATCGAAGGATTGGGGGAAACATTTCTGGGTAATTCGCGTTTAATTGTCCGTTCGAGCGCTAATGTCGAAGACTTGGCTGGTATGTCCGCTGCTGGCCTCTACGAATCGATTCCTAACGTCAGCCTTTCGAATCCTATAATCTTTGGAAATGCCGTTTGTCGAGTGTGGGCTTCGTTGTACACTCGGAGAGCGGTTTTAAGCCGTAGAGCCGCCGGTGTGCCTCAGGAGGAGGCGACGATGGCGGTGCTAGTGCAGGAGATGCTTTCGCCGGACTTGTCGTTTGTGCTTCACACTCTCAGCCCGACGGACCAGGACGATACTCGCGTCGAGGCAGAGATTGCTTCTGGACTAGGCGAAACTCTAGCTTCGGGCACCCGAGGCACCCCCTGGCGTCTTTCTTGTGGGAAATTTGACGGGCTGATACGCACGTCGGCGTTCGCGAATTTCAGCAAGGAGTTACTGGTGCGCGGTGGGGGTCCCGCCGACGGGGAGGTTATCCGATTGACGGTGGACTATAGCAAGAAGCCCTTGACGGTGGACCCGATTTTCAGGCAGCAGCTCGGGCAGCGCCTCTGTGCGGTGGGTTTCTTCCTCGAGCGCAAGTTTGGGTGTCCGCAGGATGTCGAAGGATGTTTAATTGGGAAGGAGGTGTATATCGTCCAGACACGCCCACAACCGCGCTGAGATGGTGAATTTGGACGGAGCTTTGAAGCCACCTCTCACCTTCAGTTACAGATTTACGAGTCTGAGAACATGCATGCTTATTGATTCGCTCGAATTAAGTACTCGTATGTATCGTATTTCATATCATCATGTACATAGACATATTGCTTATTGCCTGTGGTCATAATATAATAGCCGTGGTTGTCTTTTCCGTTTTACTAGCTGGTGATTGAGGGTCGTGTCGCGTTTGATTTACTAAAATTTTATTAAAAGTTATAAATAATTATTAATATTTTTAATAATTTTAAATTAAATCTCACAACAAATTACTTTTACATTATTTTTTTTTGGGTCATCCAAACACGACCTAAATGTTCTGGACTAAAGTGTTGGGACGTTGGTTCAGCCTTGCTTCTCTCTCCCTCTCAAGATTCATGTTTAAGGGGATCTATAAATAATGCTAGTAAACATTATAAAATAATACTTTATTTAATCAAATAAAAATAATAAAAATAAGTTATTATTAAAATGATTTATCTTGTTTTATTAATTTAATACAATTGAAATATTGATTTATGATTAAAATTATTTATTTTCTCAAATGAAAATTGTTTCTAATAAATAATAAGTACTTATTGAGATGATTTACTTTATTACAAATAAAAATTATTTCACATAAACAATAATTTACTCGATTACGTATTGTATTAATATAATTTAGTAAAATTAATAATTTATTTAAATAAACTAAAATTAGTTGTTTTATTAGATTATTTTATCAAAATAAAAATAATTATTAACAGATGATAATCTATTGTTACAATTAATTATCACTATTAAAATACTAATCTATGATAAAATTATTTTTTATAATTAATATTCTTATATTAATTATTCTTAAAACAAAATATTATTATGATGATTTATTTTGTGGTAATATTTACTAAAATTAAATATTAACTTTTTAGCCTCAAGTCAATTTACTCGTACAACATAATTAATTTTTACTCCTTCAAAATTTTTAACATTTCAAACATAATATAATTATTATTAAATAATATTTACTCTCTCAATTTAAACACAAGTGTTACTTCATTAATTATCACTAAAGTAATAGTTCAATTGGTTAAAAATAAGAATCTTGCTCAAATCCCGTAACTGCATAAAATTTATTACGAAAAAGATAAATTTCATGCTATCCCTGGCCTTTATAAAAAATTTTATTTCAGATAATCAAGACTCTTAGGGTGCGTTTGGAGTCTCAAAAAAAACCAATGAATGAGATTGATGTGATGTAAAAATAATAGGTGGCAAAATGTGATTGGAGGAATTTAAAAACTTTTGAAGTTTTTTGAAGTTTTTTAATTTTTTTGGTGCTCCAAACGAGCCCTTAGCTTCTCACTTTCTTTGGCATAAACTTTGATAGGAAAAAAAAAAAAATCACCAAGGGCACATTACAATTCATGAAATTTACTGTATGAGCATGTATATTTATGGAATGTGGACCAATTAATTAACTCTTTATATTTGACAGGTTATGCTTCCAAAAACGTAAAGAAGGACCAGATCGCATTAGAAAAATATTATTATTATTATTATTATTATTACATTATTATAAATAGATAAACATAGGCGTATTTCCCATACTAAGCAAACATTGCCTAAACAGAAAAGGATTTAAGTAAGAAAGTAGAAGATGGAAAATATTCCTCTGCTACCAGTATCTCAATACTAAAAAATTAGAAAGTACTCTAATACCATCTATCAACCATATTGGTTGTGTTTAGAGTTGTGTAAATTAAGATAAATTTATAAAAATTATAATTTCATAATTTATATTGTGAATAAAAAATTTGAATATCATAAAAATTTATAGACATTTAAAGTGTTCTAAACACTCTTACCATCACTATTATAAGAGCATGTGCAGTAAAATAGATAAATAAGTATTTTATGTATTTTTGTTAGCAAATATGAAGAAAATTATCTGCACCAGACTCTCCAAAGCCACAGCTATTTTTGCTCCTACTACAGTAACTCTTCGTTTTTGCCAAGTTACTGTTTACCAGTTAAACAATTGTTTATTATTTGTTGAAGAAGATAATTGTCTTTATATTGAATATGACAATGGACTCTAATTTTAAAAAATTAATTTTTTAATAGACAATTGGTAAAATGTCTAACATTAGTGTGGCTTAAAAAAGAAAAACTACTAGCTAAACTCAAAATATGTACTGTTTATTAGATAATTTAGTTATTTATTAGTACAATTACTCTAAGTATTGGGTGGCACAAGACTCGCTACTGATGAAAGGCAAAATTTTAAATTTTATAAAAATTAGCAAAGATTTAAAGTACTTCAAACACCTTGCTATCGGCATTCTAAGCATTGGGTGATACAAGACTCTCTTCTAATGGAAGGCAAAGATCAAAATCCGAGGCGGCCATTGGATACCAAATTTTGTTCTCGCGGGCTTCGTACAATTTCTTGAATTTGTTCTGCTGCGTATCGTACAATGTCACAGCTCCCGACTGAGTTACCACCACCACGTCACCATTCTTCAAGAACAGGAGTGATTTCAACGAATCTTTGCTATTCAAATACGGGATTGAGATCAACTTAGTCCACGAGTCCCCAGCCCCAAATTCCTTCATCACCCACACATCAACTCGAAGGCAATTGGGGTACTTGCAAATCAAAGCAAGGCAGCCTTGTGCAATCCCCAAAGAGGGTTCGAAAGTACCACCCTCTCCTCCGCGCACAGCTTCGGGCAGTTGTACCCTGGAGTACGCCTCTTTGGACAAATCGAGAGACACAATAACCCATGCGTCTAGCGAATCCCTATTATTACCTTTAGTTATTCTGACTACCCAATTTAGGCTTCCCTTGACGTACTTAGCCGAATCGCTGGAAATTCTTCCGCTCGGAAAATCCTCGATCCTTCTCCACGAATTCTTCTCGTTCTTCTTCAATTGATAAACAGAGACTTCCTTTTCCCCCAAATCTCCTCTTTTGCAGACGATTCCGACGACCTTGTAATCCTCAGCCAAACAGTCGCAGCCGAAACCGTACGAAGTGAATCCGCCTCTGTCCGTCCGATGAATGATCGTCCTGGATTCTTTGGTGGATAGGTTCAATACCGTGACGACGTTTTGACGGTTCTTCTCGGTACTGGAATAGCAAACCAAACCATCGCAAGAACCGTTCACCCGAATTTTCCTGTTGTTATTGCCAAAGCTGTAGACGAATTCCTTCCATAGAGAAGCGTCGTGTTGGCGAAAAGAGCAGATTTGCATTCCGTAACAATCGCACAATATGATTCTGTCGTTATCACGACTCAACCTATGTTTTTCCAAGAAATCGAGACTTGAAATTAGAGCGCGCGATGATTTGCAGACGCACTTGATTTGCAAGAGGGACTTCACCGGTAATCTTGAAAGTATGTCGATTATGATTCCTCGCGGAAGGGCTTCTAGCACCGCCATTGATTTCACATTCGTATTGATAATTGATTTGTTCCTTCCGTCTTTCTATCTCTGTCTTTGGAAACAAAAGAAGGTGAAAATAAGAGTGATCAATGTCAAGTGTATATATAGTGGAAAACTTGAATTAATATTTCCTTTTGCAAAGCTTCCTTCTTTCATTAGGATTCTAAGGTTATAATCACCTAATTGTAAGGCTTGGTTTGCTTCCTTCTTTCATTAGGATTCTAATTCTAGAGGTTATAATCACCTAATTGTAAGGCTTAGTTTGGAAAGTAAAAAAAAAAAAAAGTGGCTTATTTTTAGTTAGTTAAAAAAAAGGGTCAATTTTTTTTTTGTATTTGAGAGAGAAAAAAATTAATTTTTTTAGTAATTGATTTTTTAATTTTTGTTAATTTGATATTTTTACCTTTAAATGTTTAAAATAAAATTAAAACGTAAGAGAATAAATTTGATCATTTTACAAATAAGTCGATAAGTCAAGGTGTTCAAGTAGAGCCAAAGTTTCCTATGTAGACTAAGATTTGGAGTTAATTAAATTTGTATTGACTATGCATGCTTGTGTTTCTGGTTGACTTGTATATGCAGGTATGTATGGTATATCCAGCAGAAATAGTGAGGGAAGGAACCTATTTCCAGTTACTACTAGCATTTGGAGCATATATATGTATTTCCATTTAGACTACGATTTGGAGTTATATTTATATTAATTATGCATGTACGTTTATTTCTATGTCCAAATATGGAGGCTAGAGCTTATTTTAACTTGCCAAAAAAAAAAAAAAAAGAATTGTATTTGTTATGCATGTGTCTATATATATACATATATATATATATATATATTTATGTAATTAAGGTGTCTACGTTCCCTTACGCGCAGCTTAATTAATTATTAAGACCTGAAATTAATGATCGGATAAACTAATGATCTTGAGAAGACTAGTAACTACTGAGAAATAAACTCAATACCTTAACCGTTAAGTCATTTATATATTTACCTTTTAAAGAATTATCATTTTTTTTAAAATTTATTTTACTATTTTGGATGTTTTGTTCTAATAATTATAGTTTTCTTTTATTAGGATTATGTCATGGTAATTGTTAATAATCAATTATTTTTGGGAGATAGAAGCTGTTTTTTCTGTCTCCCCCTAAGAAAAACTTAATGAAAATTAATTGTCACAATTTATTAATAATTGAAGATCCTGAATTATGTAACGGAATTAATAAATTCTAATAAATAAATAAATAATAAAATTCTAAAAATATATGACTACTTGAGCTATTGAGTTTGGGCCACAAAGGGTACTCAAATTTAACCAAGAGGGAGAGCCTAGGTATGTGTCTGATATGAATTGTAGATAAACGGCATCGTTTGTTGAAGATAAACAGCATTAGTTGAGTTAGTTTGTCAGTTAGAGTTGTTAAGCAAGAATTAGTTAGCTATTAAGCAAGAATTAATGAGAGTCGTTGATTGGAGAATTAATCCAATGGATGACAACTCTTCTGGTTTGTTTAAGAGCCCTCTGCTGTAACCAATTCATAGTGAAGATTCAATATAGAAGTGAAATTCTCTCTGTTCTTTTTTCCTTCTACTTCTTCTTTTGAGATTCAATCTCTAACATTAATATCAGAGCTAGGCCTCCTGGCTATGGCGGAAGGAACACGATTTCAAGAATTTAAGAGATTGGAATCCATGATAAGAGAAAGTGAACAGAAGCAAGAAAAAAGGCTGGAAAGATTCGAGCAGAAGCATGAAGGTTTAATCGCGAAGTTAAAGGCCTTGATCACTGGACTAAGCTCTCACAACATCGAGCTAATTAATCGGCCCCAAAATGGAACTGTGAATGTTGCTAATGGTGGAGAGGCAGATTCAGGGACTGGGAAAGGTGATCCTTATCAGGCCCCTACTAAATACACAAGGGTTGAATTCCCTAAATTTGATGGGGCAAATATGACGGGTTGGTTGTACAAATGCCACCAATTTTTTGAATTTGACGAAACACTAGAAATCTCCAAGGTAAGGATTGCATCTATGCATCTGGAGGGAAAAGCCTTGGAATGGCATCAAGTTTATGCTAAAATTCGAAGGAATTCTAAGGGAATTAAATGGGATGATTTCGTTGAAGATCTTAATAAGAGATTCGGAGAAATGGTATATGCGGATCCCATAGGTGAACTGAAAAACCTTCGACAGACAGGTAACGTGCAAGATTACTTGAATGATTTTGATCATTTATTCAATAGAATGGAATTGTCAGAAGAGTATGCAATTAGTTGTTTCTTGGTTGGACTGAAAGATGAAATTGGGCTGACAGTGAGAATGTTTAGATCTCAGAATTTACAAAGTGCATATTCCTTGGCTAAGTTGCAAGAAGCTACCCTCCATGCTTTTAAACCCAACACTTATCAACCAGTTAAGAGCTTTAACCAACTCAGAAATTCTGCCGTATTCTCTAAACCAAACCAGTCAAATACCTGTACTACTAGCCAACAATCTATTGCCAGTAATTCAAGTACAAACATGACTCTGAACAAACCCACACCCATCCAAAATTATCCCACCAACCCCACAATACCTAAACCACTTACAAACTATAAAGGAGGGAGGACCCTTACTAGCAAGGAAATGGATGAAAAGAGAGCCAAGAATTTATGTTTTTAGTGTGATGAAAGATTTGTACCAGGTCATAGATGTAAAAAGAAACAGGTGTTTGTAATTGAGGTGGAAGATGATGAGGAAATGGGGATGGAACAAATGGAAAAGGACGCAAATGATGAGAGACCCCAAATATCGATCTCTGCACTAACTGGGTTGCCTAATTTCAAGACAATGAGAGTAATTGGTCATGTGGGAAATAAGCCAATTTACATCCTAATTGATTCAGGAAGTACCCACAATTTTCTAGATCAAAGAGTGGCCAAAAGATTAGGATGTGCACTTAAATCAATTACACCTGTTAAAGTCATTGCAGCAAATGGCAATACATTCTCATGTACTGATATATGTGAAGAATTTTTTTGAAAAATGCAGGGGGTAGATTTTACAACTGATGTTCTTATCATTACTTTAGACAACTATGATATGATTTTGGGAGTCCAGTGGCTGATTACTTTGGGTGAATTCACTAGTAACTACCAAGAGTTGAAGATGAAGTTTACCATACATGGACAAGAGTGTGCACTGCTGGGTTCAAGGGAAGAAATGACAGAAGGAATCAACATGCAATTAATGAATGATTATAGACTTCAAAAGGTGCTGCAAAAAGAATTTCAATTAGCCACAATCAGTTGTTGTGCAGTACAAGCTACGTGGATCCCAAGCTCCAAGGAACTTCAAGATTCTAATGTTGTGTTTTCTTATCAGATTCGAGCTCATCATTCAGCCCATTATGGGATGCCAACTTTTGAACAAGAATTGCAATCTTTATTACATGACTTCTCTAATGTTTTTCAGGAGCCTACTGCCCTGCCTTCTCACCAACAACATGATCATCATATTCCCTTAAAAGAAGGCTCTCAACCTGTCAATATGAGGCCCTACCACTATGTCAATGTGCAAAAGGATGTTATTGAAAAGATGATTAAAGAGATGCTTGACTCAGGTATTATCTAGCCCAGTTCTAGCCCTTTCTCCTCACCCATAGTGCTAGTTAAAAAGAAAGATAATTTATGGCGCATGTGCATCGATTATAGAAGACTCAATAGCATAACCATAAAGGACAAGTTTCCTATACCACTGATTGAGGAGTTGCTGGATGAATTAGGGGGTTCAGTTGTCTATTCAAAACTGGATCTGAGATCCGGTTACCATCAGATTCGTATGAGTCCCAACGACATTTATAAAACTGCTTTTCGAACTCACAATGGTCATTATGAATTTTTAGTTATGCCATTTGGGTTAACTAATGCCCCTTCCACCTTTCAACGTCTTATGAATGATGTTTTCAGGCCGCATTTAAGGAAATTTGTTCTTGTATTCTTTGACGATATTTTGGTGTACAGTAAGAGCATGTCACAGCATTTACAGCACTTGAAGACCGTGTTATCATTACTCAGAGACCATACATTATTTGCAAAACTTAGCAAGTGCACTTTTGGAGGAACTAAGGTGGAGTATTTGGGTTACTTGGTGTCTAAAGAAGGGGTGTCCACTGATCCAAGGAAAGTTCAAGCAGTTAAGAATTGGCCAACTCCAATCAATGTCAAGTAGCTAAGGGGATTTTTGGGACTAGCTGGGTATTATAGAAGATTTGTTAAAAACTTTGGTTCCATTGCACAGCCTTTGACTGAGCTGCTTAAAAGGAATTCCTTCATGTGGACGGAGGCTGCTGAATCATCTTTTGAATCCTTGAAAGAGGCCCTTATCAATGCTCCAGTATTGGCTTTACCTGACTTTAACAAGGTCTTTGTTATTGAAACTGATGCATCGGCCAAGGGTATAGGAGTAGTTTTGATGCAAGAGGGCCACCCCTTAGCCTTCATCAACAAATCCTTAGCTCCAAAGCACCAGCTCTTGTTGGTTTACGAAAAAAAGTTATTCGCAATTCTTTATGCTGTCAAGAAGTGGCACCATTATCTGATGGGTAGACATTTTATCATCAAGACCGATCATCAAAGTTTAAAGTATCTCCTTGAACAAAAGGTAAACACTACATTCCAACACAGCTGATTGTCCAAACTCCTTCCAGATGATTATGAAATAACCTATAAAAAGGGTAAAGAGAATGTTGCAGCTGATGCATTATCGAGGATAACGCATGAGGGTGTTTTTGCTATGGCACTATCCACTGTATTCACAGACCTTTTAAAGTTGATTAAATCTTCATGGCAGACTGACAGTGTTCTTAGCAAGATCATTCAAGAGCTCCAACAACAACCTAACCATCATAGTAAGTATTCATGGCACAATAATCAGTTGAGAAGAAAAAGGAAGCTAGTGGTAGGTAATGACAACAATTTAAAGCAGCAAATTCTTCAATTATACCATGATAGCGCAATGGGAGGACACTCTGGGGTGCAGGCAACAGCTAAAAGAATAGCCTCCATTTTATATTGGAAGGGCATGTGGAAAAATGTTCGGAATTATGTCAGGAGTTGTGGTAATTGTCAAAGAAATAAGGCTGAAACTGTTTCATCCCCAGGCCTTTTGCAACCATTACCAGTCCCAAGTGGTGTTTTCACAGATATTAGCCTAAATTTCATTGAAGGGTTGCCTCCCTCCCAAGGCAAACAGACCATTCTGGTGGTAGTTGATAAATTGAGCAAGTATGGGCACTTTATTGGCCTTAAGCATCCTTATACAGCTACTTCAGTTGCTCAAGCTTATATGGATAATGTATTTAAATTGCATGGAAACCCAGAATCAATTGTCAGTGATAGAGATGCAATATTCATCAGTAAATTTTGGCAAGAACTTTTCAAATTATAGGGGGTTGCACTGAACTTATCCACTGCTTATCACCTTCAATCGGACGGACAAACGGAAGTTTTAAATAGATGATTGGAGTGTTACTTAATATGCATGTGTAGTGCCAATCCTCCTTCATGGTCACAATGGCTCTCTCTTGCAGAATTCTGGTACAATACCAATTATTACACAGCTACAATTTTTACTTTCTTCCAAATTTTGTATGGTTACCCACCTCCTATACATGTTCCCTACTTTCCCAAAGATTCTACAGTAGCTACTGTAGATGCATTTCTTCAGGAAAAAGAAGCTATGCTTCAAGTGGTTAAGCAGCAATTGAAGAGAGCTCAACACCGCATGAAAGTGCAAGCTGACAAAAGACAAACAAAACGCAAATTCCAGTTGGGAGATTGGGTATTCCTCAAATTACAACCCTACAAACAGCATACAGTAAGTCAGAGAAGTAACCATAAACTCAGTCCTAAATTCTACGGTCCATTCCAGATTGTGGACAAGGTTGGAGCAATAGCCTACAAACTGAACTTGCCTCCCTCAGCTTGTATTCATCTTACTTTCCATGTTAGCCTATTGAAACAAGCATCTCCGAACCATCCATTTAACCCATTACCATCTTTTGTTAACCACTTGTCTACCTGTGAACCCCAAGCTGTCCTTGATAGGCGCATGGTGAAACGTGGTAATTCTGCTGCAGACCAAGTCCTTATTCATTGGAAAGGATTATCTCCAGCTGATTCCACATGGGAGTTTGTTGCTGAGATTAGGAACCGTTTTCCTTCGTTCACCCTTGAGGACAAGGGTTTTTGAGAGGGGAGTATTTGATATGAATTGTAGATAAACGGCAACGTTTGTTGAAGATAAACAGTATTAGTTGAGTTAGTTTGTCAGTTAAAGTTGCTGAGCAAGAATTAGTTAGCTGTTAAGCAAGAATTAATGAGAGTCGTTGATTGGAGAATTAATCCAATGGATGACAACTCTTCTGGGTTTGTTTAAGAGCCCTCTGATGTAACCAATTCATGGTGAAGATTCAATATAGAAGTGAAATTCTTTATGTTCTTTTTTCCTTCTACTTCTTCTTTTGAGATTCAAGTTGAGTTAGTTTGTCAGTTAGAGTTGCTGAGCAAGAATTAGTTAGTTGTTAAGCAAGAATTAATGAGAGTCGTTGATTGGAGAATTAATCCAATGGATGACAACTCTTCTGGGTTTGTTTAAGAGGCCTCTGTTGTAATCAATTCATGGTGAAGATTCAATATAGAAGTGAAATTCTCTCTGTTCTTTTTTCCTTCTACTTCTTCTTTTGAGATTCAATCTCTAACAGTGTCCTTCCAAGCTCGGGGTCAGGTCAAATAAAGATCTGAGGCCTATTTAATGCTTTTTTCGGTCAATAGTTATTTCTGTTTTTCAAATTCGAAATCAAACGTTTTAGAAAAATAAAATAAAATAGATAGTTGGTAATTTTCTATTTTTCGTTAACTAAGGGCTCATTTGATTTGTTTTTTTATTTTTTGTTTTTTGTTTTTGTTTTTTATTTTCTATTTTGAACTCATTTTTCATTTTATGCTTTTAAAAACAAAAAAAAAGCTCAAACCGCATTTGGTTACTTGTGTTTTCAAAATTTATTTTAGAAACAGAAAATAAGTTTGCACATAAAATAAAAAATGACAAAAAGTCATTTTGAGTGTTTTCAATCCAAAACAAAGAAAATTTGAAAATAATGAAAACAAAGCATTTTTTGTTTCTTAATTTTGAGATTGTTTCTTTATTTTGATATTTTTAAAACATAAAATGAAAACAGAAAATAGAAAAATAAACCAAATGCCACCTAAAATTTTCTATTTTTTAAAAATTTAAAATAGATATATACATATATATATATATATATATTTTGGTTATTGTGTTTGTTTCTCATAAAAAACTTGTTCTTCTATAAATTCATCTTCCTAATTTCTCTCCCGCCCCGGGGGGCAGGAAAGTGAACTTTTTTCTTCATTAATTCTAAATCTAAGTAATGCAATTTTTTTGGTTTGAAGACACAGATATTGTTGAAAGTAATAATAAAAGCCGTGGTTCGTCTTTCGTTTTACTTGCTCGGGATTGAATTTTCTGGACTAGAGTGTTAGCTCAGCCTTGCATTTTGATCCTTTTTTTTTTTAATCTCAAAAATTCATGTTTAGGGGAAGTACAAGTATGTAGAGCCGGCAACAAATAAAATTATATATATATATATATATTTTCAAATTGCTCGAGTTTGGCTAAAAAATAAAAAAAAACAACTAACTTGAATTCGGTTCATGACATTAACAAGTTTGATTTGGAATTTATTTAGAATCAAAATCAAGTCTACAAGTAATCGAATAAAAAAATTTGCTAACCAATTTGATGAAATAATATATTTTTTTATTATAATTTAAACCAAAATAATCAAACTATTGGTGAACCAATCTAGAGCTTAAATTTTTTTTTTAGGGAGCCAAATTCTAGTTCAGTAAAAATTAACTCTTCAAAATTGCTAATCAGACGCGCAGTATTTGACTTAAAATGAAAGATTATCAAGTCAGAAATCACAACTCTCACATCGTAAATACAATGAGTATTTTAAACTTCGAACTGACTCATTGTGCAATACAGGGGATAATTTACTCAAGTAAAAAATCAAAGAAAACATTGCCGAAAATGGTACAAACACAAACCGGTTATGCACAAAAGCAGGAGCATTGCTTTGAAATTTTTGCCATTTCAAGGTTCAGAAAACCAGCAGAAACTGAATTAAATTTCAACAGGAAACCAAGTTTTCCTTTTATTTATGGATCCAACGTAATGGACTACATGTCAAGGGGGTAGCCCTACTCCCAAACTCTGCTCATAATCCCCACAAGGGGGGACCATGCACAAGAACCCAACAAAAGGATTTCAAACGGTGGAAAATCACAAGAAGCTAAAGCACCAAAACACTTTCTCTGTCTCTTATATAGTTCAGAAAGGTACAACTACCACAAGCCAAGGGCATGCCTTTCTTTATTAAGCTTTCCAAGAGGACAAGGGTGGAGTGTCTGAATTCATCCAAGTAGCCACCGTGCCATCGTATCTATCGCCCTTAACAGCATCAGCTGATGCAATGGATTCGAGTTCGGCCATTTCTTCTGGGGTTAGCTTTACTGACAAAGCTCCGATGTTTTGATTGAAGTTTTCAATCTTGGTCGTACCGGGAATGGGACACACATCATTCCCTTGGTGATGAACCCATGCCAATGCCAACTGCCCTGGGGTGCACCCCTTCTTTGCTGCCATTTCACTAACACGATCAAACATCTTTTTGTTGTGGTCGAGATTCTCATCTTGGAACCTTGGCAGATACTACAAGAGATGAAACACATAGTTTAGCATGAAAACGGCAAATCTACCAGTAACGCAAAACATGCTATGAATATGCAGCATCACACCTGGTTCTTAATCACCAAGAAAAACCAAGTATTTGCTGGCTTTCTGATGAATTAATATATTTTAAAGGATGAAATAAATTACACAAAGGCAACTACTTCAATAATTTTCCCATCATCATCTTTGGTTATAAGCATGATATGATATGAAGAATTTGCAAGTAATACCCTCTTCCGTGGAAAAAACAGGCAGGGCCTCAAAATGATTGGACTGAAATTTTTCCCTACAAATAATTTTTATTTTGATATTGCCATTGACTAGAAATAAGATTTCTTAACCTCCAAGTACTTCGGGACTTTTTTTTTTTTGTTCTTTTCTTGAAGAAGAGGGGGGGGGGGGTGATGCAAAATATGAAGTAGGCCCTGTTTAAGCTAGTCTTCATCATATGCAGGATATCATAGCACTTGCTGGATGAATAACAACCTTTAAATTATAAGGAAGTTCATATCATAAGACCAAAAGAGGGGAAATGAACTTCACTGTAGTTACCTTTTTTGCATAGTACAGAAAAGGTTCAGAAAGATTTCGATGAATACAAGATCATAATTCCAGGATGAAAGGCTTTAACGTAGTCATTTATTCAATGTGGAAAAATTGACTAAGAATGCACATCTCATTTTACGAAATAGGGCATAATTTGTGAGCATGATAAGGTTTACATAGTCACACAAACCTTTCTGAAGTCGCCGTCTGATAAGCCCTCAAGCATCTTAGGACCCGAAGATAGGAAACCTCTTCCTAATGGACTATATGCAACAATTCCAATCCCAAGTTCCCTGAATAAATTACAAAGGGATAGAATTAGAAAATTGGATTGCTTATTACCCCCCTCTAAAATATTAGTGAGGGAATAGACATCTCACCTGCAAGTGGGAACTATTTCTTCCTCCACATCTCTTGACCACAAGGACCATTCCAATTGAATTGCTGTAATTGGATGTACAGCATGAGCCCTTCTGATTGTTGATGCAGAGGCCTCAGATAGACCAATATATTTTATTTTATCCTCTTCAACCAGCTTCTTCAGTTCCCCCATCTGTGAAACAATGGCACGAAACAAATCAGGAAAGCTCATAAAAAATCTAGTCCCGAAATAAAATAAAAATTTAAGAATCAATGATGAGACATGCCAAGAACTTTTGCATTTAAAAGGAAAGGAAGTAGAACAAGCTTGTCATGCTTAACACAGCCAAATGTGGGTAAGATCAATTTAGGTGCATGATTAGTTTTAGAACAAAATCAAACTGACCATAGCCCAGAATGTGTTCATAAAATAGTTGATCACTCCACAGAGTGGTGGATTACATTTTCATTGGCCGAGGGATTCCAACTTTTGTGAATGGTTGGATCATCAGGTTAAGATTCATCATATAATACCAGGTCCCCCACTTGGAGCAATTTAAAGCATTAGTTCACATTATGTAGGCAACATTAAAGCGTCATGTCTTCTTAATATTTCTTATGCAACGTAGATAAATGAACTCAATGAAGGTGAAGGTTCTCACCCTCTCTCTCTCTCTCTCTCTCTCTCTCTCTCAAAATGAGCATGGTATAGAAAGAAATAAAGAAAGAGAGGAAAAAGGGATCGAAGTTCGAACCGTGACTTCAATAGGCACTCGAGTGTCAATCCTATGCTGGTAATAGAGATCGATACAATCGATTTCGAGTCGCTTCAAACTACTTTCGCAGGCAGCCCGAACATACGCCGGATCGCCGCGCACCTCCCTCTTGCCATCGGCAAAGCTGATTCCGAATTTGGTAGCCAATTCGACTTTAGATCTGACCCCTCCCTTCAATGCCTGAACACAAATTCCCCCAGATTCACCAAATCGGTCAAGTCGGTGTTCATAGATTGCTATATATAAATACAAATCAAGATCAGAGACAAAGAGAGAGAGAAAGAGAGACCTTGGAGAGAAGGATTTCGTTGGTGTGAGGGCCATAGACGTCGGAGGTGTCCAGGAAGGTGACGCCGGAGTTGATGGCGTGGTGGATAAGATTGATCATGTCTTGTTCAGGCTTCGGAGGGCCATAGAAGGCCGACATGCCCATGCAACCTAGTCCCTGCGCCGATACTTCCAGACCTTGTGAGCCCAGCTTCGTCCTCCCCACTACTGCCATTGTTGAACCTTCTTCTCTTCAACACACACACACCTCTCTCTCTCTCCCTCCCTCCCTCCCTCTCTTTTATCCACTGAGGGGTGTGCGTGTTTATAAATAGACGCTAAAAGACAAGTCAACCAAGCAGGCGGTTGCCACAAAAACTGTAGATTTGAGTTTAGTGAAAACCACAGGAAGACCAACAGCCGCGAAGTGCTAACGTCAGTGCCTACGTGCTTTGGAGATCCTTCTAGGTTTCGGGCCCAACCCGGCCCTGATTGCGGACTTTTGCTTTGTTTCCGGAGTCCAATTACTATTTTAAAACGCGTTTAGAAAGATAAAAAGTGAGATAAAATAAAATAAAATAAGATAAATTATAAGTTTATAATTTATATAATAAAATAAAAAATAATAAATTTAAGAAATTTTTAAATTTTTTAAAATTTATTTTATTTTTTTAACACACCAAATGATTTAAATCAAAAACTTGAGAAAATTTAAAAAATAAAGATACACGATTAATAATAATCGATTGATGAGAGAACTATTGTTGCGATGCTGGTGAAAATTAGAGCCGTGTTTAGTGTCATGAATTCAAGATATAATTTTTTTTTTATTTTAATTTTCTTGTTTACCTCTATCCTTTTTCTTCTTCTCCTTCTTTTCGTTTCTCTCTCTTTATTTATTTTTTTTCTTTTTTCCGACGCTTAATTTTTTATTCAAACAAAATTTAAATAACCGAAAAATCGAAAAATTACAATCAAATTATGACAACTCGTAAACTCAGAATGTATTTGAATATGTTGATTTGAAATCGATAAATTTGTATTATTTAATTAAGAAAAAATGCTCAAATGTAATTTATATTTAAATTTTATCACAAATTTGAATAATTTAGGTGTCATTTGTTTTCTATTTTTATTTTTTATTTTTTATTTTTTATTTTGAGTTCATTTTTTATTTTGTACTTTTGAAAATAAAGAAAACAATTCAAAACTTATTTGATTACTTGTATTTTCAAATTTTGTTTTTGAGTTTACACATGAAGTGAAAATGAGTTTACGAATGAAATGAAAAATGGCAAAAAGTTATTTTAAAAATTTTTAACAAAAAATAAGGAAAATCTCAAAACAAAAAAGAACACTTTCTATTTTCTTATTTTAAGAATTTTAGCGCATAAAACAAAAATAAAAAAAGTAAACTAAATGCCATCTTAATTAAAAATATATATATATGATAGATTAAAAATTATTATAAAAGTGTGTCATGATGATAGTAACATTACATTGTAATACATGCAATTCATCAATTATAATAGTAGCACTTAAGGCTGTGTTTGGTTTATCAAATAATATCGAAAATTTTTTTATTTCTATCAATTTTTTCAACTTTTTTCGATTAAATTTTGTCTTATGTTATTTTTTACTCAAACTTTTAGTTTTTTAGACAACCAAACACCGCATAAATCACATCAATATGTGATATATCTTCTTATAAAATTAATTTTTTTGGTTACATAACACTGCAACTTTCTTTTTTTTATGATTGTAACTTAGGGTATTCAGGTCAATTTGCGTGTATCTCGATTAATTTCTAAATCAGGGCATCCAAGTCAACTTGCATGTATCTCGATTAATTTCTAAATCCCTGAAGTTAACAATCACGCAAGCCTTCCAATGAACTTGAGGAGACTCGAACTAGTGGAGCGAACTCAAAAATCTTACTAGCTGAACTAACCTATAAGTTATTGCACCGTTTGTGTTACAATGACAAGACAAATTAATTTCATAAATTATGCTCTAATCTATATTGCAAAAAACAATTATAAAGAAAAATCTACAACAAAGTGTAATACCAAACTTCGTTTATTTTGTGCTTTAAATAGAGCAAAGAGGACGACAGTTCAAAGTGTGGTTAAAACCAGATCAAAAAGAAGGAATGATAAATAAATCAAATGAACTGGGGTTGATTCTAAGGAAATTGGCTAAATGGGTACTCCATGGGCCTCTCTGTGGTCTTGCTCTGTGGAAGTCATGAAGAAGACTTGCCATTTTTCTTGCCTTCTTTTCTAGCTTTTGATGAGATATTCTATGGAAGGTTCGATGGCTTGAATTGATAGGAAATTGGGTAAATCATAATCACCCATTTATGAAAATAGCCAGACCCAACTCATTTAAGATAAACGATTTTCGGGTGGGTTCATAGCTTTGGGTTGAAATTGTAATCCCCAAATATTTATAAAAAAAAAATGTTACGTGTATACTTTTTTTTTTAACATCTGTGTTTACATCTTTCTAAATTGCACTAATTACTATTCGTAGTGACAAATATATTTCATTCAAAATCATTACAGTCGCAAGATCAAGACAAATACATAGCTTGCGGTTGTGATGATTTTGAACAAATACACTGATCACTACAGATAATAACCAGTGTAAATTGGCGGAGTGTAAATAAGAATGTTAAACATTTGGTGTAAACGTAGCATCACTAAGCCATGCAAACAAATAAAGGTTAAGTAATAAATATTGTTAGATATGCAAATGCAACAAGTATAATGATAATCACATACTTTTTTAAATTTATTGATATAAAAAAAATATATTCAATAACATATACATATTTACACAAAAAGTTTAGTGTATCACAAATAATTATAAATATAATTTAATTATAAAACACAATTTATGAATAACATATTAATATTGATTGAGAAAACTAATTTATCATATTTTACATTTTACAGAAATAAATAATAAAATAAAAAAATATTATTTACGTGGAGTTGGATAAAGAATAGAAAGAATCTAAAAAAATTATTTTTTTTAATTCTTAGCTTTATAGGGTTTGAAAATTTTAAAATAAAAAAAATTCAAAAATAATCAAAAGTTTAAAAAATATACCATAAAATTGAAAATTTTTTTGCACCTTCTGGTCTATGTTTAAGTTTTTGAGTTTGATAGATTTTCATATAATACTTTATGTGGTTAGAGGATATCCATGTACCTACTATATTGTTAGACTAGTTATTATTACTCACGCTTAAAGGTACCAAAATATAATTTGATGTGTAAATAACTTGAATTTAAATTTATAAAACAAACGTACATAAAAAACGTAAAAATAATATATAAAAATAAAAATCACTAATCAAAAGATATTAAAGTATTTATGGAGTGTTTAATATAGGTATAAAAATTTTATTGTTTATTACAAATATTATCACTTTTCTAAAATATTAATTTTAAATCTTTTATATAAAAAATATTCAAAAAATATGGAAAGAGTGAGGGAAAAAAAATAATCCTGGATATTGAGCAAATTCGATAGTTGAGAATATTTCAACTTTAAAATTTCAAGTTTCCTTATTATATAAATGACACAAAAAGTGTAAAAGTATATATATTTAAAATTTAAGTTTTAAGCATACTAAAATTTAAATGTTTAAATATTATAAAATTTTAGAGAAAACTAAAGTTTAAATATATTTTTTAAATAAAAAATTTAGTGTGCTTTATCTAATAGGTATCAATATATTGTTTAATAAATATGTATAATTTTATTATTTATTACAAATATTATCAAATTTTTTAAAATGTTAATTTGAAAACTTTTATATATAAAAACTATGTAAAAAAATATATGGGAATAGTGAGAGATTATGTTTTTATGTGATGTGACTGAAAAGATAACCAAAGTAAAGAAAAAAAAAAGTAATCCTAGTCATTAAATAAATCTAACAGTTGAAAAAATCTCAAATTCAAAAATTTTAACTTTCTTATTATATAAATGACACATAAAGTTTAAAATTGCATGTGTTTAAAATTTAAGTTTTAAGCAAATTAAAATTGAAATTTTAATTTAAATGTTTATTTTTAATAAAATTTCAAAGAAAATTAAAGTTTAAATATATTTTTTAAATAAAAAATTTAGTTAACTTTGTTTAATAGATATCCATACGTTTAATAAATGTGTATGCTTTTTTATTAATTACAAATAATATCAAATTATTTAAAATATTAATATAAAATTTAAAAAATATATGGAAATAGTGAGATATTATGTTCTTATGTGATGTAACAGAAAAGGCAATCAAACTAGAGAGGGAAAGAAATAATCCTGATTTTTGAATAAATCTAACGATTAAAAATATACAAATGTCAAATTAGTAAGTTATATTGTTGTATGGATATATATGACATTTGTAGATAATATAAGTACAAAGAAAAAGTTATAACAGCAGGAACTATTAGTTTATATTCATTAATTTGAGTTTCACATGGATTAATGATTGTTGATATAACAGTGGCGAAACTTTGACGACGAATGACAAAATGTCAAAAAAATTAATTCTTTATTTATTTTAAATATAAAAAATATAATAAGGTTTAAATTTTAAATTTCAAAATTTAGAAAAAATTTTAAAATTTAAAACATTAGCAATGGACACTCTGCTAACCCAACCAATGAAACATCCTCTACCCCCACACCAAGCAACGTTACAGTTGAACCCCCGAGAGCCACGTAAGATAAACGTCATGACAAGTGGGCAAATTTGTTATATAGATTAGTAGTTATTTGTGCTTGAAGGTGCAGAAATATAATTTAATATGTAAATGGTTTAAATTTAAATTTATAAAACAAATTTACAAAAAAAAGTGTAAAAATAACCTATAAAAATAAAAAAAGATTAAGGTATAAAATTTTATTATTTATTACAAATATTGAGTGTGTTTGGAGTTGTATAAAAGTGTATAAAATAAAATAAAATTTTAAAAATAAATATCTCGTAATTCGTGCAGTAAGTGAAAAATTTAAATTTTACTGTCTCGTAATTCGTATTTGTAGATATTTGTAAGATTTTATTTTATTTTGTTGAGCTCCAAACGGAGCCATAATTACATTTTTTAAAATATTAATATAAAATCTTTTATATAAAAAGTGTACAAAAAAAATGAAAAGAGTGAGAGAAAAATAAAAATAATCTTATCCATTTAGTAAATTCAACGGTTAAAATATCTTAAATTTAAAATTTAAGTTTTAAGTATATTAATAAATGTGTACAATTTTATTATTGTTGTTGTATAACTCCCCATAGCATTTGTAGATAATATAAGTAAAATATAATTTATATAAATTTGCAAGATATAATATGCATTTATATATATTTGAATCTCAAATTTCAAAATTTGTGTGTGTTCTTTGATTTTTCCTAGAAGGCTACATAGACATGTCATTGTACTAAATCCTAAAACAAGACAAAACACACAACCACATAAAACAACAATTGAATCCAACCAACCCAACAATACAATTCAATCAATCTCACCCCCCGGTCTCCCTCTCATGCCACGTAGGACAAATATCACATCAAATGATATGTTTTATTATATAAATTTCTAAGATTTGAAAATATTTACTCGAAGACTATACTTGAAATAAATTATGTTGGAAAAACTTTCTAGATAATTTGTGATTTCATTCAAGGGCGAAGCTAAGCTTGGTCCAGTGTCCACCCTAAAAATAAAAAAATATGCTAATTTTTTTATATTGTCTTCCGTGTTCAATTGTGCCCACTAAAATAAAAGGAAAAAAAAAAATACTTAGCTTAATACCAACTGTACCCACCAAAAAAAAAAAAAATTAACCTAATACCAATTGTATTCATCCAATAAAAAAAAAACAAATTTTAACTTAATAATATTAATGCAATTGTACTTAGTCTACCCAATATAATTAAAAAATATTTAATCTTACTTTGACATTTTTCTCTCTCCTTATTCTTTCCAATTATCAATTTTTTTTTTATTCCTCTCATAGTATCCCATTAACCATTTATGTGTCTTATAATTAGTGGATAACTTAACAAAATTTTTCAACTTTGCCCCTGATCTCATTTGTTTACATTATCTTGTATATCTCACAAAGGATAACATCTGTAATATTGATATGTGTTTAGGAAACTAAAACATAAGTTTAAGAAACTAAAATTATGATTATTTGTTTTTAATGGTGAAATTTATTATGGTCCGTATAATGATGGACAAATCAAAATCTTTAGCCAACAAATTATATGTTATTTTATAAATTAAGTAGTAATAAACAATTAGAATACTCTCCCAACTTCTCAAAAAAAAAAAAAAAAAAACAGTCTAAATTCCATTTGACCACAAAAAGTTGGTAGCTACGCTCTTAGCTACTAATTTTTTGGCTTTTTACAAAATAACGAAACTTATTCTTTTATATTTTAAATTTTTTTTAAATATTAGAAAATAAAAATGTCAAATTAATTAATAAAAAGTTAAAGAGTTAGTTACTAAAAAATTAACATTTTCTTCCTAAACTCAGTCTAAATCCGCCACTCTCCAAACAATAACTAAATATTAAAATATAATTTTATTACGTACTGGGTCGACTAGAATATTTAAAAACAATACTGCATTTTTGGGGAGGAGGAGAGAGGAGAGAGAAAAAAAAAAAAAAACCTAGCTTTAAGGAGAGAGGAGAGAGAAAAAAAAAAAAAACCTAGCTTTAGACTATAGTATCTTCTCGAATTTGTCCCTCTGCTGTCTGAGGCTGCATTGGGTGATTCAAGGCTCTCCTCGAACTGAAAACAACCAAAGAGACGATCAATGATAGGATTCTTGAACTTGTTCTGCTTTCTATCATAAACATAAGTTGATTTCTCCCTCTCGGTTTCCACCAAAACATTACCATTCTTAAAGAAAAAGAGGGGCTTCAAGTAATTTGTGCTATTCGTGCTTGGGAATGAGAACAGTTTAGACCAAGAGACCACCGCCCCATATTCTTTCATCACCCACACATCAACTCCAATCCCAGAATAATTGCAAAACATGCCAAGGCAGTCTTGTACAACCCCCAAGGAGCGTTCGAACCTCGCAGTACTCTGTCCATCGAAAATTGCAGTACTCTCTCCCCTCGCAGCTCTCGGCAATAGCACTTCAGAGAACACCTCCTTAGCCAAGTCAAGAGAGACAACATTAAGGTCCCTCCTTGTTCTGACTACCCAATTTAGTCTTCCCTTCGCATACTTAGCTGAATCATTGGAAATTATCCCGCCAGGAAAGTCATTGATCCTTCTCCATAAACCCTTCTTCAATTCATAAACCCAGGCTTTCTTCTCCAACAAGTCTCCTTCCTGGCGTGTGTGCGTGTCTTGTTCTTTTGTTTTTTTGGTTCAGCCTGTAGCGTGCTACAGAAAACTGACACTGTGTGGTGACCCCTTTCTTTCTATTTGGGTGATGAGAAAATTAGAGAAAAATAGAAGATAAAGTAAAAGAAAAATGAGAGAATTCAAGGATCCCATATCTTCTAAAGAGAGAAATTCTCTGAAGTTATTTTTTTTATTATCTTTTTCCTTACAATAACTTTATTTATAAATTCTATTGCAACTATACTAAGTAACCAACTAATTCTAACTAACTAATTTGTGTACCCATTAATTTGGGTTAATTACGTGCTGGCGCAAGATTTACTCACACATTGCAATTTATGACATTCTTAGTTCAAATGATTAGTCATAGAATATCATTGGTTTCATAGGTACTGTCGTACTCTTGCTGTTTCTGGTTCACATAAAATCTAACCAAGAGGGAGAACCTAGGTACGTGTCCTTCCAAGCTTAGTGTCAGATCAAATAAAGATCCAAGGCCTATTTAATACTCTTTTTGGTCAATAGTTATTTCTGTTTTTTAAATTCGAAATCAAAGAGACACTAATTTAGACAAATAAAATAAAATAGATAGTTGGTAAATTTCTATTTTTTCGGTCGTGTTTTTTTTTTTTTTGTCTAAACTAACACTTGTTCTTCCTTCATACATTCCCGTTTAGATTTTTTATTTTTTTATTTTTTGGTTGGTCTTTGAGTTTGTTTCCCAGAACGAACACTTGTTCCTCTATAAATTCATCTTCCTAATTTCGGGGGAAAAAAAATTAAACTTTTTCTTCATTAATTCTAAATCTGAGTAATGCAATTGTTTTGGTTTGAAGACACACATATTGTTAAAAGTAATGATAAAAGCCGTGGTTCGTCTTTGGTTTTACTTGCTCGGGATTGAATTTTCTGGACTAGAGTATTAGCTCAGCCTTGCATTTTGATCCTTTTTCTTTTTTTAAATCTCAAAAATTCATGTTGAGGGGAAATACATGTTTAGGGGAACTACAAATACGTAGGGCCGGCAACAAATAAAATTATACATATATATATATATATATATATATATATTTTTTTTCAAATTGCTCAAGTTTGATTAAAAAAAATTTAACTTGAATTTGGTTAAAGACATTAACAAACTTGATTTGAAATTTATTTAGAATTAAAATCGAGTCTAAGGATAATTGAACCAAAAAATTTGCTAGCCAATTTGATGAAATAATATATTTTTTTATTATATTTTATACCAAAATAATCAAACTATTGGTGAATCAATCTGGAGCTTAAATTTTTTTTTTTTTTTTTTTTTTTTTGCGAGCCAAATTCTAGGTCGGTAACAATTAACCCTTCAAAGTTCAAAGTTGCTAATTAGACGCGCAGCATTTGGCTTAAAATGAAAGATTATCAGGCTAGAAATCTAAACTCTCACATCGTAAGCACAATGAGTATTTTGAATTTCGAACCGACTCATTATGCCATATAGGGGATAATTTACTCAAGTAAAAAACCGAACAAAACATTGCCGAAAATTGTATAAACACAAACCGGTTATGCACAAAAGCAGGATCATTGCTTTGAAAATTTTGCCATTTCAAGGTTCAGAAAACCAGCAGAAACAGAATTAAATTTCAACAGGAAACCCAGTTTTCCTTTTATTTATGGATCCAACGTAATGGACTACATGTCAAGGGGGTAGCCCTACTCCCACACTCTGCTCATAATCCCCACAAGGGGGGACCATGCACAAGAACCCAACAAAAGGATTTCAAACGGTGGAAAATCACAAGAAGCTAAAGCACCAAAACACTTTCTTTGTCTCTTATTTAGCTCAGAAAGGTACAACTACCACAAGCCAAGGGCATGCCTTTCTTTATTAAGCTTTCCAAGAGGACAAGGGTGGAGTGTCTGAATTCATCCAAGTAGCCGCCGTGCCATCGTATCTATCGCCCTTAACAGCATCAGCTGATGCAATGGATTCGAGTTCGGCCATTTCTTCTGGGGTTAGCTTTACTGACAAAGCTCCGATGTTTTGATTGAAGTTTTCAATCTTGGTGGTACCGGGAATGGGACACACATCATTCCCTTGGTGATGAACCCACGCCAATGCCAACTGCCCCGGGGTGCACCCCTTCTTTGCTGCCATTTCATTAACCCGATCAAACATCTTTTTGTTGTGGTCGATATTCTCACCTTGGAACCTTGGCAGATACTTCAAGAGATGAAACACATAGTTTAGCATGAAAACGGCAAATCTACCAGTAACGCAAAACATGCTATGAATATGCAGCATCACACCTGGTTCTTATTCACCAAGAAAAACCAAGTATTTGCTGGCTTTCTGATGAATTAATATATTTTAAAGGATGAAATAAATTACACAAAGGCAACTACTTGAATAATTTTCCCATCATCATCTTTGGTTATAAGCATGATATGACACGAAGAATTTGCAAGTAATACCCTCTTTCGTGGAAAAAACAGGCAGGGCCTTAAAATGATTGGACTGAAATTTTTCCCTACAAATAATTTTTATTTTGAGATTGCCATTGACAAGAAATAAGATTTCTTAACCTCCACATACCTGGGGACTTTTTTTTCTTTCTTTTCTGGAAGAAGAAGAAGAAGAGAGGGGGGGGGGGGGATGCAAAATATGAAGTAGGCCCTGTTTAAGCTAGTCTTCATCATATGCAGGATATCATAGCACTTGCTGGATGAATAACAACCTTTAAATTATAAGAAAGTTCATATCATAAGACCAAAAAAGGGGAAATGAACTTCACTGTAGTTACCTATTTTGCTTAGTACAGAAAAAGGTTCAGAAAGATCTCGATGAATACAAGACCATAATTCCAGGATGAAAGGTTTTAATGGCCCGTTTAGAGTAAGAGAAAATTAGATAAATTGAGATAAAATGTGATTTGGGATTAATTTTGGCGTCTTTTTTTTTTTTCTGAAAAGTAGCAAACCGTGGGAACGGTTTTCCAAATCCGTCCTTACGGATTTAAAAAAATTCACAAAAAATAGCTACAATGGTACTTGTTTGAAAGTTTTCGACACAAAAAATATGATTGTATAAAAAATTTACACATTCGGTTAACTTACTTTCATTTTTTTTTTAGCGAAATATTGAAATTTTTTGAAATTAGTGATGACGGAAAAATTAAATGTAGAGGGGTTGTTGGAGATTTATAATGCTTTTGGAGATTTATAGTGATGCCAAACCGACCCAATGTAGTCATTTATTCAATGTGGAAAAATTGACTAAGAATACACATCTCATTTTACGAAATAGGGATCTCATTTTACGAAATAGGGCATACTTTGTGAGCATGATAAGGATGTTTACATAGTCACACAAACCTTTCTGTAGTCGCCGTCTGATAAGCCCTCAAGCATCTTGGGACCTGAAGATAGAAAACCTCTTCCTAATGGACTATATGCAACAATCCCAATCCCAAGTTCCCTGAATAAATTACAAATGGATAGAATTAGAAAATTGGATTGCTTATTACCCCCCCTAAAATATTAGTGAGGGAATAGACATCTCACCTGCAAATAGGAACTATTTCTTCCTCCACATCTCTTGACCACAAGGACCATTCCAACTGAATTGCTGTAATTGGATGTACAGCATGAGCCCTTCTGATTGTTGAAGCAGAGGCCTCAGATAGACCAATATATTTTATTTTACTCTCTTCAACCAGCTTCTTCAGTTCTCCCATCTGTGAAACAATGCCAAGAAACAAATCAGGAAAGCTCATCAAAAATCTAGTCCCGAAATTAAATAAAAATTTAAGAATCAATGATGAGACATGCCAAGAACTTTTGCATTTAAAAGGAAAGGAAGTAGAACAAGCTTGTCATGCTTAACACAGCCAAATGTGGGTAAGATCAATTCAGGTGCATGATTAGTTTTAGAACAAATTCACACTGATCATAGCCCAGAATGTGTTCATAAAATAGTTGATCACTCCACAGAGTGGTGGTTTACATTTTCATTGGCCGATGGATTCCAACTTTTGTAAATGGTTGGATCATCAGGTTAAGATTCATCATATAATACCAGGTCCCTCACTTGGAGCAATTTAAAGCATTAGTTCACATTGTGTAGGCAACATTAAAGCATCATGTCTTCTTAATATTTCTTATGCAACGTAGATAAATGAACTCAATGAAGGTGAAGTCTCTCACCCTCTCTCTCTCTCTCTCTCTCTCTCTCTCTCAAAATGAGCATGGTATAGAAAGAAATAAAGAAAGAGAAGAAAAAGGGATCGAAGTTCGAACCGTGACTTCAATAGGCACTCGAGTGTCAATCCTATGCTGGTAATAGAGATCGATACAATCGATTTCGAGTCGCTTCAAACTACCTTCGCAGGCAGCCCGAACATACGCCGGATCGCCGCGCACCTCCCTCTTGCCATCGGCAAAGCTGAGTCCGAATTTGGTAGCCAATTCGACTTTAGATCTGACCCCTCCCTTCAATGCCTGAACACAAATTCCCCCAGATTCACCAAATCGGTCAAGTCGGTGTTCATAGATTGCTATATATAAATACAAATCAAGATCGGAAAGAAAGAGAGACCTTGGAGAGAAGGATTTCGTTGGTGTGAGGGCCATAGAAGTCGGAGGTGTCGAGGAAGGTGACGCCGCAGTTGATGGCGTGGTGGATGAGATTGATCATGTCTTGTTCAGGCTTCGGAGGGCCGTAGAAGGCGGACATGCCCATGCAACCCAGTCCCTGTGCCGATACTTCCAGACCTTGTGAGCCCAGCTTCATCCTCCCCACTACTGCCATTGTTGAACCTTCTCCTCTTCAACACACACACACCCCTCTCTCTCCCTCCCTCGCTCCCTTCCTTTTATACACTGAGGGGTGTGCGTGTGTGTTTATAAATGGACGCTAAAAGACAAGTGAACCACGCAGGCTGTTGCCACAGAAACTGCAGACTTGAGGTTGGTGACGAATGGAGTTGGTGAAAACCACTGGAAGACCAACAGCTGCGAAGTGCTAACGTCAGTGCCTACGTGTCTTCGGGATCCGTCTAGGTTTCGGCCCCAACCCGGCCCTTATTGCGGGCTTTTGCTTTGTTTTCCAGAGTCCAATTACCACTTTCTTTAAATCAGAAACTTTAGAAAATTTTAAAAATAAGGATACACGATTAATAATTCGATTGATAAGAGAACTTTTGTTCCGATGTTGGTGAGAATTAGAGTAGTGTTTAGTGTCGTGAATTTAAAATTTAATATTTTTTTATTTTCTCGTTTACCTCTATCATTTTTCCTTTTCTTTTTTTCCTCCTTTTTCGCTTCTTTTTCTTTCTTTATTTTTTTCTTTTTTCCGACGCTTAATTTTTTATTTAAACAAAATTTAAATAACTAAAAAAATCGAAAAATTAGAATCCAATTATGTAGACTCAGAATGTATTTGAATATGTTGATTTGAAATCAATTAATTTGTGTTATTTAACTAAGAAAAAAAATGCTCAAATGTAATTTACATTTAGATTTTATCATAAAATTTTAATAGTTTAATTTAATATATATGTTCTAAATTAAAAATTATTATAAAAATACTTATTTAAAATGTGTCACCAACATGCAATTCATCAATAATAATAGTAACACTTGAGACAATGTTTGGTTTATCAAATAATATCAAAAAAACTTTTTATTTTTATCGAATATTTTTATCTTTCTCTAAATAAATTTTATTATATATTACTTTTTATTCAAACTTTTTATTTTTTAGCCAACCAAACATAGCATAAATCACATCATTATGTGATTTATCTTCTTGTAAAATTAATTTTTTGGTTACATAACATTGCAACTTTTTTGAGGGGGTTGTAACTCAGGGTGTCCTGAGTAGATTGCGTATATCTAGATTAATTTTTAAACTCATAAAATTAACAACCGGATAAATTCTCTAATGGATCTGAAGAGATTCAAATTAATGGAGCGAAGTCAAAACCTTATTAGTTGAACTAACCTCTAAATTATTGCGCCATTTATGTTACAATGACGAAGGAAGTTAATTTCATAAATTATGCTCTAATCTATACTGTAAATAACAATTATAAAGAAAAATCTACAACAAAGTGTAATGCCAAACTAACTGTTTATCTTGTGCTTTAAATAGAGCAAAGAGGACGACATTTGAAAGCGTGGTTAAAACCTGATAAAAAGATGGAATGAAAAATAAAATAAAGTGTGGACTTGGGGAGGGGAGATATGTATAAGGTTCAAATGATTAAGATGAATTATTGTAATTAACTTAATGTTCGAGGGTTTAAGTGTAATTTATCTAAAAATATTTAATTCCACTTTAACATTTTTCTCTCTCTTCTTATCTTTTCCAATAGTCAATTTTTTTTTTTAAATTCCTCTCAAAGTATCCCTACCAAATATTTATATATCTTATAATTAGTGCCCAACCTAATAAAATTTTCTGGTTCCGCTCTTGATCTCATTAGTATATATAATGCATTATCTCATATATCTTACCAATGATAACATCTATAATATTGATATATGTTTAGGAAATTAAGAGGACATTTGGAAGCATAATTTTTAGTAATTTTTAATAATTTTTAACCAAAAATTACTAGTTAAATTTTTGGTATGTGTGGTGAAACATGTAGTGATTTTTAACAAATTTCAACAACTTCTTATAATTTTTCGGTGTTTAGTAAACTTTTTGATAACTTTTAGTAATTTTTAGCAATTTTTGACAATTTTTAATAATTTTTGATAACTTTTTGTAATTTTTAATAACTTTTGATAACTTTTTATAATTTTTAATAACTTTTTGAATTAAGAAATTACTGTAACATAGTAGAGAAATGATAAAAATTGATAATTTACCAAAAAATTAAAGTTGATTATTTTTTACTAAAAGGATTTCATTGTTAAACGCCCCTAAGACATACGTTTAGGAAACTAAAATTTTGCTTATTTGTTTTTAATTGTGAAATGTTTAAAGTGCATTTGGCGGACCAAAAAGTGAAAAAAAAAAAAGATAAAATGTGATTTTAAAAAATTTTTTGTGTTTAGTGTACACCGCTCAAATCAAGTTTTTTGGAGATGAATAATAAAATTTCATTCCGACAGATTGAGTTTCTATTTGGATGGATTTAAAATTTTAGGTAATCATTACTTCTTTACATTATAATCCATCCAAATGGATTGTAGAAATTGTTTAGACGAAAGTTGATCACACGATTCCGTCGAAACGGTTTTTACAATCCGTTGGAACGGTTTTAAAAACGTCACAAAAAATAAGTTAAAATGAGCGTCATTTGGTAGCTTGAGAGTACATGGTGAGAATGAAAAAAAAATTTTGCTATTTAATTAACCGAATTCTAGTTATCGACTTTTTTTTTAAAAAGATATTGAACGTTTTTGAATTTTAAGAAGACGAAAATATGTAAAATTTTATAGAGATTTTCAGATATTTTCTTCACACTTTGGTGCACCAAACGCATACGTACCAATGATGGACAAATCACTCTTTAGCCAACAAATTATATATTATTTTATAAATTAGGTAGTAGTATACGATTAGAATACTAACCCGATTTCCCAAAAAAGCACTGTCTAAGGCTCCCTTTGACAATAAAAAAAATTAGTAATTGAACTATCAATTATTAATTTTTTAAAAAATAATTAAATTTATTTTTTTATATTTTAAATTTTTTTAATTTCAAAGTATAAAATTATTAAATTAACAAAAAATTAAAAAGTTAATTATTAAAAAAATTAACTTTTTTTTCTTCTCAAATGCAAAAAAAACTAATTTTTTTAACCGGTTACTAGTCAGTTACTAAAAAAAATTAATTTTTTTCTACCTAAATCCATCACTTTCGAAACAATAACTCAATATTAAAATATAATTTTATTATTTACTGGGTCGACTAGAATATTCAAAAATAATACAGCATAATAAGAAGTAGAAGAAAATAATAATAATAATAATAGAAAAAAAAATCCTTAACTTTAGACTATAGTATCTTCTGGAATTTGTCCCTCTGCTGTCTGAGCATTGGGTGATACAAGGCTCTCTTCGACCTGAAAACAACCAAAGAGACGATGAATGATAGGATTCTTGAACTTGTTCTGCTTTCTCTCGTAAACATAAGTTGATTTCTCCCTCTCGGCTTCCACCAAAACATCACCATTCTTAAGGAAAAGGAGGGGCTTCAAGTAATTTGTGCTACTCGTGTATGGGATTGAGAACAATTTGGACCAAGAGTCCACCGCCCCATATTCTTTCATCACCCACACATCAACTCCAATCCCAGGATAATTGCAAAACATGCCAAGGCAGTCTTGTACAACCCCCAAAGAGCGTTCGGACCTCGCAGTACTCTCTCCACGCGCAGCTCTTGGCAATAGCACTTCAGAGAACACCTCCGTAGCCAAATCAAGAGAGACAACACTAAGGTCCCTCGTTGTTCTGACTACCCAATTTAGTCTTCCCTTCGCATACTTAGCTGAATCGTTGGAAATCATCCCGGCGGGAAAGTCATTGATCCTTCTCCATACGCCCTTCTTCAATTCGTAAACCCAGGCTTTCTTCTCCGACAAGTCTCCTTCCTGGCATGCGATTCCGACCACCTTGTAATCCTCAGCCAAGCAGTCGTAACCGAATCCAAACAGTGTGATCACTTCCGAATGAGTTATCTTCTTGGATTGTTTCATAGATGGGTTTAATACTGTGATGCCGCCGCATTGATCATCTTCCCAAGTGGAAAAGCAAACCAAACCGCCACAATCACCATGAACCCAAAATTTGCTTCCCGGAGCAAGATCCAAGCGGAGAAAATCGTCCGGTTTATGAGCATCCCAGATTGACATTGCCCAACCATAATTCATAATGATTACGTTATCGGAACAGGGGGACGATGATCTTGTCAACCGGTGTTTTTTTATGAACTCGGCACTAGAAATTAGAGAGTTGAACGACTTGCTAACGGACTTTAAACGCAGGAGGGACTTCGCGGGTAATCTCGACATTATCTCACTTACGATATCTTCGGGAAGTTCTGACAGTGCCACTGCCGCCCCTGATGAATTCAACTTCTCTGATTTTGAATTTTTCATTTTAATGGCTCCTTCCTTGTGAGAAATACTTTACTGGCCATTGATGGAATTACATATATATATATATATATATATATATATGTATAGCCGGAACCCATTCCCATGTATAATTGGATTTGGAATATTAACATTTGTATTTCTACATGTAAATACAGATTGGAACCCCATTCCTATGTAGAACAGGATTTGGAGTTCGATTTGTTTTGAGTTACGCGTGTATTTCATCAATCCTTCTTGTAAGAATTCTATTTCATTTTGAACTTCTTCCCAAAAAAAAAAAAAAACAAAAATCCTTCTCTGCACATAATGGAATGACACCAAAATTCAGTTGATGCTTACGTACCCTATAGGAATTCCCAAATTTTCCTTATCCTAAAACTTGACCTTGAATGCAATTCCCTTGCCATTTTCTTAAGTAAACTCCTAATTTCAATTACAAGACTATCTTGACCCTTGAACGGTTAACTTCACATTTTGGTTGTAAGACAATTGATTATCTAAAGTTTTTAATTAAAAAAAAAATACATAGAAACCTTTAGTGTGTAATAGGCATTTTTCTAATGTTCCCTTGTATTGAAAGCCTCACAATGACCCCTCGCTAGGAAGAGACTTCCTGAGCAACTCTTGCATTCATTTATTTTAGTCATTATATTTATGCTAAAAATTCATTCTCGGTATCTAAATATGGAAGTTAAATTTTGACAAGTCATATGAAATTTTCTATGAAGAGTTTTCATCTAGCCTCAAGGGTTAATCCTAAGGAAATCTAGATGAGATTCCTAGACTAGCCCCCCCCCCCTTGATGGGTGCTGGATTATTCTTCTCCTGCTTCTTCCTCATCTCTTCTTTGACAAAACTTCAGTTCTTGATTAACATTCTCATCCCTAAAACAACCTTGATTTCTTCTGCAAGACCCTCCTTAATCAGGTCCAAATTATCCCAAACTTCTCCTTCAATAATTTGGTCTTTCATTAGAGAATCTAGACTATAGTACCATTAAATAGCTGTGGCGTCGAGATTTCCAGCAGTTAATTCCTGCAACTTCCCTTTTCAGAAGTCAAGCCAAATTCTCATCCTATTCCTGTCCATGCTTTAAATTCTTTCTTCTTCCTTTCAGTGGTATTACCCTTGAATAGTTCCATTTTCCCTTTCTGCTCATTATCGTCTGTGAAGGGATTCTCAATGCCGTATATAGCAGTTAAAATCTGGGAACTAAAAACCGGGACCAAGAAACTGGATTTTATGTGCGTTTAGTTTCGTACTGAAAATACACCACTTAGCCAAATGGACCTTGATGGTGTTCCTTTGCATGCTTATTATGAAACTCCAGGGACATTGTCCCATTTAATATTTATAGTTGCTTATCAAGGTTAGGGTTCATCAAGGCCTCTTTGCTTCTCCATTTTCTCACTTGTTGGCAGTGACAAAGCCAGGATTTTATGGAAGGTGATAAAAAATTTTTGGTAAAAATATTGATGTGTATCGAATTTGGTAGAACACATTGATCAGAAGGATAAAACTCTTTTTAAGAAAAGAGACAACTAGAAAGGTAAAAAAAAAGGGTGGAGAAATGAGAAATTTTTTTTTAATATTACAGTTGACCTAGAAAAATGATATGTAAAGAGAGAGAGAGAAAAGGAATAGTAAAATAAGAAAAGATCAAAATGATAAGAATATGAAGTGTATAAGAGAGAATAAAAAATGATAAGAGAAATAGTTTGTAGAGATAGAAAAATAGAAAGTGAATAGTAGTGAAGTAAAAAAGTGAAAATGATAAAAAGATGAAGTTTTTAAAAAATATATAAATAAATAATAAATAATTATATGAAAAAAAAGAAATCTCGAGAGTAAAAAAAGAAATATTCTTGAATTTGTATTAAAAAATATGTTTAATCAGTACTTTAGACTTTTCATTTATCAAAAAAGTTACATCATAAATGATGTATTAATTTATTATTATTAAATATATTGAATGTGTATATATTGACAAAATATCAAAACAAAGAGTCATGACCAACCTAAAACCCTAAAACCCCTAGGTTCGTAGGTCCGGTCACCCAGAAGGGGGAAGGGAGTTGACTGAACATCTCAGCCTTTAGCAGGATTTTAATATTCAATGGGATTGATGACTTTGTCCCCCCCCCTTTTTTCCCCCCTTTTTTCTAGTTAGTTATGTTAGTGGGTTATTTTTGCTATTTGCTCTTTGTATCCTCTTGATTTATGATTTTTAAAAGCTATCACTTTAAACATCCTTGTGCAGGTCGTGATCTTTACGAGAATGGCTTCAAAATTCTCTGGCCCATTTGGCTTTGCCCTCTCAACCTTTTTTTTTCCTATCCACATAATAGAGTGAAAGTAATCTTCTGGTACGTGAAAGTCCGCAGCCGCTACTCCGTACTGGGGTGCGCACAGGGCGAAGCACGCTCCAGGACCCTAGCCGGCAAAGGCCCCTGGAGAGTTAACTAACCTAGACAAGTCCTGGCTGACTGGCACGACCGAGAGAAGGCCATTAGGCACCCGCCATTACAGCGGTAACCCACCCCCCTGTGGGGGAGTCGAACGCGGAACCTCGAGAGGCCCAAGCTTTAAGGCGAGCCCGACTTCCACTCGGCCACCCCCAAAGGGTAGAGTGAAAGTAATCTTCTTAGACTGCTTGGGTATGTTATTTGTAAAAACCATGTAGATCTAGAAATTAATTGAATTTTCTTTTTTATTTTCTTCTTTATTATTGTTTTTTATTTTGTTTTTATTATTTGATAAAGATTGTTCCTATACGACATGGAGGTCATGAGTCTAATAATTAGAAATAGTCCATCCATTTACTGGCGTAAGGTTGGATACACTAATTTGTATATCATCTATGCCAACATCTACTCAAGATAGATGCATCCTGAGTTCATCTTGCACAGAGCTTGATATCAAAAATAGATTATAAACATGGTGTGGCATTCTGTTCTATGTTGAGAAGAGAGCTTGATGATAGGCAACGAAGGCCCGAACGAAAAGCAAACCGACCAAATTGACATCAATATTGTTTCGAAAACCAAACTGGAATTCAGGAAATATAACTTTGTTTTGGAATCTGCTCTCTCTGTATTGATGATGAATTGTGTTACCTCTTGCTGGAATGTCTCATTTTAATTTTACGGTGGCTAGTTCTTCATAATGCAAATAATTCTAGGCAGTTACCATTTACCCTTACATTCTACATATAATATAGATACATATATATTTATATTATGTAATATTTATATTTTTTGTGCATACTCTTTAGCGATCCGTTTGGAGTGAGAATTTGGCAAGAGAACTGTTAAGACAAAAGGTATGTAGTAGACACGTGACAATTGCCCAAGGGCATATGTGGCATCACTCCTAAGAACAAAATTCACTAAGCAGTTATGAAATTAGCCTCCAACATGATTTATTCCCGACCCTGTTTACTAGGTCTCACAATGAGATGGCCCCATAATGATGGATATAAATGCTGGTTTAAATGCAATCATATATGTAGAGTCACAATTTATATGGTTCGTTTAGGCTCCGTTTGGAGTTAAATAAAATAAAATAAAATTTTACAAATCTCTACAAACACAAATTACGAGATAGTAAAATTTAAATTCTTCGCTCATTACACGAATTACGAGACATTTACTTTTACAATTTTATTTTATTTTATTCACTTTTATACAACTCCAAACACATCCTTATTATGTTATCACTAGTTATTTATCCAATATCAGACAAGAAGTGACTCACGCCACACCTATCACACCACGTTGGTATTTAGCACACGCATTGAATGCAATGTGTTGTGCATTAAATTAAAATAAACCATCAATATAAATATATATAAATATAATGAATATAATAATATTTTTATTTCAATTATTTTTTATTATTTTAATCCATTCTCTCAACTTATAAATAATTCAGGAGGTACATTAAGTAAGATAGGCTCACTTAATTACTTTGACCAATTGAATTCTCTCTCACTAGAGTTTCCTCTAGACTTAATCACTAAGTTAAGTTTTGGACTTTTCCTAGTTAGGAATAACCCCAACCCTTCTTTTCATTGTTCTTTGTGTTTTCAAGCTATGCGGAGTGAATTCATTTAGCATTACGCGTCCGTGCGACAGTAATTTTTTTTATCCCCATACAACAAAAAAAATAAATAAATAAAAAGGTTAGGAAAAAAAAATGAAAGAATCGTAAAATTTCAAATATATATAATTTTGTCTAAATAAATTAGAAAATATAATAAAATAAAAGATATTCATTAATATATTAGTTTTTAATTTGCAAAATTTCATATTTTTTTTCAATTTCTATCATAATCTAAATAAGATAAGAAATTTTGAATTCTTATTTATTTATTTTTTTTGACAAATCATTAATCTAAATATAAGTTATAGAATTAGTTAGTGGGCCAACCCATTAATTGTTTTTTTTTTTTTTTGACTCAGATTGTTCTGGTCAGAAAATTTTTTTTAATGACTAAAGATGTTCTATCAAACTTCTAGTAACCCCAAAGAAACTCGAACTAGTAACTATTAATACCAAATTCAAGTTTTTACAAGTTGGAACTCCATTCTAGTATAGAATAAGATTTGGAGTTAAATTTATTTTTTATTATGCATGTATTATATAATATATATATTATATATAAAGTATGATTTTAAAAAATGTAACTATATGTGACATTTAAGTTAGATACTATTAATCATAATTCAAATGTAATAGAAGTTTCTTGAAATGCGATCCTATTTAATTATTGATTGCAATATGTAGCTTTGTTACTTATTACTTAACATTTTTATTTAATTTGAATTATACACTAATTAAAATTTTTATGTAAGTTAGGTTATACTTGAATCCCTACATCTTCAATTTCTTTCTTTCCTTTGCAATTTGCTTCTTCTTTTTTATGAATAGTGGGAATTAACTTGACTTTAAGCAAAAATTATATTTTTTTTTTCAAGTATTATTTGTATGTTTTCTAAATTATTTTTAGTTATGGATTGTTCTTTTAATGATTTGATTTTATGTATTTTCTTTATACATTAAGAAAATAAAAATCTTAATTGAAATATAATTCAAGTCGCTAAAAATATAATTTTATTTAATTATTTATTAAAATATTTTGTTTACTATTTTTTAAATTTAATTATTAATTTATTTCATTCAAATATGTAAACTATCGTTATATACATCCTGCCCCCAAAGGTTATGTTTTTAAAGGTGATGATAAGATCACGAAGATATCAGGGAATAGCTAATGATGAGAATGCACTTACAAATCCATGCCATTGGCATAGGTGGTGGGTTTCCGTTAAGGTGAGGGTATTGGCACTATTTTAAAAGTTTTTTTTTTTTTCTATTTTTTTATCATCATTTTGTTCTTACAAAATTACAACGTTAATTATGTAGTGGATGACAATTAATATAAAATATATTAAATACCATAATTATTCTTCCTTTCCATTTAGGGTTTGTTTGGAGTAAGAAAAAGTGAGATAAATTGAGAGTTCGTAATACGTGCAGTTAAAGAAAAAAGTTAATGTGATATAAAGTTAACAGAAATTTATAAAATTTTTTGTTATTTTTCAACAAACCAAACGAGACTTTAACAATACAAAACTAATAAAACAATAAGACCATATCATAATAGCAATAAACTGCAGACTTTTGAAAAAAGAAAAGAAAAGAAATAGTTATAATCTTTTGGTGAGTAATAAATTATAAGTTTATTCAACATAAAACTACCATGAAACTACTACAGAAAGAAGTAATGGAGCTCTAAACAATTCACGGGAAAACCTATTCAGAATCTAAGGTGATATTTAGTTTGTATTTCTATTTTTTTATTTTCTTTTTTTGTTTTATATTTTTTATTTTCTGTTTTCCATGTTTCGAAAATTTTAAAATACAGAAAATAGAAAATGTCTAATTAAATGTATTTTTCTATTTTTTATGTTTTCGGATTTTTTTTATTTTTCATTTAAAAATGCTTAAAACAACTTTCAATCATTTTCAATTTTATGTGTAAACTCATTTTTTATTTTCTAAAATAAATTTAAAAAAAACAAGTGATTAAATGTTTTTTGAACTATTTTCTTTATTTTCTTATTTTCAAAAACGCAAAATAAAAAATGCGTTCAAAACAGGTATACCAAATAAATAATAAACTTTATTTTCAACCAAGTTTTTATTTCTTATAATATTTGGCCTGAAAGAAATTGTTGCTAGTTGATATGATTATATGAATAAAATTTCAAAAACAAACAAACCAGGGATAAGTAAAATTTGAAAACTCCAAGAGATAGATGCTGTTTATTATTTTTTTAATTGTTACAAAGCGAGAAATTATGATCAATTTACACACTAATGCAAGTAACTGAAATTAATAAAGATAAATCAAACTAAAATTCAAGGCTTAACATTCATCCCAAAACTAGCCACTATTAAATAAAAAAATATATGACACTGTTCAAAATAATATAATAATTTTAAACAAAACCCTCTACAAATTACCAAGCAAATAAAAAAAAAATAACCACTACAAATAGAAACACTAAAAAAATAAAAAAATAAACTTAATAGGAAAAAATAAACTTAATAGGAAAAAAAACCCTAAAAACGTAATGGCAAATTATATCTACTTTCCTTTAATATTTAGATAATTACATTTATCAATCACAACATTTAAAAGTTGCACTTGTCTCTCTTATTTTGAAATGTTATTAACATTAACTCTATTTTGATAAAATCAATCATTAAAATTTAGCATAAAATATTAAAATTAATAACTAAAATTCTAAGTATTTTTCTATTTTATCCCTTACTCTTTCACATTTTCGTCATTTTTTATACAAATCCTAAAAAATAAACAAAAATAAGTAAAAACAAAAAGTTATTGAGAATTTTTGTAAAGAAAACTAACGAGATATGACAAAAGGAGAGGTAAAATAAGAAAAATATGTAAAATTTTGATTAGTTTGATATTTTATATTAAGTTTTAAAAATTGATTTTATCAGAAAAAAGTTAATGTTAACATTTCGAAATAAGAGAGACACGTGTAACTTGTAAATGTTGTAAGTGTTAGGTGTAATTATCCAAATGTTAAGAAGAGATAGGTGTGATTTAACTATAACGTAGTAGCACATATACTAATAAATTTACAAAATAAGGAAATATAACATTCAGTTTTTTCCATAATGCAATGCCAAGAAATCAATCATATGAAAAGGAAACATTAAAAAAAGTTACCAATTGCTCTGCCATTTGAGAGATTTGATGATTCATAATATTCTGAAATTTGTTTCATATTACTTATACAAATAATATTAATCACATTCGAAATTTTCGTTTTAACATAATTCTCTTCCATGATATTTGTTATAAGGTTTAATGAATCAAATAAATATACATGAGTGAGAGTATACATGGAGGTGTGAGAGATGTAGTTGTATAAAAGTGATAAGTATACAGACACAACATATGTTGAACACCCCATGAGCAATACTATACCAAAACAATGTCGTTTCGTTTAATTTAAATAAAAAAAAATGGAACCTGTTCTTCCCTTAGCTCCCCTTTCCCAAATTTGATATCGAAAAGAAGAGAGGAGAGTTCGCTAACCACCACCGCACCGACTGTCACTAACACACTGTGCTGACAACCGCCACCATACACCTGAGCTTTTTTATACCCACCCAAAAACAGAAAACTTTAATCGGGGGATCTTTCCTCTCCTATTTTATGCCATTTCAATCATAAGGAAATAGATGCTAGGTACCTTCGACACTGATCAAAACAAAGGTATCTCTCTTATCTCTCTCTTTCTCTCATGTTGCTCCCTTATTGTTAAAAAAAAAAAAAGAAAAAAAATTTAACTTGAAAAAGGGGAATTTGTTTGAACTTTGGGTTTCATGGAAAAAAAATCATAATAATATTCTCTGTGATGGGGTTGCATACCTGGATAACCTTATCATATCTTTCTCATCTTAGATTTGGGAAAAGGGAGTTAAGGAAAGAACAAGGAAGATGAGGTTTTTAATTTTTGAACTTTCATTTTTTTTTATTAAACAAAATGATATCATTTTGGTATAATGTTGCACACGAGTGTACAATTCATGTTATGCCTATATTATAAAAAAGAAAAAAGTAGAGAATGTTAGTTTTGTAATAATAAATGGAAAAAGATGATAATTCTAGTATTTGATGTGTTTTGTATTAATTATCTTTCATTGCAAGGTTAGTTTTGTAATTTTATTTGTATAAAAAATAATGATAAAGAGTGGGAAAGCTATTAAAAGATTACCAATATTCCCACCCTTTCCCTTGGTTCCGTTACTCTAGGGGTCCGTTTGGCAACGCTGTCATTTTTTTATTATTATTTTTCTGTTGCCGTTTTCTATTTTTTGTTTTTTGTTACCGTTTATTTTTTCTGAATTGAAAACTGAAAATACGTTTGGAAATGCAAGTTTGTTTATAATTATTAATTTTTTTATTTTAGAAAATATTTAATTTTATTAGTTATAAAAAATTAATAGATCTTAATAAAATATATTTTATATTAATTTAATTTATAAATATGATTAATTAAATTAATACAGTAAATTATTTATTAAAATCATTTAATTCAATAAATATAAAATATATTAAATTATATTATTTATTAAAAATAATTTAATAAAATATATTTCATATTAATAAATAATTAAATTAGATTAATTATTTAATTAAATTATTTATTTTTAAGTTAATTAAATTCATTTAATTATTTATTAAAATAATTTAATAAAATATATTTTATATAAATTAAATTAATTAAATCATAAATAATTTAATTTAATTATGATATTTATTTAAAATAATTTAATAATTATTATTAAATTAAATTAAATTAAAAATTAATGTAATTTAATTATTTATTATTAATTATTTTATATAAATTAATTTCATTATTAAATTAAATAAATAAATTATGATATTTATTTCAAATAATTTAGCAATAATTAATTATTAAATTAAATTAAATTAATTTAGCTTTATTATTTATTAAAAATAATTTATATAATTAATTTAATTTATTGAATTTAATTATATTATTTATTAAAATAACTTATTTTAATAAATATTTGAATAAAATAATTTTTTTTATATAATGTAACAAAAATAGATAAAATTTTAAAATTGACAAAATATTGGCAATAGAAAAGAAAATCAGAGTGAAAACACATTTTTTCTGTTTACGTTTTTTTGTTTATGTTATCATTTTTTTTTTAAACAAAAAAACTTAAACAGGTTTACCAAACGTGTTTCTGTTACGAGTTTACAAAATTTTGAAAACATAAACAGAAAAATAAAAAACGATAACGTTACCAAACGGGGCCTAGGAGACTGACAATGATTATAGTAAAAGAAGCTGAAAAGAAGGGTGAGTGTTTCGAAAGGGGGTTGAATGATTGAAACGTTTAGAAATTTCATAAATGTTTCTGGTCTGATATATCGAATAAAATTTCAAAATCATGAGCGATATATGTATATATATATATATATATATATATAGAGCTAGTTTGACTGATATAGGGGATAAAAATAGCGATGAAAGTATCAGTTATGTCCAGGATTAAATTAATTATTTTCAAATAGGTAAGAACTATAAAATTTGTCAAACAATGCTTTGAAACGGGGCAATAGCAATTAACTACAACACATCAATCTGTTTGACTGGATTTTTATTTTTATATATCAAACTTACTTTCACCTAGCAATATTATTAAACATCGAATTAATTTTAGTGGTTAAAAAAATATTTTAAAGATGTAATTTTAATAATTAAAAAAATGAGAAAAATGGGTTAGAAATTTCAATATTTGATAGACTTTCCATCTTTTTGCAATGTTGTATTATTGGTTAATTATATTAGAGCTTAAATTTTCCATATATATATATATATTAGATTTTTAAAATGGAAAATAGTAAATGTGTTCTTTCATTAACTCCATATTATTCTTTTTCATTAAATAAAAAAGAAATTAATGAGTGAGTGCATATATTCACCTCATTTCAGAATATCTCATTTTCTATTTATGCAATCGTAACGTTTCTGATCATATATATTGTGGCTTTAATCACTCCTTTCATGTGTGTGTTGGACACGAATTCATGGGCGCCTTTATATGGCCCTTCTCTTCATCATTGAGCATTTGCTATATTTATATACACACTCATATATTTTGTTGAACTGAGCGATTTCTTCAACAATAATATTTCTCATTCTAGGGATATCATATGGGGAAATCTACCGTCGTACTGAAGAAGTCCAAAAGACAACTCTTAAGGTTTGGATTAATCTTGGTCTGCTTCTTCCTTCTATGGTTTCTAGTGGTTTGCTCGTCCGCCTATTCAGTTTTATTTGCACCTAAGTTACATAGCAATGGTCTCCACTACTTGTTTTACAAATATGCAAACTATTATGCTCCCGCTGATAAGAATAGGGTTGAACCAGTATCCAAACGGCAACCGATTCCCAACTCATCATGCACAGGCAGATACATATATGTCCATGACATTCCGAGCCGATTCAACACAGACATTCTCAAGAATTGCACTGCTTTATTGAAATGGCCTGAATCTGACATGTGCCAGGCAACGTTGAACATGGGTCTTGGTCCTCGTATGGTAAACTCTCATGGGATTCTCCAAAACAAGGCTTGGTTTTCGACGCACCCAAACATGTTGGAACTCATTTTTCACAACAGGATGAATCAATACAAGTGCTTGACAAACGCCTCATCATTAGCCTCTGCTATATTCGTCCCATTTTACGCTGGCCTTGACCTCGGTCGATTTCTCTGGGGATTTAACACATCGGTGAGAGACTCAGCGCCTATTGATCTCTTGGAATGGCTAGTTCGAAGACCCGAATGGAAATCGAAGCAGGGAAAAGACCATTTCCTCGTACTAGGAAGGACAACTTGGGATTTCAGGAGACTAAGTGACGATGACTCTGCTTGGGGTAACAAACTCATGTACTTGCCTGAAGTTAACAATCACGCAAGCCTTCCAATGAACTTGAGTAGACTCGAACTAGTGGAGCGAACTCAAAAATCTTACTAGCTGAACTAAGCTTATGTTATTGCACCGTTTGTGTTACAATGACAAGACAAATTAATTTCATAAATTATGCTCTAATCTATATTGTAAATAATAATTATAAAGAAAAATCTACAACAAAGTGTAATACCAAACTTCGTTTATCTTGTGCTTTAAATAGAGCAAAGAGGACGACAGTTCAAAGTGTGGTTAAAACCAGATCAAAAAGAATGAATGATAAATAAATCAAATGAACTGGGGTTGATTCTAAGGAATTGGCTAAATGGGTTCTCGATCGGGCTCTCTGTGGTCTTGCTCTGTGGAAGTCATGAAGAAGACTTGCCATTTTTCTTGCCTTCTTTTCTAACTTTTGATGAGATATTCTATGGAAGGTTCGATGGCTTGAATTGATAGGAAATTGGGTAAATCATAATCACCCATTTATGAAAATAGCCAGACCCAACTTATTTAAGATAAAAGATTTTCGGGTGGGTTCATAGCTTTGGGTTGAAATTGTAATCCCCAAATATTTATAAAAAAAAAATGCTACTTTTACACTTTTTTTTAACACACATGTTTACACCTTTCTAATTTGCACTAATTACTATCCGTAGTGACAAGTATATTTCATTCAAAATTATCACAGTCGCAAGATCAAAACAAATACATATCTTGCGGTTGTGATAATTTTGAACAAATACACTGATCACTACGGATAGTAGCCAGTGTAAATTAGTGGAGTGTAAATAAAGATGTAAAACATTTGGTGTAAACGTAGCATCACTAAGCCATACAAACAAATAAAGGTTAAGTAATAAATATTGTTAGATATACAGATGCAACAGGTATAATGATAATCACATACTATTTTAAATTTATTGATATAAAAAAAATATATTCAATAACATATATATTTTTACACAAAAAGTTTAATGTATCACAAATAATTATAAATATCATTTAATTATAAAACACAATTTATGAATAACATATTAATATTGATTGAGAAAACTAATTAATTTATCATATTTTACATTTTACAGAAATAAACAACAAAATAAAAAAAATATTATTTATGTGGAGTTGGATAAAGAATAGAAAGAATCTAAAAAATTTATTTTTCTTAATTCTTAGTTTTATAGGGTTTGAAAAATTTTAAATAAAAGTTTAAAAAATATACCATAAAATTGAAAATTTTTTTGCACCTTCTAGTCTATAAGTTTAAATTTTTGAGTTTGATAGATTTTCATATAATACTTATGTGGTTAGAAGGTATCCATGTACCTGCTATATTGTTAGACTAGTTATTATTACCCGCGTTTAAAGGTACAGAAATATAATTTGATGTGTAAATAATTTGAATTTAAATTTATATTGAATTTAAATTTATAAAGCAAACGTACATAAAAAAATGTAAAAATAATATATAAAAATAAAAATCACTAATCAAAAGAGATTAAAGTATTTATGGAGTGTTTAATAAAGTTATAAAAATTTTATTATTTATTACAAATATTATCACTTTTCTAAAATATTAATTTTAAATCTTTTATATAAAAAAAATTCAAAAAATACGGAAAGAGTGAGGGAAAAAAATAATCCTAGATATTGAGTAAATTCGACAGTTGAGAATATTTCAACTTCAAAATTTTAAATTTTCTCATTATATAAATAACACAAAAAGTGTAAAAGTATACATATTTAAAATTTAAGTTTTAAGCATACTAAAATTTAAATTTTAATTTAAATATTTAAATATTATAAAATTTTAGAGAAAACTAAAGTTTAAATATATTTTTTTAAATAAAAAATTTAGTGTGCTTTATCTAATAGGTATCAATATATTGTTTAATAAATGTGTACAATTTTATTATTTCTTACAAATATTATCAAATTTTTTAAAATATTAATTTAAAAACTTTTATATATAAAAAGTATGTAAAAAATATATGGGAATAGTGAGGGAATATTATGTTTTTATGTAATGTGACTGAAAAAATAACCAAAGCGGAGAAAAAAAGAAGTAATCCTATCCATTAAGTAAATCTAACAGTTGAAAAAATCTCAAATTCAAAATTTTTAGCTTTCTTATTATATAAATGACACATAAAATTTAAAATTGCATGTGTTTAAAATTTAAGTTTTAAGCACATTGAAATTGAAAATTTAATTTAAATGTTTATTATTAATAAAATTTCAAAGAAAATTAAAGTTTAAATATATTTTTTAAATAAAAAATTTAGTTGATTTTGTCTAATAGGTATCCATACATTTAATAAATGTGTATGCTTTTTTATTAATTACAAATAATATCAAATTTTTTAAAATATTAATCTAAAATTCAAAAAATATATGGAAACAATGAGATATTATGTTTTTATGTGATGTAACAGAAAAGGCAACCAAACTGGAGAGGGAAAGAAATAATCCTGACTTTTGAATAAATCTAACGGTTAAAAATATACAAATGTCAAATTAATAAGTTATATTGTTGTATGGATATATATGACATTTGTAGATAATATAAGTACAAAGGAAAAGTTGTAACAGTAGGAACTGTCAGTCCATATTCATTAATTTGAGTTTCATATGGATTAACAATTGTTGATCTAATAGTGATGAAACTTTAACGACGAATGACAAAATGTCAAAAAAAATTAATTCTCTATTTATTTTAAATATAAAAAAATATAATAAGATTTAAATTTTTAATTTCAAAATTTAGAAAAAATTTTAAAATTTCAAACATCAGCAATGGACACTCTTCTAACCCAACAATTGAAACATCCTCTACCCCCACACCAAGCAATGTTACAGTTGAACCCCCAAGAGCCACGTAGGATAAACGTCACGACGAGTAAGCAGATTTGTTATATAAATTAGTAATTGTTCGTACTTGAAAATACAAAAATATAATTTAACATGTAAATAATTTAAATTTAAATCTAAAAAACAAACTTACATAAAAAATTGTAAAAATAACCTATAAAAATAAAAAAATATTAATGTATAAAATTTTATTATTTATTATAAATATTATCACATTTTTTAAATATTAATATAAAATTTTTTATATAAAAAGTATAGAAAAAAATGGCAAGAGTGAGAGAAAAAAAATAATCTAAGCCATTTAGCAAATTCAACAGTTAAAAATATCTTAAATTTTAAATTTTTAACTGCCTTGTTATATAAATGACATAGTACGTAAAAGTATATATGCATTTAAAATTTAAATTTTAGGTACATTAATAAATGTGTACAATTTTATTATTGTTGTTGTATAGCTCCCCATAGCATTTGTAGATAATATAAATAAAATATAATTTATATAAATTTACAAGATAAAGATATAATATACATTTATATATATTTGAATTTCAAATTTCAAAATTTGTGTATATTCTTTAATTTCTCCTAGAAGGCTGCACAGATATGTCATTGTACTAAATCCTCAAACAAGATAAAGCACACAACCACATCCTCGTGAGCTGACCACGTAAAACAACAATTGAATCTAAGCAACCCAACAATACAATCCAACCAATCTCACCCCCAAGTCTTCCTTTCATGTCATGTAGGACAAATATCACATCAAATGATATGTTTTATTATATAAATTTCTAAGATTTGAAAATATTTACTTGAAGACGATACTTGGAATAAATTATGCTAATTTTTTATATTGTCTTCTGTGTTCAATTGTGCCCACTAAAATAAAAGGAAAAAAAATACTTAGCTTAATACCAACTATACCCACCAAAAAAAAAAATTAATCAAATACCAATTGTATCCATCCAATAAAAAAAATAAATTTTAACTTAATAATATTAATGCAATTATACTTAGTCTACTCAATATAATTAAAAAATATTTAATCTTAATTTGACTTTTTTCTCTCTCTCCTTATCCTTTCCAATGGTCAATTTTTTTTTATGCCTCGCATAGTATCCCCACTAATCATTTATGTGTCTTATAATTAGTGGCCAACTTAACAAAATTTTTTAACTCTACCCCTGATGTCATTAGTTTATGTAATGTATTATCTTATATATCTCACAAAGGATAACATCTGTAACATTGATATATGTTTAGGAAACTAAAACATAAGTTTAAGAAACTAAAATTATGTTTATTTGTTTTTAATGGTGAAATTTATTATGGTCCGTATAATGATGGACAAATCAAAATCTTTAGCCAACAAATTATATGTTATTTTATAAATTAAGTAGTAATATACAATTAGAATACTCTCTCGACTTCTCAAAAAAAAAAAAACACTGTCTAAAGCTCCATTTGACAACAAAAAGCTGGTAGCTATGCTCTTAGTTACTAATTTTTTAACTTTTTACAAAATAACAAAACTTATTTTTTTATATTTTAAATTTTTTTTAAACTTTAGAGGATAAAATGTCAAATTAATAAAAAATTAAAAAATTAGTTACTAAAAAACTAACAATTTTTCCCTTTCTAAACACAAAAAAATTAACCTTTTGTAACTGCTATTAGTCAACTAGTAAATTTTTTTTTTTTCCTTCCTAAACTCAACCTAAATCCATCACTCTCGAAACAATAACTAAACATTAAAATATAATTGTATTACATACTGGGTCGACTAGAATATTTAAAAACAATACTGCATTTTTGGGGAGGAGAAAGAAGGAGGAGGAGGAGGAGAGAGGAGAGAGAAAAAAAAAAAAAAAACCTAGCTTTAGACTATAGTATCTTCTTGAATATGTCCCTCTGCTGTCTGAGCATTGGATGATACGAGGCTCTCTTCGAACTGAAAACAACCAAAGGATGAATGATAGGATTCTTGAACTTGTTCTGCTTTCTATCGTAAACATAAGCTGATTTCTCCTTCTCGGTTTCCACCAAAACATCACCATTCTTAAAGAAAAAGAGGGGCTTCAAGTAATTTGTGCTATTCGTGCATGGGAATGAGAACAGTCTAGACCAAGAGTCCACCGCCCCATATTCTTTCATCACCCACACATCAACTCCAATCCCAGGATAATTGCAAAACATGCCAAGGCAGTCTTGTACAACCCCCAAAGAGCGTTCGAACCTCGCAGTACTCTGTCCATCGAAAATTGCAGTACTCTCTCCACGCGCAGCTCTTGGCAATAGCACTTCAGGGAACACCTCCTTAGCCAAATCAAGAGAGACAACATTAAGGTCCCTCGTTGTTCTGACTACCCAATTTAGTCTTCCCTTCACATACTTAGCTGAATCATTGGAAATTATCCCGCCGGGAAAGTCATTGTTCATTCTCCATAAACCCTAAACCCTTCTTCAATTCATAAACCCAGGCTTTCTTCTCCAGCAAGTCTCTTTCCTGGCATGTATGTGTGTGTGTCTTGTTCTTTTGTTTTTTTGGTTCGGCCTGTAGCGTGCTACAGAAAACTGACACTGTGTGGTGACCCATTTCTTTCTATATGGGTGATGAGAAAATTAGGGAGAAATAGAAGAGAAAGTGAAAGAAAAATAGAAGAATTTGAAGACCCCAGTGTCTATTAAAGAAAGAAATACTCTGGAATTGTTTTTTACATGATTTTTTTTTCCTTACAACCAGGGGCGGAGCTAGAATTTTTACTCAGAGGGGCACCGGGCGCCAAGGGGGCACCGAACACCCAAGAAAAAATAACAATCGACTTATTTTTCAATTAAAAGTAGGAGAAAAACGATGTTATTTTTAGAGAGAAAATAAATTATTCTTGAATATTAACTAGTAAATATATTTCTCACAGTTAATGGTTCAAGCACCTGAAATTTATTAGAGATATCCCTTACTACAAAAAATATAATTATTATTAAATTTTATTATCTATAGAATTTATTATGTTATATGCTAAATTTGCTGATAGTATAAACAAAAATATGCAATAATATATTAAAAGATACACTTTATTTTATAAAAAATACTAAGTTTGATTCTTTTAAACTTCTTATATGTTAAAAAAATTTGAGTTAACTTTAAATTTTTAATAAAATCAAAATATCTTAATTTTTAATTAATTTAATTTTTAAATAAAATTAAAATAATAAGGAGAGTATTTAAGTAATTTTATCTAAAAAATTGAGGGGGTCACTTGCCCCCCTTGCCCCAACGTAGCTCCGCCCGTGCTTACAATAACCTCTATTTTTAGATTCTATTACAATCATACTAACTAAGTAATCAATTAATCCTATCTAACTAACCTGTGAACCCATTAATTTGAGTTCATTACATATTAGCGCAAGATTTACTTACATATTGCAATTTATGACATTTTTAGAGTGCATTTGGAGTCCTAAAAAAAACTGAAGCTTTTAAAAGTGAAATTTTGTTGGAGTTTGGAATGTAAAAAATTATTGTGAAATGATTATCTGATGTTTATATTTGATTTGATATAAAGTTGTTAAAAATTATATGAAGTGACACGTGATAAAATTTTAGTGGAGGATTTTGAAAATTTTTAGAGTTTTGTGTAACTTTTTGTACAAATGTCAGATCAACTTTTAAAAAAATCTGTCAAAAGTTATAGAAAGAACACACCATTTAAGTTTGTTCCAATGGATTTTAATAATTTTTTGAAATTTTTTAAAGTTTGACAAATATAAAAACTTTTTTGAACTTTTTTAAGGCTTAGAACGTGCTCTTAGGGGTTGTTTGGCCACCAATCAAATCAAAATCTACTTAAAGTTACATAAAGTTTGTACTTTCTTCCAATTAAATTTTGTCACATATCACCTTTACATCAAATCTTTATATTTTTTCTGTATTTTTTTACCAATTTTTTTCAACCAAACACCCCCTTAGTTCGAATGATTAGTCATATAATATCATTGGTTTCATAGGTACTGTCGAACTCTTGCTGTTTCTGGTTCACATAAAATCTAACCAAGAGGGAGAACCTAGGTACGCGTCCTTCCAAGCTTAGTGTCAGATCAAATAAAGATCCAAGGCCTATTTAATACTCTTTTTGGTCAATAGTTATTTCTGTTTTTTAAATTCGAAATCAAAGAGACACTAATTTAGACAAATAAAATAAAATAGATGGTTGGTAATTTTCTATTTTTTCGGTCGTGTTTTTTTTTTTTTTTTGTTTTTGTCTAAACTAACACTTGTTCTTCCTTCATAAATTCCCGTTTAGAATTTTTATTTTTTATTTTTTTATTTTTTGGTTGGTCTTTGAGTTTGTTTCCCAGAACGAACACTTGTTCTTCTATAAATTCATCTTCCTAATTTCTGGGGAAAAAAAAGTAAACTTTTTCTTCATTAATTCTAAATTTGAGTAATGCAATTGCTTTGGTTTGAAGACACACATATTGTTAAAAGTAATGATAAAAGCCGTGGTTCGTCTTTGGTTTTACTTGCTCGGGATTGAATTTTCTGGACTAGAGTATTAGCTCAGCCTTGCATTTTGATCCTTTTTTTTTTTTTTTAAATCTCAAAAATTCATGTTGAGGGGAAGTACATGTTTAGGGGGACGTACAAGTACGTAGAGCCCGCAACAAATAAAATTATATATATATATATATGTATATATTTTCAAATTGCTGTGAGTTTGGTTAAAAAAAATTTAACTTAAGTTCGGTTAAAGCCATTAACAAACTTGATTTGAAATTTATTTAGAATTAAAATCGAGTCTAAGGATAATTGAACCAAAAACTTCGCTAGCCAATTTGATGAAATAATATATTTTTTTATTATATTTTAAACCAAAATAATCAAATTATTGGTGAATCAATCCGGAGCTTTTTTTTTTTTTTTTTTTTTTTGTGAGCCAAGTTCTAGGTCGGTAACAATTAACCCTTCAAAGTTGCTAATCAGACGCGCAACATTTGGCTTAAAATGAAAGATTATCAGGTCAAAAATCTAAACTCTAACATCGTAAGCACAATGAGTATTTTGAACTTCGAACTGACTCATTATGCCATACAGGGGATAATTTACTCAAGTAAAAATCCGAAGAAAACATTGCCGAAAATGTTATAAACACAAACCGGTTATGCACAAAAGCAAGATCATTGCTTTGAAATTTTTGCCATTTCAAGGTTCAAAAAACCAGCAGAAACAGAATTAAATTTCAACAGGAAACCAAGTTTTCCTTTTATTTATGGATCCAACGTAATGGACTACATGTCAAGGGGGTTGCCCTCCTCCCACACTCTGCTCATAATCCCCACAAGGGGGGACCATGCACAAGAACCGAACAAAAGGATTTCAAACATTGGAAAATCACAAGAAGCTAAAGCACCAAAACACTTTCTTTGTCTCTTATATAGCTCAGAAAGGTACAACTACCACAAGCCAAGGGCATGCCTTTCTTTATTAAGCTTTCCAAGAGGACAAGGGTGGAGTGTCTGAATTCATCCAAGTAGCCGCCGTGCCATCGTATCTATCGCCCTTAACAGCATCAGCTGATGCAATGGATTCGAGTTCGGCCATTTCTTCTGGGGTTAGCTTTACTGACAAAGCTCCGATGTTTTGATTGAAGTTTTCAATCTTGGTGGTACCGGGAATGGGACACACATCATTCCCTTGGTGATGAACCCACGCCAATGCCAACTGCCCCGGGGTGCACCCCTTCTTTGCTGCCATTTCATTAACCCGATCAAACATCTTTTTGTTGTGGTCGATATTCTCACCTTGGAACCTTGGCAGATACTACAAGAGATGAAACACATAGTTTAGCATGAAAACGGCAAATCTACCAGTAACGCAAAACATGCTATGAATATGCAGCATCACACCTGGTTCTTATTCACCAAGAAAAACCAAGTATTTGCTGGCTTTCTGATGAATTAATATATTTTAAAGGATGAAATAAATTACACAAAGGCAACTACTTGAATAATTTTCCCATCATCATCTTTGGTTATAAGCATGATATGACACGAAGAATTTGCAAGTAATACCCTCTTTCGTGGAAAAAACAGGCAGGGCCTTAAAATGATTTGACTGAAATTTTTCCCTACAAATAATTTTTATTTTGAGATTGCCATTGACAAGAAATAAGATTTCTTAACCTCCACATACCTGGGGACTTTTTTTTCTTTCTTTTCTGGAAGAAGAAGAAGAAGAGAGGGGGGGGGGGATGCAAAATATGAAGTAGGCCCTGTTTAAGCTAGTCTTCATCATATGCAGGATATCATAGCACTTGCTGGATGAATAACAACCTTTAAATTATAAGAAAGTTCATATCATAAGACCAAAAAAGGGGAAATGAACTTCACTGTAGTTACCTATTTTGCTTAGTACAGAAAAGGTTCAGAAAGATCTCGATGAATACAAGATCATAATTTCAGGATGAAAGGTTTTAATGGCCCCGTTTAGAGTAAGAGAAAATTAGATAAATTGAGATAAAATGTGATTTGGGATTAATTTTAGCTTTTTTTTTTTTTTTTTTCTGAAAAGTAGCAAACCGTGGGAACGGTTTTCCAAATCCGTCCTTACGGATTTAAAAAAATTCACAAAAAATAGCTACAATGGTACTTGTTTAAAAGTTTTCGACACGAAAAATATGATTGTATAAAAAATTTACACATTCGGTTAACTTTCTTTCATTTTTTTTTTAGCGAAATATTGAAATTTTTTGAAATTAGTGATGGCGGGAAAATTAAATGTAGAGGGGTTGTTGGAGATTTACAGTGCTTTTGGAGATTTATAGTGATGCCAAACCGACCCAATGTAGTCATTTATTCAATGTGGAAAAATTGACTAAGAATACACATCTCATTTTACGAAATAGGGATCTCATTTTACGAAATAGGGCATACTTTGTGAGCATGATAAGGATGTTTACATAGTCACACAAACCTTTCTGTAGTCGCCGTCTGATAAGCCCTCAAGCATCTTGGGACCTGAAGATAGAAAACCTCTTCCTAATGGACTATATGCAACAATCCCAATCCCAAGTTCCCTGAATAAATTACAAATGGATAGAATTAGAAAATTGGATTGCTTATTACCCCCCTAAAATATTAGTGAGGGAATAGACATCTCACCTGCAAATAGGAACTATTTCTTCCTCCACATCTCTTGACCACAAGGACCATTCCAACTGAATTGCTGTAATTGGATGTACAGTATGAGCCCTTCTGATTGTTGAAGCAGAGGCCTCAGATAGACCAATATATTTTATTTTACCCTCTTCAACCAGCTTCTTCAGTTCTCCCATCTGTGAAACAATGCCAAGAAACAAATCAGGAAAGCTCATCAAAAATCTAGTCCCGAAATAAAATAAAAATTTAAGAATCAATGATGAGACATGCCAAGAACTTTTGCATTTAAAAGGAAAGGAAGTAGAACAAGCTTGTCATGCTTAACACAGCCAAATGTGGGTAAGATCAATTCAGGTGCATGATTAGTTTTAGAACAAATTCACACTGATCATAGCCCAGAATGTGTTCATAAAATAGTTGATCACTCCACAGAGTGGTGGTTTACATTTTCATTGGCCGATGGATTCCAACTTTTGTAAATGGTTGGATCATCAGGTTAAGATTCATCATATAATACCAGGTCCCTCACTTGGAGCAATTTAAAGCATTAGTTCACATTATGTAGGCAACATTAAAGCATCATGTCTTCTTAATATTTCTTATGCAACGTAGATAAATGAACTCAATGAAGGTGAAGTCTCTCACCCTCTCTCTCTCTCTCTCTCTCTCTCTCTCTCTCAAAATGAGCATGGTATAGAAAGAAATAAAGAAAGAGAAGAAAAAGGGATCGAAGTTCGAACCGTGACTTCAATAGGCACTCGAGTGTCAACCCTATGCTGGTAATAGAGATCGATACAATCGATTTCGAGTCGCTTCAAACTACCTTCGCAGGCAGCCCGAACATACGCCGGATCGCCGCGCACCTCCCTCTTGCCATCGGCAAAGCTGAGTCCGAATTTGGTAGCCAATTCGACTTTAGATCTGACCCCTCCCTTCAATGCCTGAACACAAATTCCCCCAGATTCACCAAATCGGTCAAGTCGGTGTTCATAGATTGCTATATATAAATACAAATCAAGATCGGAAAGAAAGAGAGACCTTGGAGAGAAGGATTTCGTTGGTGTGAGGGCCATAGAAGTCGGAGGTGTCGAGGAAGGTGACGCCGCAGTTGATGGCGTGGTGGATGAGATTGATCATGTCTTGTTCAGGCTTCGGAGGGCCGTAGAAGGCGGACATGCCCATGCAACCCAGTCCCTGTGCCGATACTTCCAGACCTTGTGAGCCCAGCTTCATCCTCCCCACTACTGCCATTGTTGAACCTTCTGCTCTTCAACACACACACCCCCCTCTCTCTCCCTCCCTCGCTCCCTTCCTTTTATACACTGAGGGGTGTGCGTGTGTGTTTATAAATGGACGCTAAAAGACAAGTGAACCACGCAGGCGGTTGCCACAGAAACTGCAGACTTGAGGTTGGTGACGAATGGAGTTGGTGAAAACCACTGGAAGACCAACAGCTGCGAAGTGCTAACGTCAGTGCCTACGTGCAGGGCCGGTTCAAGATGTTTTGAGGCTTAAAGCGACAACCACAAATGAGACATTTATATTTAAAAAAAAAATTGTAACTTTTTACATTTTTAGTTATGGTAAAGATATTATTTAAAATTTATTTTTCTTACTTTTTGAGATGTAAAATTATTAATTAAATCTTTATATTCAAGTTTATCTAATACATGATCTAGAATATGAATAAAAAAATAATTGAATTAGTTATCTATCGAATAATACATTGAAATAAAAATAAAGAAATAAAAAAATATTTTCTTCACAATATTCCCGAAATTAGATTTCCACCAAATAAAGTCACACCAAAATTAATCGTCAAATATCTTTTAAATAGAGTTATAGAAACAAAACTAAACAAACAAGTCTTAAAGGAAAAAAAAAAAAAAGAAAGAAAGAAGAAAGAAAAAAAAAAAGAAGAGCTATACCTTTCTCGAGCAAATCTGTGCCTTGACAAAACTAATGATTTGTTATCGACAACGAGATTTCGTTGATTGATGAAAAGTCATCTAAAAGTCGTATGTTAAAAAAGAAAAAAAAAATCAAACTACTACTCTATGTTAAAAAAAAAATAAAACAAAAATTAATCTATAAATTTTTTTAAAACATTACCTCAAAAATTCCTTTGATTGATGTTGCAATTAAAAACTTTCCCAATATATTTTTTAGCTTCAAAGTTTAAACTTAGAGAGAGAGGCTGAGAGGTAGAGAGGGAGAGAGAGTGTATTAGAGTTGGATTTCTACACGTTAGAGATGGTTTTATAAAATTTTTGATCTATAAAACTTTTGATCTTTCTTCCTTATAAGACTTTTGATATTCTTTCTTTGAATATATTATTTTTTTCATTTATGTAGAGGCTTTTTTTTTTTTCCTTTTCTTATGAGCCCTTTCCTCATTTAGATTGAGGCATTCCTTTTTTTTCTTGTGATTTTCTTCTCATTTATATTGGGACTTCTTGTGATCTTTTTTTTTTTTTTCATTTAGTTTGAAACTTTTTACATTTTTTCTTGTAAACTTTTTTTTTAATTTAGATTAGGCTTTTATTATACAAAACGTATATTAAAAATATATTCAAAATATGTTAAAATTTAACTATAGTATAAAAGATTTTTAAAAATTGGGGGCCCTCAAATTTTGGAGGCCTAAAGCAGTGGCTTTGATTGCTTTACGCTTGAGCCACCCTGCCTACGTGTCTTCGGGATCCTTCTAGGTTTCGGCCCCAACCCGGCCCTTATTGCGGGCTTTTGCTTTGTTTTCCAGAGTCCAATTACCACTTTCTTTAAATCAGAAACTTTAGAAAATTTTAAAAATAAGGATACACGATTAATAATTCGATTGATAAGAGAACTTTTGTTCCGATGTTGGTGAGAATTAGAGTAGTGTTTAGTGTCGTGAATTTAAAATTTAATTTTTTTTTATTTTCTCGTTTACCTCTATCATTTTTTCTTTTCTTTTTTTCCTCCTTTTTCGCTTCTTTTTCTTTCTTTATTTTTTTCTTTTTTCCGACGCTTAATTTTTTATTTAAACAAAATTTAAATAACTAAAAAAATCGAAAAATTAGAATCCAATTATGTAAACTCAGAATGTATTTGAATATGTTGATTTGAAATCAATTAATTTGTGTTATTTAACTAAGAAAAAAATGCTCAAATGTAATTTACATTTAGATTTTATCATAAATTTTAATAGTTTAATTTAATATATATGTTCTAAATTAAAAATTATTATAAAAATATTTATTTAAAATGTGTCACCAACATGCAATTCATCAATAATAATAGTAACACTTGAGACAATGTTTGGTTTATCAAATAATATCAAAAAAACTTTTTATTTTTATCGAATATTTTTATCTTTCTCTAAATAAATTTTATTATATATTACTTTTTATTCAAACTTTTTATTTTTTAGCCAACCAAACATAGCATAAATCACATCATTATGTGATTTATCTTCTTGTAAAATTAATTTTTTGGTTACATAACATTGCAACTTTTTTGAGGGGGTTGTAACTCAGGGTGTCCTGAGTAGATTACGTATATCTAGATTAATTTTTAAACTCATAAAATTAACAACCGGATAAATTCTCTAATGGATCTGAAGAGATTCAAACTAATGGAGCGAAGTCAAAACCTTATTAGTTGAACTAACCTCTAAATTATTGCGCCATTTATGTTACAATGACGAAGGAAGTTAATTTCATAAATTATGCTCTAATCTATACTGTAAATAACAATTATAAAGAAAAATCTACAACAAAGTGTAATGCCAAACTAACCGTTTATCTTGTGCTTTAAATAGAGCAAAGAGGACGACATTTCAAAGCGTGGTTAAAACCTGATAAAAAGATGGAATGAAAAATAAAATAAAGTGTGGACTTGGGGAGGGGAGATATGTATAAGGTTCAAATGATTAAGATGAATTATTGTAATTAGCTTAATGTTCGAGGGTTTAAGTGTAATTTATCTAAAAATATTTAATTCCACTTTAACATTTTTCTCTCTCTTCTTATCTTTTCCAATAGTCAATTTTTTTTTAAATTCCTCTCAAAGTATCCCTACCAAATATTTATATATCTTATAATTAGTGCCCAACCTAATAAAATTTTATGGTTCCGCTCTTGATCTCATTAGTATATATAATGCATTATCTCGTATATCTTACCAATGATAACATTTATAATATTGATATATGCTTAGGAAATTAAGAGGACATTTGGAAGCATAATTTTTAGTAATTTTTAATAATTTTTAACCAAAAATTACTAGTTAAATTTTTGGTATGTGTGGTGAAACATGTAGTGATTTTTAACAAATTTCAACAACTTTTTACAATTTTTTGGTGTTTAGTAAACTTTTTGATAACTTTTAGTAATTTTTAGCAACTTTTGACAATTTTTAATAATTTTTGATAACTTTTTGTAATTTTTAATAACTTTTGATAACTTTTTATAATTTTTAATAATTTTTTGAATTAAGAAATTACTGTAACATAGTAGAGAAATGATAAAAATTGATAATTTACCAAAAAATTAAAGTTGATTATTTTTTACTAAAAGGATTTCATTGTTAAACGCCCCTAAGACATACGTTTAGGAAACTAAAATTTTGCTTATTTGTTTTTAATTGTGAAATGTTTAAAGTGCATTTGGCGCACCAAAAAGTGAGAAAAAAAAAAGATAAAATGTGATTTTGAAAAATTTTGTGTGTTTAGTGTACACCGCTCAAATCAAGTTTTTTGGAGATGAATAATAAAATTTCATTCCGACAGATTGAGTTTCTATTTGGATGGATTTAAAATTTTAGGTAATCATTACTTCTTTACATTATAATCCATCCAAATGGATTGTAGAAATTGTTTAGACGAAAGTTGATCACACGATTCCGTCGAAACGGTTTTTACAATCCGTTGGAACGGTTTTAAAAACGTCACAAAAAATAAGTTAAAATGAGCGTCATTTGGTAGCTTGAGAGTACATGGTGAGAATGAAAAAAAAATTTTGCTATTTAATTAACCGAATTCTAGTTATCGACTTTTTTTTTAAAAAGATATTGAACGTTTTTGAATTTTAAGAAGACGAAAATATGTAAAATTTTATAGAGATTTTCAGATATTTTCTTCACACTTTGGTGCACCAAACGCATACGTACCAATGATGGACAAATCACTCTTTAGCCAACAAATTATATATTATTTTATAAATTAGGTAGTAGTATACGATTAGAATACTAACCCGATTTCCCAAAAAAGCACTGTCTAAGGCTCCCTTTGACAATAAAAAAAAATTAGTAATTGAACTATCAATTATTAATTTTTTAAAAAATAATTAAATTTATTTTTTTATATTTTAAATTTTTTTAATTTCAAAGTATAAAATTATTAAATTAACAAAAAATTAAAAAGTTAATTATTAAAAAAATTAACTTTTTTTTCTTCTCAAATGCAAAAAAAACTAATTTTTTTAACCGGTTACTAGTCAGTTACTAAAAAAAATTAATTTTTTTCTACCTAAATCCATCACTTTCGAAACAATAACTCAATATTAAAATATAATTTTATTATTTACTGGGTCGACTAGAATATTCAAAAATAATACAGCATAATAAGAAGTAGAAGAAAATAATAATAATAATAATAGAAAAAAAAAATCCTTAACTTTAGACTATAGTATCTTCTGGAATTTGTCCCTCTGCTGTCTGAGCATTGGGTGATACAAGGCTCTCTTCGACCTGAAAACAACCAAAGAGACGATGAATGATAGGATTCTTGAACTTGTTCTGCTTTCTCTCGTAAACATAAGTTGATTTCTCCCTCTCGGCTTCCACCAAAACATCACCATTCTTAAGGAAAAGGAGGGGCTTCAAGTAATTTGTGCTACTCGTGTATGGGATTGAGAACAATTTGGACCAAGAGTCCACCGCCCCATATTCTTTCATCACCCACACATCAACTCCAATCCCAGGATAATTGCAAAACATGCCAAGGCAGTCTTGTACAACCCCCAAAGAGCGTTCGGACCTCGCAGTACTCTCTCCACGCGCAGCTCTTGGCAATAGCACTTCAGAGAACACCTCCGTAGCCAAATCAAGAGAGACAACACTAAGGTCCCTCGTTGTTCTGACTACCCAATTTAGTCTTCCCTTCGCATACTTAGCTGAATCGTTGGAAATCATCCCGGCGGGAAAGTCATTGATCCTTCTCCATACGCCCTTCTTCAATTCGTAAACCCAGGCTTTCTTCTCCGACAAGTCTCCTTCCTGGCATGCGATTCCGACCACCTTGTAATCCTCAGCCAAGCAGTCGTAACCGAATCCAAACAGTGTGATCACTTCCGAATGAGTTATCTTCTTGGATTGTTTCATAGATGGGTTTAATACTGTGATGCCGCCGCATTGATCATCTTCCCAAGTGGAAAAGCAAACCAAACCGCCACAATCACCATGAACCCAAAATTTGCTTCCCGGAGCAAGATCCAAGCGGAGAAAATCGTCCGGTTTATGAGCATCCCAGATTGACATTGCCCAACCATAATTCATAATGATTACGTTATCGGAACAGGGGGACGATGATCTTGTCAACCGGTGTTTTTTTATGAACTCGGCACTAGAAATTAGAGAGTTGAACGACTTGCTAACGGACTTTAAACGCAGGAGGGACTTCGCGGGTAATCTCGACATTATCTCACTTACGATATCTTCGGGAAGTTCTGACAGTGCCACTGCCGCCCCTGATGAATTCAACTTCTCTGATTTTGAATTTCTCATTTTAATGGCTCCTTCCTTGTGAGAAATACTTTACTGGCCATTGATGGAATTACATATATATATATATATATATATATATGTATAGCCGGAACCCATTCCCATGTATAATTGGATTTGGAATATTAACATTTGTATTTCTACATGTAAGTACAGATTGGAACCCCATTCCTATGTAGAACAGGATTTGGAGTTCGATTTGTTTTGAGTTACGCGTGTATTTCATCAATCCTTCTTGTAAGAATTCTATTTCATTTTGAACTTCTTCCCAAAAAAAAAAAAAAAACAAAAATCCTTCTCTGCACATAATGGAATGACACCAAAATTCAGTTGATGCTTACGTACCCTATAGGAATTCCCAAATTTTCCTTATCCTAAAACTTGACCTTGAATGCAATTCCCTTGCCATTTTCTTAAGTAAACTCCTAATTTCAATTACAAGACTATCTTGACCCTTGAACGGTTAACTTCACATTTTGGTTGTAAGACAATTGATTATCTAAAGTTTTTAATTAAAAAAAAAATACATAGAAACCTTTAGTGTGTAATAGGCATTTTTCTAATGTTCCCTTGTATTGAAAGCCTCACAATGACCCCTCGCTAGGAAGAGACTTCCTGAACAACTCTTGCATTCATTTATTTTAGTCATTATATTTATGCTAAAAATTCATTCTCGGTATCTAAATATGGAAGTTAAATTTTGACAAGTCATATGAAATTTTCTATGAAGAGTTTTCATCTAGCCTCAAGGGTTAATCCTAAGGAAATCTAGATGAGATTCCTAGACTAGCCCCCCCCCCCCTTGATGGGTGCTGGATTATTCTTCTCCTGCTTCTTCCTCATCTCTTCTTTGACAAAACTTCAGTTCTTGATTAACATTCTCATCCCTAAAACAACCTTGATTTCTTCTGCAAGACCCTCCTTAATCAGGTCCAAATTATCCCAAACTTCTCCTTCAATAATTTGGTCTTTCATTAGAGAATCTAGACTATAGTACCATTAAATAGCTGTGGCGTCGAGATTTCCAGCAGTTAATTCCTGCAACTTCCCTTTTCAGAAGTCAAGCCAAATTCTCATCCTATTCCTGTCCATGCTTTAAATTCTTTCTTCTTCCTTTCAGTGGTATTACCCTTGAATAGTTCCATTTTCCCTTTCTGCTCATTATCGTCTGTGAAGGGATTCTCAATGCCGTATATAGCAGTTAAAATCTGGGAACTAAAAACAGGGACCAAGAAACTGGATTTTATGTGCGTTTAGTTTCGTACTGAAAATACACCACTTAGCCAAATGGACCTTGATGGTGTTCCTTTGCATGCTTATTATGAAACTCCAGGGACATTGTCCCATTTAATATTTATAGTTGCTTATCAAGGTTAGGGTTCATCAAGGCCTCTTTGCTTCTCCATTTTCTCACTTGTTGGCAGTGACAAAGCCAGGATTTTATGGAAGGTGATAAAAAATTTTTGGTAAAAATATTGATGTGTATCGAATTTGGTAGAACACATTGATCAGAAGGATAAAACTCTTTTTAAGAAAAGAGACAACTAGAAAGGTAAAAAAAAAGGGGTGGAGAAATGAGAAATTTTTTTTCAATATTACAGTTGACCTAGAAAAATGATACGTAAAGAGAGAGAGAGAAAAGGAATAGTAAAATAAGAAAAGATCAAAATGATAAGAATACGAAGTGTATAAGAGAGAATAAAAAATGATAAGAGAAATAGTTTGTAGAGATAGAAAAATAGAAAGTGAATAGTAGTGAAGTAAAAAAGTGAAAATGATAAAAAGATGAAGTTTTTAAAAAATATATAAATAAATAATAAATAATTATATGAAAAAAAAGAAATCTCGAGAGTAAAAAAAGAAATATTCTTGAATTTGTATTAAAAAAATATGTTTAATCAGTACTTTAGACTTTTCATTTATCAAAAAAGTTACATCATAAATGATGTATTAATTTATTATTATTAAATATATTGAATGTGTATATATTGACAAAATATCAAAACAAAGAGTCATGACCAACCTAAAACCCTAAAACCCCTAGGTTCGTAGGTCCGGTCACCCAGAAGGGGGAAGGGAGTTGACTGAACATCTCAGCCTTTAGCAGGATTTTAATATTCAATGGGATTGATGACTTTGTCCCCCCCCCCCCCTTTTTTCCCCCCTTTTTTCTAGTTAGTTATGTTAGTGGGTTATTTTTGCTATTTGCTCTTTGTATCCTCTTGATTTATGTTTTTAAAAGCTATCACTTTAAACATCCTTGTGCAGGTCGTGATCTTTACGAGAATGGCTTCAAAATTCTCTGGCCCATTTGGCTTTGCCCTCTCAACCTTTTTTTTTCCTATCCACATAATAGAGTGAAAGTAATTTTCTGGTACGTGGAAGTCCGCAGCCGCTACCCCGTACTGGGGTGCGCACAGGGCGAAGCACGCTTCAGGACCCTAGCCGGCAAAGGTCCTTGGAGAGTTAACCAACCTAGGCAAGCCCCGGCTGACCGGTATGACCGAGAGGAGGCCATTAGGCACCCGCCATTACAGCGGTAACCCACCCCCTGTGGGGAAGTCGAACCTGGAACCTCGAGAGGCCCAAGCTTTAAGGCGAGCCCGACTTCCACTCGTCCACCCCCAAAGGGGTAGAGTGAAAGTAATCTTCTTAGACTACTTGGGTATGTTATTTGTAAAAACCATGTAGATCTAGAAATTAATTGAATTTTCTTTTTTATTTTCTTCTTTATTATTGTTTTTTATTTTGTTTTTATTATTTGATAAAGATTGTTCCTATACGACATGGAGGTCATGAGTCTAATAATTAGAAATAGTCCATCCATTTACTGGCGTAAGGTTGGATACACTAATTTGTATATCATCTATGCCAACATCTACTCAAGATAGATGCATCCTGAGTTCATCTTGCACAGAGCTTGATATCAAAAATAGATTATAAACATGGTGTGGCATTCTGTTCTATGTTGAGAAGAGAGCTTGATGATAGGCAACGAAGGCCCGAACGAAAAGCAAACCGACCAAATTGACATCAATATTGTTTCGAAAACCAAACTGGAATTCAGGAAATATAACTTTGTTTTGGAATCTGCTCTCTCTGTATTGATGATGAATTGTGTTACCTCTTGCTGGAATGTCTCATTTTAATTTTACGGTGGCTAGTTCTTCATAATGCAAATAATTCTAGGCAGTTCCCATTTACCCTTACATTCTACATATAATATAGATACATATATATTTATATTATGTAATATTTATATTTTTTGTGCATACTCTTTAGCGATCCGTTTGGAGTGAGAATTTGGCAAGAGAACTGTTAAGACAAAAGGTATGTAGTAGACACGTGACAATTGCCCAAGGGCATATGTGGCATCACTCCTAAGAACAAAATTCACTAAGCAGTTATGAAATTAGCCTCCAACATGATTTATTCCCGACCCTGTTTACTAGGTCTCACAATGAGATGGCCCCATAATGATGGATATAAATGCTGGTTTAAATGCAATCATATATGTAGAGTCACCATTTATCTGGTTCGTTTAGGCTCCGTATGGAGTTAAATAAAATAAAATAAAATTTTACAAATCTCTACAAACACGAATTACGAGACAGTAAAATTTAAATTCTTCACTCACTACACAAATTACGAGACATTTACTTTTACAATTTTATTTTATTTTATACACTTTTATACAACCCCAAACACATCCTTATTATGTTATCACTAGTTATTTATCCAATATCAGACGAGAAGTGACTCACGCCACACCTATCACACCACGTTGGTATTTAGCACACGCATTGAATGCAATGTGTTGTGCATTAAATTAAAATAAACCATCAATATAAATATATATAAATATAATGAATATAATAATATTTTTATTTCAATCATTTTTTATTATTTTAATCCATTCTCTCAACTTATAAATAATTCAGGAGGTACATTAAGTAAGATAGGCTCACTTAATTACTTTGTCCAATTGAATTCTCTCTCACTAGAGTTTCCTCTAAACTTAATCACTAAGTTAAGTTTTGGACTTTTCCTAGTTAGGAATAACCCCAACCCTTCTTTTCATTGTTCTTTGTGTTTTCAAGCTATGCGGAGTGAATTCATTTAGCATTATGCGTCCGTGCGATAGTAATTTTTTTATCCCCATACAATAAAAAATAAATAAATAAAAAGGTTAGGAAAAAAAAATGAAAGAATCGTAAAATTTCAAATATATATAATTTTGTCTAAATAAATTAGAAAATATAATAAAATAAAAGATATTCATTAATATATTAGTTTTTAATTTGCAAAATTTCATATTTTTTTCCAATTTCTATCATAATCTAAATAAGATAAGAAATTTTGAATTCTTTTTATTTATTTTTTTTGACAAATCATTAATCTAAATATAAGTTATAGAATTAGTTAGTGGGCCAACCCATCAATTGTTTTTTTTTTTTTTTTTGACTCAGATTGTTCTGGTCAGAAAATTTTTTTTAATGACTACAGATGTTCTATCAAACTTCTAGTAACCCCAAAGAAACTCGAACTAGTAACTATTAATACCAAATTCAAGTTTTTACAAGTTGGAACTCCATTCTAGTATAGAATAAGATTTGGAGTTAAATTTATTTTTTATTATGCATGTATTATATAATATATATATTATATATAAAGTATGATTTTAAAAAATGTAACTATATGTGACATTTAAGTTAGATACTATTAATCATAATTCAAATGTAATAGAAGTTTCTTGAAATGCGATCCTATTTAATTATTGATTGCAATATGTAGCTTTGTTACTTATTACTTAACATTTTTATTTAATTTGAATTATACACTAATTAAAATTTTATGTAAGTTAGGTTATACTTGAATCCCTACATCTTCAATTTCTTTCTTTCCTTTGCAATTTGCTTCTTCTTTTTTATGAATAGTGGGAATTAACTTGACTTTAAGCAAAAATTATATTTTTTTTTTCAAGTATTATTTGTATGTTTTCTAAATTATTTTTAGTTATGGATTGTTCTTTTAATGATTTGATTTTATGTATTTTCTTTATACATTAAGAAAATAAAAATCTTAATTGAAATATAATTCAAGTCTCTAAAAATATAATTTTATTTAATTATTTATTAAAATATTTTGTTTACTATTTTTTAAATTTAATTATTAATTTATTTCATTCAAATATGTAAACTATCGTTATATACATCCTGCCCCCAAAGGTTATGTTTTTAAAGGTGATGATAAGATCACGAAGATATCAGGGAATAGCTAATGATGAGAATGCACTTACAAATCCATGCCATTGGCATAGGTGGTGGGTTTCCGTTAAGGTGAGGGTATTGGCACTATTTTAAAAGTTTTTTTTTTTTTCTATTTTTTTATCATCATTTTGTTCTTACAAAATTACAACGTTAATTATGTAGTGGATGACAATTAATATAAAATATATTAAATACCATAATTATTCTTCCTTTCCATTTAGGGTTTGTTTGGAGTAAGAAAAAGTGAGATAAATTGAGAGTTCGTAATACGTGCAGTTAAAGAAAAAAGTTAATGTGATATAAAGTTAACAGAAATTTATAAAATTTTTTGTTATTTTTCAACAAACCAAACGAGACTTTAACAATACAAAACTAATAAAACAATAAGACCATATCATAATAGCAATAAACTGCAGACTTTTGAAAAAAGAAAAGAAAAGAAATAGTTATAATCTTTTGGTGAGTAATAAATTATAAGTTTATTCAACATAAAACTACCATGAAACTACTACAGAAAGAAGTAATGGAGCTCTAAACAATTCACGGGAAAACCTATTCAGAATCTAAGGTGATATTTAGTTTGTATTTCTATTTTTTTATTTTCTTTTTTTGTTTTATATTTTTTATTTTCTGTTTTCCATGTTTCGAAAATTTTAAAATACAGAAAATAGAAAATGTCTAATTAAATGTATTTTTCTATTTTTTATGTTTTCGGATTTTTTTTATTTTTCATTTAAAAATGCTTAAAACAACTTTCAATCATTTTCAATTTTATGTGTAAACTCATTTTTTATTTTCTAAAATAAATTTAAAAAAAACAAGTGATTAAATGTTTTTTGAACTATTTTCTTTATTTTCTTATTTTCAAAAACGCAAAATAAAAAATGCGTTCAAAACAGGTATACCAAATAAATAATAAACTTTATTTTCAACCAAGTTTTTATTTCTTATAATATTTGGCCTGAAAGAAATTGTTGCTAGTTGATATGATTATATGAATAAAATTTCAAAAACAAACAAACCAGGGATAAGTAAAATTTGAAAACTCCAAGAGATAGATGCTGTTTATTATTTTTTTAATTGTTACAAAGCGAGAAATTATGATCAATTTACACACTAATGCAAGTAACTGAAATTAATAAAGATAAATCAAACTAAAATTCAAGGCTTAACATTCATCCCAAAACTAGCCACTATTAAATAAAAAAATATATGACACTGTTCAAAATAATATAATAATTTTAAACAAAACCCTCTACAAATTACCAAGCAAATAAAAAAAAAATAACCACTACAAATAGAAACACTAAAAAAATAAAAAAATAAACTTAATAGGAAAAAATAAACTTAATAGGAAAAAAAACCCTAAAAACGTAATGGCAAATTATATCTACTTTCCTTTAATATTTAGATAATTACATTTATCAATCACAACATTTAAAAGTTGCACTTGTCTCTCTTATTTTGAAATGTTATTAACATTAACTCTATTTTGATAAAATCAATCATTAAAATTTAGCATAAAATATTAAAATTAATAACTAAAATTCTAAGTATTTTTCTATTTTATCCCTTACTCTTTCACATTTTCGTCATTTTTTATACAAATCCTAAAAAATAAACAAAAATAAGTAAAAACAAAAAGTTATTGAGAATTTTTGTAAAGAAAACTAACGAGATATGACAAAAGGAGAGGTAAAATAAGAAAAATATGTAAAATTTTGATTAGTTTGATATTTTATATTAAGTTTTAAAAATTGATTTTATCAGAAAAAAGTTAATGTTAACATTTCGAAATAAGAGAGACACGTGTAACTTGTAAATGTTGTAAGTGTTAGGTGTAATTATCCAAATGTTAAGAAGAGATAGGTGTGATTTAACTATAACGTAGTAGCACATATACTAATAAATTTACAAAATAAGGAAATATAACATTCAGTTTTTTCCATAATGCAATGCCAAGAAATCAATCATATGAAAAGGAAACATTAAAAAAAGTTACCAATTGCTCTGCCATTTGAGAGATTTGATGATTCATAATATTCTGAAATTTGTTTCATATTACTTATACAAATAATATTAATCACATTCGAAATTTTCGTTTTAACATAATTCTCTTCCATGATATTTGTTATAAGGTTTAATGAATCAAATAAATATACATGAGTGAGAGTATACATGGAGGTGTGAGAGATGTAGTTGTATAAAAGTGATAAGTATACAGACACAACATATGTTGAACACCCCATGAGCAATACTATACCAAAACAATGTCGTTTCGTTTAATTTAAAAAAAAAAAATGGAACCTGTTCTTCCCTTAGCTCCCCTTTCCCAAATTTGATATCGAAAAGAAGAGAGGAGAGTTCGCTAACCACCACCGCACCGACTGTCACTAACACACTGTGCTGACAACCGCCACCATACACCTGAGCTTTTTTATACCCACCCAAAAACAGAAAACTTTAATCGGGGGATCTTTCCTCTCCTATTTTATGCCATTTCAATCATAAGGAAATAGATGCTAGGTACCTTCGACACTGATCAAAACAAAGGTATCTCTCTTATCTCTCTCTTTCTCTCATGTTGCTCCCTTATTGTTAAAAAAAAAAAAAGAAAAAAAATTTAACTTGAAAAAGGGGAATTTGTTTGAACTTTGGGTTTCATGGAAAAAAAATCATAATAATATTCTCTGTGATGGGGTTGCATACCTGGATAACCTTATCATATCTTTCTCATCTTAGATTTGGGAAAAGGGAGTTAAGGAAAGAACAAGGAAGATGAGGTTTTTAATTTTTGAACTTTCATTTTTTTTTATTAAACAAAATGATATCATTTTGGTATAATGTTGCACACGAGTGTACAATTCATGTTATGCCTATATTATAAAAAAGAAAAAAGTAGAGAATGTTAGTTTTGTAATAATAAATGGAAAAAGATGATAATTCTAGTATTTGATGTGTTTTGTATTAATTATCTTTCATTGCAAGGTTAGTTTTGTAATTTTATTTGTATAAAAAATAATGATAAAGAGTGGGAAAGCTATTAAAAGATTACCAATATTCCCACCCTTTCCCTTGGTTCCGTTACTCTAGGGGTCCGTTTGGCAACGCTGTCATTTTTTTATTATTATTTTTCTGTTGCCGTTTTCTATTTTTTGTTTTTTGTTACCGTTTATTTTTTCTGAATTGAAAACTGAAAATACGTTTGGAAATGCAAGTTTGTTTATAATTATTAATTTTTTTATTTTAGAAAATATTTAATTTTATTAGTTATAAAAAATTAATAGATCTTAATAAAATATATTTTATATTAATTTAATTTATAAATATGATTAATTAAATTAATACAGTAAATTATTTATTAAAATCATTTAATTCAATAAATATAAAATATATTAAATTATATTATTTATTAAAAATAATTTAATAAAATATATTTCATATTAATAAATAATTAAATTAGATTAATTATTTAATTAAATTATTTATTTTTAAGTTAATTAAATTCATTTAATTATTTATTAAAATAATTTAATAAAATATATTTTATATAAATTAAATTAATTAAATCATAAATAATTTAATTTAATTATGATATTTATTTAAAATAATTTAATAATTATTATTAAATTAAATTAAATTAAAAATTAATGTAATTTAATTATTTATTATTAATTATTTTATATAAATTAATTTCATTATTAAATTAAATAAATAAATTATGATATTTATTTCAAATAATTTAGCAATAATTAATTATTAAATTAAATTAATTTAATTTAGCTTTATTATTTATTAAAAATAATTTATATAATTAATTTAATTTATTGAATTTAATTATATTATTTATTAAAATAACTTATTTTAATAAATATTTGAATAAAATAATTTTTTTTTATATAATGTAACAAAAATAGACAAAATTTTAAAATTGACAAAATATTGGCAATAGAAAAGAAAATCAGAGTGAAAACACATTTTTTCTGTTTACGTTTTTTTGTTTATGTTATCATTTTTTTTTTAAACAAAAAAACTTAAACAGGTTTACCAAACGTGTTTCTGTTACGAGTTTACAAAATTTTGAAAACATAAACAGAAAAATAAAAAACGATAACGTTACCAAACGGGGCCTAGGAGACTGACAATGATTATAGTAAAAGAAGCTGAAAAGAAGGGTGAGTGTTTCGAAAGGGGGTTGAATGATTGAAACGTTTAGAAATTTCATAAATGTTTCTGGTCTGATATATCGAATAAAATTTCAAAATCATGAGCGATATATGTATATATATATATATATATATAGAGCTAGTTTGACTGATATAGGGGATAAAAATAGCGATGAAAGTATCAGTTATGTCCAGGATTAAATTAATTATTTCCAAATAGGTAAGAACTATAAAATTTGTCAAACAATGCTTTGAAACGGGGCAATAGCAATTAACTACAACACATCAATCTGTTTGACTGGATTTTTATTTTTATATATCAAACTTACTTTCACCTAGCAATATTATTAAACATCGAATTAATTTTAGTGGTTAAAAAAATATTTTAAAGATGTAATTTTAATAATTAAAAAAATGAGAAAAATGGGTTAGAAATTTCAATATTTGATAGACTTTCCATCTTTTTGCAATGTTGTATTATTGGTTAATTATATTAGAGCTTAAATTTTCCATATATATATATATATATTAGATTTTTAAAATGGAAAATAGTAAATGTGTTCTTTCATTAACTCCATATTATTCTTTTTCATTAAATAAAAAAGAAATTAATGAGTGAGTGCATATATTCACCTCATTTCAGAATATCTCATTTTCTATTTATGCAATCGTAACGTTTCTGATCATATATATTGTGGCTTTAATCACTCCTTTCATGTGTGTGTTGGACACGAATTCATGGGCGCCTTTATATGGCCCTTCTCTTCATCATTGAGCATTTGCTATATTTATATACACACTCATATATTTTGTTGAACTGAGCGATTTCTTCAACAATAATATTTCTCATTCTAGGGATATCATATGGGGAAATCTACCGTCGTACTGAAGAAGTCCAAAAGACAACTCTTAAGGTTTGGATTAATCTTGGTCTGCTTCTTCCTTCTATGGTTTCTAGTGGTTTGCTCGTCCGCCTATTCAGTTTTATTTGCACCTAAGTTACATAGCAATGGTCTCCACTACTTGTTTTACAAATATGCAAACTATTATGCTCCCGCTGATAAGAATAGGGTTGAACCAGTATCCAAACGGCAACCGATTCCCAACTCATCATGCACAGGCAGATACATATATGTCCATGACATTCCGAGCCGATTCAACACAGACATTCTCAAGAATTGCACTGCTTTATTGAAATGGCCTGAATCTGACATGTGCCAGGCAACGTTGAACATGGGTCTTGGTCCTCGTATGGTAAACTCTCATGGGATTCTCCAAAACAAGGCTTGGTTTTCGACGCACCCAAACATGTTGGAACTCATTTTTCACAACAGGATGAATCAATACAAGTGCTTGACAAACGCCTCATCATTAGCCTCTGCTATATTCGTCCCATTTTACGCTGGCCTTGACCTCGGTCGATTTCTCTGGGGATTTAACACATCGGTGAGAGACTCAGCGCCTATTGATCTCTTGGAATGGCTAGTTCGAAGACCCGAATGGAAATCGAAGCAGGGAAAAGACCATTTCCTCGTACTAGGAAGGACAACTTGGGATTTCAGGAGACTAAGTGACGATGACTCTGCTTGGGGTAACAAACTCATGTACTTGCCTGAAGTTAACAATCACGCAAGCCTTCCAATGAACTTGAGTAGACTCGAACTAGTGGAGCGAACTCAAAAATCTTACTAGCTGAACTAAGCTTATGTTATTGCACCGTTTGTGTTACAATGACAAGACAAATTAATTTCATAAATTATGCTCTAATCTATATTGTAAATAATAATTATAAAGAAAAATCTACAACAAAGTGTAATACCAAACTTCGTTTATCTTGTGCTTTAAATAGAGCAAAGAGGACGACAGTTCAAAGTGTGGTTAAAACCAGATCAAAAAGAATGAATGATAAATAAATCAAATGAACTGGGGTTGATTCTAAGGAATTGGCTAAATGGGTTCTCGATCGGGCTCTCTGTGGTCTTGCTCTGTGGAAGTCATGAAGAAGACTTGCCATTTTTCTTGCCTTCTTTTCTAACTTTTGATGAGATATTCTATGGAAGGTTCGATGGCTTGAATTGATAGGAAATTGGGTAAATCATAATCACCCATTTATGAAAATAGCCAGACCCAACTTATTTAAGATAAAAGATTTTCGGGTGGGTTCATAGCTTTGGGTTGAAATTGTAATCCCCAAATATTTATAAAAAAAAAATGCTACTTTTACACTTTTTTTTAACACACATGTTTACACCTTTCTAATTTGCACTAATTACTATCCGTAGTGACAAGTATATTTCATTCAAAATTATCACAGTCGCAAGATCAAAACAAATACATATCTTGCGGTTGTGATAATTTTGAACAAATACACTGATCACTACGGATAGTAGCCAGTGTAAATTAGTGGAGTGTAAATAAAGATGTAAAACATTTGGTGTAAACGTAGCATCACTAAGCCATACAAACAAATAAAGGTTAAGTAATAAATATTGTTAGATATACAGATGCAACAGGTATAATGATAATCACATACTATTTTAAATTTATTGATATAAAAAAAATATATTCAATAACATATATATTTTTACACAAAAAGTTTAATGTATCACAAATAATTATAAATATCATTTAATTATAAAACACAATTTATGAATAACATATTAATATTGATTGAGAAAACTAATTAATTTATCATATTTTACATTTTACAGAAATAAACAACAAAATAAAAAAAATATTATTTATGTGGAGTTGGATAAAGAATAGAAAGAATCTAAAAAATTTATTTTTCTTAATTCTTAGTTTTATAGGGTTTGAAAAATTTTAAATAAAAGTTTAAAAAATATACCATAAAATTGAAAATTTTTTTGCACCTTCTAGTCTATAAGTTTAAATTTTTGAGTTTGATAGATTTTCATATAATACTTATGTGGTTAGAAGGTATCCATGTACCTGCTATATTGTTAGACTAGTTATTATTACCCGCGTTTAAAGGTACAGAAATATAATTTGATGTGTAAATAATTTGAATTTAAATTTATATTGAATTTAAATTTATAAAGCAAACGTACATAAAAAAATGTAAAAATAATATATAAAAATAAAAATCACTAATCAAAAGAGATTAAAGTATTTATGGAGTGTTTAATAAAGTTATAAAAATTTTATTATTTATTACAAATATTATCACTTTTCTAAAATATTAATTTTAAATCTTTTATATAAAAAAAATTCAAAAAATACGGAAAGAGTGAGGGAAAAAAATAATCCTAGATATTGAGTAAATTCGACAGTTGAGAATATTTCAACTTCAAAATTTTAAATTTTCTCATTATATAAATAACACAAAAAGTGTAAAAGTATACATATTTAAAATTTAAGTTTTAAGCATACTAAAATTTAAATTTTAATTTAAATATTTAAATATTATAAAATTTTAGAGAAAACTAAAGTTTAAATATATTTTTTTAAATAAAAAATTTAGTGTGCTTTATCTAATAGGTATCAATATATTGTTTAATAAATGTGTACAATTTTATTATTTCTTACAAATATTATCAAATTTTTTAAAATATTAATTTAAAAACTTTTATATATAAAAAGTATGTAAAAAATATATGGGAATAGTGAGGGAATATTATGTTTTTATGTAATGTGACTGAAAAAATAACCAAAGCGGAGAAAAAAAGAAGTAATCCTATCCATTAAGTAAATCTAACAGTTGAAAAAATCTCAAATTCAAAATTTTTAGCTTTCTTATTATATAAATGACACATAAAATTTAAAATTGCATGTGTTTAAAATTTAAGTTTTAAGCACATTGAAATTGAAAATTTAATTTAAATGTTTATTATTAATAAAATTTCAAAGAAAATTAAAGTTTAAATATATTTTTTAAATAAAAAATTTAGTTGATTTTGTCTAATAGGTATCCATACATTTAATAAATGTGTATGCTTTTTTATTAATTACAAATAATATCAAATTTTTTAAAATATTAATCTAAAATTCAAAAAATATATGGAAACAATGAGATATTATGTTTTTATGTGATGTAACAGAAAAGGCAACCAAACTGGAGAGGGAAAGAAATAATCCTGACTTTTGAATAAATCTAACGGTTAAAAATATACAAATGTCAAATTAATAAGTTATATTGTTGTATGGATATATATGACATTTGTAGATAATATAAGTACAAAGGAAAAGTTGTAACAGTAGGAACTGTCAGTCCATATTCATTACTTTGAGTTTCATATGGATTAACAATTGTTGATCTAATAGTGATGAAACTTTAACGACGAATGACAAAATGTCAAAAAAAATTAATTCTCTATTTATTTTAAATATAAAAAAATATAATAAGATTTAAATTTTTAATTTCAAAATTTAGAAAAAATTTTAAAATTTCAAACATCAGCAATGGACACTCTTCTAACCCAACAATTGAAACATCCTCTACCCCCACACCAAGCAATGTTACAGTTGAACCCCCAAGAGCCACGTAGGATAAACGTCACGACGAGTAAGCAGATTTGTTATATAAATTAGTAATTGTTCGTACTTGAAAATACAAAAATATAATTTAACATGTAAATAATTTAAATTTAAATTTAAAAAACAAACTTACATAAAAAATTGTAAAAATAACCTATAAAAATAAAAAAATATTAATGTATAAAATTTTATTATTTATTATAAATATTATCACATTTTTTAAATATTAATATAAAATTTTTTATATAAAAAGTATAGAAAAAAATGGCAAGAGTGAGAGAAAAAAAATAATCTAAGCCATTTAGCAAATTCAACAGTTAAAAATATCTTAAATTTTAAATTTTTAACTGCCTTGTTATATAAATGACATAGTACGTAAAAGTATATATGCATTTAAAATTTAAATTTTAGGTACATTAATAAATGTGTACAATTTTATTATTGTTGTTGTATAGCTCCCCATAGCATTTGTAGATAATATAAATAAAATATAATTTATATAAATTTACAAGATAAAGATATAATATACATTTATATATATTTGAATTTCAAATTTCAAAATTTGTGTATATTCTTTAATTTCTCCTAGAAGGCTGCACAGATATGTCATTGTACTAAATCCTCAAACAAGATAAAGCACACAACCACATCCTCGTGAGCTGACCACGTAAAACAACAATTGAATCTAAGCAACCCAACAATACAATCCAACCAATCTCACCCCCAAGTCTTCCTTTCATGTCATGTAGGACAAATATCACATCAAATGATATGTTTTATTATATAAATTTCTAAGATTTGAAAATATTTACTTGAAGACGATACTTGGAATAAATTATGCTAATTTTTTATATTGTCTTCTGTGTTCAATTGTGCCCACTAAAATAAAAGGAAAAAAAATACTTAGCTTAATACCAACTATACCCACCAAAAAAAAAAATTAATCAAATACCAATTGTATCCATCCAATAAAAAAAATAAATTTTAACTTAATAATATTAATGCAATTATACTTAGTCTACTCAATATAATTAAAAAATATTTAATCTTAATTTGACTTTTTTCTCTCTCTCCTTATCCTTTCCAATGGTCAATTTTTTTTTATGCCTCGCATAGTATCCCCACTAATCATTTATGTGTCTTATAATTAGTGGCCAACTTAACAAAATTTTTTAACTCTACCCCTGATGTCATTAGTTTATGTAATGTATTATCTTATATATCTCACAAAGGATAACATCTGTAACATTGATATATGTTTAGGAAACTAAAACATAAGTTTAAGAAACTAAAATTATGTTTATTTGTTTTTAATGGTGAAATTTATTATGGTCCGTATAATGATGGACAAATCAAAATCTTTAGCCAACAAATTATATGTTATTTTATAAATTAAGTAGTAATATACAATTAGAATACTCTCTCGACTTCTCAAAAAAAAAAAAACACTGTCTAAAGCTCCATTTGGCAACAAAAAGCTGGTAGCTATGCTCTTAGTTACTAATTTTTTAACTTTTTACAAAATAACAAAACTTATTTTTTTATATTTTAAATTTTTTTTAAACTTTAGAGGATAAAATGTCAAATTAATAAAAAATTAAAAAATTAGTTACTAAAAAACTAACAATTTTTCCCTTTCTAAACACAAAAAAATTAACCTTTTGTAACTGCTATTAGTCAACTAGTAAATTTTTTTTTTTTCCTTCCTAAACTCAACCTAAATCCATCACTCTCGAAACAATAACTAAACATTAAAATATAATTGTATTACATACTGGGTCGACTAGAATATTTAAAAACAATACTGCATTTTTGGGGAGGAGAAAGAAGGAGGAGGAGGAGGAGAGAGGAGAGAGAAAAAAAAAAAAAAAACCTAGCTTTAGACTATAGTATCTTCTTGAATATGTCCCTCTGCTGTCTGAGCATTGGATGATACGAGGCTCTCTTCGAACTGAAAACAACCAAAGGATGAATGATAGGATTCTTGAACTTGTTCTGCTTTCTATCGTAAACATAAGCTGATTTCTCCTTCTCGGTTTCCACCAAAACATCACCATTCTTAAAGAAAAAGAGGGGCTTCAAGTAATTTGTGCTATTCGTGCATGGGAATGAGAACAGTCTAGACCAAGAGTCCACCGCCCCATATTCTTTCATCACCCACACATCAACTCCAATCCCAGGATAATTGCAAAACATGCCAAGGCAGTCTTGTACAACCCCCAAAGAGCGTTCGAACCTCGCAGTACTCTGTCCATCGAAAATTGCAGTACTCTCTCCACGCGCAGCTCTTGGCAATAGCACTTCAGGGAACACCTCCTTAGCCAAATCAAGAGAGACAACATTAAGGTCCCTCGTTGTTCTGACTACCCAATTTAGTCTTCCCTTCACATACTTAGCTGAATCATTGGAAATTATCCCGCCGGGAAAGTCATTGTTCATTCTCCATAAACCCTAAACCCTTCTTCAATTCATAAACCCAGGCTTTCTTCTCCAGCAAGTCTCTTTCCTGGCATGTATGTGTGTGTGTCTTGTTCTTTTGTTTTTTTGGTTCGGCCTGTAGCGTGCTACAGAAAACTGACACTGTGTGGTGACCCATTTCTTTCTATATGGGTGATGAGAAAATTAGGGAGAAATAGAAGAGAAAGTGAAAGAAAAATAGAAGAATTTGAAGACCCCAGTGTCTATTAAAGAAAGAAATACTCTGGAATTGTTTTTTACATGATTTTTTTTTCCTTACAACCAGGGGCGGAGCTAGAATTTTTACTCAGAGGGGCACCGGGCGCCAAGGGGGCACCGAACACCCAAGAAAAAATAACAATCGACTTATTTTTCAATTAAAAGTAGGAGAAAAACGATGTTATTTTTAGAGAGAAAATAAATTATTCTTGAATATTAACTAGTAAATATATTTCTCACAGTTAATGGTTCAAGCACCTGAAATTTATTAGAGATATCCCTTACTACAAAAAATATAATTATTATTAAATTTTATTATCTATAGAATTTATTATGTTATATGCTAAATTTGCTGATAGTATAAACAAAAATATGCAATAATATATTAAAAGATACACTTTATTTTATAAAAAATACTAAGTTTGATTCTTTTAAACTTCTTATATGTTAAAAAAATTTGAGTTAACTTTAAATTTTTAATAAAATCAAAATATCTTAATTTTTAATTAATTTAATTTTTAAATAAAATTAAAATAATAAGGAGAGTATTTAAGTAATTTTATCTAAAAAATTGAGGGGGTCACTTGCCCCCCTTGCCCCAACGTAGCTCCGCCCGTGCTTACAATAACCTCTATTTTTAGATTCTATTACAATCATACTAACTAAGTAATCAATTAATCCTATCTAACTAACCTGTGAACCCATTAATTTGAGTTCATTACATATTAGCGCAAGATTTACTTACATATTGCAATTTATGACATTTTTAGAGTGCATTTGGAGTCCTAAAAAAAACTGAAGCTTTTAAAAGTGAAATTTTGTTGGAGTTTGGAATGTAAAAAATTATTGTGAAATGATTATCTGATGTTTATATTTGATTTGATATAAAGTTGTTAAAAATTATATGAAGTGACACGTGATAAAATTTTAGTGGAGGATTTTGAAAATTTTTAGAGTTTTGTGTAACTTTTTGTACAAATGTCAGATCAACTTTTAAAAAAATCTGTCAAAAGTTATAGAAAGAACACACCATTTAAGTTTGTTCCAATGGATTTTAATAATTTTTTGAAATTTTTTAAAGTTTGACAAATATAAAAACTTTTTTGAACTTTTTTAAGGCTTAGAACGTGCTCTTAGGGGTTGTTTGGCCACCAATCAAATCAAAATCTACTTAAAGTTACATAAAGTTTGTACTTTCTTCCAATTAAATTTTGTCACATATCACCTTTACATCAAATCTTTATATTTTTTCTGTATTTTTTTACCAATTTTTTTCAACCAAACACCCCCTTAGTTCGAATGATTAGTCATATAATATCATTGGTTTCATAGGTACTGTCGAACTCTTGCTGTTTCTGGTTCACATAAAATCTAACCAAGAGGGAGAACCTAGGTACGCGTCCTTCCAAGCTTAGTGTCAGATCAAATAAAGATCCAAGGCCTATTTAATACTCTTTTTGGTCAATAGTTATTTCTGTTTTTTAAATTCGAAATCAAAGAGACACTAATTTAGACAAATAAAATAAAATAGATGGTTGGTAATTTTCTATTTTTTCGGTCGTGTTTTTTTTTTTTTTTGTTTTTGTCTAAACTAACACTTGTTCTTCCTTCATAAATTCCCGTTTAGAATTTTTATTTTTTATTTTTTTATTTTTTGGTTGGTCTTTGAGTTTGTTTCCCAGAACGAACACTTGTTCTTCTATAAATTCATCTTCCTAATTTCTGGGGAAAAAAAAGTAAACTTTTTCTTCATTAATTCTAAATTTGAGTAATGCAATTGCTTTGGTTTGAAGACACACATATTGTTAAAAGTAATGATAAAAGCCGTGGTTCGTCTTTGGTTTTACTTGCTCGGGATTGAATTTTCTGGACTAGAGTATTAGCTCAGCCTTGCATTTTGATCCTTTTTTTTTTTTTTTTAAATCTCAAAAATTCATGTTGAGGGGAAGTACATGTTTAGGGGGACGTACAAGTACGTAGAGCCCGCAACAAATAAAATTATATATATATATATATGTATATATTTTCAAATTGCTGTGAGTTTGGTTAAAAAAAATTTAACTTAAGTTCGGTTAAAGCCATTAACAAACTTGATTTGAAATTTATTTAGAATTAAAATCGAGTCTAAGGATAATTGAACCAAAAACTTCGCTAGCCAATTTGATGAAATAATATATTTTTTTATTATATTTTAAACCAAAATAATCAAATTATTGGTGAATCAATCCGGAGCTTTTTTTTTTTTTTTTTTTTTTTTGTGAGCCAAGTTCTAGGTCGGTAACAATTAACCCTTCAAAGTTGCTAATCAGACGCGCAACATTTGGCTTAAAATGAAAGATTATCAGGTCAAAAATCTAAACTCTAACATCGTAAGCACAATGAGTATTTTGAACTTCGAACTGACTCATTATGCCATACAGGGGATAATTTACTCAAGTAAAAATCCGAAGAAAACATTGCCGAAAATGTTATAAACACAAACCGGTTATGCACAAAAGCAAGATCATTGCTTTGAAATTTTTGCCATTTCAAGGTTCAAAAAACCAGCAGAAACAGAATTAAATTTCAACAGGAAACCAAGTTTTCCTTTTATTTATGGATCCAACGTAATGGACTACATGTCAAGGGGGTTGCCCTCCTCCCACACTCTGCTCATAATCCCCACAAGGGGGGACCATGCACAAGAACCGAACAAAAGGATTTCAAACATTGGAAAATCACAAGAAGCTAAAGCACCAAAACACTTTCTTTGTCTCTTATATAGCTCAGAAAGGTACAACTACCACAAGCCAAGGGCATGCCTTTCTTTATTAAGCTTTCCAAGAGGACAAGGGTGGAGTGTCTGAATTCATCCAAGTAGCCGCCGTGCCATCGTATCTATCGCCCTTAACAGCATCAGCTGATGCAATGGATTCGAGTTCGGCCATTTCTTCTGGGGTTAGCTTTACTGACAAAGCTCCGATGTTTTGATTGAAGTTTTCAATCTTGGTGGTACCGGGAATGGGACACACATCATTCCCTTGGTGATGAACCCACGCCAATGCCAACTGCCCCGGGGTGCACCCCTTCTTTGCTGCCATTTCATTAACCCGATCAAACATCTTTTTGTTGTGGTCGATATTCTCACCTTGGAACCTTGGCAGATACTACAAGAGATGAAACACATAGTTTAGCATGAAAACGGCAAATCTACCAGTAACGCAAAACATGCTATGAATATGCAGCATCACACCTGGTTCTTATTCACCAAGAAAAACCAAGTATTTGCTGGCTTTCTGATGAATTAATATATTTTAAAGGATGAAATAAATTACACAAAGGCAACTACTTGAATAATTTTCCCATCATCATCTTTGGTTATAAGCATGATATGACACGAAGAATTTGCAAGTAATACCCTCTTTCGTGGAAAAAACAGGCAGGGCCTTAAAATGATTTGACTGAAATTTTTCCCTACAAATAATTTTTATTTTGAGATTGCCATTGACAAGAAATAAGATTTCTTAACCTCCACATACCTGGGGACTTTTTTTTCTTTCTTTTCTGGAAGAAGAAGAAGAAGAGAGGGGGGGGGGGATGCAAAATATGAAGTAGGCCCTGTTTAAGCTAGTCTTCATCATATGCAGGATATCATAGCACTTGCTGGATGAATAACAACCTTTAAATTATAAGAAAGTTCATATCATAAGACCAAAAAAGGGGAAATGAACTTCACTGTAGTTACCTATTTTGCTTAGTACAGAAAAGGTTCAGAAAGATCTCGATGAATACAAGATCATAATTTCAGGATGAAAGGTTTTAATGGCCCCGTTTAGAGTAAGAGAAAATTAGATAAATTGAGATAAAATGTGATTTGGGATTAATTTTAGCTTTTTTTTTTTTTTTTTTCTGAAAAGTAGCAAACCGTGGGAACGGTTTTCCAAATCCGTCCTTACGGATTTAAAAAAATTCACAAAAAATAGCTACAATGGTACTTGTTTAAAAGTTTTCGACACGAAAAATATGATTGTATAAAAAATTTACACATTCGGTTAACTTTCTTTCATTTTTTTTTTAGCGAAATATTGAAATTTTTTGAAATTAGTGATGGCGGGAAAATTAAATGTAGAGGGGATTGTTGGAGATTTACAGTGCTTTTGGAGATTTATAGTGATGCCAAACCGACCCAATGTAGTCATTTATTCAATGTGGAAAAATTGACTAAGAATACACATCTCATTTTACGAAATAGGGATCTCATTTTACGAAATAGGGCATACTTTGTGAGCATGATAAGGATGTTTACATAGTCACACAAACCTTTCTGTAGTCGCCGTCTGATAAGCCCTCAAGCATCTTGGGACCTGAAGATAGAAAACCTCTTCCTAATGGACTATATGCAACAATCCCAATCCCAAGTTCCCTGAATAAATTACAAATGGATAGAATTAGAAAATTGGATTGCTTATTACCCCCCTAAAATATTAGTGAGGGAATAGACATCTCACCTGCAAATAGGAACTATTTCTTCCTCCACATCTCTTGACCACAAGGACCATTCCAACTGAATTGCTGTAATTGGATGTACAGTATGAGCCCTTCTGATTGTTGAAGCAGAGGCCTCAGATAGACCAATATATTTTATTTTACCCTCTTCAACCAGCTTCTTCAGTTCTCCCATCTGTGAAACAATGCCAAGAAACAAATCAGGAAAGCTCATCAAAAATCTAGTCCCGAAATAAAATAAAAATTTAAGAATCAATGATGAGACATGCCAAGAACTTTTGCATTTAAAAGGAAAGGAAGTAGAACAAGCTTGTCATGCTTAACACAGCCAAATGTGGGTAAGATCAATTCAGGTGCATGATTAGTTTTAGAACAAATTCACACTGATCATAGCCCAGAATGTGTTCATAAAATAGTTGATCACTCCACAGAGTGGTGGTTTACATTTTCATTGGCCGATGGATTCCAACTTTTGTAAATGGTTGGATCATCAGGTTAAGATTCATCATATAATACCAGGTCCCTCACTTGGAGCAATTTAAAGCATTAGTTCACATTATGTAGGCAACATTAAAGCATCATGTCTTCTTAATATTTCTTATGCAACGTAGATAAATGAACTCAATGAAGGTGAAGTCTCTCACCCTCTCTCTCTCTCTCTCTCTCTCTCTCTCTCTCAAAATGAGCATGGTATAGAAAGAAATAAAGAAAGAGAAGAAAAAGGGATCGAAGTTCGAACCGTGACTTCAATAGGCACTCGAGTGTCAACCCTATGCTGGTAATAGAGATCGATACAATCGATTTCGAGTCGCTTCAAACTACCTTCGCAGGCAGCCCGAACATACGCCGGATCGCCGCGCACCTCCCTCTTGCCATCGGCAAAGCTGAGTCCGAATTTGGTAGCCAATTCGACTTTAGATCTGACCCCTCCCTTCAATGCCTGAACACAAATTCCCCCAGATTCACCAAATCGGTCAAGTCGGTGTTCATAGATTGCTATATATAAATACAAATCAAGATCGGAAAGAAAGAGAGACCTTGGAGAGAAGGATTTCGTTGGTGTGAGGGCCATAGAAGTCGGAGGTGTCGAGGAAGGTGACGCCGCAGTTGATGGCGTGGTGGATGAGATTGATCATGTCTTGTTCAGGCTTCGGAGGGCCGTAGAAGGCGGACATGCCCATGCAACCCAGTCCCTGTGCCGATACTTCCAGACCTTGTGAGCCCAGCTTCATCCTCCCCACTACTGCCATTGTTGAACCTTCTGCTCTTCAACACACACACCCCCCTCTCTCTCCCTCCCTCGCTCCCTTCCTTTTATACACTGAGGGGTGTGCGTGTGTGTTTATAAATGGACGCTAAAAGACAAGTGAACCACGCAGGCGGTTGCCACAGAAACTGCAGACTTGAGGTTGGTGACGAATGGAGTTGGTGAAAACCACTGGAAGACCAACAGCTGCGAAGTGCTAACGTCAGTGCCTACGTGCAGGGCCGGTTCAAGATGTTTTGAGGCTTAAAGCGACAACCACAAATGAGACATTTATATTTAAAAAAAAAATTGTAACTTTTTACATTTTTAGTTATGGTAAAGATATTATTTAAAATTTATTTTTCTTACTTTTTGAGATGTAAAATTATTAATTAAATCTTTATATTCAAGTTTATCTAATACATGATCTAGAATATGAATAAAAAAATAATTGAATTAGTTATCTATCGAATAATACATTGAAATAAAAATAAAGAAATAAAAAAATATTTTCTTCACAATATTCCCGAAATTAGATTTCCACCAAATAAAGTCACACCAAAATTAATCGTCAAATATCTTTTAAATAGAGTTATAGAAACAAAACTAAACAAACAAGTCTTAAAGGAAAAAAAAAAAAAAGAAAGAAAGAAGAAAGAAAAAAAAAAAGAAGAGCTATACCTTTCTCGAGCAAATCTGTGCCTTGACAAAACTAATGATTTGTTATCGACAACGAGATTTCGTTGATTGATGAAAAGTCATCTAAAAGTCGTATGTTAAAAAAGAAAAAAAAAATCAAACTACTACTCTATGTTAAAAAAAAATAAAACAAAAATTAATCTATAAATTTTTTTAAAACATTACCTCAAAAATTCCTTTGATTGATGTTGCAATTAAAAACTTTCCCAATATATTTTTTAGCTTCAAAGTTTAAACTTAGAGAGAGAGGCTGAGAGGTAGAGAGGGAGAGAGAGTGTATTAGAGTTGGATTTCTACACGTTAGAGATGGTTTTATAAAATTTTTGATCTATAAAACTTTTGATCTTTCTTCCTTATAAGACTTTTGATATTCTTTCTTTGAATATATTATTTTTTTCATTTATGTAGAGGCTTTTTTTTTTTTTCCTTTTCTTATGAGCCCTTTCCTCATTTAGATTGAGGCATTCCTTTTTTTTCTTGTGATTTTCTTCTCATTTATATTGGGACTTCTTGTGATCTTTTTTTTTTTTTCATTTAGTTTGAAACTTTTTACATTTTTTCTTGTAAACTTTTTTTTTAATTTAGATTAGGCTTTTATTATACAAAACGTATATTAAAAATATATTCAAAATATGTTAAAATTTAACTATAGTATAAAAGATTTTTAAAAATTGGGGGCCCTCAAATTTTGGAGGCCTAAAGCAGTGGCTTTGATTGCTTTACGCTTGAGCCACCCTGCCTACGTGTCTTCGGGATCCTTCTAGGTTTCGGCCCCAACCCGGCCCTTATTGCGGGCTTTTGCTTTGTTTTCCAGAGTCCAATTACCACTTTCTTTAAATCAGAAACTTTAGAAAATTTTAAAAATAAGGATACACGATTAATAATTCGATTGATAAGAGAACTTTTGTTCCGATGTTGGTGAGAATTAGAGTAGTGTTTAGTGTCGTGAATTTAAAATTTAATTTTTTTTTATTTTCTCGTTTACCTCTATCATTTTTTCTTTTCTTTTTTTCCTCCTTTTTCGCTTCTTTTTCTTTCTTTATTTTTTTCTTTTTTCCGACGCTTAATTTTTTATTTAAACAAAATTTAAATAACTAAAAAAATCGAAAAATTAGAATCCAATTATGTAAACTCAGAATGTATTTGAATATGTTGATTTGAAATCAATTAATTTGTGTTATTTAACTAAGAAAAAAATGCTCAAATGTAATTTACATTTAGATTTTATCATAAATTTTAATAGTTTAATTTAATATATATGTTCTAAATTAAAAATTATTATAAAAATATTTATTTAAAATGTGTCACCAACATGCAATTCATCAATAATAATAGTAACACTTGAGACAATGTTTGGTTTATCAAATAATATCAAAAAAACTTTTTATTTTTATCGAATATTTTTATCTTTCTCTAAATAAATTTTATTATATATTACTTTTTATTCAAACTTTTTATTTTTTAGCCAACCAAACATAGCATAAATCACATCATTATGTGATTTATCTTCTTGTAAAATTAATTTTTTTGGTTACATAACATTGCAACTTTTTTGAGGGGGTTGTAACTCAGGGTGTCCTGAGTAGATTACGTATATCTAGATTAATTTTTAAACTCATAAAATTAACAACCGGATAAATTCTCTAATGGATCTGAAGAGATTCAAACTAATGGAGCGAAGTCAAAACCTTATTAGTTGAACTAACCTCTAAATTATTGCGCCATTTATGTTACAATGACGAAGGAAGTTAATTTCATAAATTATGCTCTAATCTATACTGTAAATAACAATTATAAAGAAAAATCTACAACAAAGTGTAATGCCAAACTAACCGTTTATCTTGTGCTTTAAATAGAGCAAAGAGGACGACATTTCAAAGCGTGGTTAAAACCTGATAAAAAGATGGAATGAAAAATAAAATAAAGTGTGGACTTGGGGAGGGGAGATATGTATAAGGTTCAAATGATTAAGATGAATTATTGTAATTAGCTTAATGTTCGAGGGTTTAAGTGTAATTTATCTAAAAATATTTAATTCCACTTTAACATTTTTCTCTCTCTTCTTATCTTTTCCAATAGTCAATTTTTTTTTAAATTCCTCTCAAAGTATCCCTACCAAATATTTATATATCTTATAATTAGTGCCCAACCTAATAAAATTTTCTGGTTCCGCTCTTGATCTCATTAGTATATATAATGCATTATCTCATATATCTTACCAATGATAACATTTATAATATTGATATATGCTTAGGAAATTAAGAGGACATTTGGAAGCATAATTTTTAGTAATTTTTAATAATTTTTAACCAAAAATTACTAGTTAAATTTTTGGTATGTGTGGTGAAACATGTAGTGATTTTTAACAAATTTCAACAACTTTTTACAATTTTTTGGTGTTTAGTAAACTTTTTGATAACTTTTAGTAATTTTTAGCAACTTTTGACAATTTTTAATAATTTTTGATAACTTTTTGTAATTTTTAATAACTTTTGATAACTTTTTATAATTTTTAATAATTTTTTGAATTAAGAAATTACTGTAACATAGTAGAGAAATGATAAAAATTGATAATTTACCAAAAAATTAAAGTTGATTATTTTTTACTAAAAGGATTTCATTGTTAAACGCCCCTAAGACATACGTTTAGGAAACTAAAATTTTGCTTATTTGTTTTTAATTGTGAAATGTTTAAAGTGCATTTGGCGCACCAAAAAGTGAGAAAAAAAAAAAGATAAAATGTGATTTTGAAAAATTTTGTGTGTTTAGTGTACACCGCTCAAATCAAGTTTTTTGGAGATGAATAATAAAATTTCATTCCGACAGATTGAGTTTCTATTTGGATGGATTTAAAATTTTAGGTAATCATTACTTCTTTACATTATAATCCATCCAAATGGATTGTAGAAATTGTTTAGACGAAAGTTGATCACACGATTCCGTCGAAACGGTTTTTACAATCCGTTGGAACAGTTTTAAAAACGTCACAAAAAATAAGTTAAAATGAGCGTCATTTGGTAGCTTGAGAGTACATGGTGAGAATGAAAAAAAATTTTTGCTATTTAATTAACCGAATTCTAGTTATCGACTTTTTTTTTAAAAAGATATTGAACGTTTTTGAATTTTAAGAAGACGAAAATATGTAAAATTTTATAGAGATTTTCAGATATTTTCTTCACACTTTGGTGCACCAAACGCATACGTACCAATGATGGACAAATCACTCTTTAGCCAACAAATTATATATTATTTTATAAATTAGGTAGTAGTATACGATTAGAATACTAACCCGATTTCCCAAAAAAGCACTGTCTAAGGCTCCCTTTGACAATAAAAAAAAATTAGTAATTGAACTATCAATTATTAATTTTTTAAAAAATAATTAAATTTATTTTTTTATATTTTAAATTTTTTTAATTTCAAAGTATAAAATTATTAAATTAACAAAAAATTAAAAAGTTAATTATTAAAAAAATTAACTTTTTTTTCTTCTCAAATGCAAAAAAAACTAATTTTTTTAACCGGTTACTAGTCAGTTACTAAAAAAAATTAATTTTTTTCTACCTAAATCCATCACTTTCGAAACAATAACTCAATATTAAAATATAATTTTATTATTTACTGGGTCGACTAGAATATTCAAAAATAATACAGCATAATAAGAAGTAGAAGAAAATAATAATAATAATAATAGAAAAAAAAAAATCCTTAACTTTAGACTATAGTATCTTCTGGAATTTGTCCCTCTGCTGTCTGAGCATTGGGTGATACAAGGCTCTCTTCGACCTGAAAACAACCAAAGAGACGATGAATGATAGGATTCTTGAACTTGTTCTGCTTTCTCTCGTAAACATAAGTTGATTTCTCCCTCTCGGCTTCCACCAAAACATCACCATTCTTAAGGAAAAGGAGGGGCTTCAAGTAATTTGTGCTACTCGTGTATGGGATTGAGAACAATTTGGACCAAGAGTCCACCGCCCCATATTCTTTCATCACCCACACATCAACTCCAATCCCAGGATAATTGCAAAACATGCCAAGGCAGTCTTGTACAACCCCCAAAGAGCGTTCGGACCTCGCAGTACTCTCTCCACGCGCAGCTCTTGGCAATAGCACTTCAGAGAACACCTCCGTAGCCAAATCAAGAGAGACAACACTAAGGTCCCTCGTTGTTCTGACTACCCAATTTAGTCTTCCCTTCGCATACTTAGCTGAATCGTTGGAAATCATCCCGGCGGGAAAGTCATTGATCCTTCTCCATACGCCCTTCTTCAATTCGTAAACCCAGGCTTTCTTCTCCGACAAGTCTCCTTCCTGGCATGCGATTCCGACCACCTTGTAATCCTCAGCCAAGCAGTCGTAACCGAATCCAAACAGTGTGATCACTTCCGAATGAGTTATCTTCTTGGATTGTTTCATAGATGGGTTTAATACTGTGATGCCGCCGCATTGATCATCTTCCCAAGTGGAAAAGCAAACCAAACCGCCACAATCACCATGAACCCAAAATTTGCTTCCCGGAGCAAGATCCAAGCGGAGAAAATCGTCCGGTTTATGAGCATCCCAGATTGACATTGCCCAACCATAATTCATAATGATTACGTTATCGGAACAGGGGGACGATGATCTTGTCAACCGGTGTTTTTTTATGAACTCGGCACTAGAAATTAGAGAGTTGAACGACTTGCTAACGGACTTTAAACGCAGGAGGGACTTCGCGGGTAATCTCGACATTATCTCACTTACGATATCTTCGGGAAGTTCTGACAGTGCCACTGCCGCCCCTGATGAATTCAACTTCTCTGATTTTGAATTTTTCATTTTAATGGCTCCTTCCTTGTGAGAAATACTTTACTGGCCATTGATGGAATTACATATATATATATATATATATATATATGTATAGCCGGAACCCATTCCCATGTATAATTGGATTTGGAATATTAACATTTGTATTTCTACATGTAAGTACAGATTGGAACCCCATTCCTATGTAGAACAGGATTTGGAGTTCGATTTGTTTTGAGTTACGCGTGTATTTCATCAATCCTTCTTGTAAGAATTCTATTTCATTTTGAACTTCTTCCCAAAAAAAAAAAAAAAACAAAAATCCTTCTCTGCACATAATGGAATGACACCAAAATTCAGTTGATGCTTACGTACCCTATAGGAATTCCCAAATTTTCCTTATCCTAAAACTTGACCTTGAATGCAATTCCCTTGCCATTTTCTTAAGTAAACTCCTAATTTCAATTACAAGACTATCTTGACCCTTGAACGGTTAACTTCACATTTTGGTTGTAAGACAATTGATTATCTAAAGTTTTTAATTAAAAAAAAAATACATAGAAACCTTTAGTGTGTAATAGGCATTTTTCTAATGTTCCCTTGTATTGAAAGCCTCACAATGACCCCTCGCTAGGAAGAGACTTCCTGAACAACTCTTGCATTCATTTATTTTAGTCATTATATTTATGCTAAAAATTCATTCTCGGTATCTAAATATGGAAGTTAAATTTTGACAAGTCATATGAAATTTTCTATGAAGAGTTTTCATCTAGCCTCAAGGGTTAATCCTAAGGAAATCTAGATGAGATTCCTAGACTAGCCCCCCCCCCCCTTGATGGGTGCTGGATTATTCTTCTCCTGCTTCTTCCTCATCTCTTCTTTGACAAAACTTCAGTTCTTGATTAACATTCTCATCCCTAAAACAACCTTGATTTCTTCTGCAAGACCCTCCTTAATCAGGTCCAAATTATCCCAAACTTCTCCTTCAATAATTTGGTCTTTCATTAGAGAATCTAGACTATAGTACCATTAAATAGCTGTGGCGTCGAGATTTCCAGCAGTTAATTCCTGCAACTTCCCTTTTCAGAAGTCAAGCCAAATTCTCATCCTATTCCTGTCCATGCTTTAAATTCTTTCTTCTTCCTTTCAGTGCTATTACCCTTGAATAGTTCCATTTTCCCTTTCTGCTCATTATCGTCTGTGAAGGGATTCTCAATGCCGTATATAGCAGTTAAAATCTGGGAACTAAAAACCGGGACCAAGAAACTGGATTTTATGTGCGTTTAGTTTCGTACTGAAAATACACCACTTAGCCAAATGGACCTTGATGGTGTTCCTTTGCATGCTTATTATGAAACTCCAGGGACATTGTCCCATTTAATATTTATAGTTGCTTATCAAGGTTAGGGTTCATCAAGGCCTCTTTGCTTCTCCATTTTCTCACTTGTTGGCAGTGACAAAGCCAGGATTTTATGGAAGGTGATAAAAAATTTTTGGTAAAAATATTGATGTGTATCGAATTTGGTAGAACACATTGATAAGAAGGATAAAACTCTTTTTAAGAAAAGAGACAACTAGAAAGGTAAAAAAAAAGGGGTGGAGAAATGAGAAATTTTTTTTCAATATTACAGTTGACCTAGAAAAATGATACGTAAAGAGAGAGAGAGAAAAGGAATAGTAAAATAAGAAAAGATCAAAATGATAAGAATATGAAATGTATAAGAGAGAATAAAAAATGATAAGAGAAATAGTTTGTAGAGATAGAAAAATAAAAAGTAAATAGTAGTGAAGTAAAAAAGTGAAAATGATAAAAAGATGAAGTTTTTAAAAAATATATAAATAAATAATAAATAATTATATGAAAAAAAGAAATCTCGAGAGTAAAAAAAGAAATATTCTTGAATTTGTATTAAAAAAATATGTTTAATCAGTACTTTAGACTTTTCATTTATCAAAAAAGTTACATCATAAATGATGTATTAATTTATTATTATTAAATATATTGAATGTGTATATATTGACAAAATATCAAAACAAAGAGTCATGACCAACCTAAAACCCTAAAACCCCTAGGTTCGTAGGTCCGGTCACCCAGAAGGGGGAAGGGAGTTGACTGAACATCTCAGCCTTTAGCAGGATTTTAATATTCAATGGGATTGATGACTTTGTCCCCCACCCCTTTTTTCCCCCCTTTTTTCTAGTTAGTTATGTTAGTGGGTTATTTTTGCTATTTGCTCTTTGTATCCTCTTGATTTATGATTTTTAAAAGCTATCACTTTAAACATCCTTGTGCAGGTCGTGATCTTTACGAGAATGGCTTCAAAATTCTCTGGCCCATTTGGCTTTGCCCTCTCAACCTTTTTTTTTCCTATCCACATAATAGAGTGAAAGTAATCTTTTGGTACGTGGAAGTCCGCAGCCGCTACCCCGTACTGGGGTGCGCACAGGGCTAAGCACGCTCCAGGACCCTAGCCGGCAAAGGCCCCTGGAGAGTTAACCAACCTAGGCAAGTCCTGGCTGACCGGCACGACCGAGAGGAGGCCATTAGGCACCCGCCATTACAGCGGTAACCCACCCCCTGTGGGGGAGTCGAACCCGGAACCTCGAGAGGCCCAAACTTTAAGGCGAGCCCGACTTCCACTTGACCACCCCCAAAGGGGTAGAGTGAAAGTAATCTTCTTAGACTACTTGGATATGTTATTTGTAAAAACCATGTAGATCTATAAATTAATTGAATTTTCTTTTTTATTTTCTTCTTTATTATTGTTTTTTATTTTGTTTTTATTATTTGATAAAGATTGTTCCTATACGACATGGAGGTCATGAGTCTAATAATTAGAAATAGTCCATCCATTTACTGGCGTAAGGTTGGATACACTAATTTGTATATCATCTATGCCAACATCTACTCAAGATAGATGCATCCTGAGTTCATCTTGCACAGAGCTTGATATCAAAAATAGATTATAAACATGGTGTGGCATTCTGTTCTATGTTGAGAAGAGAGCTTGATGATAGGCAACGAAGGCCCGAACGAAAAGCAAACCGACCAAATTGACATCAATATTGTTTCGAAAACCAAACTGGAATTCAGGAAATATAACTTTGTTTTGGAATCTGCTCTCTCTGTATTGATGATGAATTGTGTTACCTCTTGCTGGAATGTCTCATTTTAATTTTACGGTGGCTAGTTCTTCATAATGCAAATAATTCTAGGCAGTTCCCATTTACCCTTACATTCTACATATAATATAGATACATATATATTTATATTATGTAATATTTATATTTTTTGTGCATACTCTTTAGCGATCCGTTTGGAGTGAGAATTTGGCAAGAGAACTGTTAAGACAAAAGGTATGTAGTAGACACGTGACAATTGCCCAAGGGCATATGTGGCATCACTCCTAAGAACAAAATTCACTAAGCAGTTATGAAATTAGCCTCCAACATGATTTATTCCCGACCCTGTTTACTAGGTCTCACAATGAGATGGCCCCATAATGATGGATATAAATGCTGGTTTAAATGCAATCATATATGTAGAGTCACCATTTATCTGGTTCGTTTAGGCTCCGTATGGAGTTAAATAAAATAAAATAAAATTTTACAAATCTCTACAAACACGAATTACGAGACAGTAAAATTAAAATTCTTCACTCACTACACAAATTACGAGACATTTACTTTTATAATTTTATTTTATTTTATAATTCTTCACTCCAAACGCACCCTTATTATGTTATCATTAGTTATTTATCCAATATCAAACAAGAAGTGACTCATGCCACACCTATCACGCCACGCTGGTATTTACCACACGCATTGAATGCAATGTGTTGTGCATTAAATTAAAATAAACCATCAATATAAATATATATTAATATAATGAATATAATAATATTTTTATTTCAATCAATTTTTATTATTTTAATCCATTCTCTCAACTTATAAATAATTCAGGAGATACATTAAGAAAGGTAGGCTCACTTAATTATTTTGGCCAATTGAATTTTCTCTCACTAGAGTTTCCTCTAGACTTAATCACTAAGTTAAGTTTTGGACTTTTCCTAGTTAGGAATAACCCCAACCCTTCTTTTCATTGTTCTTTGTGTTTTCAAGCTATGCGGAGTGAATTCATTTAGCATTATGCGTCCATGCGACAGTAATTTTTTTTATCCCCTTACAACAAAAAAAATAAATAAATAAAAAGGTTAGGAAAAAAAAATGAAAGAATCGTAAAATTTCAAATATATATAATTTTGTCTAAATAAATTAGAAAATATAATAAAATAAAAGATATTCATTAATATATTAGTTTTTAATTTGCAAAATTTCATATTTTTTTCCAATTTCTATCATAATCTAAATAAGATAAGAAATTTTGAATTCTTATTTATTTATTTTTGACAAATCATTAATCTAAATATAACTTATAGAATTAGTTAGTGGGCCAACCCATCAATTGTTTTTTTTTTTTTTTTTGATGACTCAGATTGTTCTGGTCAGAAAATTTTTTTTAATGACTCAAGATGTTCTATCAAACTTCTAGTAACCCCAAAGAAACTCGAACTAGTAACTATTAATACCAAATTCAGGTTTTTACAAGTTGGAACTCCATTCTAGTACAGAATAAGATTTGGAGTTAAATTTATTTTTTATTATGCATGTATTATATAGTATATATTATATATAAAGTATGATTTTAAAAAATGTAATTGTATGTGACATTTAAGTTAGATACTATTAATCATAATTCAAATGTAATAGAAGTTTCTTGAAATGCGATCCTATTTAATTATTGATTACAATATCTAGCTTTGTTACTTATTACTTAACATTTTTATTTAAATTGAATTATACACTAATTAAAATTTTATGTAAGTTAGGTTATTCTTGAATCCCTACATCTTCAATTTCTTTCTTTCCTTTGCAATTTGCTTCTTCTTTTTTATGAATAGTGGGAATTAATTTGACTTTAAGCAAAAATTATATTTTTTTTCAAGTATTATTTGTATGTTTTCTAAATTATTTTTAGTTATGGATTGTTCTTTTAATGATTTGATTTTATGTATTTTCTTTATACATTAAGAAAATAATAATCTTAATTGAAATATAATTCAAGTCTCTAAAAATATAATTTTATTTAATTATTTATTAAAATATTTTGTTTACTAATTTTTAAATTTAATTATTAATTTATTTCATTCAAATATGTAAACTATCGTTATATACATCCTGCCCCCAAAGGTTATGTTTTTAAAGGTGATGATATGATCACGAAGATATCAGGGAATAGCTAATGATGAGAATGCACTTACAAATCCATGCCATTGGCATAGGTGGTGGGTTTCCGTTAAGGTGAGGGTATTGGCACTATTTTAAAAGTTTTTTTTTTTTTCTATTTTTTTATCATCATTTTGTTCTTACAAAATTACAACGTTAATTATGTAGTGGATGACAATTAATATAAAATATATTAAATACCATAATTATTCTTCCTTTCCATTTAGGGGTTGTTTGGAGTAAGAAAAAGTGAGATAAATTGAGAGTTCGTAATACGTACAGTTAAAGAAAAAAGTTAATGTGATATAAAGTTAACAGAGATTTATAAAATTTTTTGTTATTTTTCAACAAACCAAACGAGACTTTAACAATACAAAACTAATAAAACAATAAGACCATATCATAATAGCAATAAACTGCAGACTTTTGAAAAAAGAAAAGAAAAGAAATAGTTATAATCTTTTGGTGAGTAATAAATTATAAGTTTATTCAACATAAAACTACCATGAAACTACTACAGAAAGAAGTAATGGAGCTCTAAACAATTCACGGGAAAACCTATTCAGAATCTAAGGTGATATTTGGTTTGCATTTTTATTTTTTTGTTTTCTTTTTTTTTTTTATTTTATATTTTTTGTTTTCTGTTTTTCATGTTTAGAAAATTTTAAAATACAAAAAATAGAACATGTCTAATCAAATGTATTTTTCTATTTTTCATGTTTTGGAATTTTTTTTATTTTCATTTAAAAATACTTAAAACAACTTTTAATCATTTTACATTTTATGTGTAAACTCATTTTTTATTTTCTAAAATAGATTTTAAAAAAATAAGTGATTAAATGTGTTTTGAACTGTTTTCCTTATTTTCTTATTTTCAAAAACGTAAAATAAAAAATGCGTTCAAAACAGGTATACCAAATAAATAATAAACTTTATTTTCAACCAAGTTTTTATTTCTTATAATATTTGGCCTGAAAGAAATTGTTGCTAGTTGATATGATTATATGAATAAAATTTCAAAAACAAACAAACCAGGGATAAGTAAAATTTGAAAACTCCAAGAGATAGATGCTATTTATTATTTTTTTAATTGTTACAAAGCAAGAAATTATGATCAATTTACACTAATGAAAGTAACTGAAATTAATAAAGATAAATCAAATTAAAATTCAAGGCTTAACATTCATTCCAAAACTAGCCATTATTAAATAAAAAAATATATAACACTGTTCAAAATAATATAATAATTTTAAACAAAACCCTCTGCAAATTACCAAGCAAATAAAAAAAAAAACCACTACAAATAGAAACACTAAAAAAATAAAAAAATAAACTTAATAGGAAAAAATAAACTTAATAGGAAAAAAACCCTAAAAACGTAATGGCAAATTGTATCTACTTTCTTTTAATATTTAGATAATTACATTTATCAATCACAATATTTAAAAGTTGCACTTGTCTCTCTTATTTTGAAATGTTATTAACATTAACTCTATTTTGATAAAATCAATCATTAAAATTTAGCAGAAAATATTAAAATTAATAACTAAAATTCTAAGTATTTTTCTATTTTATCCCTTACTCTCTCACATTTTCGTCATTTTTTATACAAATCCTAAAAAATAAGCAAAAATAAGTAAAAACAAAAAGTTATTGAGAATTTTTATAAAGAAAACTAACGAGATATGACAAAAGGAGAGGTAAAATAAGAAAAATATGTAAAATTTTGATTAATTTGATATTTTATATTAAGTTTTAAAAATTGATTTTATCAGAAGAAAGTCAATGTTAACATTTCGAAATAAGAGAGACACGTGTAACTTGTAAATGTTGTAAGTGTTAGGTGTAATTATCTAAATATTAAAGAGAGATAGGTGTGATTTAACTACAACGTAGTAGCACATATACTAATAAATTTACAAAATAAGGAAATATAACATTCAATTTTTTCCATATTGCAATGCCAAGAAATCAATTATATGAAAAGGAAACATTAAAAAAAAGTTACCAATTGCTCTGCCATTTGAGAGATTTGATAATTCATAATATTCTGAAATTTGTTTCATATTACTTATACAAATATTATTAATCACATTCGAAATTTTCGTTTTTAACATAATTCTCTTCCATGATATTTGTTATAAGGTTTAATGAATCAAATAAATATACATGAGTGAGAGTATACATAGAGGTGTGAGAGATGTAGTTGTATAAAAGTGAGAAGTATACAGACACAACATAGGTTGAACACCCCATGAGCAATACTATACCAAAACAATGTCGTTTTGTTTAATTTAAAAAAAAAAAATGGAACATGTTCTTTCCTTAGCTCCCCTTTCCCAAATTTGATATCGAAAAGAAGAGAGGAGAGTTCGCTAACCACCACCGCACCGACTATCACTAACACACTGTCCTGACGACCGCCACCATACACCTAAGCTTTTTATATCCACCCAAAAACAGAAAACTTTAATCGGGGGATCTTTCCTCCCCTATTTTTTGCCATTTCAATCATAAGGAAATAGATGCTAGGTACCTTCGACGCTGATCAAAACAAAGGTATCTCTCTTATCTCTCTCTTTCTCTCATGTTGCTCTCTTATTGCAAAAAAAAAAAAAAAAAGAAAAAAAAATCTAACTTGAAAAAGGGGAATTTGTTTGAACTTAGGATTTCATGAAAAAAAAATCATAATAATATTCTTTGTGATGGGGTTCCATACCTGGATAACCTTATCATATCTTTCTCATCTTGGATTTGGGAAAAGAGAGTTAAGGAATGAACAAGGAAGATGAGGTTTTTAATTTTTGAACTTTCATTTTTTTTTATTAAACAAAATGATATCATTTTGGTATAATGTTGCACACGAGTGTATAATTCATGTTATGCCTATATTATAAAAAAGAAAAAAGTAGAGAATGTTAGTTTTGTAATAATAAATGGAAAAAGAGGATAATTCTAGTATTTGATGTGTTTTGTATTAATTATCTTTCATTGCAAGGTTAGTTTTGTAATTTTATTTGTATAAAAAATAATGATAAAGAGTGGGAAAGCTATTAAAAGATTACCAATATTCCCACCCTTTCCCTTGGTTCCGTTACTCTAGAGGTCTGTTTGGCAACGCTGTCATTTTTTTGTTATTATTTTTCTGTTGCCATTTTTTATTTTTTGTTTTTTGTTGCCGTTTATTTTTTCTAAATTGAAAACTGAAAATGCGTTTGGAAATGCAAGTTTGTTTATAATTATTAATTTTTTTATCTTAGAAAATATTTAATTTTATTAGTTATAAAAAATTAATAGAACTTAATAAAATATATTTTATATTAATTTAATTTAATAAATATGATTAATTAAATTAATACAGTAAATTATTTATTAAAATCATTTAATTCAATAAATATAAAATATATTAAATTATATTATTTATTAAAAATAATTTAATAAAATATATTTCACATTAATAAATAATTAAATTAGATTAATTATTTAATTAAATTATTTATTTTTAAGTTAATTAAATTCATTTAATTATTTATTAAAATAATTTAATAAAATATATTTTATATAAATTAAATTAATTAAATAATAAATAATTTAGTTTAATTATGATATTTATGTAAAATAATTTAATAATTATTATTAAATTAAATTAAATTAAAAATTAATGTAATTTAATTATTTATTATTAATTATTTTATATAAATTAATTTCATTATTAAATTAAATAAATTAATTATGATATTTATTTCAAATAATTTAGCAATAATTAATTATTAAATTAAATTAAATTAATTTAGCTTTATTATTTATTAAAAATAATTTATATAATTAATTTAATTTATTGAATTTAATTATATTATTTATTAAAATAACTTATTTTAATAAAATATTTGAATAAAATAATTTATTTTTATGTAATGTAACAAAAATAGACAAAGTTTTAAAATTGATAAAATATTGGTAACAGAAAAAAAAACCATAGTTAAAACACATTTTTTCTGTTTATGTTTTTATTTTTTTTCGAAACAAAAAAACTTAAATAGATTTACCAAACGCATTTCTGTTGCGAGTTTATAAAATTTTAAAAACATAAACAAAAAAATAAAAACGACAACGTTACCAAACGGGCCTAGAAAATTGACAATGATTATCGTAAAAGAAGCTGAAAAGATGGGTGAGCGTTTCGAAAGGGGGTTGAATGATTGAAACGTTTAGAAATTTCATAAATGTTTCTGGTCTGATATATCGAATAAAATTTCAAAATCATGATCGATATATGTATATATATATATATATAGAGAGAGAGCTAGTTTGACTGATATAGGGGATAAAAATAGCGATGAAAGTATCAGTTAAGTCCAGGATTAAATTAATTATTTCCAAATAGGTAAGAACTATAAAATTTGTCAAACAATGCTTTGAAACGAGGCAATAGCAATTAACTACAACACATCAATCTGTTTGAGTGGATTTTTATTTTTATATATCAAACTTACTTTCACCTAGCAATATTATTAAACATCGAATTAATTTTGGTGGTTAAAAAAATATTTTAAAGATGTAATTTTAATAATTAAAAAAATGAGAAAATGGGTTAGAAATTTCAATATTTGATAGACTTTCCATCTTCTTGCAATGTTGTATTTTTGGTTAATTATATTAGAGCTTAGATTTTCCATATATATATATTAGATTTTTAAAATAAAAAATAATAAATACATTCCTTCATTAACTCCATATTATTTTTTTCATTAAATGAGAAATAAATTAATGAGTGAGTGCATATATTCACCTTATTTCAGAATATCTCATCTTCTATTTATGCAATCGTAACGTTTCTGATCATATATATTGTGGCTTTAATCACTCCTTTCGTGTGTGTGTTGGACACGAATTCATGGGCGCCTTTATATGGCCCTTCTCTTCATCATTGAGCATTTGCTATATTTATATACACACTCATATATTTTGTTGAACTGAGCGATTTCTTCAACAATAATATTTCTCATTCTAGGGATATCATATGGGGAAATCTACCGTCGTACTGAAGAAGTCCAAAAGACAACTCTTAAGGTTTGGATTAATCTTGGTCTGCTTCTTCCTTCTATGGTTTCTAGTGGTTTGCTCGTCCGCCTATTCAGTTTTATTTGCACCTAAGTTACATAGCAATGGTCTCCACTACTTGTTTTACAAATATGCAAACTATTATGCTCCCGCTGATAAGAATAGGGTTGAACCAGTATCCAAACGGCAACCGATTCCCAACTCATCATGCACAGGCAGATACATATATGTCCATGACATTCCGAGCCGATTCAACACAGACATTCTCAAGAATTGCACTGCTTTATTGAAATGGCCTGAATCTGACATGTGCCAGGCAACGTTGAACATGGGTCTTGGTCCTCGTATGGTAAACTCTCATGGGATTCTCCAAAACAAGGCTTGGTTTTCGACGCACCCGAACATGTTGGAACTCATTTTTCACAACAGGATGAATCAATACAAGTGTTTGACAAACGCCTCATCATTAGCCTCTGCTATATTCGTCCCATTTTACGCTGGCCTTGACCTCGGTCGATTTCTCTGGGGATTTAACACATCGGTGAGAGACTCAGCGCCTATTGATCTCTTGGAATGGCTAGTTCGAAGACCCGAATGGAAATCGAAGCAGGGAAAAGACCATTTCCTCGTACTAGGAAGGACAACTTGGGATTTCAGGAGACTAAGTGACGATGACTCTGCTTGGGGTAACAAACTCATGTACTTGCCTCAAGTGAAGAACATGACGATTTTGTCAATTGAGTCCAGCCCTTGGATCTATACAGACTACGCAATCCCATACCCAACTCATTTTCACCCCTCGAGTGACAGTCAGGTGTTTGGATGGCAAGAAAAAGTGAGAAGAAGACGGAAAAGGCCTTACTTATTCTCATTTGTTGGCGCTCCGAGGCCCAAACAAGAAGACTCCATCCGCGGTGAGATTATTGGCCAGTGTTTGGCTGCTGGGAAAAAATGCAAGTGGCTTGATTGTAGTACTGCTTCTGGCGGTGAGTGTGACAGCCCAACTCATGTGATGGAAATGTTTCTGAATTCTACATTTTGCTTGCAACCTCGTGGCGATTCGTCTACTAGAAGATCGACTTTTGATTCCATTTTGGCAGGGTGTGTCCCTGTGTTCTTTAGTGCGGAAACTGCTTATACACAATATGTGTGGCATTTACCCAATAATAATTCTAAGTATTCTGTGTTTATTCCCGAAGATGGGATTAAAAATGGGACGGCTGATATTGAGAAGACATTGGGTGGGATTTCCAAAGATGAAGTGTTGGCAATGAAGGAGGAGGTTGTCAGGTTGATTCCCAGAATTATGTATGCAAATCCAATGTCCAGATTGGATTCCATTGGAAGATGCATTTGATATAGCAGTTATGGGTGTTCTTGAGAAGGTCAATTCAATTAGGAATGAGATGGAGGGGAAATAGGGCTAATATTTGCACTTGTCTAGAACTGGCTTCCTTTTGGACTTTTTTTTTTCCACCTTGCCTATAATATTGAGAGAGAGGAAGTTGAATTTTGACGTATTTTATAAGGAGAGTGAATGATAATTTTTGATACGGATGGAATTAAATTGTTTCGCTTTCAATTATCGGTCCGAAGGAGATGGCTCCAAATCGGGTAGAAATACATTTTGAAATTTGAAATGCGTTTTGAAATTTAAAAATTCACTTAAGAATTTAAATACATTTTTCAGAGTTTTCAAGATAGAATTTGACATTAAATATATATATATATATATATATATATATATATATATGTAAATAGATATATTTATTGGATGACTCGGAATGTTTTAATTAACTTGTATAAATCTTGACTAATTCTTAAAAATTTAAGGTTAACTTAAGCTAAACCTTGAGTGGTTTGATTTAGTCACCACTTATATATATATATGTATATATATATATATAAACACATATATATATAATTAAAATTATATGGCTATAGTTTTTAAGAGAGAATCAGAAATTAAAAATTTGTATGAAAAAATCAAATTTAGTAAGATAATCAAGCCTTTATCCCAGCGCAATTATCACAAAACCAAACAGTCGATAAAAGAAAAGGTAAATAACACCTAAATCCTCTAAATATTTGAGTAATTATACTTAAATCCCTTAATATTTAACAATTACAAATATCTCACTAACTTTGAAATATTTGTAACACTTCCATTATTTTGAAATATTTGTAATACCTGACTCATTCGTTAGTATGCCATTAGAATTTATGTTAAAATGATGACTTAGTAAACTTGTATCCTCCAAAGATCCGGTCCGAGCTCAGAATGCTCTCTAGTATATCAGTGTGGTGTCTGCCAAAGATTCTCAATGCTTAAGTTAGTAAGAGAGTTAAGAAAGTATTTTGGCAAAGTTTTTGTAAGATAAGAATGTCTGTGTACCTATGTATTTGAGAGACGACAATATATATAGAAATGTGGAACCTGCATTGGCAAAATGTATATGAGCCTCACACGATCATGCATTCTTCCAATCAGATTATGTCACGTGCATTATTGATCCCAAGGTTGATTCTCTTAATTGGTTATTAAAACTGTTAAGTAGCGGGCAAGCACTTTCATAGGCGTAAACCACGGAATATGCTAGAATATGATTATGTGCATGATTGTAACGTAATCAATCTTGTCTTTAATGCAATGGTTGTTCGGCCTGACCGAGATCTATATCGCTCGGTCAGTTCAGGTCCCCAGCATAGTCGTTTGGGTAAACCTATTCGATCAGGCACACCCTATCAGATGCCCCCGATTCCCTCAGTCACTGAAGCAGGCTGAGAGGAATCCAATATTTGCCTCGCTTAGAAGCCACCCCAACGGATGCCCCCTAACTCCTTCGGTCAGGAAAGGGATCAAAGGAATCTAATGGTTAGCCGATTCTTGGAAATACGCGTGCATTTATTGCATTACAAGTGTTTATGCAGCTGCTAAAAGAACATAGCCACTCCACTACCCTGCCATGCGTTAGACTTATATTGGCCATAACGTCAGTACTATCAACATGCCACTTTCAAGCCATAGGATCAAATTTTTTCGACCTAAATCCTGATCGTCAATTTTGAAAAAACTCCGATATTAATATTAAATGAGCCCTCTTAGTTTCTTTTTTATGTGAACTCTTCCTGCAACTCCATAGTTGTGATTACAGTTGAAATCAACTCTCTTTTTGCTAAGTTCATCTCCTATCCTGTGCTGGTAAGATCATTTTCGTCTCTTTATTTGTCTTGGTTTTTGTATACTCTGGCTGTTGGCTCGTTGTGTCTACTTTTACAAAGGAAACCTTAGGATTCTAAATCCCTCTAAGGTTTGTAGAAAACCCTAGGTATATTTGATCCATCTTTGGTGGTATGACATTCTTGGTGTATATTTTCTGTTTGTCCCGATTATTTCCTTCCATTGCAATGAGTAATCGTGAGAGAATCGAGTTTGACAGTAAAGGGTCTAACGCGGACGAGTATATATTCTCCAGGCGTAATAATCCTAGTACCAGCAGACCTCAAGGGGCTGATGAGGACATGGGGCGTATTGTAGACGCCTTCAAGGCTAACGTTGGAGCCAGATGCTCCCACGTTACTGTTGGTGAAGATGATGTCGTGTTTGAGGCATAGAGCATCAGGTCCACCATCACCACAAAATGGATTTCAAAATTTAATTTTTGAGTATCAACTTCCCTCAGATCTCACCCTTCAAGTCTCGGGGGAAATAATTTTGCTTGTTTGCCAATACCTGGTGAAGTTGTTATATATGAAGCTGCTCTAGTTGGCGGTTTTCGATTCCTTCTCCCCAAGTTCGTTTGGGAAGTACTAGCCCAGCTCGGTCTATCCTTGGGTCAACTGGCACCGAACAGGTGGAGGATCCTGATTGAGAGTGCAATTTTCTAGGTAGCTGCCACCGGACACAACCTTACGTCGAGTGAATTTTTGTATTTCTACAAATCACTGAGAAGGGCTCGGGGTGATGGTACTTCTCATCAAGGAAGCCGAAGTTTAGCTTCATGACTAATATGCCCACTTCCCACAAAAGGTGGAAAGATAAATATTTCTTCATCTGTGAGAGCACCTAGGAGTTCCAAATCTGGGAAATTGACAAAAAGAAGAAGATCCAAGTTCCTTTAGGTTTTAGGGTTCTAATCTCTTTCCTTTTCTTTTACTTTGATTAGCCCGAAAGCCACTTGCCCTCACTGCAGAACAAAAGAATTTTCTTCACGAGGCGAAAAAAACATTCAGCTCGAGAGGCCAAATACTTGATCACAGTAGAAAACTTAGCCTTTTACTTGCTTGGCTCGGGCCCCACACAAGAAACCTTGGCAACTGAACGTGAGTGGAGTGAGTTCATGAGTTATATTTTGTGAAGTTTTATACTTTAACTTTTCTCACCCTCTTTTCTTTTTCTTTAACAAATAACACAGTCCCAAGGAGACCAATCGAGGAGGGGATCAACTAAAAATTTAAAATGATGACGTTAGTCAAATTTTTTTTTTCTAATATACCAAGTTTATCCATCTCAACATTTAAAATTTACACACTATATATATAAGCAGATAGGGATCCAAATCTACCACCATCGTCGGCCGCACCTTCGGCTGTCTTTATCCCACTAGACTACCAAACTAGTCGCCGGCGCTGCTCATCAATCTAAACTTATCAATCCCTTCTGGGTTCTTCTCAGTAGCCTTAACAAACTCGTCTGGACCTTCAATAGAGTCATCAACATCCTTGTTCAAATCCAAATTTTCATTTTTCAATTCAATTGAATAGCTCTCAGTTCCATCACCCAACCCGTTAGAATTCTTGACTAGCTCATCTAGAAACTTATTAGACCCCGATTTCGCCTTGGTTAATGGAACTGGATTCCTCTCATTTACATTAGCAGATTCTTTCTTTGAATTGGGCTTCGCTTAATTCCATCAACAGACACACTAAGCTCCTTACACACCTCAGAACTTGTCTTCTTCAACTGAACAACGCTTCTCTTGATTCCCTTGGTTGACACACTCAACTTTTTGCATTACTCATCCAAATTCCTGTTCTGTTCATGTCTTTGCCTCGCAATATGAATAAAGTTTAGCTCAAACTCTTCAGAATTATTGGATTTCCACGTCTTCCTCTTCCCACTAACCCCAACAACATGACTCTATTTCGGCCTCAATCGTTTGTCACCATTTTCTCCAGAGCTCTCTTCACCACCATTAAAGACCTCGATTCATCCTTTCACTTCATCACTTTTCATCCTACTCTCCTAGACAGACCCTGCCACTACATTATTTCTTGCTGTGACCCTTCTTTTACCCATCTCCATGTCTTTATAATCTCGAGTTTTTTTACATTAATATAATTAAAAAAATAACAATATACAAAAATCGATCGCGGTAGAAGTTTTTACAAAAATCGATTCGATGTCGGCAGTGCTACTGACGACATCATGTTGTCGCGGTAGCACTGACGACAGTCTCGCCATGTCATCAATACAAACAACGACATCTACATAAGATTGGTTTCACCGAGTGCATATCGTCATTACCAATGATGACACATCTCAAAAATCTAGCCTATGTCATCAATTGCACTGACGACTCGATGTTTTCACCTCAAAATTGAAATAAACAAAAGCAACAGGGGATGGAGAAAGAGTCAAAGAGCGAGACCCCATTTCTTGGTTATCAGAGAGTTACTCTTTCATACTTCTAGAGAGAGAAAGTGATACAGAGAGAGAAAAGGGAAGTAGAGCGCAATCTCTCATAGATTCACTGAAATTTTCCCCATTTTGGTGCGATCTCTCTCTCATGCATATATGTTTATGTATGTATATGCGGAGTTGTAGATATGGGCGAGAGACGGTTGTGTGTGTATGTTTAATAGTAGAAGAATGGGAGAAGAAGGTTGAGGGAGAAGAAAGTGATACAAAGAGAGAGGAAGGGCGAGTGATAGACTGAGGGAGAAGAAGGCTGGAGGGGTTGTTATAGCGTGTCATCACTAGAAGTGACGACATGGTGGTCTCGTCAACAATTGCTTGGCACTTGTGTCATCAGTGCTACCGCCGACATGGGTGTCGTTAGTAGCACTGCAGACACCGAATCGATTTTTGTAATTACTTTCACCGCGATTGATTTTTGTACAATGTTAATTTTTTAATTATATTTTTGTAAATTTCTCTTATAATCTCTCTCTCTCTCTCTGTAGCTTCTTTCTCACATCGTAATGAGTACAATTGGGAGACAGTTGGTTGTGATCAATGGATTATAGGCTTGAAGTTGAAGAAATGGCAGTTGGGATGATGAATCATTGGGATTCCCAAAGAAAGAAAAAGAGAGAGAAAGCGCATGCGCGCCCAAGAGAGAGAGACTTGATAATGACCCAGAAATATGATTACGAGAAAGATCACAGTTGACTGTTAAGGAGCTTGACAAATTCAATATTTTGAAGGGTGATTACGAAATGAACTGGCAAAGAAATCCCTGTGAAGGGCACTTTCTTTGCTTCTCTTACCTGATTCCCATTACTTTTGCCTGGGAATCACGGACTTCATACAGATAGAGCCTCATGGCTCAAGCCCTAAAAGGGTTGGCTTCCAGTTTGTCACTGTTCTCTTCGAAGGCAGCACGGAGGCGGTTAATGAGGGCGTCGAGGCTACCCCAGCATGGCGGAAAAGGTAAAGAATGGGTGCAGGTGGGTTTGGGTGGCCAAAAAAGGGGCAGAGCTAGTCGGTGGCTCCTCAGGTATTGCAACTCAAATCTAAACAAGCAATCCAATAGAGATAGGGTCTTCCCAATAAAATTTTAGGATTTTTTCAATAAAGTTAAGGGTAAATTTATTTTTCAATAAATTTTTAACGTAATTAAGATCAAAACTAACGGAGGGTCAGATTTACAAATTTTTCAAATAACGAGGATGTTTGTAAAATTTAACCGTTGAGGGGTTCAAGTGTAATTAATTAAGTGTTCAAAGGATGTAGGTGTAATTTAACATAAAAGAAAATACCCCTTTTGCATCGCACCTCGCTTGGCGTCCTCATCTCTCCTCATATCAAATCGAAGGTTGAATTCTCAATCAGACTATCTCTGCTACACTGACAGTAACTTTATCTGATCGGTTTCGTTCCTTAGCCGGGCGGCGGTAGGTGAAGCATCGCCGCCGACAGTCACAGGTTACAGGTTCCGCACTCCACCTTTTTTTATTCGCAATTCTGGCAAAAGAATTGGAATTTTTGAATTCTTTCGCATTTTGCTACTTTACTAAATTCGGTTGTTCAAACTGCATCTTCTATTCATGCTTCAAATTACTGTACTCTGCTTTGTTTGGGTACTGCTTACTGAGTTGCCTTTTTTTTTATTTTCTTTTTTATTGCTACAGTGAGCATCTACTGCATGTTTATTTATTTACTTTAGAGTTGAAATATGTTTTAATCTATGAATATGTACAAACTCACTTCCCGGACTGAAGCGTCATGAATTCTGCCAAGTACCTGCTGCTTTGAAGATGTATTGCCGTTCTCAATTGTTGCTGGTAGTTGTGTATTTATGATACTGATTAGATTCAGACATAGACATTCTAAGATTTGGTTTGATAAATTTAGTTTAGCTATCTATCCTACTAATAACTGGTTCTGGGCTGATTTTTTTTTTTTTTGGGGGGGGGGGGGGGGTCATTTTAGCCATTTTCTTCCATTTTGTGTGGGAAGTTGCTATTTTGTTACATATAAGCCTGTTCAGTCACTTTAGCTCCTTATAAAAGTGCAATTTCTTCAATTTTATCATGGTGTACTAAAAGTGCAATTTCTTAAATAATTTATCATGTAGTTGAGTTACCATATGTGATTCAAATTCCTTTTCTCTTCATACTTCGTGTGATTTCTCCTATATGTCGCAGTGAGGGAGATTCACCTTCACAACTTCAACACCTTCCTTTCTCGATTCCTTCTGTAACTGCTAAAAAAAGTGAAATGTGCTATTTGTTTGGTTTGTTGCTTGGATTAACCTTTTATTTTTCGGTTTTCATCCTTTGTTTATTTATTTTTCGTCTTCTTTAGTTGTATTATTATTTGATATTAGACTGTTCATATTGGGTTTGAAATTTTAACTCTACTAATTTTTTATCTGCTTAAATTTATGTGGCAATTTAAATTTTGTGCAAAATCTTTTTTCTTTTTCCTTTAGTTTTTTGTATCATTAATAATAACTGATGATTCGAGTTAAGTATTGATGGTAAAATTATTTGGCTATTAGAATTTTAGATTATATATTAAAAAAAAAAAGTCAAAATTTAGGGGGGCAGTCCATAACGTGAAATTCTTTTGGCCCAAAAATTTATATGTGTGTTGTGTTTCCGAATGCCACCCTGGCCCAACCTAACTTCGTCCATTGCTGCTTTCCTTTTTGCTACTGCCATTGTCTGTCTCCTTTTGCTTTGTATGTCAATCCTTTAGCTTATCAAATTTACAAATGTTTGGTTTTTATGGGGATTAAAGTAGATTCAAAACTCACAAAGAGCCAACCAACAAGTAACATCAGAAGCATAGAAATCAGGCATTTTCTTTTTTTCCATTCCTTTTTTTTTTTTTTTTTGGGTATTCCTTTCTAACTTCTTTCTTGCAATTCCTTGAAGCTTCTCTCCTCGTTTTTTAGGGGATAAGACTATAAGCTTCTTTTGTTTTTCCTTGGTTGGGATCTCGTAGAACCCTGATGTATGAGCAAAGCAAAATGGTGATCTGAGTATGCTGTTTTCCCCACAAATTGACCCATAGTCTGGATTCCTAAATGCTTTTGTTGCAGCTCTTTAGATTCCAGACTTCCTGCACATGCCACAAATTAAGTTTAAGAAAGCAATATACTTTCATTGTTCTGACATTTTGTTTGTTGAATGTGCAACTTTGAGTAACATTTCATGTTTATGTTCATGTCATGAAATATAACTATGATTTAACTAACATGAAGTTGATTCTCTATTGTCTCTCTGCAGCTGGTAGTGACTATTAACAGCATCCATCACCATTTGCACACCATAATCATTTCAGATGGAATTGGAAATATTGCAGGTTAGATCATTGGTGCAAACACCAGTAGACAATATAGACGTATGTATGGACGTCGAGCGAAAGAGGCCCAGCTATTAGTATTATGGGCTGATTATTAATACTTAGTTTAGCTAATTAGGTTTTATTTGATTTATTATTTGGACCCATTCATTTTGGGTCATATTGTTTTGAGTTATTTTATTTTAAGCCTTTTGTGGTTTGGCCCTAAATTTTATTATTTAAACCTTATTTAGGGTTGACAGAGGATTGATTGAATGATATCTTGATTGCTTAGTCCCTACAGCTGTTGTTCTTCTCCCTCTCCTTCTCCTCTTCTTCTCCTTCTTCTTCCTCTTCTTCTTCTTCTTCAATTCTTTATTCTTCTCCACAGTCCCACATCAATCATCATGTTTACCCTTTTACCTGTTGTGTTTGCTTGTAACAACGTTACTATTTCTTCTTAGCAGGAGATTTTTTCCCATTAAATGCTTTCATTTTTGCAGGGCTGAACAAACCTGAAATATGGCTTTTTCTCTGTCTGTGTCATCTCAGAGAGAGAGACCTGCTATTTCCCTTAACTCGGACTTCCTCCCACCTGTGCGTTTGATAAAGCCTAGTAATGTCAACAGAAATTATAGCATTAACAGAAACTATAAAAGTCTCTCCATTACTGTAGCTCGTTCATCTCTCAAAACTGTTCGTGATCCATCACTAGACAGGCATGTGGTGAAGCAAAACAAGATACGATTTGTCCAAAAGCTAAAGACCCTACTTCTTTCAAAACCAAAACATTACATGCCACTCCACATTCTCTCCAAATGCCACTCCTATCTGTCTCTGTCGCCGCCTCGTTCCCTTCTTTCTATGATTCATCGTTACCCTTCCATTTTTGAACTCTTCATGATACCAACACCTCGTACTCCACTTAATGCAACAAAATCATGCTCTCAACTGTGTGTCCGTCTCACTCCAGCTGCAGCAGCTCTTGCAACTCAAGAATACATTCTCAAATCAAAGGTGTCCACGACCTTGGCTATGAAACTCCAGAAACTTCTTATGCTCTCCTCCCACCACCAACTCCTCTTATCAAAGCTAGTTCACATTGCCCCAGACCTTGGTCTTCCCCCAAATTTTCGATCCCGACTCTGCAATGACCACCCGGACAAATTCAAGATCGTTGATACCTCCTACGGCCGTGCACTTAAGCTTGTGTTGTATGACCCACAATTGGCGAACCCTCTACCCTCTTCTGAAGTCAAATCTGAGTTGATTGTGGATAGACCTTTGAAATTCAAGCATCTAAGACTTCGAAATGGGGTGAATGTGAAAAGACATCACCGTGAGTTTTTGATTAAATTTGGGGAATTGCCTGATGTGTGCCCATACAAAACTCCCATGGAGAAGTTGGCAAAAGAGTCCATTGAGGCAGAGAAGAGGGCATGTGCTCTGGTGAGAGAGGTGTTGGGGATGATGGTTGAGAAGAGGACCTTGGTAGACCACTTAACACATTTCAGGAAGGATTTTGGGCTGCCGAATAAATTGCGGGGAATGCTAGCGAGACACCCAGAGTTGTTCTATTTGAGTTTGAAGGGACAGAGGGACTCTGTTTTTTTGGTGGAAGGCTATGATGATAAAGGTGAACTTGTAGAGAAGGATGAAATTTTGGTTATAAAAGATCAGCTAATGGAGTTAGTTAGAGAAGCTAAGCGAATGAGGCAAGAGAGGAGAAATGGAAGACGAAACAATGGTGTTGATATTGAAGTTGATAGCAATGGTGATGATTATGACGAGGACGATGACGACAACTATGATGATTTTGATGACGGTTTAAATAATTTATTTGAATCTGAAGATTCTGGTTCTGATGATGGCAGTGGGGAGACTACTGAATTTTTGGGCCTCCGGAAGAAACGGGAGTTTTGGAATGCTGAAGCAGCTTTTGTTGCCAACAAAGAGGCCAGTGCCGACTTCCAACCATGGTAGTAAAATTCAACCACAGCGACAATCTTCTCTTTTATAATGTTAAAATGTGAGGGAGCTTCTGTAGTAAGTTGTAATGCTTCCGATCTTGCAATAAAGATCTACTGTGATATATAGAAGTGGAAGTTGTATCTGTCTCACTCCAAATACTTTCAGCAGTAATCACTGTAAATATTTATTTTACCTATTCTCGATGTTTCTTTTACTTCCAATTACCTATAACAATTTGGTGACATTTTAATTTGGTGACAAGAAAATGGGTGCAGATAGAGGGAACTGTTGGTTCTGTACAAATGCCTCCGAGGAATGGATTTTGTTGTCCTTGATTTTGGGCTTTTGTTTAGATGTATTGTTTTTGTTCCCTTTTTTTTTTTTGTAATAAATATATCTTTATTATTTTGATAGGTATGCAGGAGTCCTTTTCCTCACATGGGAAAATTTTCTATATTTTTATGCACCTTTGTGAAGGTCTTGTAGTTTCCCAAAAAATTAGGTGACATTTGGTTTTTTTTTTTTATTTTCTGTTTTTTATTTTTATTTTATGTGTTAAAAATCTTAAAACGAGAAAATAGAAAATATTCTATTTTCTTGTTTTGAGATTTTCCTCATTTTTTGTTAAAAATTCTCAAGGTGACTTTTTGTTATTTTTTTATTTTATGTATAAAGTCATTTTTTATTTTCAAAAACAAAATTTAAAAACATAGGTAACCAAATGAGTTTTGACATGTTTTTTTTTTATTTTCAAAAAGATAAAATAAAAAACGAGTTCAAAACAGAAAATAAAAAATAGAAAAATAAATCAAATGAGCTCTAAGATTTTTCAGAATAAATTTTTTTTCCTCTGTAAATTTGTAGAGCGAAAAAGAAAAAGTAAAGAGAAAAATAATGAAGTGGAATAAAATACAATTATTTAAACTTAATATATATACATATATAAAAAATAAGAAAAATTGAATATTTGTTTGTTATCATTTAATTTTATATTTAATTGATTATAAAGAGATGAGTATATGTAGTAATTTTATTTTTCCTATAGTTTCTTTTTCCCTGTCAACTTGTATTTATAAATATATTATTACCTCAATATTTAGGTGACAACTTGTATTTACAAATCAAGTCCTTTAAAATATTTTTAAATTCGTGCTCTTAGAAGTTTTAGGTTTTGTTTGTTTTGGAGAAAAGGGAAAGTGAAAACGGAAAAAAAGTAAAGCAAGATTAATCTAACTGCCTAGATTTTAGTTTGAATTAAAAATTGGTCATTAAACATAATAACTACTTTTATGAAAGTTAGAAAATGACTTTTTTAATTGGCTAATTTGAAATTAATAAAAATAAATGTTCAACATTTTTTTTAAATAAATAGTTTTTATATTTCAAAACTCCTTGTTCTGTAAATATTAACCTTAATTTAACGTGAAATCAAACGGTCGCGCCCGCGCATGCGCACCGGATGTCCACCCAAATTGGCGGGAGAGACATTTATTGAGCGATCGTTCTCGCTTTCAGAGTCGTTATATATATATATATATAAATGGAGATTTGTGCTTTGGAAGCAATCGTAGAGAGAGAGAGAGAGAAAGAGAGAGAGAGGAGCTAGGGCACAAAAATGTTGACCGGGCGAGAGAGCTTGCTTCGATTGGTCGGCAAGCGGCGGAGATTCCTCCCTAACCGTCAATCTCTCCTCTCCGCCACCATTCAGAGCTCTTTGAACCTCTGCAAAGATGAAAGTCGCGGCAGTGAGACCATCGCATCAGAAAGTCCATCAGAGCAGCATTCGGCGGGCACAAGTGGAGTTGAGATGTCTGCTCTTCCTGATTGGGTTTCTTGTCCTGTTTGCGGGAACACAGTTCGCGGTGAAGATAACTTGATAAATTCTCATTTGGGTTTGTACCTGATTTTGACTTTCTTTCTTCGTAATCTTATTATTATTATTATTATTATTATTATTATTGTTTAACACTTGGAAAAGATCTTTTTTGTGCTGAAAAGATCATTGCTTTATTAGTAGTACTACAGACTTGAATTGGAATTAGTTGTAGAGGCAAATCTGTATTTTATTCTAAGATTTTAACTAAATCATGAAAGCGGATTAGTGTTTTGGAGCTCAAATCGACTCTTAATGGGTGTGTATTGTGTTTGCAACTGTCTCTTAGTTGAAGCCAGCAATAATATTCATGTAATGAAATGTCTTGCCAAAACTAGAAAGAATAATTTTTTTTTTTCAACAAAGATAGTTGGACTATAAAAATCATGCATGAGAGGTTTAGATTGGAAAGTGTTTGGTAAAAAACAGGAAAAGCTCTCAAATAGTTGCTGCCCTGTCTACAGTGAGAACATAATGGGAGTAAACTGTCTCCTTCTGAGGCTTAGATGAAAAAGGGTTAGATTTGGCTTGATTTAGAGATTTTCTTTTTTATTTAATTATTATTATTATTTTTGGGGTGGGGGTGGGGGTGGGGGTTGCAATTGGCTTAGCTTTTAAAGCAATTGATTGCTAGAACTATAGATAATTAGTTACTGAACATTTTGATAGCAACCATTGACAGGTTTGGAGTCTTAAACTAAAAGTTGGAAGGTCATGAGAAGGATTAGAAGTCAAGTGGAATTGAGAATTTTGGGAATTTAAAAGCTAAAGAAAGGGCTGGGTTTGCCTGACAGAACAAGATAGAAGGTGTGAAAGAAGATAAATGCTCTTAAAGACTCCTGCTTAGGTTCCTAAAATTTGTCACTAGGAGTAGGGTTGCTCTGACCACTAGAAGCTTATTAGTTTCCTTTGGATTCTCAAATTTCAGTTTATTAAAGGGAAAATGCATTGTTTTTTGTATGCTGTGGGACACAATCTATTAAGCCCAGCATTCAATGATAGGAATCTCAAAATTTTTTAATAGCTAGAATGTTCTAAACAAACTAGAAACCACGGATAATTTCCTATCAAAGTAAAATCAAAACTCAGAGGAAAGCTACTGCAACCTGCATATGGAAAATACCAAATTACATTTTGATCCTTAACATACATAAACATAAATATATTTGTCCAGCAGCATTCTACTTTTTAGGTGTACATAAAATATGTTTTGTCAAATAAAATATTGTGAGTTCCAAGCCTCTTAAGTTTATGCTTTTGAAATTTTTTATGGATTCTTATGGTTTCAACTCTGGTTTCAGACACATGCCTATCAAGAGGGACAAAACGTAAATTAAGCCAGCGTAGCCTTTTTCAGTTGAACTTTTGCACAAAGCCAAAAGTTAAAACTCGTTTCTCTGAGTTAGATTATGAAGGTATTGATGTTGTTCAAGGGACTCCTGATAACAGTTTTGTGTGTGATACCATTCATAAATTGCATGGATTTCATGGTGCTGAAGAAAATGACAGTAGAGATTGCAAATCGCTGTTAGCCCCGGAGTCTTTTTTGTGGAGTGATGGTTCGGCAGAAAATCTGACAAATAATGATAGAGTCAGCTGCAGGGTTGATTCACCTTCACTGCCTCCTGTGAATCAGCAGACCAAATATGAAATTGCTGACACTGTGTACGATATATCTGGGGCTGTTCTCAAAACTTTCATTGTTGGCCGTAGATTTAGTGATGAAATGGATTTAAATATTGGGGCAAGCATCACTCTTTTGAGAGATCCTGCTAATGTTAAGGATTGCAATGCGATCAAGGTTCCATTCCTTTGGATCTATCCAGCTGATTTTGATTTTATAGATCTATTCATTTTAAAGCATTGTATGGGCTTTTTGATCCAGGTTCTTGATGCACATTCTGGATGCAAAGTGCTTGGTTTTCTCCCTCGAGAGTTGGCTCAGTATCTGTCGCCTTTAATGGATGAGCACTGCTTGAGCTTTGAGGTACTTTAACTTTGTATTGGAATGAATAGCACTTGTTGAATTACTACACTAATTCTGTTTCATCTCATGCTTGCATCTTTCTCACTTATTTTTAAGACTACATTATTTGTTATTTGGCACAATGCATTTACTGCCCCCATGTTATAACCTATTTAAAAAAATTAAAAAAAAATGAGAGAGAATCCTATATTCTCAGATTTTATTCTTGTGTTTTAAATACTGCACATTTTTAGTTCAAGATATTTTCATGCTTTGCAGGGCTGCATAACTTCTGTTCCAAAACTACCCCTTGATGTTGTCCCAATTCAAATCATGTGTCAAAATGAGATAGCATTTGGTGAAAAAGAATATGATGATCTTCAGGTTGTCAAATCTTTATGGAAAAATGCTCTCTCTGTAGCTGAATATGCAATGACTCATCCACCAAGCATTGCAAAATACCAACAGAACTTTTCTCTGCTGATACAAGAGGTTTTAAGAAGCTATCATCATCTCTTCAGCAATGATGAAAAGATTTTCTTGGGTACTCATCTATAACTATTGTTTATGATCACTTTATCATGTTATGAACTTACAATGATCTAACATATGCTTTGATAGAAAGCTTCTCGTCGCTTTCAGATGATTGTCAGAGACTCTTCATTCGGCTTTATACAAGAAAAGGTTTAATTTATTTGCTGTACTTTTTTCCTGTTTGGATGTTTTGTTGTCTGGTTAGACTTGTCATGTAGAAGTTATTACATTCTCTTTCCTTGCCAATTTTAGATGAAGGGAAAATAAGCTGTTTTGCCTACTATTGTGACTTGTCTCTTGACATGCAACATGTAGTATTGGAATGTCATGCCATTTATATCACTCTGATAGCATGCAGAATTTTTAAGAAACTGTTAAAAATATGGGATATGTGTGCAAGCAACTAAAAAGGATAACATTTTACAAAAGCAACTGACTGATTTTTAACTGAAAAGGATATAAACACTGAAAAAATTAAATAATTATGAAAGCAACTTCAAAGGACATCATTTTACAAAAGCTACTAGCTGATTTTTAATTATCATGCAGACTGAAAAGATATTGAGGAAGTTTTAGATTTATGAAACCAAGGTATTTTTTAATGATAAGTAAACACTTGACCATTGCTTGAAATATATGTAAATACATACAATGATAAGTGACAATTTCTTGAAATGTATAAGATTTATTCTTCTTGTTATAATCGTTATTGTTGTTTTGTTCTTTTGCTGCAATGTTAAGAAGTTTGGAATGTCAAGTGTGAGAGTTTGTTTGATTTTGAGGCAGTTCAAGTCCATGAGGCCTGAGTTATGTGCTAAGAAGCTTGGATATAGATATCTGCAAGATATGGACACAACAAATCGGTCATAGGACATAACAATTTTGAAAAAATAAGAATGTGGATGCGACAAGGATACGACAAAAAAGAAGAAAAAACTAAATTCGAAGAAGAGATCTTTCTTCTTTTTCTTCCCTTTCTTTTCCCTCTAATTATTTTTATTTTTGAGGTATCACTCTGGCAAAGCATTTACTACATTGGATGCCCCCTTTGCTACTTGGGCCAGGGGCTAGGTTCTACTAAATAAAGCCACTGTAATAGGAGAGATTGTGAATTAGGGAAGTGGAGTCTGCAAGGGAGAGTTTGGGAAAATCTAATGTAGAGTAGGAAAATTTTTGCTCCATCATATAATGGGATTTAAGTGATGCCAATCTCATGCCAAATTTTATTTGCATGTCAGTGATTTTCTCAACTCTACTTTTGCTTCTCGGACTTCTGTCAAGTTCTTGTATTATTATGTGAACTTTAGTCAACGTGTGCTAATTAAATAATCTCTTTGTCACATTCCCATGTCCATGAGACAAGCTAAGATGAATTGAAGTTGCTTAAAGTAGGCAAGTTTATATAACAGTTCAAGAAATTATGCCAAACTCTGCTTTTTTTTTTGGACAGTCAGAAAGCAAAAGATCGAGTTAGCAAGATGTCCCTGTGTTGTGCATAAGAAGATTGGTTTTTTGTGCTATTTTGTGCTGAAATTTTATTTTATACTGTTTGCGTATCATTGTACTCGCAAAGAATGCAGTTCAAATGTTCATGAACAAGCATAAGACTAAATGATAATGTAATAACTAGAATCAGTGATGTATTTGTTTTGTACTTCAGGGCCATGGTTTCGGATGTGTAATATTTCCTACCCCGAAATATTTGATTGCAGCCAAGGAGTTGAGGGACTCTCTGGTAACTCTAGATGTTTTCATTTAGTTCTTACCTGTAGCACATTATTGTGCCATATTTTCAAGTTTGTGGTGTTTGATTGCAGCTTCAATTGACACAAAATTTGTTTGTCTTGTCCTAGTACAGCAGCTGGTTATATTTGTTCGGTCAGTTCCGTCAGTGAACTACAAGAAAATGACCTGAATGACATTCTAAATATGCTTGCTGTGTCTGAGCTGCGTGAAATTTTGTGTATGCTTAAAAAGGTTTGCCATTACAAAAACTTTTACCTTGAAATGGTGTTATTAAATTGATTACCATTGCCCATGCATCCATTCTAGTGTTTAGTTCAACTATTGAATTAACATGCTTAGATGTTTAACTTCACAGCCAGTTGAAGTGTGATTACATTACCGCTTGGATTCTTCTTCTTTGAGATTCATATGTGTGCATGAGTAGCATTTGATTTTTTGAAAAGAAATGTTATTTATCGTGGCATGTTTGGGAAAAATATTCATCTGCTTATTGCTGTAGTAACAAGATGCTTGGGCTTTCCCAGTGACTTGAGAGAACACCTGTTTGAATTGCATTGACATCTCGCCTCAACCCTTTTTTTTGTGATTGGGTGACTGGAAGTAGAACGCCCGTTGCTGAAGTGGAAACCGACACCTGGGTGGCAACTTATCATCTCTCATCCTAGCACCAATCGGTCTTGCATTTGCATCAATAGCTTGATCATGCCCTGTTTTTTTCTATTTTTCATATGTATGTGTATATTTTATTTATTTTTTATTTCAATGAGAAACATCTACTGCAGGTCTGGCTTTGTTTTTGTCCTGTTTCTCTTTTTCATCCCTTTGATTCACTTTTCATCCTATTTCCTCTTTTTGTTGACCAGATTCTCTTCATTTGTCATAACTTTTAGGATTTTCCATGAATTCTGACATTAACATAAAATACTGTTAGAGCTTTTGAATCTTGAAAAAAAGTATAATTTCCCATGCAAATCAACTGTTTGATTGAATTCCTTGACTTTAGCATGTACTCCTTTCTAATATGATCTCTGTTTTGAATGGTGCATAGAAAGACTTCATATCAGCTGGATATGATATGATTATATTAATTCTAATTCCTAGCCCAAGGAATCCTATACTTATGCAACCTCCAGCACTCCAAAAATGTAGCCAAAGGGATTATCATCTTTGAGTAATTTTTAAATATAAACCATCTGTACTTATTGGAGCATTATGGACGGTTCCTTCTAAATTTGGTGGATTCCATAGTTTATGCTCCTAAATTAATGCATTGACTTCTGATGACTACACAGTAAGAGGCCAGCTGTGTGGACAGATACGGGTCATACATTTCTTTTCATAGAGAATATTTATATTATGTCAACTAAACAATTACAGATGAAATTAATAATGTCAGTAGACTAATAAGAAAAATAATAACATTATGAAAACCTTTTTACTGTGTGGACATGAAGTTTTTTTTCTCCCTTCAACTGAAATCCAAAACCATATGACTAGTGGATGCTGTTGGTATGAACGTACACCTTTTTCCAAATCATTCTGTATGCTTGTAAGTCTAACGATCAGTTTACACCAATACTTCTAAATTCAGAAGTAATCAGGCTGCTTGAGAAATTGCTTCTCTGGCATCATTTTTAGCTTAGTATGTAGGCTTTATGGAGCATTATGAGGCAAAACTTTATCTATGCTGCTCATTAACTTTTTTCATGCTGTTGTTATATTCCAGTTTCCTGGATATTTTACCATGTTAAATTAAGAATCTTTCCATCAAAGTTTTTTGTAGCTACATTGTAATGATGATGGAATTTAGCAGACAGTTTATTATGGTTCCTTCTTTTTCATGCTGGTCTGTGTTTGGAATTTCTTTAATTAAAATTTGTTTTTTTTATCTCAATAAATTTTCTATAATATTATAATATCCACACTACAATTGTGGAAAAACTGTGTGTATAATTTCCTAAGTTAGAATGCTGATTTTGTTAGACACGAAGTAAATATGTAATTCCTTAAATTATGGGATTCTAATTAGGAGAAAACCACAGGAGTTATCTTTCCTCTAATTAGGAATTAATTTTAGGAAGTTACCTTTTTTTCTCTTTGTACATGCTGTATAAAATTTGGGCTAGCTCTTGTAACTTGATACAATCAATAATATTCTTCTCCTAATTTTTCTTCAACAATAACTTGGAATCTTGTTCTAGGCAAATTTATGTTCATTACAAGGACATGTTACTTCCTTAAATATAATTCCTGTCTAGAAGCCAAAATAATAAATAAATAAATAAAAAGACAAGTTCTGTCCCTGGCACTGGACTTCCAGAATCAAAATATTGAATTTTCTTTTCGCAAATGATTGAGCTGTAATTTTCTTTTCCTTCTTTAAACTTCCTAAAGAGGGAACTGTGGCAGTTTTTAAAAGCACCTATGGTTATCTTTTTAGTTCTTAATCTGATGGACCTTTGATAATTTTTTGCCTTTTTTTTCCTACCTTGCTTTTTTTGAGCTATCAGAAATGCAATTCCGGTACAAGAAAGCAAGAAGTTATCACATCACTTCTTTCTTCGCACGCAGATGGGTTATGGTATAGAGGATTTTCTTTAAATGTTTATGAAGTTATTTTTTTCAATTGATGTGTTCTTGCAAGTTTTAACTGTTTTGATTTCTGTTTTATTGATTATGCAGCCCACTCCTACCAACTTTGGTTTTGGAGAAAACTGGAACCTGCATACGAATATCTTCATCAGCTGACTCCATTATTTGGCGTGCTGAGGTGATTTATCAGGATTTTGCAAATTGGGATGTATAATATATATATCTGAAGAAACTTGGATTCGTGTTGCTTCATACAGAGGCTTTTCTTCCTGAATGGGGAGCAGGATCTGTCAGCATTTTTACTTGAGGATTTGGGGATTGTCAAATATCCAAATTACAACTGTATAATCTCGGACCAAGTTTTCTCAGGTCGCAATGACTTCCTTGCTTTTGAAGAGGTACGCCATATTTACTTCTGCAATTTTATGGAGATATATATTGTCCAGCCTCTACTCATTTAGCATTTACTTTTGCAGGCCATTGAAGTGGCACAAATCATGGATCAGTCTCTTGATGAAAGCAATACTGATTTGGTGTTAAGATGCATAGAGATATCTGAGTCAAGAATAACTAACACTTCACTGAAAGCAAATCAATCCTCCACCTCTGAAAAGCTGGAGACATTTTTCTCATGCTTTTCAGCTTCATGGGTCTACTCAAAGGTGGTTTTGTTGGGTGTTTCTTTTCTTGAGCGTGCGCGAAGGTTAGAGAATGAGCACAGTTTACTGCTTTTTGTGATGCTTTTCTTCTAAATTATGATAAGATTGTTCAGTTGACGTTATTTTTTCATTTCATTATATATATTTTTAGATTTATATTTTTCTTTAGGATATTGCTTTTCAGTACACGCCACCCAAAAGTAAAAAGTAAAATTTCAAGAAGGATTTACATCGGAAAACTTTAGTTCATGTAATTCCCTCCCCTACACTCTTCCTAAGTCTGTCAAAATAGAAAAATGAAGAAAATATAAGCTAAATATTAACCATGTAGCTGGCAAACTTCTATATATGATTTATCGCTAGTCTAAATTTGAAATTGGTCCATAGCCAGTCCAAAACATGAGATAAAAATGTTGAAAAAGAAAATATAACTGGAATTCTGCTACCGCGTCAAATTTCAAACACTTACATTGTTTTTTTTTTATATTTTATTTTTTGTTTTGTTTTTCATTTTATGGAAAAGTTCAATTCATTCCAAAATATGAAATGATCAAATCACATAACTCCTTGGACCACGAACAATTTACGAATAAATGATCGATAGAATCTCCACCCTTCTTACTTAAACAACTCTGATTAACAGTAACCATTGTTGTCAAAATTAGGTTATCAATTTTGAGAATTTTATCTTGAATCAAACACCAAATAAAAAAGCAACCTTTTGTGGAACTCCAAATTTCCCAATAATCAACGTTTTGTAATACGGTTTCACATCTTAAGTTCCTGATTTAGATAGTCTCCAATGAATTCCATCCTTTCCCTTCCCCCTCCCCCTCCCCCTCCCCCTCCCCCCACCCCCCAACTTTGATCCTACAACATCGCAAGGAGATTATCAAAACTTTCCAACTCCCAATTAAACGATTTCTACAGAGAGTAATAATCCAAACGATATTCTTCCCTGCTATAGAAAAACCATCTCACTGGAGCTTCTTTGTTCAAAGTCAGTTGAAAACTACCCAGAAAGAGATCCTGAAGTCTTCCAATCTAGGCATGATACCAAAATCTGACTCGATCACCTCTCCCTACTTAAACAAAACACTTCAAAAATTCATTTCACTGTCTCAGTTTCCTTTCCATAAAGTTGATCCATCAGAGCCAATCATGATTGATGAAGATCAGTCTTCCTATAAACCCCAAATTTAGAGGATGTAGCCTTTTATTATTACTTATCTCTTTCACATGCAAATCTCCAAAGCCACTGACCTAACAATGCCTCGTTGAATAACTAAAAACATATGGGTAAACATGTAGTCTTTCATTCCACAAGGTATATACCTGATTTCATCCCAGCTCCACCCCATATTAAGTCTCTCTGAAACATTTCAATTATTTTCATGACCAAAGTCGGAACAATAAAAGGAGAAATGAAATATATTGGCAAACTAGATGACGTACTCTTGGAGTAACTCAAGCCCCTTTTGATCTTGAAAATGCAATTTGGTCTCTCCAGCCCCTTTTTTTTTTTTTTTTATAACTTTGATTCTTGCCTTAATATCATGTCAACACTGACCAATTTATTAATGAGGTCTTCCAGTCAAGGGTTCAAAATGGGTTTTTATTTAATAAGAAAAAATTAGATAACTTGTCACTCTTAAATCTGAACTGAGCTACTTCATTCAAATTTGGCCTTTTTTATTTCCTAATGTCAATTTTCTTGGGAGTTACAAACTTTTAGTGCAAAATAAAGCTGCAGCATTACAAAAATTAGATCCCTTCCCCTAAGAAACCTGACTTTGTTATTCAATTTAGCATAACATTAATGAAATATAGCCCCTATTAACAATGTAAATAATCAATACATTAAGATACCGGTAGGCCTTTGGCATTTTATGGAGCTCTCTGGTTGGTGAACCATTTGCGGCTTACATGTGAAAAGAGAGTTTAAAAGAGTAAAATACATAGTGCTCAAAGAAACTAATGTTTTGAGTTGGGAAGAAAGCAATTTTAAGTTTGAAGAAATTTCTAGCCCCACCCCTGTCTATGGAAGCTTTTCCAGTGACCAAACAAGTTGCTTCCTGGTGCCAAAACACATTGGGGTAAAAAAATTGAAAATCAAATCAGTATTTCTACTTCTTTGGCCTCTGCTTTTGCAATCAACAATGTGAATCCAAAGTTGTATGTGCTTTTCTGAGTGTAGATATGGCCCCTTGATTTTATCTACTCACTGACAGAAAATTTCTTTTCTATTCAACTCAAAGCCTTTCTTGGTATCCTTGAGAAAAGGGGGAAAAAATTGGTTGTCTTTCAATAGCCATATTGCCATGATGCGCCAACTAATGATATGTTGGAGATTTCCATTGATTCTGATGACCTGCTAGATATTGTTGAGGTTCTCTGCATTGCATCCAACCTTCTACTGTTTTAGTGTCCTAAATGAACTTGTTTTCCCCTCTTAGGTACAGTGATGCAATTAATTTACTGAAGCAGCTGCTGATAAATTTTACTTCTGATGGGAGAAGAGGATATTGGACACTTAGGCTGTCAATTGATCTGGAGCACACAGGTTGTCTCAGTGAGAGCCTTTTGGTTGCTGAAAATGGGTTACTAGATCCATGGGTTCGTGCTGGATCAAGAACTGCATTGCAAAGGCGGGTTCTACACTTGGCAAAACCACCAAGGCGCTGGAAAACTCCTAGTTTTTCTGAGTCTGTCAAGAGGAAGATCACTGAGGTGATTGCAAACCTGATATTTGTGGTGGTTTCAGCTCTCTTCTGATGGTCAAATTTTGATTGCGTTCAGGTCTTGTTTATTGGTTTTATTAACATCATGTGCAAAGATTAAATTGCTTCTGTAATAGCTTTAATTAATTTTTCATTGGTCAATAAGTTAGGTGCAGGTTCTGGGGAGACCATTGAACTGTAGGACTGGGGTGAAGAGCACGTTTTATGGTGAAGATGGAGAACAATGTGGAGTTGAGCAACTTGCTTTGCAATATTATGCTGGAGAAGGAGGCGGCTGGCAGGGTGCACATACAGAAAGTGGGATTTGGTTGACTATTTTTGGGCTTCTTATGTGGGACATTATATTTGCTGATGTACCCGATGTCTTCCGCACTAGATTTCAGGTAGTATCTAGTAATGCAACTACCATAATTTTTGTTATAATAAAGTTTATGTTTGGGCTTTCTGTGTTAGATTGCTCATATTTGTGATCTGTCATTTGTATTTAATCTACATGGATGCACGGTTAAGTTTATATATATACATATATTGGTTACCTTAGAATCTGAGATAGTACCTTATGTCTCATTTTCCTCTATGGGGGGCTTCCAACGCCTACCTCTCAACAAAAAGGCTGCTGAGAAGCATGATTATCAACACAAAACACGAAGTAATATGCTAATACTAATATGTCAATACTAGTTTTAAAAAAAGTAAGATGCAGAATGTGGCCTTTCGTTCTATTAAAGAAAGTGAAGGAACGATTGTGAAGTTAAAAGGGGAGGATTTGAATATTGTGTCTCAATTCTCATTCTCACATTGCTTTTACTCATGTTGGTGTTGGGAGAGGTCATACATAAGTTGCTTAAATATTATGAAAGAGAAAATTCAGTGCACTTCTACAAGGACATTAACAGGGTCACTATAACAAAAATGTATTGCGGCCAGCCTAATATACAAAAATGTTATGTTGCTCATAATTTCAATATTTCTGGACTCTTAAGAATCAAGTTGAAATTTTTGAGCCTTCTGCCTTTCTACCTAAAAAAGGTTGCATGTAACTTAAGAATCTGACATTCTGAATAAATTTCTTTATGCATTTATCTTCTTTGTTTGTTTCTTGTCAAATGATTTTTGTATTTGTTTAATTTGAAGCAATTCATTTTGCAGACTGCCCCTCTAGATTTGGAGACTGATGGCTTTTACAAAGCAAGAAAGAGTATCATAGAACCTCTACTAGAGAAGATTTATGATGGAATGGCTGAGGAGATCCTTGTCATGTCATGGGAATCACATTTAGGAACAGCTTGTCGGGGAGTTAAATGGGACCGTCATTCGCTATCAGAGCTTCGCGCAGCCGTTACATGCATTGGTGGCCCATGTCTAGCCTCCATATGCCGACACTTGGCTCAAGATTACCGGAGCTGGTCTAGTGGAATGCCTGATTTATTACTATGGCGCTTCCATGGTGATTACAAAGGTGAAGCCAAGCTTGTTGAAGTTAAAGGACCTAGGGATCGACTCTCTGAACAGCAGAGAGCTTGGTTGCTGTTTTTAATGGATTGTGGCTTTACCACCGAGGTTTGCAAAGTGAGTCCTATTACAACCTCTGCTTGAAGCCATTTTACTGCATATGCTGTACGATCACTTGAAAGAAACTTCATTGGAACACCATTTTTAATGACAACTATAGATGGTATTCTATCTTTTCCATCAAAGAATAGATTGCCTTGCAAATTATGCGCGCACTTTTACAAAGGGGGTGTTTGGTTAGCCAAAACCAACCAAAACTCATCAATTTTTACCAACTTTTTGTGCTTCCTTCCAATCAAATTTTATCGTATCACTTTTACATCAAATCTTTGTATTTTTACTGTAATTTTTGGCCAAACTTTTGCCAACCAAACACTCCCAAAATGTTATTTCTTTGCTGGAGAAACTTGTTATTTTTCTCGAAATTAGTTATCATTGTAATTTACCCTGAAAAATAATGGTGAAAGCAAAGTGCATATTTTGTTTATTCAACATTGTTGTAGAGTTCTATATTCTGAATGTTTTCTATCGTACTATGGGGTGTTGTAAATCATATGGTTTTACTATTGGAAATGAAAAAGTAACAGCTACATATATATTCTGTTTATATCCCAATCACCTCTTGAATCCTAAAGGTTCATTTTAGGAGTTGATGAATGGCCTTGGACTTTGGAATTCTTTGTTGATGGTGAGGAAAGAAACCCATTTTCTGTTTTTGAGTTTCGTATTTGTTTCCTTATGTTTTATTTGAAATCAATATATGGTTTGTGCATGTAACTTTTTATGTTATGCTCTTTAAATATTTATCTATTTCATTAAATACCATTAGTATATGTCTTCATTATTTTAATGACATTATTAATTTATCAACACCCAACTAATGAATTATAAGAGACGATATGAGGTAAAGTTCACATTCAATCATATATATATATATATATATAGCAATGTGGATAAACGTGCATGCATGCATGCATGGATCAGGTCAAGTGATTAAACTTAAGGAGGTAGATAATACAGAGATGGCTGGATGATCAATCAGGTTGGGCACCCATTGCATGGAAGCTCAAACTGCCTAGGAGAATAATTAATTGAAGGAAAAGAGAGTATTTGATCATTTGGAGCTGCTGCTGCTTTTTTTCCTTCTTCTATTTCTTCTTCTCCCACTGCTGCAGCAGCTATGAGATTCTCTGTACAGTAGTACCCTCTCACCTCTGCAGCAGGACTCCCTTCATCCCATCCTATGTGCCCAACATGCTTCACATCTGTTGGAAATCCTATCTCTATTTCCATCTCCATCTCTTCCTTGTCAACTAGAATATATATATATATATATATATATATATATGTAGTAATGCAGGGAAACAGAGTAATATTAACTGAAAAGAACTAATCATATTTAAAAACAAAACACCGATAACTAAGCATAATGAAATTTGTAATCATCCCCGCTTACCAAATAATTGATGAGAGAAACTTTTGAAAGTCTTCACCAGTCTCTGTATTCCATTGGAAATGTTAGGCTTTGAAGCAGCCATGAAGTCACTCTTCATCATTTTCACCGCAGAGCTTTCTTCTCTTTCTTGGCTTCCTTGGAAAATATATCAAAATAAATAAATAAAATAAAACAACACAAAAACAAAGCAATCAGACAAATTCTCTCACACACACGCACACATGTAGGGAGAGAGAAAGAGAGAGTGGATACCCAATGTTACAAATGGGTTTGGTTCTGATTTTGGTTTTCTGGGTTGGGTAGTGGCCACAGCAACACTTTCTTGGGAAACACAGCCTAGAGAAAAGGGAAGAATGACCAACCTTTCCATTCTGTCTCTCATCCTTTCACGATACAGAGTAATAGAAAAGGCAAGTAATGGCAAAGGAGATATATGGAAACCAAATTAAAGTTGATAGGTATGGAACCCTTGCAAATGCAAAATGTTATGTTATATTGGGTTGGATGTTGCTGGCTTTTTTGGCAAGCTAGAATGATTTTTATGCGGAAATGTAAGAGATACCCCAAGTTTGGTAGAGAGAGAGAGAGAGAGAGAGGGAGAGGGATTTGGTTAAACTATGCAACTCATCCAACTTTCGTTGATTGGTAGCCCGAAATTTAGAATACAAGCTTGAGCCCACAAACCAACTTTTGTGGTCACCGAACTCTTTCTAAAAATTAAACTTGTTAGTGGGTTATATATAAATTCAACTCCATGCATTCACTACTGTCATTTTTCCAACTTTGTACTTGGTGTGCCACTTCAATTAATATTTGGTGCCGAATGTTTATTAATGACCAGTTCAATATATATTAACCATTGAGTAAATGGCAAGGAAATTTTTTTTTTCTTTTAAAGTTTCAACAGGCAGGCTCAAGTGTTTCTTCATTTCCAAGAAGTGATGACAGAGAACTGTGTGTGTGCGTGTGTAGTTGAAATGAAGGCTGGTGGAGAGGTTTTGGTGGGTTGAATCTTCTTCCTGCAGCCAACAAGAAATCTATTCTTTACTTTGCAGAAACAGCTATTCTTCCCTTAACTCTTATATATATATATATATATATATATAATTGTACCAAATTCAGGCTTATAATTTTGTAAAGAATTTCTTGATGGTTCTAAATGACTTTAACGTCTCTCATTTACCTCAAAGAGAATTCGCTAACTCATGCACAAACCAAAGATGTCATTTGATGATTTCCTCTTTTTCAGGGCCTAACAGAAAAAGAACGAAAAAAAAATGTCCTAAAGAGGAATAATTATTCCAGGTTCCGAGAACACGTCTGCCCCACCAATACATAATTAACACATAAGACACGTATGACCTACACTTCCTGCCGGAAAAAATATAATAATTTCTCCCCAAACACAGTAAACCTAAACCTGCCAAGGTGTTTTCAACCCGGGAGAACAGCAGCAACAACTGGTACAAAACAGAAGAAAGAATTGAGAGAACATCTAACAAATTTCCGCAACTCTCACATCGAAGCAGATGCTTCCAAATTCATTTTTACAAAACTGCCCCAACGGTTCTTAGATGAATGGCAGCCCCAAGTTCAAATGATGGCCCCTCTGCTGTTACTCGAACTCGGTACAGTGTACCATTCCAATCCCACTGGAAGCTCTCCTCAGTGTGGCAAAGTTTGAACCTAGTCAACCCGTCTTTCAACGTGGAAAAAACTTTCAACCTTCCAAATTTCCACGATTCTCACATCCAACCGTGCAATTATTTGGCACTCCTAGAACATTACCCTTGATCCGTTCAAATTGTGTCACCCTAATACATTTTAATAAGATTTATTGCAATTGCAACCGAATTTTGATTTGGGTACCCAAGAAAAAAAAAAAAAAAAAAAAAACTACTTCAAACGGACTCAGGGGAGCTGACATTGCTCCTTGATGTTACCCCTAATATCAATCATGGGCCGTTGGATTAAAATCCAACAATTCAAATTCTTTCGAGTGTTTTTTAGATTAAAAACACTTGAATAAATCTAAATCGTTGAATTTTAAATTAACGGTTCCTGAACCTAATGTCACGAGCTGATATCGCACAGTGATACCAACCTCTCCTTTTTACTTCAAGCAGCCTGTAGTACCAAAAAAGTGGACAACGTCTCAATAAATATTCCCAAAAAGACAGCGTAACCTCAAGTAATAATAATCCTATATATATATATATATATATATATATATAATAACAATTTAGACCTATGGCTCGAAAAGATGGCACAGCCATGTCATGTTAGCAGTGAGTCCTCATCCAATTAGTTAAAACCTGCAACTGATCTACGTTAGCATATAAATATATATATATATATATATAGTAATGAAAAGAATTAATAGTCAGAAAACTTTAGACACGCATTATTGTATACTTGTGGCCCATACGTGGGATTGTGAGCTAATGAATTTCTTCTCACTTTTAGACCTCCGTTATTTATACAAAGAAAGAAATAAACAATCAGTAAATGAGACAATTGAGATATTTATGTTGCATTATATCTAAACAATCAACTGTGATGAGGTAAATAATTTTTTTTACTACACTACCCAATTACACGTTTTCTGGAAAAAAGTAAGTAATTTTATTTTATATAATTTTTTTAATTACATTATCTAATTGTAGTTCTTTTTTTTTTTTTTTTTGGTAATTTATCTAATTTTAGTTTTCTCAAATATGTTGCAGAAAAAGTTGAATAAAACTGACATTTATTACAAGACAAAGCATAAATCAATTGGATGAAATCTTTAGGGGTTGCTTAATTTTCCTAGGCATGAACCATCTCCCAAGCACACTCCGAGGCAGTAGCACATATGCATATGTTTTTAGTTCTGTGTAAGCTCAAAATTTGGTAAATTCACCCATACTGAAGATCGACAACTTGCCCAAAAGATAAAAATAGAAGGGAAAAAGACCCCCCACCCCCAAAAAAAAAGTTGAAAGGAAATTCAATTCATCTCATAAACACTAACTATATAGCTTCCAAATGCAGTTAACAGACTCTAAACTCAGATGAGAGTACTCCCTCCCACTCCCATGTGTAGCACATAGCTTGTACATTGAGAGAGATTATTAGATCCACACCACATTGCTTCTGTTCAATTCACATTCGTTTATTTACAACACTGAAACTGTAATCATTTTTCCCACCCTGCAACCACCAGTTAAAGAGTAAATCAATAACCACCATAAGGCAGGGGCCCGGTTTTCCTGTGGACATCCATCAACAGCTTCACCACCTGAAGCATGGTAGGCCGCCTCCATGGCTCATCACACGTGCAGAACCGTGCAACTGCAAGAACACCCAGCATTTGATCCTTCCAAGTCTCCGAAGTAGTAGAAAAGTATGGATCTAAGACCTCCCCCTCCCGCCCTGTTGCAACCATCCACCTCACCCACCCAACCAGATTGCCACCTTCAACATCAGCCTGCCCAATTGGTTCCCTCCCTGTTACCAGCTCAAGCATCACCACGCCAAAACTGTAGACATCGCCCTTGGTTGTTGCCACCATGGTCTGACCATATTCAGGAGGTATGTACCCAAAAGTACCTGCAAGCATTGTACTAACATGACTCTCACAAGCACTGATGATTCGTGCCAAGCCAAAATCAGATACCCTTGGCTCAAACTTGCTGTCTAACAAGATGTTGCTGGACTTGATGTCTCTGTGAATAATGTGGGGTACAAACCCATGATGCAGAAAGGCAAGCCCTCGAGCTGAACCCAGACAGATCTTGAATCGAGTTGGCCAGTCAAGTGCCTCCACTGCATCCGCTCTGTTTCTCAACCACACATCTACGCTTCCATTCTCCATATATTCATATATCAAAAACCTCTCATCTGCAAAGACACAATACCCAAGCAGTGGAACCAAATTTTCGTGCTTAACCTTTCCAATAGTCTCCATCTCGGCCAAGAATTCGCGGTCACCATGCAAATGTCCTCCATTTAGCCTCTTGACTGCTATGGTTCGACCTTCTGGAAGTGCTGCTCTGTACACCGTACCAAAACCACCATCACCAATAATACACGTCTTACTGAAATTTTCTGTTGCTGACACTATATCTGCAGGGTTTATCCGCAGTAGAGAGTGCTCAAACATCGCAATGTTAATGCTAAGTGGCTCCTTAGGCTTATTGCCAAGAAGCTCATCAGTTGACTCTGGCTCCATTGCGGTTACAAGCTTGCCCTTTCCCCTGTCAGGAATTACAACTTCATGTCTCAACATTCTCCATCTGAGAAGACAAACAAACAGGGCTAGGGAAATGAGTCCAGCACAGAGAGCAATACCCCAAACAGAAGCACGGGTTAGAGCTGCAGGAGGTGGGTATCCATGAGAAGAAGGGAAATTTGGTTGGTTGGGTATACAAGGTTTAGCCATAGTGCAATTTTCTGGGACATGGCCGGTGAATCTGTTGTCAGAGAAATTGATAAAAGCAGGGCCTGATATGTTACAGATATTGCAAGGGACAGACCCCTGAAATTTGTTACCGGACAAATCTAGGTATGTCAAGGCAGCAAGATCAGAGAGTGAAGAAGGCAAACTGCCAGTGAGTGTGTTGTTGTGAAGATCTAGTATGGAAAGGGTGCTCAGATTAGAGAGAGAGTTGCCAAGGGTACCAGAAAAGAGGTTGTTGCTTGCATTCAAGATCAAAAGAGAGCTGGTGGATCCAAAATCAAAAGAAATCGGTCCTGAGAAAGAATTCATACTGATGTCTAGGTAGGTCAGACTCTTAATACTGAAAACAGAAGAGGGAAATGAACCTGTTAGCCCGTTATTTGACAGGTCAAGCTTGGCTAAGCTAGGCATCAGGACTCCGAGATTATCAGGAATTGAGCCGCTTAGCTGGTTATGTGAAAGTAAAAGTCCCTGGAGATTTCTCATTGAGAACATGTGAGGAACAGCTGGCCCTGTCAAAAGATTGAACGATAGATCGAGCAATGTTAAGTTAGCCAGACCTGAAATCCCGTAAGGGATGCTCCCATTGAGCTTGTTTCCCTGCAACAGTAGCACTGTTACAACAATGCACTGCTCAATTGATGTTGGAATAGGCCCCACAAATTCATTGTTGGACAAATCAAGCATGCCATAATGCTGGATGAACTCAGAGTCTGGTAAGGGTTCCTTTTGAAACCCAGAGCAAATCTCCACAGGTATTGAACCAGAGAATTTGTTGTTGGATAGTACGAGGTTGTCAAGCAATTTCAACTGGGATATGGATTTTGGGATTGGACCAGTAAGCTGGTTTCCACCAAGGTCCAGTGACACCAATTTTGTACAACTGAATAGCTGCAAGGGAATCTCTCCAGTGAGCTTGTTGCCATGTAGAGACAGATTAGTTAGATTTTTTAGTTCGCCAATGGAACTTGGAATTGGTCCTTCAAAGAGATTATTATCCAATTGCAGCCTATGAAGTGGGGAGACTTTAGCAATTGCCACTGGAATCTGACCTTCAAATAGATTGTTACTGAGTGAAATCTCCATGAGTGTTTTTGACTCCCAAAGTTGATCAGGAATCCTCCCAGAGAATTTGTTCTTCGATAATTCCAACGTAACCAGCTGAAGCTCCCCCAGATAAGCAGGTGCTTCACCAAATAGATCATTTCCAGACAACACCAAATCTGTGAGGTTCAAACAATTCCTGAAAGTGTTGTCTATGGTACCAGTAAAGTTGTTATCTGACAGTAACAACATTGTCAATGACTTGGCATTGCATATTTCTGCAGGCAACTCACCAGAAAGCATGTTGTCATTAATATCAAGTAAGGTCAACGAAGGCAGGTTGAGCGGTGGTAGAGACCCATTAAAGTAGTTCTTTGCTAACATTATGGACTCTGCATGCTTCCATTTGGAAATCCAGTTGGGCACAGGACCTGATAATTTGTTTGAATCAAGTATAAGTGACTCTATTGATTCCAGGCCAGCAAGACCATCAGGCAATGGACCATTTAACCAGTTGAAGGACAGATTCAGAATCTTGAGCCTCTTGCAGTTTCCTAGTTGCCCTGGAATTGTTCCACTAAGTCCCGCATTGGCAGCAAGAAGGTAAACTAGATTTGACAGCTTGCCAAAGCTTAATGGCAGTTCTCCCTCGAAATCATTTTGTGCTATATTCAAGTAAGTCAAACTAGTGAGTTCAGAAATTTTTTCTGGTATATATCCTGTGAATCTACAACCCTGGAGATTAAGTACCTGTAGGTCTCTCAAGTTGCCAAGTGTTGCTGGTATTGCGCCACTGAAGCTGTTGTTTCCCAAATTCAATGACGTCAAGCTGGTCAAATTCCCTACTTCCATAGGTATATTTCCCGTCAGTGAGTTTGATGAAAGGTCAAGAACCCTAAGCATCCCCAAGTTTCCAATTTCTGGAAATAGTCCCGTAAATCCGTTTTGACTAGCATCCAAATACAATAGCCTTGTAAGATTATTTAAACTGGAAGGTAGGCACCCAGAGAAAAAATTTCCGCTAAGATCAAGGGACTGCAAATTTTGTAGGCTTCCAAGCTCAGCAGGAAGATCTCCAGAAAACGAGTTTGCATGGACTGAGAGTTCAGTAAGTTCTCTGAGTTGACCAATTGTAGATGGTAAACTGCCCGTGAAACTATTAGCATCAAGCACAAGTTCCCTTAGGTTTTTCAGGTTTGAGAGGGTTGGTGGCAGGAACCCATACAACCTGTTATCACTCAAGTCCAGGGTCTCTAAATCCTCTAAACTCCACAGGTTTGCAGAAATACGACCAGTGAGTGCACAATGGCTGACATTAATATATTTCAGATTCCTAAATTCTCCAAGCTGACTTGGAAATGGAAGATCCAGGGGTAAGTGTGTACAAGATAAATCTATCTGGCGAACTAGACGACCTTCACATCTGATGCCAGCCCAGTTGCATGGGGAGATCGTTGTGTCAAACCAACTTGGAATGACTTCTCTTCTCTGGCCAAGAGTGTTTCTTAGAGCAACTAATGACTCACTGTCACCAAAATAAATTGCGCTAGAGATGGATAAATGTATGAAGCACAAGAGGTTGATGAAGTGAAAATGAGAGGCCTTCCATCTTGGGGGTGATAATCCCATACTGTGCCAAGTTATGAGTTGAGGATCAATTCCAAGAGAAATTCTGTACACCAACCCACTTCTTTGTCAAACAAAACTTCAACTTTGGAGCTCGAGGGGAAGACCCTGCGAGGACAAGGTGGAATGTGTCAAATTTTGAACTCAAAATCTTCTTTTTCTCTAAATTAACACAAACTCTAAATTAATACAAAAACCTACAAAACTATGCAAAAACACATTTTATTCAAATCCTGTCAGTAGATTATGTTATCACAATTCACAAGATAAGTCTTACTCTGGCCTTAACTTGACAGTGTAAAAAAGCAGTTACTGAAGTAAATAGAGAACAAGTTTTACTCTGACATCATTGCAAGTAGAAAAAAACTAGGCTGCTCAACAAACCATGCAACCTTGAGGAAGAGCAACACACGTGATGGGATTTTTTTTTTCTTTTTTCAAAATAAAAAAAATGTCAATTAAAAATGTGATTGGACCTGTTTATGATATATAACTTATTATACAAATATTCCAAAATTCAGAATACACATGTGGTTCTAAGGTAGAGTTTGTGAAGAAAAAAAAAACTTTTTTTTTTTTTTTGTATTTAAGAAGAAAAAAAAGCTAGTTACTTAGTAATTAGCTTTTTTACATTTTGTTAATTTGATATTTTTGTCCTTTATGATATAAAAGAAATTTAAAATGTAGAAAGGTAAAGTTGATTATTTTAAAAATAGCAAAAAAGTTAAGTAGCTAGAAATTGAGCTTTTAACTACTCTTGCCAAACGTAACCTAACTCTACCAAAATAAATAGCAGGAAAGAATCTAGACGCATTACATTTCAATCTTTCAATAAAAGACTATTGGATTATGCTTTTCAAAATGGATCCGCCGAAAGCAGGAGTGCAGGAGAAAAGAATTTGAGGTTCTTAAACCAATTTTGCATCAGCCAAAAAGCATAAGGCTGAAGAATACTTGTCTAGACGCCTAATTACCAGAAACACATGTACAAAAAGATATATGATACCACACGAACATATTAATAATGCACAGATATGTCAAAATACATATACACACATACATGATAACAAAACTATTTATTACTTTTTTGTATTATAAATTCATTTCTACACGGGCGATTAACTTTACTTATTAATTGATCCTTCGTCTTCTTCATTTATTGATGTAAGAATCCTGAATTGACTATCCGAGAATCTTTAGCCGACCACCCACCATCAGCCATTTTTCTCTTACTGTTCACAGGCTTGCTGAGTTTTAAAAACGTAAAAGTCATGATTAACACGGGAGAAGTTTACTGCCCATGCAATATTGATTTTCAATACATAAATAAATTGAAAATTTTAAGTATTAAAATTCTTAAAATTAAAAAAAAAATTGAATTGATACAGTGAATAATATAAATTCATGTTGTTTTATTTATAATTTAATTATAAATTTTTTGAGATTAAGGTTTATTGGGTTTTCTTTTTATGAATAAACATTTATTAATTAAGAGGTCCCACCAGGAATCGAACCCAGGCCGCTGGATTCAATGTCCGAAGTGATAATAATTAGAGTAACTTGAGTTGTAGAATTCTAAATTTTTTGTTTCATGTGCGGACACGCGTGTCCCTAGGCATCTGAGAATGTCCAATTTTAAAAAGATTTAAAATAATACGACGACAAGTGTAAGCATCGCGAACATGGCATAGGCATGGTACCTTTCCTGAAATTGCATATGCTTCCCAGAGTCAAATTATAAAGAATTAATAGATGAGAGTTTCCGTGTCAAGTATTTAATTTCATCACCGACCAAGATCACGGGCCATGTGAAAGGAAAGAGTAAACATGAAAGCTGATCAAAATAGAATACCATGAAAAATCACTAGTTCCAAATTAAACTAGTAGTCGTCTCCTCAGTCTGTAGCTCAGTCACAAACATCACTCACCCACGCGAAAACAGTTACCTATCTAAAAGAAAGTAAAAGAAATACCATAGGAAGTGTGAAATTTTTCCAAAAAACCAATTTGTGCAGAGGTGTTCTACAAAACAAAAGCTATCCGAGATTTAGAATACTAAATAAACTACTAAAAAGTTCAAGTTATAAACAACTAATAGATGAAAGTTTGTGTATATAAAGTTTTTGTTTTATTACCACAATAATAGGGTCCTCATCAAATAGACATCACATGGCAGTAGGCTCGAGGACAGTTAAATTTTAACGGTTTAAATTTATTCAAATATTTTTTTAATTAAAAATATTTAAAAAATACTTGAATAAATTTATACCATTACATTAAAATCTAATGTTTACGAGTAACATTAAGAAGGAATGTCACCTTTCTCAAATCCCTTTCAAGTTACCACCCCTTTCTAGGAACTCGAAAAATATGGATATAAAAAACGTAAATTTAAATAGAAAAGGAAAATTAAGCTCCATTCAAAAAAGTCAAAAGGTTACTCAATTTTTTTACATTTCTTAAAATAATTAAATTTAACCTTTTATATTTTAAACTTTTTAAATTATGAAGAATAAAAATACTTAATTAACAAAAAAAAAATTAACTACTAAAAAGTCTCTTTCCACGCATTAAAAAAATAATAAATAAATAAATAAACTAGTTTTTTTCTTACTGAAAAAAAAGCCTTAGAAATGAATCCACTTTCCAAAGGGGGGAGGAAAAAAAATTCAAAACTCATCCACCTCAGGTGGTCTGAAAAAAGTAGTTTTTCAGCACAGTTAGTAAAAGAAACCCAGCAGTTTCTGCCAAATCCTGTAAAACCAGAGCCAAAAGAAAAGTTAAATTGGGAGGAGAGAGGGGGGGTTTGGTTGAGAAAATTTGGAGACCAGACCGGTCATTTGCTGGAGGCCGCTGGGAAAATTAAGATGTTATTAATTGTATAGCTAAACATTGTAA